>OY735228.1:7409827-7669827 GCA_963457665.1 Thysanoteuthis rhombus | reverse complement strand
TGATTCGGATAGAGCACGGACTGAGCACACGTAAAAGACTACCTTGAAGGAGGCAGCGGAAACTAGGCGTTTTTTCACGATCAAATTCTCAGAAATTATATATATATATATATATATATATATATATATATATATATATATATGTATACATATATATATATACATTAACCGTGTCAGGTGATTTCTCTCTCAAAATTTTAGTACATTAGTATATTACATGAATATATTGAGCACTTTTATTTTTTTATAACAAATTATATATATATATATATGTTTTGTGGATGTGAGGTGATCCGACAGAATATTGATGAAAGTGACAGTTGAAGGGTGGAGAGAAAAAAATTTCAAAGGAAAACTTTTAGCAGCGCCCAGGAAATCGTGTGTTGTTTACATGATGGCTGGCACCCGTCGAAATGCATCGAAGGATTTCGAGATGTAATTCCAGCTTTTCTCTCAGTTTTTTTCTCTTCACTTTCGAATTGTTACTTTCATCAACAAACACACACACACACACACACACACACATATATATATGAATATATATATAGAGAGAGAGGGGAGAGGGAGGGAGTTTCAATGAAATTGCGTGAAAGGGTTGACAATAGGCTGCAAAAGAAGTAAGAAAATTTAGGAGCGGATCAATGCACAATTATCTCCTCGATGTCTTAGCCAACTGTTTGCGACCGCAAAATATCTCCAAAAGTTCTCAGTCTGTCCACACGATGTCTCTGGAAATTCTCACAGAATGTTTAATGCCAAGGGAACAGGTTTGAAGTCATCCTGGCCCCAATACGCTTGACTTGTTGGACGCTAGAGGCAGGGCATCCTTACGTTTTCATTTAATGTCGGACAAGAAACTAACACTTTAGAGATGTATTACAACAGTGACGCTAAGTGAGGCAGAGCATCCTGGTGTTTTCGTTTAATGGCCAACAGAAAGCTAGCGTTATAGAGTTGTAGCTATAATACAACACTTGCAAGCCTTGGGACGCATTCAGAATCTCCGAAAATGGGTTCACAAGAACTTACAGAAATGAACATCAGTCAGTGTTTGAACAAGGAGTTCACAAACCGATGTACGTGTTCTTCTCGGGATAGGTAGAAGAAATAAGGTGCAAAATTTGTAAAAACACTAGCATTTTGAAGTAATCACAGATTTCGTGCAAAACTGTCAGTTGAGAATGATGTACGGGTGTGTATTCGATGGAGAACTGTAACGTTATTATTAATTTTGACTGGCTTTAACACATCCTAACTTTCGAAATTCAGGATGGAGAATGATATGCGGGTGTGTCTTTCTGAAACTGAGCCTAGAATTGAGTTACTTGTTGGGAAGAGTAAAGCTTATACATCACATAAAAATATAATATTAAATCAAATGAAATGACTAGCAACTTCGGATTGGCAGACAACCGATGGGCATCACAACTCACAACATGGATCCCCAGAGATCACATGCGAAACCGAGGCGGACAGAATACAAGATGGAGAGATGAACTAAACAGATTCAGAAAATACAGGCTCTGCGATACCCATGATATAGAAATGTGGCGGATCCTGGGAAGGCCTATGTCCAACAGCAGACGTTAAAAGACTGTGTCTATTGTCTGTTCTATAGTATCTATACATTTCATACTATATTCTTTACAAGGGGCTTGCCAACGCTGCCGTACAGGATGAATTTGTACGCTAGAGGAAATAGTTTGAGAACCCCTGGTTTGAACACTTGTCTTTCTTTTGCGAATCGAGGCAGAAAAAAAGGTCATTTTTGTACATCATAGCGCTGATGACGAATGAATCTATTACGAAAATCCAAAATGACTGGATCCAGGACAGCCTTAAATATCTTAATCGGAACAAAATCTACAGCAGGTGAGGGTGGAGGGATTTTTCGGCGCTTCGTAGGAAAACTCTTTACTACGAATTTCTGGAATCTGGACAAATAGTTACCGCGTAATGCAACGGTGAGCAATTGGCCTCTCCGATTACTGGTAATATAACCATCTCACTCACGAGCCATACTCATTGATGTGGCAGGCCCCAAAGTCTCTATTTATTGGAGAAGAGGAGGTGCAGGATGACTGAGCAGGTGTCGGCACGGGCGTTGGACTTAGCACTAACGCGCTTGGGAAAGGCATGGATCAATTTCTCCCCCGAGCTATAGGTAAGGTAGAGTAGGGTAAAATGGGTGACGCCATCTCGCTGCTTGTCGCTTCTAAGTCAATTTCATATATCAGACACCAGAGCAGATAAGTAATGTGATATATGGAATCTAAGCAGGGACAAGTGAAGCCGTAACTAGCGTAAAGGCATCATCATCATCATCAGTCTTTCAACGTCTATCGTTGGACATAGACTTTCCCCAGGATTTGCCACATTCCTCTATCATGGGTGTTGCGGAGCCAGTATTTTCTGAATCTGTCCAGTTCATTTCTCCATCTTGTAATTCGTCGACCTCGGTTTCGCATGTGGTCTCTGGGGATCCATGTTGCCAGTCGTGATGTCCATCGTTGTCTTCATTCTCGCAACATGACCAGACCATTGCCATTTGAGTTTTTACTTACGTTTATTATTAAAGAAAACCTCCTGTTGTGTCATTGCAAAAAAAAACAAAAAAAATTCCGTCAAAGGAGGTTTTCAAAAAAAAAAAAAAAAAAAGAAAAGAAAAAAGGGGGGTAAAGAAAGGATCCGTCTATATCACGCGTACACACCCCTTGGCAGACCTTCCCTTTCCTGTGATGTCACGTGGTCAAAGCCTTTGATCAGGATTGGTAGTTGAAGATCAAAGTGCGAACATTATCGGCTGTGAAGGTTTTTTTTCTGATTACAAACATCTCAATCCCTTTCGCCTGCCCACATTTTTCTTTACGGATGTATCCATGATTAAACTTCAATCCACTTCTTTCTCTCGCTCTCCCATTGCTTCGTTTTTCCTTTTTACCACTTTGATACGGGGTAACTGTTTTCCTATTCAAGGAACGTCTGATCTTTCTAAATGATGTCACGGAGAAATCAGCCAATCAGATGTTTGATTGTTCAATCTCACTCAAAGGTCAGCCAAAGTTTTCATACATCCTACCTAGGATATCAGTCTGGCTCGGATACTCTAATAGTTAGCAGGTGTGCCTCACACGCAGAAGGTCCTTGGTTCCATTCCGGGTATGAGCGGAAAATGTGGAAAACTCTTCATCGGAACAGATTTTCCCGTGCACTCAGCAGCTGATTGAGTACACTCCAAGTCGTGCGATTAGGAAGGAGGTATTCCTTTGGTGGATTTGCATCCTTCCGAGGGGAAGGTCATAAACACTTGTAGGTATAAAGTACTGGTCTCGACCTGACTTGAGACTTCCAACGATCGGTAGGCTGATGCATGCAACAGAAACCGGGACTTCGTCGCAGACCATCTTACTCCATTGGAAGCGTCTCTTTATCTAACCCTCCCATGATATCAAGGGTTACATGAACAGCTACTATTAACCAAATTTCTGTATGTGGCAGGAACCGCACAACATATCCTCACGAGATTTCTCTATGATAGCAGATCCCATATGTTTACTTATGGAATCCGCAGACAGGTAGCAGGTTGTTGTTTCGTTTTTTTTTTTTGTTGAAAATTCCCCCAAAATATATGCTGGATTCAGGGTTACATCAACAATAATGATCTACCTTCTATTTATCTATCTACCTATCTTTTCATCTATTTATCTATCTACCTATCTTACAATAATTCACCTATCTTTTATGAAATGCCCATAGATATTCAAAATAAATGTAATTCAAGAGTCAATGATAGGAATGATTTTCAAATAAGGCATAATTCATTGGCCCCACCTAAGTCTTCCACAGGGACAACTTGAAACCGCTCGTGAGCGGATTATTGACTAGAAATAAATTGCTGTTTTTGTTTTGTTTGTTTCTTCTCAAATCTATGACAATAGAGGCGACGAATGTTCTTTCTTTTTCAAGGAAGCGAACATTCAGTTAATGAAACAATAAAAGTTATCTTGAGGGAAGATAGACTCTTATATAATAGTTACGTGAACCTAAATAACTGATTAGAATGGGAGAAAAAAAATTTCAGGTGCTATACGATCTGGCCAGGGGTTAGCCTAAAACTGTACAAACAAAACATTTTTTGATATATTTAGGCTGTCAAAAGACTGTATATTTAGTCTCAGTGTTTACTATTTAACCTTTGCAAATTAGCATATCTTAAATGCTATATATATATATATATATATATATATATATATATATATATATATATATATGATTACTGTCTTTCTGACATAATGGCGAGATTTTCCCCTCATTTTCACTATAGATGTATATTTCTATTGCCAGCTGGCAAAAAACAGGAGAAAGTTATAAGCTGATGCAAAAAAATTTGCCACATATATTTTTGAATCAAAGATTTTCTAGAAATCGCAACAGAGAGGCTAATTGATATTTGTAACCTTCCTTTTAACAACAAAGCGACGTGACATTACACATGTCCGAAACTTGTAACATGACAATCTTATCGTTATAATCTTTGTGTCATTATGAAGAAAAAAGATTATTAATAAAAAAAACTCATACAAAAAAATAGAAAGCACTCAGAGAACGCGTACATTTGTCTACACCCTTCTCAGGGCGAGTAATTGCGCATGGATCCGGCCCAAAATGTAAGCTGGTCTTCTGTAGCTGTTCCAGAAAATATTATTGGAATTCATTCTGAACATAACTTTTGGAGATACACTGTGGACATTAGCATATACATTGATATATATATATATATATATATATATATATATATATATATATATATATATATAACAAAACACGGAAGAATGTTAATAGAAAATAGCTGGATCTGCCCCCAAATTTTTTTCAACTTTTTCTCACTCTACTGTCAATTCTCCACACATTTTCACTGAAATTCATTGATTACTTCCAGAGATATTGTGTGGATAGCCATGAGATTTTGGCGATAGCATGTAGTTTGGACATAAAATACCGACGTAGGGGAGATAAATGTCATGGATCCGCTCTGAATTTTTTTGCAGTCCCACAATGGCCTTTGGTCCACTCTTTCACAAAAATCATGTGGAATCATAGAAAACCTTTGGAGGTATCAGGCAGATGGCCATGATATTGTTCGGAAATTATGTGGTTTGTACATGCGAATACGACGTAGCGTAGGTAATTGTGCATGGATCCACTGGAAAATTTAATCATTTCTCTCGCAGTCTATTGTCGACCCCTCCATAAAATTTAATTCAAATTCATTGCAAACTTTTTTTTTTTAGGATATCATGTGGACAGTGATGAGCATACACAGAAATGTAGTTGAAAAAAAAAATCCGGGAAAATTTCTCTCAATCAGTAAAAGAGATCCTGGATCCGCCCTAAGATTCCAACACCTTTTTCTTGCCACACTGCCCACTTCTCTATAAAATTCCATTAAAATTCATTCAGTACTTTTGGAGATATCATGAAGAGGGCCAAACCATAAGACCAACAAAATACATAAATAAACCAACAGACATAACCAAATCAAACTCTTTCCAACTTTGTTGACAGAGGTAAATGATGTGTGTATATAAGATGAATCTGGAGATATTGAGTATTAGTGAGAGGCAAGGAAGGGGATGAGGACCATAAAGGAAAAAAAGGGGTATTGAAGGGGGGGTCAAGATCAAAAAAAAGGGGGGGGCAGGAGGTAATGACTAAAAAAGGGGAAAAATGAGGTGGAAGAGTTTGAGTTCAAACTGGAAAAAAAGAAATGGGGAGTGAAAAAAAGGCATAAGCCGCAGGAGGAAGGGAAATTCACACCCACAGTTTCGAAAGTCGAAAGTCAGGGTGCAGTTTAACATTATAGTTCTATTGTAAATACAACCCCTTCTATTACATTGAAAAACATTTCTTTCAGAAAAATCACAAAGCCTATGTCTTTTGCTGTGAAAAGATTGATGCGTCCAAGATGTTAGAGTGTGGCTTTCAAAGAGGAACAGAGAAGCAGACATGAAGATATTATATATATATATATATATATTAGTGATAACTATAAAGACAATTTAATAGGAACCAATCGGTTGGCACTGATTTTACTGGGTAGAACATAAGTGGCCTTGGATCATGTAAATAAAGAAATGAGCGTTGTGCAGGGATCAAACCCACATCCACTTCTGAAGCTGCTTTATACACAGGTTTTCTTACTGACTGAGCTAACAACTCAGACATTAATGATTCCAAGTCAATCTTCTCTTCACAAATCAACAGCTCAATTAGGTGATGGTGGTAGTAGTAGTAGTAGTAGTAGTAGTAATAATAATAATAATAATTCTTCATCATTATCATGATGTCTTTTAAAGTCAGTTGTCGGACATAGGCCTTCCCAACGACCATCAATTCTCTTGCTCTCAAGAGTTATGGTAGTAACAGCCTCTGAATTAGTTTAAATCATCAAGTCATCTTATTTTTTGCACACACAATTTTCTCTGGGTATCCATGGTGTTGGCTGTAATAACATTCTTGCAACATGGCCTATCCACCACCATTTGGGCATTCTAATGCTTTTTATAATATCTCTGACCCCTATTTGCTTTCTAATATAATGCACCGTCTCATGATCTGCCTTATGCGTCGTGGGGGATTCTTAGTTTGAGTGCCAATCTCTCAACCAAGTCTTATGTTTTGGCTCCATAGGTGACTATCTGGAGAATGCATTGGTTGTGGACCCTTCATTTTTTTTCTCTTTTTTAAAACCAATAGGATCTTCTTACCTGATGATAAATTTTCATACATATATATCCCCCCAGAAAAAAGCTGAGAGACTTTATTAGATTTAATAACTTTCAATAAAATTCTTTTTTCATTTTATTTTAAAAAATCATAAAAATCCCAGATTCTATTGTATTCCTGGAATGTTGACACCTCGGAAAATGTAAAAAGAAATTTCCCCATTGTCCACGACAGCCCAATTCATTGGAATATCATCTGCAAAGTACCGACTGAAGTGGATGACATCGGAAATTGTGGGTGGATCTTCATCAACCCTGAAAGAATGAAACAAAAAAAGAAAAACAGGTTAAAAAAAATGTAATTCGCCATTGTTTTATTTGATCTCAAAATGAATAACGATAAGAAGTCTTTAAAGTAAGGCCCAATTTGTCCCCAAAAAGTAAGGCCCAATTTGTCCCCAAAAAGTAAGACCCAATTTGTCCCCAAAAAGTAAGGCCCAATTTGTCCCCAAAAAGTAAGGCCCAATTTGTCCCCAAAAAGTAAGGCCCAATTTCAAAACAATTTTACATGATACTGTCTATAGTTTCGAGCTGGGTCATTAATATTCAAAGAGTTTTTCGGATGATAGAACTCCTTCTAGTCTTTTGCATTTTCAACTTCTGTGGAAAATTCTGCTTACCACCATCACATTTAGATATCAGACCTGAAGGAGGCCGAAGAATGAATCATCCAAAACATGGTGTTTAATACAGAAACAACAAGGAGTTCAATCATCCAAAAACTCTTTGAAATTTTATTGATGAATTAAACAAAACATAGATCTAATAATCATAGACATACACATCACATTACATGCAAGATTGAATATGACAGCCGTCCATTTTGATACTTGCATTCAGTTGGCAAGCTACTTATTTGCATTCACTCTTGTGGTGAATCAGCCATTACTTTTTAGACACCGTGTATTCAAATTATGTACAGTTTAAAAGAATAATACAGTGGATCTGTGAACACATCTTGAGACTCAAAAGATATATTCTGGAGAGCAAAAAACAAAAATCATCTATTTGGGGGATTGACCCTCGTTTACTTTATACATAGATACTCTATAGAATAGGATCTTGGTTGCAATCTGTTACAACATGTCACCCATTATGAACTCAATGAACAGTATCAAGCCATATCCTTGCTGAGTTTTCAAATCCATCATTTCCTGCCTTGGTCCTGAAAACTAGAAAGACAACTGAGAAGATACAAATAATGATTCAAATTTTTATTTAAAATTTTTTTTTAAAATTTTCATTCATCTTCATTAGAAATAGATATTATTCTATTGAGTAAACAAATTCAACTTGTTTCAGTTCAAAAATCGTCTGTAGAAAATGAACCTGTCAGTGGAACAAACCATTGAATCGACAACAAAGTTGTGTATTGATTTTTCTAAAAGATAATTTGCAGGGAAGTTCGAATGATTGACCACAGGAAAAGTTAACATTATGGAGGAGATTTCATTTCTTTATGTTGATTATATTTTAAAAAATCCAATTGAAGATTTAATCTCTGCAAGTCGGTCAGATTCTAACATAGAGAGATTATCCAAAGCACATAGCAGCATCAATTGTAAGACTATGATAACATTGATCCAACATTTTTGCAATATCTTCCTTGTTTCTGTTTTGGGGGGACAACTAGCACGAATACATCCAACTTATCTTGTAATGGATTTTTACTTCACATACAAAACTTTTCAGCTAGCTTCAAAAAGGAAGCAGTACTCTGGATCCGAACTGTATTATCTGGTATAGTAGAAAGAATTGTTGACAGAATCATCATTCAACAAGGTTTTCCATGAAATCTGTCTCAAAGCATTCACAGAGCGGAAAACTGCATTTGCACAGCCATATGACAGACTATTCTTATGAAAAATGTACCAGCTGGATTGAAGTTGGTTATAGAACACTTCTAGTTACAATCTGCTGGGTCTGGAAATTTAGATAACACAACTGAGAATTAAATGAAATGTATTATACAATCATACAGTCATCAAATAATCAATGGGCTACCAAAAATAAATTTCTAGATCAACAGAGACTAAAGGAGGAAAAACAATGATTGGATCATAAATGATTCATTTTTTACAACAGGAATTGCTCAATACACAACGGTTCACAATCTATTGACAGGTGGGTCATAGACTCTAACATTTTTGCATCTATTATCACCCATTCATCCAAAAAAAATGCGAGTAAAGACTGATTTTCATCAAAACTTATTTAATAGGACTAGAATATTAAATTTCTGCAATGTGCCATCAATTAAAATATAATTACACGGGGCTTTACACATAATTCTTTTGATTACGAGAGGAAAACAACACCTTTGTTCATTGTTGAACTAGTTTCCCATTCGTAATCGACTTTTGATTATCCGTGGTTCAGTTCTGACGGTGAACTGCCGTACGGACATTTGAGCTTGCAGCAGTGATGTTCATGAAGTTGATGGTGTCTTTCTAATAAGAAAAAATGTTTGTTCAGTTGTGGGAAGACCTCATTAAAACTTTCTTTGTTATTTATTGTATTAATTAACACCAAGTGTAGGAGTTGTTAATATGTGCAGTTGCTTCGTCATAAGATCTTGGTTTCCATGTGAACAGAGCAACCAAGTGCAGAAAGTGCAAAACCATGGGGATGGGGGGTGGGTGGCCAGGCATGAAAACTGATGCAGCAAATATTTGTACATGACCGAGATTTTTTTTTATTGCCTCGGCAGTAGTTATTGGAGAGTGGTTTCACTGGCTTTTAAGGGATATTTTACAAGAAAATTTTCTTGGATCACAGCTCACCGCAATAATTTCTGATCCCGAAAGCTTTTCTTTTGTAAGTGCACCTCATAGACATCATGATTTATAAATAAGGTTATAAAACTCGGAGAGAGCAAACAAGCCTCAATTTGAATATTTGATTCAGGGTTTCAGGGATCAGCCTACAATCCATGATACCAGCATAGTTGGAATAAAATACAAGAGAATGTCATATACCACTGGGTAAGATATATGTTTTACAAAGACTTTTTATTACTGTTCACTTCAATTCATCCTGATTCCTAGGCTTCAGTGAATAGCCTCCCATCCATAATACCAACATATCATATACATATCTTTTGATACCATTGCGCACATTGATGATTTAAGTGCATATCTTGACATTATTTCGCATGATAAGGTTATGTTACTCAGGAAGAATAAAATGGCCTTAATTTCAAGAGCCATATTGGACAGCCTATATAAGATGAGGATATTTGTCAGTGTAATTGTTTAAGCCAGGCTGTCTGGATGTATGGACAAGCAGATAGGTTTATTTCTTGTCTTGCAGATTGATTGAACTAGTAGATTGTCGGGTGTTGCTCAGGCTGGAAAGTAACCATCAATGGTCCGGAATTGTTGTTAATGAAGGCATATTCGGTATAATAAAATGAATAATAAAAATGGAAACTATTTTTCAAGTCAGAAATGAAATGGCTTTTCCCTACATTTATAGCAGTCCTGTACCCAATGCATTTTTTCAGTTACAGCATTTTAGACATATCTTTATTCAAACCCTCGGGTTACAATGCTCCGTGTGGAAGAAGATGGATTTACTCACAAACTTTTTCAAATACATATTGGATATAGATACATAGCAAGCAGATGATTATTTACGTTGGGATGAGCACAAATGCTGACCCACCACAGTATCATAACCAAATTGGAAATCAACCAGATTTCTTTGCACTTTTAAAGTTATCACATTTTATGGATCCATCAATTTAACAGCTCTGGCTACAATGCACTCTTTAGGGGGAGAGATGGACATACCCACAAGCAGTCTAAAATAAGTACCAGAGAAAGAATTTTTCTCTGGGTGAGTGATGCTGACGTTAAGAAGAGCTTCGATCTAGTCTCAGTTCAAAAATCATCCGTAGAAAATGAACCTGTCAGTGGAACAAACCACTGACTCGACAACAAAGTTGAGTGCGGATTTCCGCAAAAGACAATTTCGCAGAGAATATTGACAACCGGAAAAGTTAACATTCTGAAGGAGATTCAAAAAATGAAAATTGAGGTGAAAGAAAAGAAAGAATATACTCACATCAGAAGAGAGAGGAAACGGTATAACATAACGATGATCAACTGATGTGAAGATGGAAAAATCAGAGCTCCCTTTTTACGCTTCAATCAAACCCCACCACACACATGTACACATATTTATACATAAGTATTTATAGGATATCACTGACTCATTATGGGGTATACGCTGTTTCACTTTCAATGAGATTACTCAAATGAGATATATATATATATATATATATATATATATATATATACACACATACATACACAACACACGCAAAGGGTGTTTCCCTTTTTTTCCAGAGCTCCCTTTTTATGCTTCATTCAAACCCAACCACACACGTACACATATTTATACATAAGTATTTATAAGGTATTACTGACTCATTATGGGTATACACTGTTTCACTCTCAATGAGATTATTCAAATGATGTATATATATATATATATATATATATATATATATATATATATATATATACACACATATATATATATATATATATATATATATACACATACATACACAACACACGCAAAGGGTGTTTCCCTATAATATATGCACAATTTGTTACTAGCAGCTGTCACTGTGGCAAGAAAGTTAATTAAAAACATTTCCATAATAAAAATAAATTTCATAATCATTAACTAATGTCACTTACGTAATTGTATGATAAATCCTTTAGCCTAAAAAATACAATGTCTGCACAAAAATGTCTGCACACTTTTTAATAGCTTAAAATTTTGTAAATGTCTTTTCATTTCGGGACATTTTGAAGACCTCAAACAAAGTGTTATTTAGATATAAACATAGAATTCTTTACTTTCTAAACATCATTCTATCATTTCTTCTTTATGGAATCACCATGATTCCCACAAATGGCTGACCAACCAACCAACCAAGTGGGCTACTGATTCTTCACTCTTTGAGTATCCGTGACAATGTGTGCATGTTTCTCTGGGCATGACCTTTTGGGACTACCACTTTGAAAATCAGCATATATACACCACTAGGTACCATCTAAAAACATTTTTAGGAGGTTAAGTAAAAAGCGCCTTTCAAGGTCTCTATGGTCATGTTGAAACCAACAACAATGTCCAAATCTTGAGCTGTTTTTTTTTAGATAATTTTAGATATAAGAATTTTTTGAGATAATTTTCTAAATTAATAATTCTGGTACATGCACGGGCTACAGAGATTCATTTACATACAGTGCATATATTACAAAAGTGTTTAAGTTACTTTTAGGTCATTACTATCACTGTAATTAATAAATAAAGCTGTCTACATATTAACAGTGCGTTAGAGGTCACGAAAAATTTCAATGGATCAAAAGGGGTCCAGGGAAAAAAAAAAACAAACCCAAAAACAAATGTTTGAATAGCCCTGATCTAGGAAATGAATCCATTGGTATGGGAAAAGGACAACAATTGTTACTTTTGCATCAAGGTTGAAGAGTAATTCTTGTGTTATATCCATTGCCTTTATTACAGTGCCTGAAGGGTTCGAAAAACTTTACCTGATGAAAAGGGGCCAAGAGTGGAGAAAAAGTTTGAAAAGCCCGACAAAAGTAAATCTTTTGGTTGAGTTCCAAGTGTTAGAGCTGAAGCATGATATTAGGTTTGGATATATGAATACAAGGGGAGGTAATTGTACATGAATCCTCAAAATTTAATCAGTTCATCCATAGCCAATTTTTTCACCTTTCCAAGGAATTCAATAGAAATTCATTGAGAACTTTCAGAGATATCGTATGGACAGTCATGGGCATACATATAAATGACAGACAGAAGGACACATGGAAAGACACGACTGAATACGTATAACTCTTTGCTGACGAGGTAAATTATACACTTAACTGCACAAGCATACTTACATAAAAACATAACCTTTGTTTTTACCCAAGTACAAATATTACACAAATGTAAGAATAGCACATTTGTTTCCATTTAAAACATGCATATTCACACACATATATATATATATATATATGTATGTATATATATATATATGTACACACAAATGGATACCTATACATTTATACACCCACATATAGATATTCACGCATATTTACGTACACATATTTACACATGCAAATGTTTACTTATTTCCCTACAAATCAACTCACTAGAGCCGTTGGTGTTTTTCCTGTCATAAAGAGATTATAAGACCAGTATAGTCTGTACATTATCTATGATTTAAATCAAACCAACATCTTGTTTACCAACCTCTAAAGTGATACCACTTAACCTTTCGTGATTTTGTAGACTTATTTACTCCAAAAGAAACTAGACATAAAACTACCAAGTTTTTTGGGGCAATTTTTCTACAATGACTAATGAAAACAATTTTTTATTTCAAGCAATGAGCCAGTATTTTTTTTTATTAATCATAAATGTTTTTTCATTGGGGGATGACAGTGTTATTCTTTTTTCTTAGTACCTTTATTTGTAACTTTTTTCAATATTCCAGAATGATTCATCTAGTCATTTGTCCAACTTTTTGTAGGGAGTCAGTTTATTTAAATGCTTTTTAATCAGGGAAAATCAGTTTTCATCCTTTAAAAAAAAAAGTAAGAGACTGCAGCTGGAGTTGTATTTGTAAAGCCAAGCCATCATACATACAGACATACAAGCAATGATATATATACATATACATATATATATATATATATATATATATATATATATATATACACACATATGTACAAATTCTTGTCTAAGTTGATATTGGGGTAACATTTCTTTGTTGTTACTGGTGGAACAGGTAAGGTAGTTATAGGAGAGTGGTTTGCCCAAGCGACTGATCACCCTCTCCTCTCTGTTAATCATTTTGTATCTAAGCATTAGAGTAAAGAGATATAACTGTAAAGATTCGTGAGAAATTTTATGTGGACAAGAGTGTATGAGCATATATATATATATATATATATATATATATATATATATATACACACACATTTTCAAAAAAAAGTTCAGTTGTTGGGACTGCCTTTTAACTCTTAAGTTCATAAACCACTTGTAACTGACAGTGGAAAACTTCAGTGAATTGCCGCAAAAATGGTGAAACTATTCTGTAAATTGAATGAGAAATCTTTCTAAAATGCATCAAAAAGTCAAAGAAAGATAATTCTAATCAGAAGGTATTTCCTTTGAAATTGACATTTCATTTTCTTTGTATGTATTTGAGAGTTAATCCAACTGAAATTTGATCAAGATATTTTACTAACATTGTCTATTTGCTTGCATTTCAATCAATCCACGCAAGTACCAACCCAATAGTCAAGCAAATGTTCCTTCTAAATATTAGTGGTCAGCTTGCCAGAAAATCTGAAAATGTGCAAATTCTTTTCCAATGGCAAAAGTATGTGTGCACTCGATGCTTGTGCAAAAGTAAATATGAAATTGTTTCAAGATAATTCAATCCATCTGTTACAGCTAATAAAACTGTATTGGCATGTTTTAATAGAATAAAAGCATACTTGCATCCTACGTGGTAACGTATTTAGTTAAGATTTTATTTTTTACTTTGAACTACTTTGTCGTTAAAATAAAACATCAATGAGTATTTATTATATGTGATACATCGAAGTTAACACAGTAATAATAACTACAAGAAAAATAATCAATTACTCGTGTTTTAGGTAACTAACCTTTTGTGCACACATTAATTTCCTTTGTGCACCAGTTACAGAATGAATATGTATGCACATGTGCACAGCTTAGAGGGAAGTATGGATTCAACCCTTTTTAAATCTAACCTAAATTTAATCAAGACTTTTGATTCGCATTGTTTTCATTTTTATCAATCTATTTTACAAGCAAAACTTCTGTAGTCCAATTTTCTTTCAATCCAAACAAAATTTGATCAAAATGTTTCATTTACATTCACTATTTGTTTGTGTTTCAAGTAATCCAAGTACAAGTCCTGCAGAAAGACTGTCTTTGAATACAACCAAAACAGTAATAGTGAATGAAGAAAATTTGATCAAATTTTGGTCAAATTAAAATGATGTCAGACAACAAGACTAGAATGGATTGATAGACAAATAGTAAATGTGAATAAACTCTTTTGATCAAATTTAGGTAAGATTAAAAGGATTAAAAGAACGTTGGACTACACAGGTTGTGCTCCCACGCACCCAGACACACACACATGTAGGTGGAGATAGATAGATAGATTGATAGAGACATTCAAGAAACAGAGAGGAAGGCACACACACATCTTTTCAGGTGTGATTATGAACATTTATTCAGAGAAACAGATTTTAGACTTAATCAGATGAACCTGAAGTTATTATGCACTGATTTATTCAAACTGTTGTCCCCATCTTGGTTGTTCGTCACAAATGAAATGTTGAGACTTCAATAACCAAGATGAGGACAACGCCCAAATTAGAAAATTAATCAGAAACCACACACCTCTGCCAATGCCATACACTAAATAAAAACTGAATAAGAACAAAAAAAATTTTTTTTCAAACAAGGGAGAGAACTATAAATGTACAAATATTGAGTTACCTTCCATGAAATGTGAAGTAAGCTTTTTTATCGGCTGTTGGTTTTCAACCTCTTTTCCAGCAGAATAATAGCTCTTAATTAAAAACAAATCCCAGGATCTGCCTCAAAATTTAATCACCTCTTCTATAGCTCTATTGAAAATCTATGAAGATATCATGCGGACAGACAGATTGACACTAGCAAGATATATACCTTGCAAGAGGTAAATGAATCAGTGTATATGAACTCCCTGATTAAGATTGTGGTTGGGTTCCTGAAAACCACAAATTTAACTGAAACAATGTTGAGTGAAACTGATTTTACCACAGACACACTTATATAAAGATTATTTCACTCATTATAGGGTAAGGATTTTCAGACTAATTCAAGTTTAGACATGAAAATCACCTATTTCTATTAATATTCGGACCATCCTCATCTTGGTTGTTTTTCATACAACGCTTCGGCCGTTGTAATCAACGGCCTTCATCAGGTATCAACTGGTAGGTGTGGGGAAGTAACAAACCGAACCCTTTATTTAACCGACGGGGGTATATAGACCGCACTCCCCTCTTAGCATTAGTAGTATATTATTATTGTCTCACACTGGGATTGAACCCGGAACCATCAGATTACTTGCAGTAATTTTGTTTGGTTCTGTAACCATTAGGCTATGTATCAGTTGATACCTGATGAAGGCCGTACAGTACAACAGCCGAAACGTTGTATGAAAAACAACCAAGATGAGGATGGTCCGAATATTAATAGAAATAATAATACCTCATCCCAAAAATTCAGAGATATACTGAAAATCACCTAATTTGCAATTCCACCAACAATATTCTATATCATTATATTTTCATATCTTTTTTTTAGATGTGTACACACATCTCTATTGGACACTTTTTGGTTGGTTTGTTGGTCAGTCCCAATCACATTGAATAAAAGAAATAGGAAGGGAGGAAGGAAAAGATGTGATGTCATTAAAAGAAATCTTTTTTGATCAATTTTTTTCCTACCAGCTGCTAATGATGTCATGATAGAATTCTGAGGTCGACATTTTTGCATAAAAAAAACGCTATAAATTGTCAAAAATGGCCCACCAAAAATGTCAAAAATGGCCATTTATGATTTTTATTAAAAATGATACTTGCAGAATATTTTGATATCGCAAAATTTTTGGAGTATGAGAATCTATTGACTCAAAGAAAAAATACTTGCTCTTCCTGTTAGTACAACTGTTGCTGAACTCATGGTTCTTGCTTTGTCAACAACATCATAATGAAACAGCGTTGAATGAAACATCGGTAATCGAGGAGTTCCTGTACGATAATAATAGTTCCTCATCCCAGAAATTTGGACAGAAGCTTCTAAAGATGTCTATCTGAGTGAATGCTGAGGGGGGGGGGGTCATATGCGTAGTCAGGTGAATAAGTACATTTGTAAGCAGGTACTGACAACAAAGAACTCAAGAAGTATATGCAAGTGGGGGTTGGTGAGATGTACACACAGATTGGGTGTGTCTGTTGGGGTTGCACCTCCCCGACCCCTGGCTTTCGAATGGTGTCATTTCAATGGAAGAGATCAATGTCTGTCGATTTGACGACAACACAGGCAGAAAAAATGGGATGAATCCAATCATACAAATATATATATATGTATATATATATATATAGAGAGAGAGAGAGAGAGAGAAGAAGATACATATATATATATATATATATATATTTATATATATATATATATATACATAGTCTAGAAAGCTTTACAGCTTTAAACTCTAAAGATAAAGGAACTTTTTTTAAACATTTTTTTTTGTTCGTTCAGTCACTTATTTCTCAATATCTGTCAATGCAAATTATGTAATTTTTTTCAGTGTTTTTTTTCCCTTTTTCACATATACTTTGTTATTATGGCATAATGTATAAATTTCCTCTTGTTGGGATCATCATCTGTTTACCTTGGAGCTGTTTTGGGATTTTTAAACAAAACAGTTATAACAACATGGCATTCCAGCAGTGTTGATCAAACACCACCTCCCTTTCTTCCTATATAGCTCATGTCATACATTTACTCCGTCATTCCCTAAAAGGTATCACGTGTATTGCATATTGATATAATTTTATACTACACATCTTTCATCTTTTGAAATAGGGCTTAATCTGGTACATTACCCTAAAAAACGTATTTTACGATGAGGGATCAGTAAGTATAAGAACAGATGTGACTCGCAGTTTGTATCATTTCCATTGAATATTCACCCATGTGAGTACTAAATCTGATGTGTCAGTTTTAATCTCAGACTGCATGCAAACCAACTTAAGATATCATATTTAAGGATACTAATTTCACAGAAAAACTTCTTTGAGTTGATTCACTACCAACATATTCAACCGGATGACATGAATATATATTTGTGTC
This sequence comes from Thysanoteuthis rhombus, assembly GCA_963457665.1. NCBI lineage: Eukaryota > Metazoa > Mollusca > Cephalopoda > Oegopsida > Thysanoteuthidae > Thysanoteuthis > Thysanoteuthis major. The sequence continues at coordinate 7,652,071 of OY735228.1, read as the reverse complement.
TATGTAAATACAAATCTGCCCAATAGGGAACAGGATCAATTCTCATAGGAACGTCTATGATCTGATGGGATATTTTATTACTTATTTTAAAGTAACAGTCCCCAATAAGATGAGTAATAACTAGAACTTCAAGGGTAGAGCACATAAAATAAGTCTTGCCTTTTTTTGGTTTTACACCAGAAAGCTTTGAGGTTTGTAAACCCAATATATTTAATATTTCCTCCAGTAAATACCGAATCTATTATCTTATTTAATTCTTTGATAAGACCTTCATGAGGAATGTTTTTTGTAAAGAGTACTAAAATCATAGGTTGAGAAAGATCTAGTCCCTTTATGGGTATAGTGTGATATCCAATTTTTCTTTAATGGGCATAGAATTATTTACAAACCAAAAGAGATTTTAATTACTATAGAATTTACTTTTATGATGAAATTTCTGTGTTTTATTGTACATTGAATTAAAACCTTTAAAAACAGCTTTGCTAAGAGATTTAATGCGACTAACTCTAAAGGCTACAATAAAGCGAGCAGTTATTAGATTTTTATGCATTTTATGAATCCAATACATAATTGGTAATTTTTGATAATACTATAAACACTAAAAAACTTATATATAAATTGATAGATAGGTATGAACATACAGATACAGATATAGATGTAGATATGCATATATATATATACAGATATATAATAATAATAATAATTGATGATTGTATTATCCAAAGATAGCTATTTCGTTGTATTACAACACTTCAGTGTGGCTATAGACTCTCCAGTATCCCTTCCAGTACTGCTAGGTAGGGTCGAAACCTTCGCTTTAGAGCCAGAGGCAGATGCTCTACCCCTGCATTACATGGAACTGGATGGACAGTAGGATCGAATTTAGCGATATATTTACTTAAGCATAATTCTCCACCTACCAGAGTGCTCTGTTCCAGAGTTTGAAGAGCATTGCATTAGCAGCATATAGTAAACCAATACCTGTATGTGTGTATATATATATATATATATATATATATATATATATGATTGTAAATTGCTTTATATTGAAAACTCTATTTGAAATGATCTCCCGTTATTACATGGTGAATGTGTATCAGTAGGCCAAGACAATAGAATGAACAAATATTGAAAATGAGGCTACAACCAAATCAACGTAGCATTGCTCTTAACATTGAGCTAAATGGCCGCTGGGAATACAAAGACCCGAATAACTATTTCAGCTCCAAATTCTCATTTTGGCTTATTAACGGTCTATATCTGTTATATTTTTCTTTCAATGCAGATAGATTGTATTATTAAGAAATGGATGTATGATCTGATATTGAAACTCTTTTTGAAATGATTTCCCATTATTACACAGTGAATATATCATTTGGCCCAGACGACATACATATATATATGCATGCACATGCAGAAAGATTGAAATACAATAACAAGAATTTAATCAATCGACACAAATCTCAACTGACCTACAATTATTTTTCAAAAACTTGTTTTTTCGTGAGGTGGGGTTGGGTCTATAAAACCAAAATTGTCAATAGACACAAACTAAAGAACCAATTTAGCTTAAATTTAAATTATAAATTGAACTGTTACAAAAAAGAAATTTTGGAAAAAAAAACAAGAGTATTTCTCAAGAGATAATAAGGAGTAAATGTTTCAATTTTCAGCCCTGTAGCTCTATTGTTTCAACCTGTATGCACAACACATACATTGCCAGCCAGTCCAATTTAAAAAAAAATGAAGAAACAACTTTTGGCAGTTATGGTTAATGATTTCTGAAATCTATACATGTATATATATATATTATTGCGTCATCCACAGACAGCTGTTTCGAAGAATTACATCTCTTCAAGTGGCTATATATATATATATATATATACTTATATATGCTTCATACTCCCATTCTTATTTTTGTTTGTTCCCAGTCCATATCTGCACAATTGTTTCTCAACACTGACAATTATATTATGAAGAAATGGATAAATAATCTGAGAGGATAATTATGAATGTAATATATTATTTGAAACTCTATTTGAAATGACCTCCCATTATTACATGGAGAATGTGTCACTTTGCTTTAACAGCATGAATCAAATGATCAATCAAAGAAAATGAGTCTGTCACAGGAATCGAACCTGCAACCGATAAGGGAGCCACTTCAACGTAGCATTGCTCTTACCATTGGGCTAAACAGCCCAGCGGTTGATCCTTGCAGCAGCCCCATTTTCTTTAAACACGATTGTCTCTCTCTCCCACTAGGGTCTACATCCGCCATAAATGCCAACCTATTAAAAGACCCTTAAAAGCTATCAATTTCCGACTTCCACACCGTCTGCAAATCTATTTAGGGATTAAGAGATTAACGCGGGAGTCTGTCTCCCCACCCATCTTCCCTCGGCCCTTCCCTCCATACTTATGTTTTAGGAGAGTCCCCCCCCCCGACCTCCAATGAAATACTTGAGAAGGAAAGGTCACCTCCCTTCTTTTTCTGTAAAAAAAAAAAAAAGAATATATTTAAAGAAAAGGAAAAAAAGGGCAATAACGTTGTAGTAAATTACTATGATTTTTTTGTAATTTTACTTTTAACATTTTCAACATATCCACTTTCAACATTCCATTTCTCTTGCCTCCAACAGATCAAGCCATTTATGTTTCATTTTTCACATCATTGGTTGTTCATTTCCATCAATTTACCTATCCCAAATATGTTCACATCTATCAAAATCATTCACATATATCTTCCCTGGTTTTCCCGTATAAATGTTATGAATCTAATACTATTATGACTACAGATGTTTGTTTGCTTGTTGGTACGTTTTTTCATAGACTCCTAAACAGCTGCACCTTACCAGCTGAAAATATGTGCATTAGGGAAATTCTACCCAAGGATGAACATAGAAAAGGTGGTGCTGACATTTGTGACCTTTGAAAGTCAATTTGAAGTCAGGTCCATGCAGGCAGGCATGTTTAAATCTAACAGGCATGGCTGCATCCTATGGCCTGCAAATTTTTAACAGAGTAATTTGACCCCAGGATGGAGATAGGATAGGTAGAAATGTCCCGATGTGCACACACACACACACATGTATATATGTATACAAAGCTGGCAATTGTTTGCTTGCTATTGTAAGTCTTATGAGTAGCCAAATGGCTGCAGCCTTGAGGGTGAAAATTTGTCTGTAAGGGTAACTTGACCTCAGGATGAACTTTTGACAAGTAGAAATGACTGCCAGTTGTCCTAATGATGAGTTTAGTGCCAGAACTGCTACCAAGCAAACTGCAGAAAAGGATATCTTTTTAACGCAACACTGCATAAACTGAAAGTGCTCTGATTCTAGCTGAAAATTAGAAAGATAGAAATTGTCAGTGACTGGGAATTACAGCAAGTATAACTGAAAGATATATATATACATAACTATCTGTACATCTATCTCTCTATATATATCTATGTGTGCAAGTATGAGATAGGAGTCAGAGCCGATCAAGGAAAATGACGGATGGATAGTATTTTAAGACAAAGTTTTGAAAGTTTCTTGTATTTCTTTGAAATCTTCAAGTAAAGATTTTTCTTAGGGATTAATAATGTTTTTTTTTTATTTTCAACACTCTTGACAAAAGATAAGCTCTGATAAGAGGGTCAACCTTATCTGCGATGAAGGAGAGTAAGGCTGGGCTTTTCAGGAATTAGGAATCCTAGTGCCCAGTGGCCTCATTGTTGGGAATGGTAAGAGGGGTGAGAGGAAGAAAATCTTTTCTCACCTTGTCAGACCAGATGTTGCTCCAATGACTTTTGAAAGCATGGTTGGGTGACAGTATACCCCTAGGGAAGGGGCGGGGAGTGTCTGCGCAGAGCGCCAATGGTAAAGAATTGGTCCACAGTTATCCAAGAATAAAAGATTTAGGAATACATATATAACTACAAACATCTTTCATTAGAAACTCTATTTGAACCAACATCCTGTTTTTTACTAAGGTGAATATGCTAGTTGGCCTGGACAGTATAAATAGAATAAACAATTAAAGAAATAGGTGCTACAAGAATTGAACATGTGTCTAACAGGAGGCCATTTTGATGCAAATTATTTCGTCAGATTATAAATCTATTTCTTAATAAGTTATATATATATATATATATACACACATGCACACATAGGAATACCTTGAGTAATGCAGTTCTGATTAATGTGGGTTTTTATGTAGCACAATTAAGGTATTGCAGTACAAATCAATAAAACTAAGTATAAACCAAGAAAAAAATCACATTAAATCGTAATAAGACCTTGAATAGTGCAGTTTTGAATGGTGTGGGAAATTCAGGAACAAACTAACCGCACTAATCATGGTATACATGTATGTGTATAGATATGACATAAGACAGAGAGATTAAAAAATCACTTTAAAACTACTCAGAATCACATAGAGGATAATGGAAAGAGCAATGTTAGGAATACATCTGAGAGATAGAAAAAGATCAACATGTGCCCTAGAGCAGGCCAGAGTAAAAGATATCATAGAGGTAAGAAACAAAAATGGAGATGTGCTGGACACATACCAAGAAGACAAAATTACAGAGAGTGGAAAACATTAACAGAGATATACCCTCGAGATGTCAAATGCAATAGGAGAAGACCGGACATAAGATGGAGAGGTTAGAGGTTAGCAGAAGTCAGCATAGTCATGATTGACATGGAAGGAGCAGGGAAATAACTGAAGATAATCATATATATATATATATATATATATATATATATATATATATATATATATATAGGAATAGAGAAACTAGTGTTCCACAAGAAAGATCCAGTAAACATAAGAGATAAGTAAAATGTAAGGAAAAGCCAGACTAGTTGGAGATCATTTGATTTTGAATAATTTGGATATTTTGGAAAAAGGGTTTGTGTTAATAGTTGTATTTCTCAGCTCAAAGAATAGATTTTTCTAATATATGAGCATATAGAGAATTGTAGGTAATCCACAGAAAAATAGATTTGGTTCTAGGTATTTGTCTTTTGTTTGCAATAAATACATTTATAGTAGAATTTATATTTGCCTAACTCATCCTTACATAGATAATCCCATCATTTTTGAGGGACACTATGCTAGTTGATAGTAATTCACTATGCTTCGTCTGAGAAATCATAAATATTATAAAATTTGATTCTCTTTTTCAACTTCAGCATTTCACTGTTTACGTACGGAAAATAAGTAATGCTTTATCAGTCAACAAAACTTTTTTTAGGTTATTATGCCGCAGATAATGACTAAATATCAGAAATTTCATCAAAGAAAAGTTTATGAATTCACACAGTTACAAAACACACCGATGGAATAGAACTCTCCATCTTTACAAGTTAGAGATTTTTTTATTCTTAGTCAAATGGTAGAATAGTAGAAATATACAACTCAGACTTGGGTCATTCCACATCAAATTATTAACAAAACAGGCTAGGTTAGTCACTCAGTAGCAATCGTCACTTGACCAAGAAGTAACTTATTCATTGATCGATTTTTTTTTCCAATTTTTTAATTGATCACCCCAAGACATGCTACCCTAAAAGCATTGGCCACATGACCGTTTCTGTTGAGTGACTAATCAGATTCATTCAAAACATTGGCTGTAAAAACGATGAGAGGTTGAACAAGGAATGAATATTTCTACTTCCATCAAAGATTCTTTTTCATATTCAGTATTCCACTGCTACATACATAAAATACTAATCATAAGTGCTCTATTTGTCAACCAAACTCCTTACTTAGTTATCATGTTGTATATAGTCTTGACTCTGATTTTTATTGAGTTCTGTAAAAAAATTGACTAATGCCTCCGTAATAACTACCAAAATCCTCCAATTCTTGTAAGATCATAGACATTTGAAAAATGTACACCTCCTAATCATCTGCTCCATTTTAGCCTCCATCTCTGAGACCAAAAAATAAAGATATCTTCAATCCCCTACAAAACTTTTTGATTAGGCAGGATCTATTTCAGGATCTTAGAGCTTTGGTTTTTTTGCCTTGCCTCCTCCTGTCCGATTCCCCAACAACCACTTGTAATGTAATTACTTTTCATGACTACTCTCATGCGTGTCCTATCTGCTTGCGTTACTCTGTGAGGAGGACTGCTAGGAATGCCTTATCTCTCAGGGTTTTTTAGTTTTTGATTTTCCGTTCTGTCTTTTTTTTTTTGGCACTTTTCGTCTAAGTCTTTGATCAAAACACCATATAAGAAGCACTTCATTTGACTCCGTCACCCCCCCTCCACTCATCCAAATCTCAAGCCGACTACCATGGCTCATCTGGTAGAGTTGCAGATATATGATGTCTGTTTGCAGAATATCCAGCCAGAATATCTTGGGAGCAGGTCATGCACTTGATACATTTTGGCAACCAAATAGAGGGGACCTTACAGTGTATGCATGAACAGACTCTCTAGCATGGGATCTCTTCAGTCAGCAGTGAGACATCATCAAGTGAGCTTGTGTACTGTGTGACCACACCACACATACACACTAACCAAGCAAGTAGATTCTTTGCGTCTTACAAAAGTATTTTCTGCAAAAAATCGCATCACCAAAGTCTGTCTGCACCTACACAGTCCAGATCTGTCTCCCTAAAAGTTCTGGCTTTTCTGTAGACTGTAGACAAGATTAAGGAGAATGCGACAAGGCATCTAACAGCAATCCTGAAAGAAGACTTTGCTGATGGTTTTGAAAAGTTGAAAGGACACAGGCATAAGTATGTGAGGTCGTAAGGCAAGAACTTTGAAAGGGATTAAGGTGCCATTGCACAAGGTAGACTTTTTTTTTTGTTGGAAGTAAATGTCTGGATACTTTCAAGACATTTCTTACACATTCTTCCTGTTTCACCCTGAATCTATATCATTTTGAAAAGTCACATTATCCACACACACACAAAAAAAGATAAGATTTTCAAGTCAGTAGGCCAAGAAGCTGACTCAATAATTTTTGGTTTAAAAAAAAAAAAAATAAATAAAGGGTATTAAAATTCTAGTTTTGCAATTCTTCCAGTTATCTGCGTAACCAGATTAGTGCCAAGAGAAACGTCCAACAGGTGCTTGGGAGTTAATCTAAGAATGGTTAGCAAAATCCGTTGGCATCTGGTTTTGTGTGAAATAAGCCTCCAAGACAAGGATCCTCAGCTGGATCGGTTTGCAAAGGAATCACAGAAACCGTTCAGGCAGAAGGGCAAGAAATTGAATTTGCTAATTAAACCAACAGTTTAGTCCAGAGGTTTTTAACCATTTCTGCTTCATGTCCCACACCAACAGCTGAAAAAAAATGATGCCCCACCCCTCTTTAGAATTAAGGAAAAAAAACCCTTAATACATCAAGGGACAAATTATTTGTAAAATGAGAAATTACTGATATTTCAACTTTTGAGCACTCATCAAAATTGTTGTAAAAAACTTGTGAAATTTAGTAACAAAGCAACAACGTAATTGCTTTTATACATTACAAGGTTAATGAGTTAAGCATTAATTACTATGGAATCTATAGTAAAATCAGGAATTACTAGTATTGTGTATTTAGCTACAAATAGTATAGTGCAATTAGGAATTAATCAGTTAAGCTTTGACATAACTCAGTTTTGAGCCATGGAACACTTTTCACTCTTCATACCTAAATTTTAAATTACCCCATCCCCAATATATTGGACTGCTTCTTGAAGGGTGCGGCCCCCATGCTCAGAATCACTGGTTTAATATTCTACATACATATGTTACCCCAACAATAATTTTTTTTATAGACCCAAGCAATTTATGATTGCCAGGAATAAATTGTATATGATGGTATATAAACAGGAATATAACAAAATAGAAAAATGCAGTTCCGTGAATTCTCCTGTTATCATCCAGTTTTCTTAACCCCCACCCACTCAAGTTTCAGGAAATGTAGGGCTGGGCAATGAAGATTAGGTTTACCTGGGGGAGGGGGTCTCATATGGCACCGTACAAGTTTCTTTGATAAATTTGTTGAGAATTTTTTTTTAAAATCTCACAAAGAAATATAATCAAGTGTCTCTAAATTCAATCATAGACAAAAAGCATTTCATCTGGACAACTCTTTCCTTTTCTTTCTCTTTCTATTTATCAATACACAAGGGTCCACGGCTGAACTTTTATCAAAAATGTTGACCATATATTGTTTGATTTATATGATTAATGGAGAAGGGTTGGCTTCAGCGCATTGACGAAGAAGGAGATTATGTTGAAAAATAAATTGTGTGAAATGAAAGCACATTTCCCATTATCAAGTTATGGACTTGATGTACACACAAACACCGCATATGTATGTGTGTATAGATCTATTGATGTACCAACACGAATGAGTGCGTGTGTGGGGGTGTACATTTAAAAACTATTTGACTCAAAATATAATGCATGGCAATATTTGGCAATTGTACGAATATCAGAGACAGAAACTTTCAAAAATCTTCATTATTATTATCATAATCATAATTATTATTATTTATGTTTATTACCCCAAATACTCAATAAAAACAATAAACAAATTAATTCTTAACATTCTCAGACTATCACTGATAAGTCGAATTATTTACAGCTAAAATAATTTTGAAGATTTTCAGCTTTATTCTTCCTCTGCTGCCTCTACCCCCACCCCACTCTTCATCCTTGCATGTTTGTTTTTTTCTCTTGGCAAAAATCCTACGAAAATATTCCTTTCTGTTGTCTCAAGAGATACTTCCTCTCACGAGAATCCATTCTCCGAACCATTCCTTTCTCTCATCCCACTTCTTCCCTTTATCAATATAATTAAGATAGTTTTCGCAATCATCATAACAATATATCATAACACAATAGTTAGATTTCATTTTTTTTCTAAGAATATCTAATTACAATCCTCACAATCAATATCATAATCATTGTTATTTGGATTTCACATCATTCTCACAATCCATAACAGGGCTGTGGATTACAATTTCACACCAGTTGCTTAGTGGTTATCACTGAAGGTTGAGTGACAGTAAGTCTCCTAAGGTCTCCAGCCTTCCTCTCATATCGTCTTCACCTATCACAGCAGTGCTGTGGTTCTTACTGTCTCCACCATGCCTTTTTCTTGGCAGTTTGGCTGTTGCTACAGGCTAGAGGTCTTGGGTCCCATATTTCCAGAAATCTCCTCAGTATCCATGCAGACCCCAGTAGTGCTGTGGTCTGTATAGTCTTAATCCTTCCTCTTATCCCCAGTTCCTCTAATTTCATTTCCAGGGTCTCTGGTACAGTTCCAAGTGCACCTACTATTACTGGTACTACCCTGACTGTCATGTTCCATAAGTCCTTAGGTTCCCTTGCCAGGTCCTGGTATTTACCTAGTTTATCACTCTCTTACGTATTTTTTCTGTGATTCGCAGACATAGCCACATCTATTATTTGGCAGGTTTTCCTTTCCTTTTCCATGATTACTAGGTCTGGTTTTCTCATTTGGATGGGGGTGGTCACTTTGGACGTCAAAGCCCCAGAGTAATTAATGGCTTTCATTCTCTAGGTCTGTCTCCAGTTTGTGCTGATACCACTTGTCCGCATGCTCGAATTCCATTCATTTGCTCAGTTTCCAGTGTATCACTGTTGCTACCCTGTCGTGTCTGTTTTTGTACTCTTCCTGGGGATATGTGGTTTCCTGTCTCATCCCTTTCTCCACATAGGCAACATTTGCTATTTGTTTGGGCTTCGATGATTTTTGCCTTGTTATAGTTTGTCCTGATGCGTTTGTTTTGGGCTACCATGATGAACGATTCTGTTTCTCACTTCAAGTTTTCTTTTGCGTAGCCATGTCTATGATCTTTTGTCTGTGACATTTTGTATCTGTCTTTTGAATTTCCCACATAGTTTTTCCTGTTCTGCTTCAGGCCCTCTTTATAATATCTGCACTATTCACTTGCACATACTTTTCTAATCCTGTTTTGGCATTTTGAACACTGTCTTCTATGCTGATGAGTCTTCTACCACCCTTTTTCCTCTTCCCATACAATCTATCTGTGTCATCTCTGGGGTGTAAGGCCTTGTGCATTGTCATAAGCTTTATTGTTTGCCAGTCTATTGATTGGAGTTCTCCCTTTGTCCATCTAAAGAATGGTCCTGAGTATCTTACTACCAATATGGCCTATGTGTTCATTCCTTTAATCAGGTTCCTGCTATTTAGTTTGGTCTCTTATATTTTTCTTATCCTTTTAAGGTATTCTATTCTTATTTTCTCATTCATTTCTTCCTATTTCATTGTGTCACATTCAACTAATTACCATCAATTTTTTTATGACAAAGGATCAAAAAAGCTTTGCTTATCAAAATCAAAAGAAAGCAGAAAATAAAAACTGTTTTGAATTTTTTAAAAATATGATATAATAAAATATAATGAAACAAAGCTGTAAATTTTTGGTACGTTGTATTTCTTTTTGAGCCAAATTCAAATGTAAAACAAAACTGAAAATGTTAATGTTGGGTTCTGCAGAGAGAAACAAAATAGAATTTGTATGTCACACATCAAAGTTCCAATAACGGTTGCTTTTTTTTCTAATGTTTTTTAAAAGATCAGTTGGAAAAGTAAAACATGCATTCTGTCAAGGAAAACAAATTATAACTTGAAAGTCACACATTAATGTTATGAAAAATATTTTTCATAACATCCTGTAATTTTGAATTTGGCTGAAAAAGACATACAACATATCGAAAATTTTTAGCTTTGTTTCATTACATTTGATATATCATATTATTATCATTATGAGGAGCCTGGATGAGGTGGGTTCATGTTAAACCCCTGATCCAAGGCCACAAATAAAGGGGCCCTCCCAAAAGATTTATGAATAGTAGTTCATCTACTGCATTTTTACAAACATTATACAGAGACAAATCTCCCTAAACATTTGAGGGGCCCCTTCAAGGAGCCTAGCTCCCTCGGCCCCGAAATCTCCTACTATGTTTCTGATTATAGAATAGTATGTGGGCAGAGAAAAACATTGACAAATAAGACATCTGAAAGAAGTAGCCCATGTATTATGCTCAGACAACCTAATCAGCAGACAGAGTATTTATAGGAATAGCGTCTGGGAACTTTTCATAAAAAAAAATCATCTATCTAATAAAAAATGTAATATAAGATTACGTGAAATTACTAGCAAATAAAGGTCTGGTTAGTCACTCATTAATAACCATCATGTGACCAATGTCTTTTGGAACTATATCATGTTGGGAGTGATCAATTAAAATGGTAAAAAAGATAAATGAATAAGTTACTTGTCTTGCCTTCTGTTGGGGAGTGATCACTAAGAAGGTCCGAATTTTAAAAAAAACCAAGCATGAATGTTGCCGGACACAAGGGACCAATTTAGCTTAGACTTACATTGCAAATTCAACCCTCCACTAAGAACCTATTTTAGTAAATGTTAAAATGTTTAAATTTTCAGGCCTCTAGCTTCATTGGTGCAGCTTGTATATGCAATACACACATAGCTGTTCAGATCAACTTAAAAACTGCAGAAACCTATGTTGACAGTTTCTAATTACAGATCTATTGTTTGTTCTATATCCATATTCTAAAGTATATTCTTTACAAGGGGTACACCGACACTATTGGACAGGACAAATGGGTGCACTGGGAAAAAAAGTTTGAGAACCCCCAAACTAAGTGGTAAAGTGAAAATCAGTATTTAACAAAGAAGTTGAAGTGTAAAATGGTTAACGATCTTCGTTGGCAAAGACAACAAATAGGAACAAAAGAGAACAGAAGATGCAATTTGCTGGCAACAAGAGGAAAGTTGAACAGACCCTGATTTCCAGAGAGGGTTACTTCCCTTGAGAGTTGAGCCAAGCTGAGAAATGTCAAGTTCAATTCAGTTCAGGTTAATTACCTTCCTTCCCGCCATTCTTGACTCCAGCTCAGCGAACACTTGATCTTATAGAGAATCAGTACCAGTGTTGAGTCATGTTCTGTGAACACAGTTTGCCAAATGCTAATTCTTTGACTGATGGCTTTAATAGTCTTGGGAAATGGTGGTGCCATACAGAATAGAAATAGAAATGAAAAAAAAAAAAAAAAAAAAAAAGGGCCAGCATTAACAAAACTAGCAAGAATCAAGAATCAAAAAAAAAAAAAAAAAAAAAAATCCTTACCGCCTGTCAGCACGTCAAAGAACCTACTTATGCTTTCTGTTTTTGGAAGAATTCTATTATTCCACAAGGAATTGGACGTCTGACTCTGGGAACGTCTTACTGCTATATGCAAAGACAATGCACATTTTCTTACTGATAAATCTTAGACTGTACACTCACACAAAGTGACATCGGATTTGGTGAACCCCACAGCCTTCTGTTAAATTCTGTAATCAGCTTGTCAAAAGATAGAAAATTACTTTGAGAAATGAGATGGCAGTAACAGCAATGCCAGTTTAAAACAGGTGGGTGTTTGGTACATTCATAACTCTGTGGTGCCCTTTAAAACGCTTCTCGGTCTTTTGGCTAAGAGCAAAGTGCAGTATCTGTTCTGATCAGTTTAATATCTGATAAATCCCTGACACGGGGTCTTTGGCATTTAACTGATTTGCACTACTTTAATAGACTGGTCAATAACCCAAACCTTTCATGTATTGTCAAGTTGGAAATGTATCAATGAATTGGTCGGGGCTTGGGTTCTTGAACTTGAAATGAATTAAATAATATTGGCTTTTCTTTGACTATGAATAAATTGGTTTTGCTTTACACAACTGTGACAACATTGGTGACATATCAAATATTAAGCTCGAAAGAAAAGATACTACATTTTGCACTCAATCGAAAAGTCAAGTAGCAATATCTTGAATAACACCTTAGAATTATGATTGAGCCAAAGGTTTCCCTCTTTTACACCTGAGATGTAAACAAGTCCCAAAATCAAAATTTGCTTTTGCATAATCTGTAATTTTTTATCTGAATTTCTGAGATACAAAATTATCATTTCAATCCATTGGTTTACTCAGATTAGTGTCCTCAATTTGATGGCTGTGAGTTCAATCCGTGGGTCAGATAGTGCAAAAAAGTTTTATTATCTGGTTCAATATAAGAGACAAACTAGATCTAAGCAGACTGGTACCTAGTCACCACACATATTCACAGCATTATAACCCCATCACCTGAACATGTAATTCAATCAATTATAATCAAATGAAATGAAACAAAGAGGAAAGGATTAGACTCTGGTGAACCGATTTTAGATTTCACCAATGACAATATCATTGTTTCTAATGAAAGTAATTGTGATAGCAATCATAAAAGTGGTATTACTAATGGCAACGATATTGAAAGTAATGGCCATGTTGGGGAGATACTGATGCTGATAATGATTTCAAAGACAGTGTGGAGTTGGTAGTGTTGATGGTGGAGGTGCTGATTTAGAGGGAAGGATGTTTGGGAGCAATATAAACAAGCAGCTCTCGGAAAAACTTGCTTGTTTTTTCTAGGCCTGACCAAGAGAGCAAAGACCTGACAGAGAGAAAGGATAATTTGAACAAACACAGATGGTGTTGTTATAGTTGGAGATGAGTCTTGCCGCCATCGCGAGAGTTTGGTATGGATGTAAGCTGGATTTGCTTTGGACAGCATAAGTATACGTTCTTTACTCTATCTATATACGTGGGTTCCTGCTTGTTAGGAGAAAAAAATTCCATAGGACTGCGGGTAAATATGCACGAGAGATCATTATTGCGCAGACACATCTAATCTTTTATATGAACACACACTTTTTTTTTTATTAACCCAAATCTATCCATATGAGGTCTGTCCAGAAAAGAACCAACCATTTTGAATATCTCAAGAACTCACAGTGTGACAAAGAACCAAAAACGTTGGTTGATTTTGTGAGACATTGATGGGGTGTCCTTAGTTACTGGTAATGAGGTTTATGCCCCAAAAATCATGACAGACCCAAAATTCATTTGATGGAGGCTTTATTAGTAGGTATATGAACTCACACACACACACACACACACACACACACACACACAGAGTAATGCTTGACAGCTTTTTCTTTGGTAATTTATGATTTCACATGTTGACTAAATTTTATATTTTTAGTTGGCTATAAATGAAATGTCATTTTTTTATATCAAAGAATAATATTAAGACTGAAATATTTACCAATGTAATCATATTTTTTGTAATTCAATATAAATAGAGATATAATTCAAAAGGTTTTTGAGCCCTTAATAGTAATGGTATCTACCAAAAAGTTTAACTAGTATTAAGTTTTTGATTCAAATTTGCACAATTTAAATTAGAACATAATACTGTATAAGCAGCTGATAACAGCAACAAACCATTTGAAGTGAACACAGCAACAGTGCAAACTGTGTAGCATTGGTTCAATAGGGTTAGATCTGGATACATGGATACATAGGTAAACATGTTCTTAACAATGAAGTCATTATCAAAAGCCGTTGTTTGAGCCCTTCCTGTAGACTTTAAGACTTCAGCAGCAATCATTATCACATTATGACAAAGCAACAGGAAAGGTTGGAAAGTTAGAAAAATGGATCCAACATTAACTGGATGAAATGTGCCATGACAGTGTCAGAACAAACACTTCTCAGCTGACTATGCCAAAGTTTAGAGAAGTGGGATATGAATTCTTTCAGATTCCTCTGTATTAACCTGACATTTCTCCTACAAACTATCATGTTATTGAGCATTTGGAACATAATATCTGTAACGAAATTTTCAATTACTGAGAAGTCCAAATTTGAGCAGTACTGTATTTGTGGCTTCAAAACCTAACAGATTTTATAGAGAGGCCGTATTATCACTAGAGGATCTTTGAAAAAATTGATTCAAATGGGTCAGATTTTGATTAAATATTTACCGTTTTTTTGTATATATCATCAATTATCTTACTATCCAAAAAGCATTTCATATATAACAACCTAATAACTACGCTAAAATTTAGATGAAGTAAGAGTAGTCTTGAGTTAAAAATGCAAAAAGGCACAGTAAAATATACTTTCTTCTTTACAACTAAATGTTCATGTTTTCAGAACTTACATATTTAGAGATACACCAAATCTCAGTGGTAACAGAAGAGAGATGAAACAATAATCATGGTTGCATTTTAGTGTAGACCGCATAGTATACTTCGGCAAAGTTCAGACTTTTCTGATTATTGCCTGCTGATTTTACACTTACTTCACCATTCCAACACTTGACTTCAGTCATTTTATGCACTCAGGAACAGAATGTTGCTAAATTTTTTTTCCCAAAAATTTGTTAGTGCATTTTTCAGCACTGAATCTATATGCAGTATGTTGAAAATCAGAAAGAAAAGGATTGTTAGTGGTCAGGAATTAATGCGAGTGTTACTGATAGAAGAGGACAATCATATATATATATATATATATAGTTTAAATGCATTGCAAATGATTTTACAACAGGAATTCATTGAAAATCAGGAAAAAAAGATTGTAGCAGTCTGGAATAAAAGCTACCCTTACTGAGACAATAAGGGAGTGGTTCCATAACTTTGGAAACACAAGGACCTCTTGTATAGAAGAAATATTATGGTAGACCAGAATGCCTGTTTTTGGCATTTCAGTTCTCAGACTAATTGAAAAACTACAATAAAAAGTAATTTTTGACCTTTGAAAATCAATTTATTCAAAATGAATAAAATTTATTTGAATTCTAATATATGGTACAGGTTAGTATATAATAATTATGGTTCTGATAGTTGTGTGATGGATGGTCTTGTCTACAGATTGCAATTTCAAAACCACTGGAATAGGGTATAGGAACAACATAATATATCCCCAATTTTGTGAGTGCTAATGGGAGCCCCAAGCATGTTATCAAAAAGTTTACTTTTCAAAATTCTCTCTAAAATGGTATTGTAGGGTCTACATTGTTGCTCACAATGATAATGATGATCTGTTATCTATCTATCTTACTATGATTCATCTTTATTTTATGTAATCCTCCCAGATATTTTTATAAATGTGGTCAAGGAATTTATGAACTCCTATTGGGGACAAAGGCCCCATTTAAACCTTCTTGAGGGACTGGCTGAAAATTCTGCCAGTAGCTTATGCTTTCAGCTAGTGACTACATAATCTGAATAAATTTGATGTTGGTAACTTATTTAGAAATCTAGGTGAATATCTAAGCACAAGTAACAGCAAATCAGGAGCTCCCTACTTTTCATTGGCAAATTCCTTAGACTTTGGTATCACAGAATCTTTGTAGAACTATTTCATCTAAGAATGATTTTTGGAAAAGATTCCATTTCAAAGACTTGCTTCCCAATGATTTTTTTCTTCTCACTTTCTTTAAAGTTTCTTAAAAGGGACTTTTATTACTTTGCGAGCCTTGAGGTCCTTTTTTATGATTTCACATGGATTATCTGCCCTTCATCAGGGTAACCAAGGAAACTGATCCCCATTTGCAAAGGTCATTAAACAATCAGAATTAGCATAAACACAGACTGTAGTATTCTACTTCAAAGTCAAACGTAGAACTACTCACTATTTTCAAAAGTAAATGAGAAAACATATATATATATATATATATATATATATATATATATATATATATAGAGAGAGAGAGAGAGAGAGAGAGAGAGAGAGAGAGGAAGAAGGAACACTTTACAGCTTTAAACAATAAATGTACAAAAAAAAAACACTCTTCTCCAAAAGTTTGTCATTTCAATCACTTATTTCCCATTATCTTTTGATGTGATTTTTTTCAGTGTTTTTCTTTGTTTTACACAGAAGTTGTTATGGTACTATGTGTGAATATATATACATATAAACCTGTGTATGCATATATATATATATATATATATATATATATATATATATATATATATATATATACATAGGTCTGGTTAGTCACTCAATTGAAACATTTATGCAAACAATGTCTTTTGGCAGCATGTTGGGGGGGAATTGGAAAAAGGATGATCAATGAATAAGTTACTTCTCTCGTTTTTCGTTGGGCCATGATCGTTAAAGGAAAGTCTGAATTTTCAAAAAGCATGAATGCTGCTGGACACAAACAATGGGACCAATTGAGCATGAACTTATATTGCAAATTGAACCTCTCATGAAAAACCTTTGAAGGGAAGGAAAAAAAAAAGAAAATTTTTGTAGTCATGATGAGGGAATGTTTAAATTTTCAGTTCCATTGAGATGGCTTTTATGCATGATACATACATAGACAGTCAGCCAGCCAGACCAACTTCAAAACTGAAGAGACTAATGTTGACAGTTTTGGTTGATAGTCTTGAAAAATGGATCAACTATGAAACATGTGTTGAGTGTTTTTTCTCTCTAATCTTGAATATATATATATATATTCTAGAAAGCTATACAGCTCTAAACACTAGACATATAGAAAAAAATTTTCCAAACATTTATGCCATTTAAGTCAATTATTTCTCAATATATGCCAAAGTAATTTATGTATTTTTCTTCAGTGTTTTTCATGTTTTACACAGATTTTGATATTATGTGTGAATTTTTCTTGTTGGGATTGTTTACTAAGTAATCGTTTCAGTGATTTAAAAACAAAACAGTTATATCAGCATAGCTCCTCCTAACATAGCTTACTACATGTAGATACATATAAATATAGGTTTAATAGGAACTCCATCATCCACATGTAAAGTATCTACTTGTGAACTAGACAATATTATAGTTAATAACATAGTATTATGTGAAAAGCTAGTACTTGAAATAGATGAGAAAATACAGAAGTTACCAATTATGTATTGGAGACCTAAAATGTATAAAAATCCAATTGGTGCTTGCTTTATTGTAGCCTCCAGAGTTTGTAGTACCAAACTTCTTCGTAAAGTTGTTTCTGAAGCTTTCAATTTCATATACAATTAAATACAGAAATTTCATAATAAAAGTAAATTTCATAGTATATCTTTTGGGATGTAAGTAATTTGATATCCATTAAAGAAAAATTAGATATCACAATATACCCATCAAGGGGCTGGATCTATCTCAAGCTATGATTTTAGAACTCTTTACACAAAAATTCCTCAAGAAGATCTTAGTAAGGAATTAAATAAAATAGACTTGGCATTTGCAGGAGGAAGTAGCAAATATACTTGGTTAAAGAATACTAAAGCTTTCTAGAGTCAAACAAAAAAAGGCAAGACTTACTTTATGTACTGTACCCTTAAGGCAATTGTTGGACATTTCATTGGAGAATGTTACTTTAAAATAGGAAAGGAAATATTTCCTCAGATCATAGGTGTCCCAATGAGAATTGATCCTCCTCTTAGTGAGTAAATTTATATTTACATGGACACGAATATATATATTCCTGTCATCTTTCATCAGAACTTTTATAAAACAAGCTCTTCATTTTTTGGTGGCACCTATTTATTGATGACTTATGTTCTCTCAATGATGCAGGAGAATTAAGAAAATCGTAAAGTAATATAAATCCTAAGGATCTAGAATTAAGATGTAAACAAGGAGGAATGCAAGCAACATTCCCAGATTTGGATATTAAAATCAAGGATGGAATGTTTATCAACAAATTGTTGGATAAACAAGATGGTTTCCAGTTCTGCATAGTGAGAATGCCTTTTAGAACAAGTAGTATTCCAACGTATATACTTTACAGAACAATATTATCAGAAGACCTGAGAATCGCAAGAGCAACTTTAAGATTTATTAATTTGGCATCAAGAATTGTTCTTTAATTGTAAGAATGGTCAATTAAGGTGGTGAAATTAGTAAGATTTTTAGACAATTTACTTGAGCTATGATTAGACATCCTGATCCATTTAAAACTTATCAGCTGGACCATAGTTAAATAATCACGAAAATATAGAATATTTTAATAAAAGTATAATAATAGAATAAATTGATAGTGTATATCAAAATAAATAAAATTGTATTAATGTTAGAGGAATTAGGTAAACAAAAGACTGTGAAAGATCATTGTATTGATTATAACCAAGAAAAGGGGAAAATATTTGGCTCTCGTCTATTTGTTTGACTGATAGGTAGTTGGAAGGGATGGGAGATTCTTTAAGTATAATAATGAAATTACCCATTAAGGTGTTTAGGGTAACCTACATGAGTAAGTCTCGTTTCAGAAAATAAATACGTAGTATGAAATAACACCAATATACATTACACATAAAACCTTATATGAAATGACAAACTATATGTACGGCATAAACTATTCAATGAAGGGAGGTGGTGTTTGATCAACACTGATGGGGTACCATGGTAATATAACTGTTTTGTTTTTAAAATCCCCAAAACAGTAACATGGTAAACAACTGATGATCGCAACAGGAGACAATTTATTCATTGATCAATAATAACAAAGTTTAGGGGAAATACGGAAAAAAAACACTTTGGGAAATTACATAAATTGCACTGACAGATATTGGAAAATAGGTGACCGAAGTGGCACAAAAGAATCTATTGAAAAAGATTTTTAATGCTTAGTGTTTAAAGCTATAAAGCTTTCTAGACTATAGCCATGCGGTTGCCAAATAGTTACCATCATGGAAAACCCAATTGGCAAACTGAGTCCTTATTTCAGCTGGAGCTGCTTGTGTACACTCAAGACAAATGCCTTAGAGAGGCATGAATCCAATTCTCCTCGCACCCTGTCCTAGCTCGAGATATCTTGACAAAACAAGTGAGTACTTTGATGAACCACTCTCCTGAAATGTTATGCTGCCAACTATAGTTATATTTCCCACGATTTTATTTGTGGTCACTTGTCATGTTATGTTTCCAGAATCAATATACTTCTTGAGTAGAACAAAGTTCAATCCTTGTATCCAAAATGGGTTTCTATTTGATACTGACATCAAAACTGTCAAAATAAGTTTCTTCAGTTTCCAAGTCGGTATGGCTCTCTATGTATGCATGTATGTATCGTGCTTAAAGGCAGCGCCAATGGAGCTCGAGAGCTGAAAATTTAGACATTTACTCCTTATGTCTACAAAAAATTATGTTTTCATTTTTTCAGAATGTAAATTCATGCTAAATTGTCCCCAAGTTTGTGTTCACATTTTAAAAAAAAGAAGAGTTTTTAGTGATTACAGCCCAACAAAAGACAAGAGAAATAACAGTCATTGATCATCTATTTTTCCAATGTTTTAAATGATCACCCCCAACATGGCCTGCAAGCAAAAGACATTGGTCGCAAGATGGTTTCTACTGAATGACTAACGAAACCTGTTTATTAAAAGTTCTGAGTATGTTGCATCTATTTGATACTGAAACTTGTTGTAGTCCAGATCAGGGCTTACAAAATTGATACTATTTGCCTTCTGTTATGATCTTCATACTATGCTTGATGTTTTGGTGCATTTCTTTAATTTTGCATCAATATTATAAATTTCTTCTCAAAAGCTTCCAAATGATACTTCTATCTTACACGCTCATTTTTAAAACATTAACATTTCTTACATCTGATACATATCTATGAATATCAACAAGTTTACTATGCGAATCAAGACTGAAGTGTGGACTAAAGACTGAGCAAATGTTATGCAATCTTGTAACGTTTTTTTCGACGATACTCATCACGAGACTAGCACCGCAAATAAAATTTAAGGAAAGCAAAATGTAATTTCATCTGTTTACAATGTTTTATAGGTTTTTATATAAGCATTTTCTGTTTTTGTACCTTTCAATGCAAGGTTTTGTATACTTTCAGAATAAATTTTGTAGCCCTGGTCTAGGTAGTAGCAATACTAGTACTCGTAGTCACTATTTGTACTCAGAGCTGTTAAACTTCTCCAAGCTGAATTGTTGAATTTGAGTTTGACAACTGCTTCCAAAACTGACAGTCACAATATGATTATAGTCAACAGCTTACCTCCATGGTATTTGATCTGTACTAGTGCTTCACCAGTAACTATCCGTACAAATGAATAGCCTTGTACTAATCTCATACTATTTTGTAAGTGACCTCATGTCTCGGTTGAGACATTTAATACCGATGCTAGTATCATACTTGATAAATTAATTTTGTACATAATCCACGATATTCAACTGGTTAAATATTTTAATATACTTTTGGCTATTAAGGTAGTGGGAGAATGAGATCAATAGTGGTAGTGGTAGTCGTAGAGTTGTGATACTATTATTCAACACAAAACTATCTTACCACCCACATAGAAGTAGGAGTAAAAAAAGAGTTTTGTTCTTTGTCAAATTCAATGGAGGCCAGTCATATATATATATATATATATATATATATATATATATATATATTGCTCCATTCTATTTATGCGATGCATAAACAGAATGGTGCAAATTAGAATTAATCCTAAATGGAGTAGTAATATTCATATAAACATATATGAATACCAGGGGGTACCATGGCAACAAACCTGTACTATTTTTTGATACCTCTGAAACAGGGCCATGGTAAAACAGCTGATGAACCCGAAAATTGAAAATATGATAAAAATAGAAATATAACTAAATCACATGTATCAGGACACTAAAATCAATCAAAAAATAGTTATCAGAAAACATGTTGAAATAACAGTGATCAGATTAGGGTGACTTGCATGGCACCTAGTTGTGGATACCTTTGGACTATATAAATTTTGATTAATAAAATACAGCAGTAAAAAAAAAAAAAAGAGGAATATATATATATATATATATATATATATATATATATATAGAGAGAGAGAGAGAGAGAGAGAGAGAGAGAGAGAGAGAGGCATACACCTGTATGTATGATCTATACAAGGGTTGATCAGTAAGCTAAGTGATAATAGGATTTTAATCTGAAATGTTTACTACAGAATGTTCAGTCTGTATGATTTATGTTGATTGAATTAACTGCAGTGACAAAAAAAGGAGATTATGTTGAAAAATGAATATTTGCTGTATCAACTAAGTACCTTTTTCATCATAATTCCACAGACTTATTGACATATGTGCAAATATATATATATTTACATGCGTATGTATACATATACATTTGCAGACACATGCATATGTATGGTTATTCAATCATATAAAGATACATAAACATCAATTTCATTGTAAAACCATTCATTTGGATGACACAGAACAGTGTTTTGGGGTGATAAATATTTACACTAACAGATGTTCAGCCAGAAAAAACATAAATTCTAACAAGGCCCCCAGAGCCATCGTTAACATTTGTGACATAACAGGATAATCAGCTTGATTAATTAGGAAACACACAGCAAGAACTGTTTATTAGGAACAGTCGCAGCTGCTTCAAGAGCTTTTCTTACTATAGAACGGACAAACAGACAAATAGGAAGCTCCAAGACTATCAGAGATCAGAAACCTGTTTGAAGATCAGCAAGAGCCAGCCTGAACATCGGATATCAAGTGCATAGCCATAAGACATGGGTGTTAGAAGAAAAAATTGCCAAGACTCAAACTCAATGATGCCAACTCAAAAAATAATTTTTGCTCTAGTATCAAACAAGTTTTTTGCACAAGCACTAAAAAAAATGCTTAAAACAAATGCTTAAAAAAAATGCTAAAAAAAAATGCTAAAAAAAAATGCTTAAAAAAAATGCTTAAAAAAATGCTAAAAAAAATGCTTTTAAAAAATGCTAAAAAAATGCTTAAAAAAATGCTTAAAGAAAATGCTAAAAAAAATGCTAAAAAATGCTAAAAAAATGCTTAAAAAAATGCTAAAAAAAATGCTTAAAAAAAATGCTTAAAAAAATGCCAAAAACGGTCCAAATGTTCGAGTGATTTTTTTACTGCCAAATCTTTAATTTTCCAAATACAGAATTCCATCTGAAGACAGAGATTTAGCAACCATGAAAAAAAGAAGGGAGGTACAGAGTTCTGAAATGGTTACCACAGAATCGACAAACCATGTTGAGAGTTTTGGCTGAGGTTGTTTAAATTCAATTTGCATTTATGCCCTTGGGAAAGGCCTGAATCAACTTCTCCCCACAGTTATGGGTAAAGAGTTGTTGATGGTGAAATACTGGTTGGACTGAGTACATACCAACTGTATTGAAAGTTTGGTATCAATCTTTACTGACTCTCACAAAATGGCAGAGAGAAAATGTTTCCATTTAAATAAAACAATTAATAGATCCCAAGACAGTAAGGTGAGTTTTGACAACAGACTCTATGGATTTTAATGGACTGTAGTGAAATTGAAAGCATTACAAAACACTTTCAGTATAACGTAAGATATGAACCATTCAGTAATGGATCGTTCAGTTGAAAGTAACATTTGACAGTAAGGCTGATAGGTTTTTGCTGAAGGAAATATTAAGCTCTAAAGTTATGTGGGAAAGTAAGAATAAACAAACATTGATTCTTCTAAACATGATGTTTATATATACGTGAGTCATTTATCCCCAGTTACCACTTATATGCAGTATATATATATATACACACACACATATATATATATATATATATATATATATATATATATATAGTTCCGTGGCCCATCAGTAGGAAGTGAAGGTTTCAATCCTGCCTCGTAGTACTGGATGGGATAACAGATTATCAATAGTCACACTGAAGAGTTGTAATACAATAAAACAGCTGTCTGTGGATGACACAATAATATATATATATATATATATATATATATATATATATATGTGTGTATTTTTTTTTTTAAATAGAGCATCGATATTTACAATTTTGTTGTAACTGAGAGCATCATTCAGTCAATGTGATTGATAGACAATATACATGTATAGACACAAAAAAACTTTGAAAAAGTTTTTAATGTAATAAATATTTAGAGCTCCCGAAACTATATATATATATATATATATATATATATATATATATATATATATATATATATATAATTAGTAGGTTGTGGATTCGCTACACAAACTAGTTCACGTTTCAGCCCTCTCTGGGCCTCTTCAAACATGAACTAGTTTGTGTAGTGAATCCACAACCTACTATTTATTTCCAGCTCTACTTCAAAACAACTCAACTCCATGAGTAAAATGTTGCATATATCGAGCACTCTATGAAATAAATCCAATACATTTCAGAAGTGGCTTTATATTATTGATACATTATTATATTATGTTATACTGCTAGCCTGATTTGTACCACATATATATATATATATATATATATATATATATATATATATATATATATATATATATATATATAATATACGAAAAATTACAAGGTGAAAGGCAACATTGTACAAGTCATTTTATTTATCAATAGCTCTATTTACTGTTAAATATTGAGCACATTGATCAAACAGCAACAAGAGGTTTTCTATTTCTTTCTTGTATTCTTGCAAATTGAAAATATATTATGAACTATATATCCACCATTTGAGTGAAATAAAACAAAAGTCTACTTATTTTAGAAGAAAAAATTTTCTTGAATTGTTTAATCCACGACAAAGTACCAGATGTTTTTTTAGATTATTTTTTTAAAAAATTTAATTAAGTGTTTAAATACAGCAGAAACAGTCTTTTTGAAAGAAAAAGGTTCAATTTCTGCTTCAAACAATATTCCTGCTGGATTAGAGGCTTATATTTATAGCGTAGCAAAGGAATTAATATAGAGATGTTGTTTTTGGAAGATTATCCTACCAAGTCTTCAAAAACAAAAACTTAAAACAACAAACCAAACTTGTGCCATATCAAGCTGTTGTCGTTTCAACCCTATTCTGTGGATGTAAAACATTGACCCAATACCGTCGAGACATTGAGATTTTGAGCGCTTTCATCAGAAGAAACCCCAAGCGAACAGGAACATTGAACAGGAGGTCTAAGTCATCAACACTGCAATCCTGGAGGAATTTCAAGCAAGTGCAGAAACCTAGGAGGAGCAAGCAGCATATCATTGGCTGTTGTGTCACACTATCTTGACTGCTCTAGAGCTATTTGAGCAGGAGTGTCACAGATATGAGGGGGACAAAAGACAAAAATGAAAAATTCTTCAGACTTAGAAGCAGCAAAATACTTGGAAATGAGATTAACTAATGAGTGCAAAAAAAAAACAAACATGAAATGCCTTAGCACGAGTTTCTTGATGTTGTTAACCATTAGGCCATCTCATATGCACTGTTACAAAAATCAGCTCAAACAGACTATGAGAAAGACCAGCATAAACTCTGAAATCCGGGAGGAGCAGGCAGCGAATTACAGATAGTGGAATTGTTCCATCTTGACTGCTGTAGAACTGTTTGAGTCGGAGCATTGTAGAATTGAAGAGGACCAGAGACAAAAAACGAAAGATCCACCGGGTCTAGAAGAAGCAAAATACTTAGAAATGAATACACGTTCCCTCGATTAACGTGAATAATTCTTAGATGCTAACATGTAAATTATACACAACTATCAATGGTAGAAAATGACTAATATATGTGGTCCCAAACTCACAATAGGGTTAAGGGCTGAAAATGGGATAGCAAGTTGAAAAATCCTAACTCAAATGCGTTGTGAATTTCCTCATTGCATAAAATGGATTCAAGCTGTTTATTTCGTTTGCAATCTTTTAAAAATACAATCATAATTTCGAAAACTCCATGAATTACTAGGGCTTGGCCGAACTGACCTACGTTAATCAAGATTTTTACTGTGTATATAAAGAGATGGTCGCAATTAATTAAACAACATTAATCAAAACTTGTGTTGAACAAAAATGCATTAATCAAGGAAAACTGTAGTGATATGCTGATAAGAAAGTTTATATTTCCCAGAAACTCTGTACATCTCGACCCTCTACATACTAGCATTTTCTTTCAAGTTTATCCTCCGCTTTTTATAAAAAGGATAAGCACAGAATTTGCACATCATCGTATGTGAGCCTCCAAAATAAACAGACAGTGAGACAAATAGAGATGTCTATGTAAGTAAAAGGCAAGAGTCGAGGCAGAGGCATAGAATAAGAGATGCAGGAAAGGATTTGGAGGGAGAAGGAGTCTGAAAGCATTTACAGTGAGAAGGAGTGAAAGGAATTGATATGTTTACAAACCTTTCGGTAAACAATGTTATCTATGCACAATCTAGGTGCAAATGACAGACTAAGTATTCCGCGGAGATAAGGAAGTTGGGATAAGTGATAGGATGCCAATCATTTAAATGGAGGATGGAGGCGAGAGGAAGGAGAGGCCAGAAGGAAAGACGAGAGAAGGGGACCGGGAAAAGAAGGAGAGAAAAAAAAAAGACAGGTCTGGTTAGTCACTCGATAGAAACCGGCAAGTGACCAACATCTTGTGGTAGCATGCCATGTGAGGGGATGATCAATCAAAAAATTTGGAAGAGGGATGATCAATGAATAAATAACTTCATTCGCCTTCTATTGGGCAGTGATCACGAAAAAAAAAGTCCAAATTTTCAAAATAATAAACAAAGCATGAATGCTGCTGGACATAAACTAATTGACCAATTTAGCATAAACTTGCATTTCTAACTGTATCCCTCACTAAGAAGAGGGGAAGAATTTTCAAAAAGCAAAAAAAGCTTTTTTAGACATGATAATGGGTAAATGTTTGAATTATCAGCCCTCCAGCTCCTCTGGTGTGGTGTATAAGCACAATAGATACATAGCCAGCCCGACCAACTTCAAAACTGAAGAAACGATGTTGACAGTTTTGGTTGACGGTTTCTAATGATATGGATGGAAGAATGATGGAAAGGAAGGAGAAATGATGTTTCAAAAGAAAGTAATGAAAAGAGAAATGAAAGAAGACAGAAGAAGAGGAAGGAGGGAAGGAAGGAAGAAGAAAGAGAGAATGGAGGAAAAGAAGAGAAAAAAAGGAGATATGGAGAGAGGAAAAAGAAAGAAAAACGTAAAGAGAAAGAATAAAATAATACATAGAAAGATAAGAAAACAAGGAAGAAAGAAAAGTATGAAGGGAAGAAGAAATGAAAGATATTTAGGAATATAAAAAAAAGGAAAAATATAAGAAAGGAAAAAAATAATAGAATGAAATATGAAAAGAAAGAAAACAAGAGGAATAAAGAAAGAAGAAAAAATGGAGTAAACAGGTTTGGTTTATCACTCAATAGAGACAGTCATCCCAACCTTGATGTTTTGCTCAATGCCATGTTGGGAGTGATCAATTAAAACTTGGAAAAAGGGGTAATCAATGAATAAGTTACTTTTCTGACCTTCCATTGGAAAGTGATCACTAAAAAAGTCATTTTGAAAAAAAAAAACAAGCATGGATGCTGCTGGACACAAACTAAGAGACCAATTTAACATAAACTTAGGATGCAAATTGACATAATGGAGAGTAAATGTTTAAATTTTTAGCCTTCTAGCTCCATTGGTACGGCCTGCATGCATGGTCCATACATATACAGATAGATAAAAAGCCAACCAGCCAAACTTAGAAACTAAAGAAACCTGTTCACTGTTTCAATTGGTGATTTCCAATTGGAATGAAAGATAAAAGACAGAAAGAAGAAAAAAAAGAAAGAAAGAAGACGAATGAAAGGGGAGAAGACAGGAAAAAGAAAGAAAAGTTAGGAGGGAAAAAAGACAGAATCAACAAAGAAAATATGAAGAAAGAAAGAAATATAAGAAAAATAAAAGCAGTTTTAAAGATTTTTCAAAAGGCATAACTAAAAGATAATATTTAAATGCTTTCAACTTGTAACTCATTCCATAAATACATTCCTAGAGGACAAACAAGGCTGATTTGTGTTTAACATGAATGGAATTATATTTATGGTAAAATAAATGTAAATGTATACATAACTAACTTGTATTCCCTTTGCTAACTTGGGGTCTCTATGCACCCCTAGTTGACATGTCCGATAAAAAAATCTATTTTCTTGTGTCAGAGGATTTTCTGAACTTGCTTGACACTAACATAATTTTTGTTTCAAATGAGTAAAAAAAATGATATAATTTTGCAAATGTTTAAAAAATTGTGATACGATTTTCCGTATGAGAAAATTCTTTCTGTATAGAATCAGTCAGTGTTCATTAATGTTTTTTTTTAACACCCACACAACCAGTGCCAATAAGAGTCATGTTGCCCTCATTAGGAGAAAGGCAAAAGGAAAAACATCCATCACTTTCTACCTTGGGTTCAATTGGGCAGAGAAGATGGCAATTGACCAATAAAAAAGAAGTTCATGAGAAATAATAGAAAACAAGGATCAGAATGAGACTGCAAAAAGGACATTAGGGAAAGACTCTTCATTTTTTGGCCTTTACTTCGAAAAACAATTCTCCACCTTTCATCGAGATTAACCAACATTCCTCAAACAGGGAAGGGAGAAAGGGTCGAATAATCCCCAAAATAGGGAGAGAAATTTTCTTGCAATTAGAAAATGGCAAAATGTCTTTAGTGAAGAGTGAGATTTTCTCAAGGGCTCATGAGGAATTCAAAGTACACCGAGCGTGCTCTGACATTTTGGTTAAAGTAGCAAATCCGCCAGCAAAACGGTGACCCCCAGTGGGATCTTTTCAGGGGTCATAATAGCGACAGCCAGACTGCTGCCATGTGGATATCATTTTAGGCTTTGGTTACGTGAGACCGGTACAGTGAGCAAACCCTATACAAAATAGCAACAAACATGTACGTTGATACCAGCTTAAGAATGTCTTGTCTTCTCACTATCAGTTTTGGAAAATGTTACAGCTAGATGCCCTCCTTGAATCAAATATAAAAGTTTTAGTTTTAAACATATTAGGAATAGTGAGTGTACCCTATTCAATTTCTAATCAATTGGTTTAAATAAATAAATATATTTATAAAAAAAACATATACAACCCCTTTATAAATATACATTTATATGAGAAATGAACAAAGGTATCAGTTTTGTTATTTTTAATTATTTGAATTTTATTCTGACATTTATTCATTTTCTGGACTATATTTACATATATATATATATATATATATATATATATATATATATATATATATATATATATATAGATAGATAGATAGATAGATAGATAGATAAATAGATGGATAAGGAGGTGGTGTTTGATCAATACTGCAGAGGTGCCATGTTAATATAACTGTTTTGTTTTTAAAATCCCCGAAACGGTTACATGGTAAACAACTGATGATTCCAACAAGAGAAAATTTACACATAGTACCAGAATAACAAAGTATATACAAAACAGGAAAAAAAAACACAAGAGAAAATTACACAAATTGCATTGACAGATATTTGAAATTTGACTGAAGTGATACATAAAAATTTAGGTTTTTTAATGTTTAGTCTTTGAAGCTGTAAAGCTTTTCACCATCTCTCTCCATATATATATATATATATATATATATATATATATATATATATATATATATATATATATATATGATCTCTGAAAATTTGAGTGACACAAAAGGTTTTGTCAGGGATCAGAACATTTGGGACAACCTTTCATCAGATTCAGAATTTTGTGCAAAAGTTGCCTAACAGTCTCTTTAATGATGGAGATTTATTTTGGCAATCATTCTAATGCTGAATCATGGATCATTTTAAACAATTTCTCTGATTCTCCCAACATTCTCACTGATTCTTGAGGTGCCTGGGTGTCAGCAACATTCAGCATCTTCATAATCCTCTTGACTTTCACAAAATCTCTTGTGCCATTCAAACACACCTGCACATGATGTAACATGCATTCTACCCCATGAACTTCAGTCAGCATACTAATAGATTGGGTAGCCATTTTGTTCAATTGTAAAAAGAATTTAAAATTGGTGAACCGTTTGATCTTTAAACAGACAATTTTTTGCAACGTGTCACAAAAACATGTCTACTTCAACAGCTAACTGAAGATGCACGTGGATTGAAACTTGAGGAGTTATTTGCCCATTGACGAATGCATATCACATGGTTTGCACATGCATGCTAGGGTCTGATTATGTCATAACCACATCATGTAAATATATATATATATATATATATATATATATAATTCACCCCAAACGCTTCTGAGCATTCCTGATCTTTCCAATGCTAAAATCTGTCAAAATATTCTTATTTCATGAAGCAGACTAAAATAAAAGAGTCTGATTTTTTTGAGAATAATTTCTTTCTTCACTTTTTCGATTCAAATATACCACCAAGGTTTGATGTGAATTCTTCTTGTGCATCCAAGGGGCTGATCATCTCTTCCACTCTTTTCAAAATAAGACAATGAATTCAAGGAAAGATAAAACAGTTATCAAGTCCAAATGAAATAAAAATAAACAAATCCAAGAAAACCTGTTACTTACCCACATACGCAAACTCGGAAATAAGGAAGGCCTGGGTCTGTTTTCTTGAATTTGGCATTCGGTTGGTACACATCAAACACAACTTGCCACTTTCCAGGATAATCAGACAGCCTGAAAAGAGACGATAATGTAACACTTGAAGTTCTATTTTGAATCTACATGAAGCTTTAAACAGACTCTTTCGTCCTGTTCACTTTTTTTTTTCCTGATAATTCACAACACCACAATTTGAACATTTCAAAGATCTGCACAACAAAGATTTATGCTGCATTGAAAATTTTTCCACTGAATCCAGACTAAAAAAGAAAAAAAAAAATTTTGTACTCTTGATTATTGAAAGTCCATGACTGTTGCATGAATGAAAAGCCTCCAGGGAGCCACCTACTGAAGCTTGAAAAGGACAACTATGGACATGAATGAGTTACAGTGAGTGGCTATTACCCAAATAAGTAAAGGAAAAAAGAAACATTACTCATACGTCAGTTGCCTTTAATGAAAATCATATATATGTATATTACATATACAGAAAGAAAGAGAGAAAGACAAATAGTGATATTAGGGGCAAAAAAGAGAGAGGGATGAGGAAGACAAAAGAGAAAATGTAGAGAAAAACATAGAAGCAAGAATCAAAAGTTAAATAATAATAATAATAATGAAGAAGTTTGAATGCCATTATTGACTGATCATGTGACAAGATAATTTCAGGTAGGAATCAAATTATCAAGGAACATCTTTCTATCAAGTTTCAAGTAAATCTGACATTAAACAGCTGAATTTTAATTATATAAAGTTTAAACACAATTATAGCCAGATCATGTGACCCTGAGAGGAAGATTTTTTATGAGTAAGAAGCATCTCATCAAGGGACACCTTTCTACCAAGTTTCAAGTAAATCGGACCAAAAACAGCTGAGAAACAATATGGGGACCAACCAACCAACCAATGGATAAAGCTCCTGACTAAGAGGCAAGAATGCATCTAAAAATAGCAGAGAGAGAGAGAGAGAGCATATACAAGTGTGAGTGAAGAAATAAGATACTGAGGGAGAAGGAGATAGAAAAAATGAATCAACTGTTAGAAATAAGAATAGCAGAATCAAGAAGGAAAGAAAGAGTTATTTTAAAAAGAGAGGACAAAGAGAAAGCATATAGAGAGAGAGGAAAATAATCATAGTAAAATAGACTGAAAAAGAGAGGACAACAGATGAAAATGGTATTTGTGAGAAGAAGAGTGAAAGAGAGGATGACAGGTATAGAGAGTATTTATGAGAGGAAGAGTGATAGATTGCAATTTTAAAATGGAGTTTCTTCCTTATGTGTAGAGATATTAAATGCAAAGTGTCCACAGGAATATTGGTAGCTTAAAATGGAACCTTCGACTCAGAGAATCCAAAGAGAAGAAATAAGGGCAAAATGGCCAAGCAGCATTCTGTTGATATTAAGGAATGTAGGAAAAACTCTCATTCATTTTGTTTTCTTTATTTGTTCTTTCCAATGTTGGGGTATTCAAATGTAAGGAAATGTGAAAATAGTAAGCCCCTACAACGTAGAAAAAAAATCCAATTGCATCATGGACAGAGAACTAAATGGAAATAAACAAAATTTCTTTTATACCAAAGAACTTTTATGAAACAACCAGAAGTCATTTTAAAGGAAGATAAAAATAAAACTGGATTGAGAAGGGAGGGAAGAAGAAACATTCAATAATCCACAAATACAGAACTTGATGTGTATCAAGATACATATATATATATATATATATATATATATGTCAAGCCTAAAATCCAAGATGAGTTTAACACATTTAACATTTAGAAAGCAAATATGTACAGAATAGATAGTAACTTCAAAAAGTTGCAGATATTATTACTATTATAGCATTTTCTTTCTCTTTCTTTTGTATCTTTTTTTTCTCTCATCTTCATCAATTCTTTTCCCATTGACCTTTTCGCAAGTGTGATTATTCAATTGTCTCCATTCATGATGATCATCTACTTTTTTTATCCAATGAACTAGGATTTCATCACATTTCACAGTACACACATATATATATATATATATATATATATATATATATATATATATATATATATATTTGTCTAACACTTTTCTGTGGGTACGTGGATATTATGCTCAGATCCTAAGCTGAAATGCCAGGGAGCTATACGATAGGAAGGAATATTTTGATCCTTAACAAAACACAGACAGTCTGATCCTAGGCAATACTTCCGTTATATAAATAAAAAAAAAACATCATTTTTTATGGATACAATGTTAATTCAAAATCTGGTCAGAATAGAAATGTTGAAAAAAAGTACCGAGCAAATTTAAAATTTAACATGAAATTGAAAAAATTTAAAGAAACCAAAAACCAACATACAATGTCAGTTTGATAAGTAATCAGCCATTTGATATTGAAAATGATAGCCTACCTAGGGTAATGACACTTTAGTCCTCTTCAAAATACTTGCCTTGGATCCTCATTTCAGTGTCTGTTCCACTTTTCAAAATAGTCTGCAAAGTACTCTTTCAGGATAGTCAAACAGTCTCATTGAATTTCCTCTTATTTCATCCACAATCTCCTCCCTTCCAGAGGCAAAAACCAAAAATCATAAAGAGTCAAATCTGGATTGTAGGGGTGCTAACACACATGGGTGGTGCAATGTTTCATATAAAACCTTACACAAGACGTCAAGAATGACTTGTTAGCCAATTGTGAATGCAACCATCACACAGTACACAAACTCACTCAATGGTGTCTCGCTGCCCACTGAGTTACCCCTCGAGAGTTATCGTCTGTTCATGCATGCACAGTAGGGTCTCCTCTAATTCGTTGCCAAGTTACATCAAGAACATGCAACTGGTTCTCGAGATATTCAAAATGGCTGTACACATTCCACACAGACTTCATATGATTTTAGAAAAAATCAAACAAACAAGCAAAAAAAAAGAAAAAAAAAAAGATGCCTTTCAACTTCAAACGCAGGTAGGTAGGTAGATATGTCAGAAGATATTAGGTTTTGCTTCCTTAGAATAACATTAAAATGTGTTATTTCACCCAACTTGGCACCGAGTCTTGGACAACGGATGAAATTCCTCTCTTGGGTTTTTTTTATGAAAAAATAAAAATCTACGTCAATTGATTTGATTTGGAACACACAGAGGGTGAAAAAAGAAGAAAGAAGAAGAAATATAAGGTCGGGGGGGGAGTGAAAGGTTTCTTGGATACGGACGTAATATGCATGGGGAAACGGTTTCCTGCTAATGGATCAGAATGTCAGGAAGAATTTCTTTGAGTGATGGAAGCAAGATGCAGTAGTACAATGCTCAAGTATGGCAAGCCCATCGCCTGAGGGTGGGATTCATCATCATCATCATCATCATCATCATCAACATTATCCCACTGCTGGACAAAGGCTTTTCCCAGCCCCTTCCATGTTGACCATGACGGCACTAACCTCTGCAATGTCTTACCAACAAACTTTTCTATCTAATCTCTCTAGCTTATGTCTGGTCCTTTCCTACTGTCTTGGCTGTCTGTAGGGCACCAATCTGTTGAGCTTAAGCACAATCTGTTATCATTCCTTCTTATTATGTATCTAGCCCATCTCCATTTTCATTGCTCAGTTACTTATCTTAATACTCTGGTCTACCCTCAGGTCCATGTTGATCTTTTTCTATCTCCTGAAGTTGTTCTTAGCATTACTCTTCCATGATCCCCAGTTGCTTATAGCACTATCTATGTACTGTTCAGGATCAATGTTGCTCAACTTTGGTGATCATACAAGAACCAGTGTATTCAACATGATTTGGCTGTGAAATCTATATCAGTCAAATCCTTTCAATTTATGATTTCCTGCTAAGTGGTCTTGCATCCGTCTAGAGCCAATGTTTGAACCAATGAAGAAATCAGGAACTCTGAATGCTGATTTTCCAGGTGGATAGGCCCTCCCCAATTTGGAAGACTGATGCAGTATGATCTTCCCACAAATAGTCAGTTAACTTGTAATTTCTATTATGTTGTATCTGTTATAATTATACTAGCATAGTATTTTCAGAATGACGAGTCATATCTTATTCACCCCAAAATAGAGTATATGAAATATATATCCATACGTGTATCACAACAAATTATTAAAAATCATCTAAAAAAGATTTGGACATTGTTGGTTGGCCCAAAATGACTATCGGAACCCCAAAGACTAATGTTTTGAAAAAGCACAAAAACAGTTTTCAGATGGTATCCAGTGGTGTAATAATGCAAGTTTTCAAGGTTGTAGCTCTAAAAAGATGTCCAAGAGCAATCTGGAGACACCCACACAGATGAGCTTAGAGAGAAGCATCTGTAGCTGACTTGGTGGGCACACCGTTTGTTGGACTACGGTTATTCGATACAGGAAGAGTTCAATACTGATGTCAGGATAGTATGGTATCAGACCGTCTAACCAGCTATCAGAAAAATGGAATTACCAGTAAACTGGCCATTTTTTCAACTTGCTACTTTGCAACCGTGTGTCCTTCATAGAAGTTCACCACTCAACTGCGTTTTGTTTTAATTTTCATGGTGTGGTTAAATTGTCTTTGGATGAAGATTACTGGATTCATATTGATTAAACAGACCCTGTTTTTGAAGTGAATTTACCTGTACATGTTTCATTCTTCTTTTTATCTTATATCTTACATTCTATATTTTTAGAATTTTCAAGTGGATGAACAAATATCAAACAGACCCTGCTTTAGAAGTTTAAGCCGTGTTTGTTAAATACAATTTCATTCTTTACTTTTCATTGCCAATTCTATATTTCAAGTATATATCACATTTTGGTTGAAAAAATCCGGAAATTCGTGTCTCCTCAGGTCCATTATGGGCATCCGCGGCCACTTTTCTAGGGCGATGCAAAAAGGTATTTTCTGAGTGGGGGGCACTAAAGGATATAGCTGGTGAAGGCTCACTCTTTATTTCCAATTGCACTATCATTATTAGAGTGATCAGATCAAATTTCTCCATGGGTTAGAGGAACCCAAACAATGCATTTTCTGAGACAGCATGAACTGAGGATTATTTTTTCCATTTTTTCTCATAAACCCAAAAGTATATAAAAAAATTATAAACCAAGTTTCGAAATTGGGGAAGAGATTTTAGAATGTTAATTTTAATTCTGTAACCCCCCCTCCCCAGAGATGTCTTTTTGAATAGATTACATATATTCCTTCAGTAGATTGAATGAGTTGTAGTACTTCCCCGGGGGGTGGGGGTGAGGCGTGGGGCATGCATTGGCACCCCCTGACAAATGCCCGTGCTCAGGTCCCCAGCATGTCTGAAGGATATGGTCCAGTATTGTACATAAAAATTTTATATAAAATTTCCAAATACTTTCTGAGCTTTTATTTTTCTGAAAGATGGAGACAAATCACATATTCTACTATGATTCCCCAAATTTCCATCAGTTTGAGATACTGTAACTCGGTAGCCACACAATATATCCCAATCAAATTTTCGGTGTGAACTAATATGACTCCAAGGCATGTTTTTAGCTCTTTAGTTTCTGAAAATTTAAAAAAAATAATAGTATCTATCTAGCACTAAATATCTGATTCTGTTTATCTGTAAGAGATCTTCACCTTGTTTTTGTTTTAGTATATATTAAGCTTTGGTCCAGAAATCAGGAAAATTCTGAAATCCAGACCACCTCCAGTCCCAACCTTGCCGGATAAATGGTCTGATTCAGTAAAAGCAGTATAAGGGCCCCAGCACCATAGATTCAGTTCAAAGAGGTCAGTTAGGGAAAAAGCCTGAGAGGAACTGATCAAATCAGAAATTAAAGACTTAATGTGTATAACACATTTCATAGAAGCGTTCATTCGTAACAAATGACTCCCCCCCCCCGTCAACTGGAAATTTATAACGGTCATAATGACGCTGTCCAACAGAACGTAGAATTCTTTGATTTGGAGCAGCCAAGCCATAAGTTGGTGCCATAAAAATGGTAACTAACCTCCAATAATTAAAGAACTTACGTATTCATATATGTCTACACACCAAACCCATAGATTTGCATATGATGTTTAGTAGACATATATCTATATATGTGTTAACATGATGGGGTCTCTATGAGCACTCAGTGAACAAGAATATTGTATTTGATGGCATGTACCCATCTTTATTCCATCAGGGAACATAGAGAAAGAAAAAGAAATAACACATTTCTCTGAATTCTTTTCACTTATCACCCAGTTTTTTTTTAAACAATCCCCCCTCCCCTGGGGGAGTTGGACAATAAAGGTTATGTTTACCTTTTGAGAAAAAGTTCTTAAGAGGAGAAAGGGAGTTTTATAAGCCAACAAATACTGTAAAATTTGTTTCCCAGATTTAATCTATAGTCATCAATTGCAGGGTAGCATAACAGTTACATACACAGGTCAGGTTAGTAAATATCACATGACCAATGTCTTTTGGCAGCATGCTGTGCGCAGGTGATCAATTAAAAAATTAGAAGAAGGGGAGATCATTGAATAAGTTACACTTCTCGCCTCTTGTTGGGCAGTGATCACTAAAAAAGTTGGAATTTCTATGAAAACAAACAAATGGAAACAGATTAAAGGATCAATTTAGCATAAACTTACATTGCAAATTGGACCGCTATTAGAGGAAAAATTCTTTTTTAGATAAATTAGGTTTTCTCCAGACATAATGAGGAGTAAATGTATAAATATTCAGTCCATTGGTGTAGCCTGTATGTGTTTTACATGCACACTGAGCCAGCCAGCCAGACCCACTTGAAAACTAAAGAAACCTACAGGAATCAAACAACACTATGTTAAAGTGGCTACCCTATCAGTTTGCAGCAGCACCATTTTCTTCAATTGTTTTTTCTATTTATGTTGTCTAGGACAGATGATACTTTCACCATGTAATAATTGGAGATTATTCTAATAAGAGTTTCAATACAATATAACACAATATACAATCATTCTGTCGGATCATACACCCATTTCATTACCACATAATTGTCGCGTTGAAAGAAACAAATAGAGCAGATATAGACCGTGAATAAACAAGAATGAGAATTTTGAGATGAAACAGTTATTTGGGTCTTTGAATAACCGGTGGCTGTTTAGCTCGATGGTAAGAACATTGCTATGTCGGAGTGGCTACCCTATCGGTCACAGGTTCAATTCCTGCAGCAACCCCATTTTCTTTAATTGTTTATTCTGTTCACATGGTCTTGATCGAATAATACATTCATCGTGTAATAAAGGGAGATCATTTGAAATGGGAGTTTCAATATAATATAATGCAATTTATAATCATATATGTATATATATATATATATATATATATATATATATATATATATGTGTGTAACTGAATGTTATATATTATAACAGAATCAGCAAAGTGAGTTCAAAAATTCAGCTGAGTGTGTGGCTTTTTCCTCAGCTATTAAATATCAAAATGTAACTCATATCAATTTCGGTGTTTATAGAATCTAATCAATTAATAACCTGATGTCAATCTATAGCTGACAGCTTGGAAGAACCACATGAAAAAAAACTCCAAAAGCAAAAAAAGAACTTCAAGATGATTAATTATTTCATGACAAGTTGATTTCATTTTAATGTGTTCTCATAAAACTCTTGGAAATAAATCTTCAGTATAGAATTCATTTTGGATCAAGTATTAGTCTCAGATTTTTTTGTTTTTTGCTTTTAAAAAAAGAAATGAATAGAACTAACAGCTTACTTTTTGATTTTTGACTACTATTTACCTTCATCTTAATTTTTTGTTGATCTTAATAACAACTTTTAGTGAACCTCAAGCTCACATCCTCCCAGAGTCTTACTGAAGGCTTATTCTCTATTTCTGATATGCGCTATTTACTGACTGCCATAGATTGACGACCTGGAAAAAAAACTGTGATAAACATCAACTGAAAACTTAGATGAAGGTAAGTAGTAAATTAAAAATAAATGATGATGATGATGATAATAATAATTTGTAATACTTCATGTAATATAAATAAATGATGAAATAAGTTGCCATCAGAGTCAATAATTAAACAACTCTAACATCAAAATTTGAAGTCATGTACAAAAATTCCATCGAAAAATAAATATGGTCAGAATAAATTCTATTTATGACATCACTGAAAAACACCTGAACTGAAAGTTGAATGCTAGAAATAGTACCTATACTGCCATTGATGTGTAAGTTTCATTTTTCTATCCAATTCTGTTGCTTCATTGTTTCCAAATAATTAAAAAAACAGACTATGAAGACCTGAAATTGAGAGAAAAATAAATCCCGTTCGAGGGCTGTGCTCTTTTTTTTGTAATAAATACATTTATTCTAAAAAGTATAGTTTAAAAATTTATCCATACATAAATAATCAAGTCAATTTTTTTTTTAGGTTAGTAGTAAAATATTTCCCTTTCCTTTATTAAAATCTTAGGACCATACTGTAATTAAAACAGCCTGCCATTTCACCTATTGTAGTATAAGGCAAAGTTCATTGAACGGCCCATGATCTTTTTCACATGATGTTTAGGAGTAGAAAAAGACCAACGTCTTCTATAACAGTAGAAAGCATTTGCTTCATTTGGGCATATTTAGAGAAAGAAAGAGAGGTCGATCAAGGGATAAGGTTTCCTTATTTAAAATCATCTGACCCTTTCCAATCATACTAAAAAGCAGGAAAGAAGGACCTTGGTGCTGATGCTGAGGTGAATGCATCCTGCTCAATTTACATGTTTTCCCTAGCCATATCCACATCAATTTCTCGTAACATATGAAACAATTCGCTGTTTTATGGTTGATAACAGCCCACACTTTTTCCAGACATAAGAGAAAGAGAGGTTAAACAATGGATAAGATTTCTTCATTTCAAATTGTCTGACTACTTCCAACAGCGTAGAAAAGCAGGGAGGAATGATCTCTTTGGATGCTTGCCAGTCGCTTTATACATGTTTCATGGTCAAAGTCGCATAATTCTGATATGTACTTAACTCACATGACTAGATTACATGCTCTGCCTTCATTTGACAATGTGTGATACTGATGGCTCTTTTCAACACCATCCATTATTTCTATCTTTTTTAATCCATGTTGCTTACAGATTAGAGTGCCATCAAATAACAGAGATCAAAAATGGCTCTTAGGTTATCTCCCCTTCCAAGCTTTTCTTATCTGCTTTGCTATTTTAGCCTTTGTTAGGGAGAGAGATGAACACAAAATGTCCCGACCTGAGTTTGAAATCAGCTTGCTGAGTCCATTCTCTAAGACATTACCTGTTAGGCCGTTCTGCACCTCAAATAGAAAAAAAAAAATTCTCAATCTATACCTCCAAGCTGATTGGACAAGAAGTCCGTAGCAGATCAAGTCATCCCTATCCCTGACCTACCCAATCATCTCAATTTCATTTCTTCAAATGTTCTGCATCACCCTCATCCATCTAACAACCTCTCTAACTGTTTTTACAATTGGATGGAGCTTGTTTGTATCGCAGCAACCTTGGTTTCTCACCAACATTGTCAGGTGAATGGGAGGAGGGAGGTGACTGAAGGAAGAGCAAGTAATCTGGTCTGGCCAAGTAAACCAATTGATACCCCTCCCTCTGTTATGGTTTGTTCTCCTCTAGCATCCCCTACCCCTTCCCCAACGTAAACTCACAAGAATCTTTGTGTCAATTTTCATTTGTTATTAGAAAGGAATCTTTTTTCCCCAATGTCAACTTGGAAAAAAATACTAAACACTAGTAAGTGTTTCTCTTACTAATAAGAGATAAGAAATAAAAGATGAATGCACACACTTCAGTACTTTGAGTTTTAGGTGTATGGTTACAATGATGGCCTGGTGTCATGAGGTCTACAATTTCAATTACAAAACTAGAAAGCACTCAGAGAGTATATACCCCTTTAGTAACTAAAAACTGGATGGAAATGATTAATCAAAAAAATAAGGGAGAGAAGTTTAAGTGTAGAAATATTTGAGTTACTTCCCCTTTTTATCAATCAATCATTCATTTTTAAACTTTTTTCCTGCTGACTAATGAAAAAAAAAAACAAACTCCCAATTGAAAACAAATACCTGGAACCACCTGAAAATTAGATCAATTCTCCCATAGTCCGAGGCCCGCCTTTCTGGAAAATTTCATTGAAATTCATAGAGAACTTTGGGTAATATTGAGCAGACAAACAGCTGTTGGTGGAGGTTAAACGTGTTCCTTACAACTTTCTACTGACTGCTGACACTCGTAAGGATCGTATTTGTAGTGGGTTGTTCTTCTCAAGTGCAAGATGGAGGGAGAATGTAAAGGAAAGCACAAAACTTGCTATGAATTAAAAAAAAGAACAATATTAAGAGCCCAAAGAAAGTGAAGGCCTCTGTTTTGACAAATGGAAAACTGGAAAAGTTCCACAGTATCAAAAACCAACAACAAATCCCAAAGGTTAAGTAATTAATGGCTGCTAAAACATGTCGACATAAGAAATGAAAATAACAAAGATAATGACATCAAAAAATAATTAAGAAAAGCTGATCATAAAACAGACGAACTAAAACTATTCTTCTTTCTTTTTTTTTTTTTCAGGCTAATTATTTATCAGATACCTTTGAGGGATATGTTTACAGCTAAGAATTCTTGCGGGTGCTTAATCTAACACTAGTGATAATCTTTATATAATAAGAGAAGAAAAGTAATCAACTTGAATGTTAATATATATAATACAGGGTGTCTGTGAAAAAATGCAACATTCAAAATGGAAACAACTCTTTGAAAGAAAATTTGGTGTTGCTTCCCTCAAATTCACTGTCGGCTGATGTGCTTAGCTAATTTTGAAAATCATCTAAAAATATCAAAATGATAATTTGAAAGAAATTAAACATTGAAACAAAAATTTTATGAAAGTGTTGAAATGTATTGGAATAATATTAGGCACTAAACATGAAAATATATATTTCTCTATCAAAAGTTCCTTGAAAAAATTAGAATTGTCCCTCCTTGAGCAAAAAATTGTAATTAAAAAAGAGTTGTGCTCCCTTTCTGTAAAGTATTTTAGGAAAAGTGTTACATCCTCTTGTCTGTAAGCAGAATTTGGTAAAATTTAAAAAAAAACAACATTTAGATTCATTCACTTATCAGTCAGAAAAAGTCACATAACTAATGTCCTTCAGTGTGAGAAGATGTAATTCTAAGCCAATTTTCAGTTTCCTAGGTGCAAAATTGTGGTCTACATCTTGGTACAGACATACATGTATTCACTATGATATATAAAGACTAATATATAAATTAATCATGAAAATGTTTGAAACAACAGTGATGTTCCAGAAGATCAAAACTGTATATACTATGACAATGCTCATTCAAAAGGTGCCTGTTTAAAAGGGGTCAAACTTTATGGTGTGTGGATCTGCCTGCCATAATTGTCACGTAGAAATATTTTCCATTCATTGTACAGAACTACTACATTAAAATTTTTTAGTTAATTCTCTTCCGTGTTGTGAATTTAAATATTTTATACCTAAATGTAGATAATTCTAAAGAGTGGAAGTCAAAGGGGATAACTTATAGAAACTATAAAGAGTGACCTATAATCTGTACTTTTTTATTACTTATTTCTATTAGATTTTGACCCAAAACTTGACTTTTAGAGCTCATCATAGGCTAGCACCTACTATTCTGTGTTCCACCTGATGTCAAGTAACATTTGTACAAATTTGCAGCAGTTCTGTAATCTATAAAATGTAAATGATGGTAGTTGCTGTCTAAGAAGGTAAACAGACACATATTTGCTACCATACCTTCTAAGCTAAGTGTGTGTGAACACATGTTTTGTAACTACAAGAGTTCTACAAAAGAAATCATTATGCGCACTAACGATTAGTTATCTAAAGTAATGTAGAGAATGAGTTTTGATTCAACTATTTCCTGCAAATTTAATGATATTAATCTGCAAACTGATTAGTGTGATTGTTATCTAATCTGTATATATATTATGAAGTGTAGTATAAAATAACAATTATATACAATACATAGTGAAAATACCCTATATAAAATAACAAACAAGTAGTATGACATAAGCTATGTATTAAAATCACGGCTGAACAGGGGTTGGTATGCCATGTTAATGGAACAGTTTTGTTTTTAAAACCCACAAAATAGTTACATGGTAAACAATCAAATGATCTCAACAAGAAAAATTCATACACAGTACCATAATATCTAATTCTATGTAGAACATTAAAAAATCACTGAAAAAAATAAAATGTTATATTAACAGATATTGGGAAATAATCGACTGAAATGACATACATTTTTGGAAAAAAGTCTTTTTTATGTAGATTTATTCTAAAGCTGGAAAGCTCACTAGACTATATATGTATATTGAATGGAATGTAAGGGCTCCGTTCAGCTCTATAGTTACATTTAAGATATGTATCTAACCCCTCCAATTTTTTTTCTCGAAACCTTTTACTTTAAAACGTTCCCTTGGGTCCATTGAGTATGCATACATAATTTTCTTGAGCTGTTTGAGGGAGTCAGTTGCTCTATATAGTAGAAGAGATTACATCACATAAAAAAAAAAAAATACACATTAATGTTTCATGGAACATCAATTTCAACAAAGTAGTTCTAAGTATAGAATGAAATTTCATCTAAAGGCAATCCTATTCGCAACAGATAAAACCATGACAATACCCTTCTATTAGCTATGAGAGATAGGATGAGCCAGAATTATGTTGAAACAATTTCAAGTTTACTTGCAAAAGCATTCAATGCACATATACTTCTGTCAAATGAAATAGATTTGTTCAATATAAGACTTTTGCACACATTGACTGAAAATTAGACGGAACATTGTTTGCAATGACCAAAGTGTCAAACATTTCAAATGAAGAGGTGGGCTGGGACACACCCCTACGCAAACATGTGTATGGCTTGTCACCGAAATGTGAGTGGGTGGACATGCAGCCTTTTAAGGATTTTACAAACAAACAAGTTATTTCAGGAAATTTAAATCATTTTTCTTTGTTTGTTTTCTAAATAAAAGAAAGGGTATGATGGATGATACTAGAATCAGTTGGGTTGACGTATATATATATATATATATATTGAATGGCCTCTTTCAAGTAACCACAAAGAACTGAATTTTTTACATAAGCCTATATATATATATATATATATATATACATACTTCAAAATATACAGAGTTACATCTTTCCAAGATATCCAGTTAAATATGATGTACAAGTATCAGAGCAAAACGCTCAGTCTTGTTTCCAGATATAGTCACTAGACAAGGGGTTAGACTTTCCCCAGTTTGAAATGAAATTCATCCACCTCCTAACCTGATAGCCATCCAAGTCTTAAGAGCCAAGTTTGTCCTGCTAGGGAGAGAAAATGGATTCATGCCTTTCATAGCTGA
Source organism: Thysanoteuthis rhombus (assembly GCA_963457665.1). Lineage (NCBI taxonomy): Eukaryota > Metazoa > Mollusca > Cephalopoda > Oegopsida > Thysanoteuthidae > Thysanoteuthis > Thysanoteuthis major. Next base: position 7,608,445 of record OY735228.1, on the reverse strand, counting down.
AGGGAAAAGAGACGGATTCACGCCTTTCATAGTTAAAGGGAAAAGAGGAGAATTCATACCTTTCCCCAATGTCTTTAGTTTGAAGTGAATGCCAACTTTCACAGTTTGAACTCAGTTTGCTGATCCTATTTCCCGTGCTGTTAACCATTAGACCACCCACACCTCCAAAGATTTATCTTTTCAACAGATATGTTAACAAGCTGAGTCAGAATACAAACTAATCGCCGCTCCCCACAAAAGACCAGTTTGAACCCCTATTACTAGATTTAGGTTATTCATGAGCTCTGACATTTATATGAACCTCTTTACCTGACTTGGCTCAGCCCTTGTCGTTCGTGGCAAAAACTTGAAATTTTGCACACACACTCCCCTTAATGAGTTGGGAAAATGTTTTTCTCGTTTTTGAAAATTCCCTTCCAAAATAGGTTTTTAACAGGGAGTGAATATACAATCCAAGTTAATCCTAAATTGGTCATTAGTTTGTGCCTGCTTGTTCTTTGAAAATACAGACCATTTTTAGTGATCACAGCTCAGCAAGAAGATTGAGAAGATCACCCCTTTTTTCCAACTTTTTAATTGATCACCTTCAGATTGGACAACTGATTCCGATAACATGTAAACCTTACAGATAACCTCCAAACCTTCCACAGAAAACAGTTTCAATGAATCCAATGACAATCCACCTCTACAAGATGGAGATCAGATTATTATTGAGGTGGGCGTAAATGCAGACCCCATACCATTATTATTCAGTTGCAATTCTCTTGAAATTTTTTGGGCATTTTTTGAGTTTGCACATTTCAACAGTCCCTTAATTCAATACATATGTCTGCAATGCACTGTTTCAGCTACTTAGAGGTTGCATAGTGGTAAATGGGAAGAGACTTTAAAATAAAATAAGATCATTATTGGTGTAAGCAAGAACGAAGACACTTCACTTTTATTTTGTTGGAATTTTCAAAAACTAATTTCCTCAAAACATGCCTTGGGGTCCCAGTAACCACAGAAAATTTCATGAGGATATGTTTTGTGGTTCCTGAATTACGCTATCACAACCAGACGGACATTTGGTGAATTATAGTCAGATATCTCTAACGCCTGCTCATAAAAGATAGAAGACGTGTAAAGAGTTAGAAAAAAAGAAGATATGAAAAAAGAAAAAAAAAAAAAAAATAGAAAGGGTACACGTTATACAACTGTTTGCTTCCCAAGTATACGAAATATTGCAACACTTGTTTTGGGGAAATCTCCCATCTACAAAACTTGTTCTCAAGCAGTTAAGAGGTTATAAAATGATGTTGGGCGGGAAGGAGGTACTGGGGAGAAGAGAGAGGGAGAAAAAAACTTCTTGGGAGCTGCCAACACAGAGTAAATAAAAACAATAAATTTTGATTTATAAAAAAAAAAACAAAAAAAAAACTAATTTTCCTGTTGGGAATATAAACAAGAGTTTGTTGAAAGATTATAAAAAGACAAAACAACACATCAAGTTGAAATTAAATAGAAAACAAGGAAAGACAACTCAAGCTGATTTAACTTAATGATTACAATATGTGACTTGAAGTTGCAGCATACCTCATATATATATATATATATATATATATATATATATATATATATATATATATATATTGGTTCATATATAGACTCGTTTAATAGAGTAGCAACGGACTTGTGTCTAGTATGAATAGGTTGTGTGTATGTATCTTCAAATGTGTCGGTGAAAACCAAACAAAACAGTCGAAAGAACAATTGGCCCAGCATAGATAGATAGAGACAGATAAAGTACAAGATACAAACAAATATACATAAATCCACACGTACACACACACACACATACAGATGAGAAGATGAGGACAGGTAGTTATCTATGAACAGACTTGAAAGAGAAGAGAAGAAAATATACAATTGTTTTTATATATATATATATGTACACAAACACACATATACATACATACAAACATACATATATATATATATATATATGTATATCATCTATCTCTTAATATGTACACACATGCACATACAGAGTGAGATCAGAGAACAGGCCATGGTTAAAGATATCAGAAATAATTAGGTGACAAAAATGGAGATTGGCTGGACACAGAGCAAGAAAAAAAAAGATGACAGATGATGCAAAGGGGTTATTAGAATGATAGCCTATAATGGCAGTAAGAGAAGACGTAAGAAGGAGAGACGATATGGAAAGGTTTGCTGGTGACACATGGCAGAGGTTAGCACAGTCACAGTTGTTGTGGGAAGAGCAGAGAAAGACCTTTGTACAGCAGTAGGCTTATCATGGCAAATGATGATATAAGTAGCTTAACAATGAGCAATGGAATTAGGGAGTTGAGTTCAAACTGTCTGCAGTTATTCACTTCATACTAATGCCCTTGGGAAAGTCATGACTCCATCAACCCCCTCCCCACCCTGGCATGAGTAAAATAACAGGGCAGACTGGACTCTCTATTCTCTCAGGTGGCCACTAGTCTAAGAGAAGGACAACTCTAAATTTCAAACCAGCTGATTAGAGAATAGTGACGACGAGGGAGCTTAATTAGTCACTAACATCCGTGGAAAAGCCTTGGTACAGCAGTGGACCTGAAATGATTTATGATGATGAGGATGTATATACACAAATTATCCACGATCTATGATCGCTCAGCTTATGATATTCCAGAGTTATGACCATGTTTTTTCTCTTTAAAATTGGAAAAACAGTAAATAAAGATCATACTTCTATATCTAGAAAATATGCTAGGGAGAAAACTAGTTAAATATTGCAAACTTTTTTTTTCTTCCAGTTCATACTTCAATAGTATATTCCAAATCTACAACATATTTTTTTAAAGACACATACAATCTTGTATTACATGCGAGGGAGAGGTTGATGACGACCCCGTGGAAATGCATGTTTCATTTATGCCATTATGTAAACAGTAATTGACTAATTTCACTTAATTACATCAAGTGAACTATGTTTTTCTTTCAATTAATGAAACAATTGTGATAATTTAGTGTTTATTTTAACCTTATTTCAAGAAGGAAAATATTTGAGAATTGGAACTCCAGTCCTTATCTCCATAGAGTACATTTAAAAGTGCATCCGACATACGATTTTTCTACTTAAAATCTCATTTTCGGTCCCTAATCCTATCGTAAGTCAGAATCTCTCTCTCCCTCTCCATATATATATATATATATATATATATATATATATATATATATATATACGTACACACCAATAAAGACAGAGAAATCATTTGTCATTAAAGGGAAAAAAAGAGAAGAAAGAGAAGAAAAGCATCTGAAAGTGGAGCTGTTGTCTGTGATCATCAACAAGGCAGGATTCACCAAAATGAAACGAAATTCGCATCAATAAGATGGAGCCAGGAAGAGAGAAATTAAATTCAACTCGATGGGGTGGGGTGGGTTGTCTTAATTAAGCCAAGGACAAAAAAAAAAGACCAATTTGCTTCCTATAAACACAAATTAAAATGTTTTTCTCAAACATTTCAGATCAAATGGGTTTCAGGCCAATTAAATAAGATATTTGATAAACAAAACAAAATATACACTGATTAGGTATTGATTATTAAACATTCACTTGTACTTTTATGAAGACTATTCATGGTCTGAGTTTAAAACGAGGATGCGACTGACGTGGCAATTAACAGCACAGAATTGGCAAGACAAACTCAAAATCTGGTCAAGGCTGTTTACATTCATTTTGCACTAATGCCCTTACGAGAGGCATAAATAAATCTCTTCTTCCTGCCCCAGCTATGGGTAAAATAGCAAGGTAAACTGGGCTCTCTAGCCCATGGAGGACATCTAGTCTAGGTGAAGAACAACTCAGATTCAAAAACCAAGAAGTGGAAGTTCTCTGAAGGCGATTGGATGCAAACTTCAATGTCCTTTTGGCAGCTCCTGCAGCCAAGCTTATGCCAAATGTAACACAATCCATTTATATTTGGGTTACATCAGCAAAATTGAGGGGGATTCTGTCAACAGGGCATCCCAGGATCGCCATACGCTTCATCCAGGCTTGTGCCCTGACGAGCTTACTTCAGCGTTGTTCCATTGTCTATCAAGACAGATGAAAAATAAGGCTTCCTCCTAAGTTTAACATCACACTTGGGTCAATGGTACAATCAAATCATTGTCTTGTAGTTGAATTACAGCATAAATAAAAACTTATATTATTAGTAGAATGACTAACCATCGCTTGGGTTTCACTTAAAAACGAGGATAAAATTGTATAATAATGATATCATGACAAACATGCTTTTGTAAAGACTTAATATTTTTTAAAAGTCAAAAGACATACTTTGAGATAATTACAGTGGCTTTTAATCTGAGTGATTATTCATTTAATATAAAAAAGCACCAATTTGCCAATATTTTCAGAAAAACGACGGCAGAATCTAAATAATTTTACGATTGAACTTGGAAAATAATAAAAACATTATGTTGCTTTGCATTTTCTTGTAAATGTTCCACTGCAAGCAACACAGATTTTTTACGCATTTGCAGAACTAATGAATAACAGACAAAAAATGTAAATAATCACATGACATATCATATAAGTAAATTTTGATCTTCATCATCGTTTTTTTATCGACAGTCATTTGACACAGACCTTCCCCAGAATTCGCCACATCTTTCTGGTGACATGGAGCCAATATTTTCCGAACCTGTCCAGTTTGTCTCGCCATCTTATATTCTGCCAGCCTCAGTTCCAAATTTGATCTCAGGGGATACATGTTGTGAGTCGTGATGTCCATCGGTTGTCTGCCATTCTTGCAACATGACCAGCCCGTTGCCATTTGAGTTTTCAGATTGATTCTATAACATCTCAAACTCCCGTTCTCTCCCAGATATATTGTGTTGTCTTGTGATCTCTCCATGTTAGGTAGAGCATGATTCTCTCATGTGCATGTTGCATGGTTCTCAGTTTGAGGGTCAGTCTCTCGATTAGGTTCCATGTTTCAGCCATAGGTGATTATTGGGAGGATGCATTAGTTGTATACTCTTCTTTTTAGAACTAAGGAGACTTCCTTGTTCTTGAAAGCTGAGCTAGCTCTACCAGAGGCTTGTCATCTTGGAGTGATTCTTTGCTTGATTTCTTATTCTTATGCTGATGTCATGGAGAATTGTCATCCAAGGGTAAATGTTGTAGTCAACTTTGTTCAGCTTTTTTGATTTTGATCATATTGCGTTTATTTGCGACACGTTTGTTGTACCATTTTTGTTTGTTTTGCTGAAGTTCATGTGAAGTCCAACTTTCTTCATTCAGTTCATCTAGCATAAGTTGGCGGTCCTCTGTAAAAAGGACAATTTTGTCGGGAAATCTGAGGTTACTAAGGTATTCACCATCTATTCTCCTTCCTTAGTTTTCCCAGTCAAGGTCTTGGAAGATCATCTCAAGGCAGACTGTCAAAAGTTTGGAAGAACTGGTATACCATTTATCTTATCCCTTTTGGGGCTGAAAGGGCTCTGAGTCTTTATGTAGCCTGATAAAGGAGCTGCTGTTGGAATGTTGGAATACTCTGACATAGACGGGATCAACACTTTGAAGGGTGATAGCATTAATGACATTAGGAATTCCTACCAAGTTAAAGGCCTTCCTGAAGCCTATAAATGCTCCCACATTCTGTTCTAATGTTGGGAATATACTTATGTTATTTTTGCGATTCAATTGGTGATGACTTTGGTGAAAAGTTTGTAGATTTAGTTGAGTAGACTTATTGGCTTGTAGTTGTTGAGGTCTTTCAGGTTTGCTTTTTTATGTGACAGCATTTTGATTGCACTTTTCTAATCTTCTGGGACCTTACTTTGTTTAAGGTATAAGTTGAATAGAATGGCTTGTTTCTTAGAGATGACTTTACCAACATTTTTGAGAAGGTCAATGGTGATTTTACCTGATCTTCTGGCCTTTTGAAAAGTACAATTTGCTCAAATAATGAAAACTATTTGCAAAAAAAAAAAAGTCGAGGGCAAGTAACTGATTGCGAGGGTAGTTATTGTAACTTCGCGAATTATAAAAAAAACTTGGATTATATCAAATTGGAGTGTTACCCACTCTCTGATGGTGTTTTTAATGTTGGGAATATACTTTTGCCTTTTGTTGATAACATCAGCTAAGGTAATTTCAGGTCATCCATGCTTCAGCTGTCGCATGGAGACCCTTTTAAATTCAAGCAGGCTTTCATGACATATGCATAAGGGAAATTGACTCAATATCTACTTGACCTTTGAACTGAGTTCACGGGTAACAGGCATTCACTGTAAATAAATGTATTTTTCATTATATTTTGAGTAAAAAGAAAGTAATTCTTTTCACAAAATCCTGTTAAGGTATATTCAAATTAACTAAATTTTCATTGAATACTTCATTTCTATAATGACTACTTTAATCAAGGAAGATTTTTAATTACAGATTTTGAATTTTTCTGCCGACAGGTAGATATCAATCATCGGGTAATCAAAGTTTCTCCTCTTATATATAAGGTGAATAAGAGCATTGACTCCAGTGATGGTTGTATTTGTCACTATGTCTCCTCTGTTTCAAGGCTCTAACCACTTAGCTACTTTCAAATACAGAAGGAAAGACAGTGAGAAACAGATCTGGTTAGTTACTCAATAGCAACTGACGAGCAACCAATGTCTTCGGACAGCATGGTATGATGGGGATGATCAATTAAAAATTGGAAAAAGGAGTGATCAATGAAAAGTAACTTCTCTTGCCTTATATAAGATCACTAAAAAATTGAAATTTTCAAAAAACAAATGTGAGCACAGCCAGACACAAACTAGGGGACCAATTTAGCATTAATTTACATTGTAAATTGACTGTCCCAAGACCTATTGGGGAAGGGGGTGAAAAGATAAAAAACAACTTTTTTCTTAGACATAATAAAGAGTAAAAGTTTTAAATTTTCAGCCCTTTAGCTTCATTGGTGCAACCTATACAGATGATACATACATAGCCAGACAAGCTTCATAACTGAGAAAACCTAGTTTGACAGTTTTTAATTAAGAGGCGGAAACGATTTGAAAGATGAAAATCTCTTCAAGGTGAGTCATAGTTGACAAATCTCAATTACTATTGAAAAACGATTGAACCATAGACCTTGTGGTAACAGTTCTACCACTCAAGCCACAGAGATCTCAAAAGAATTGAAAAGGAACAAAAAAAAAAAAAGAAAAGAAAAATCAGGATCCCTTCCGTTTTATATATCCTTTTGTATCCATAGTAAATGGTCCTCTTTTTCTAGAGATTTGGCTGGCAGTATGAAAAACATCTTGAATATAATTTCAAGAAAGCCACAAATAGACCCTACCATTCCAAAACCTTTTTTTCCCCATTCGAGCCTTCTTCAACCTTAAATCTTAAAATCCTTTCCTTAACTCCGAAATCTGCCCTTTTGCACATTTTTTTTTCTCCCCCAAAAAACAAACAATTTTTTAGCTGTCACTTCCAGGGGGGCTTTTATTTTGCTACAAAATGCCTATCAAAAGATTTTAAATCGGATGACAAAGACAGGCACTAAACTGACTGCATTTGTGGTTATGGCTCAAGTACTGGGGGGGGGGAGGGACACTGATGACAGCCAAATTTGCTAAGCTCATACCAATGGATGACTCGAAACAAATTTAAATCTAATTCTGAGGCAAAAGCTCTTCTTCCATGGAGTTAAACCATGACTCATCAAAAACTAAAAAGCACTCAGAGAGAGCATGCTTCTGTCATAGTCACTAAAATCTGAATGAAAATCAGTTCACAAACAACATTTTATATAATAACAACCCTAATATTTTCTTGTTATTTACACAGCATTATCACTATGTACAGGAGTGCCGAACGGCTTTACCATATGAGCTATATCCGTAATCAGGCCAAACAGGGTGGGGTGGAATCCTTTTCTGATAGTGGAAGCATTTTTTTTCTTTTTTAAGAGTCATATGGTTAAGGTACATACAATATTAAAGAGGGACTTGTTCCACCATTTGCTTAAAAATCTGCAACACTTGACACCAACTCCAGCGTAAACAACCAAGAAAGAAAGAGAAAGAAAAAAAAGTGTAAGCAAACAGCCAATTCATTCCAACACTAACCAGTCTCGACATTTTCAATTAACCAAAGATCCTATCAACCCAAAAGGTCTTCATGCTTTAACACAAAGCTAAGATGACTCCTTACTCTCCAAACAGGACCCCTGTAAGTAAGTAAGTAAGAAAGAAGCAATAAGCATATAAGACCGATATAAGCAACACACAGCGAGAGTCTCCCGATCTACAACGCTCTAATATCCAACACCTAACACTTCTTAAGAGTACATAAATCGGACTTGTTAACAGGTTCATCATAATAGATAATAAAACAGGTCTGGTTAGTCACTTAATAGAAACTGTCTTTCAGCAGCATGTTATGTTGGGGATGATCAATTAAAAACTGGGAAAATGGGATGATCAATGTATAAGTACTTCTCTCACCTTCTGTTGGGCTGTAATCACTAAAATGTCTGAATTATCAGAGAACAAGTGTGAATGTTCCTTGGACACAATATAAGGGGCCAATTTAGCATAAACTTTGATTGCAAATTGAACCCTCATTAAAAAACCTATTTGGGGTGGGGCATTGAAAAAAATGTTTTATGCAAAAAAAAGAGTGTTTTTTTTTAAATTTTGTTTTTTTCTAGCTCCATTGATGTGAGCTACATGCTTGATATATACATAGCCAACCAGACTCACTTGAAAACCAAAGAAACTTATGCTCATAGTCTTGGTTGATAATTTCTATAAGATGAGTATTGTTCCCTGCCAATCTCCAGAATCAGGACATATATAGCTTGTTTGCAATAGATATTTGATCTTTGGGCTTGTCATGCTTATAGTTTGGATCCAAGCTGATGAGCAAGAATCTAAAACATGTGGTACATCTTTTACTTTCCATATTTGTACTACTTATATAAGAGCAAAGTCAGCCGATCATGCTATCAATGTAAAAGGCAACAAAAGCTTTCATTTTGTATGACCCATATAGATGGCCATATACCCGGGGAAACTGTTCATAGATCCAAAAGAACAATCTATGAGGAGGAAGCTGCTTATCATTATCATGGATAATGTTATCAAATGGTAAACTGGTTTCAAAATCAGTCAGACACTTTAAAAATGAATTTCAAGTTTTAAAAAATTAGATTAAAACCTACGCTACAGGCGGGATCTTCAGCTATTTGCAGACGGCATATACTGGGCTTACGGCCTGGGTGCCTGCTGCCACTTTTCCAGGGGGAGGCAAAAATAACATGTTTTGGAGGGGAGGAGCAAAAAGGGTATGTTTGAAATTTATGAAAGCAGAAGCCCAGTTATCAGCAAATAATAATACCATCTTAAGATATGAGTATACTAATAGCATCCTTTATTGACTATAGGGTTCCAACTTTCAACTCCTCCTCATCACAAGTGAAAAGACCTGATCCAGAGAGGTGCAAATACCCCATTTGCCCCCTCCCTAGCAGACACCAATGCTTATGGCCCAGATAAGAAGTCATGGATCTGAACTATGTTTTTATTGAATAATACTTTATTTCAAGAATTCATCATCACCATGAAATCATAAATCATGTTTAACTGAATATCTGGTTAAGATTTCAATTAACCGCATTTTCGGGGATTCTAGAGTTTTTACTAGATTTTCTATTTGAAATATAAAAATCTGAAAATGTGATTTTTTTTTCCAGATCTAGATTATTTTGGGGGACATAGGGTAGGTGTAGATAGGGTTCACAAAAATGAATAATTTTTGAGGAAATTTGATAAACTTATATTCTAAAAACTTGCTCCAGGGTCCCATTAGCAAACTCAGAAAATTTGGTGCCCATAGCTCTAGTTATCCTTGAGTTATGCAATAACAGAGGTAGATTCACACTCATACATTAGCACGTGTTTTTAAAGAGAGAAAAAGAGATCCTCGAATGCTTCTAGCTTTTTGACTGAGGAGTTTTTTTAAATGTAAAATTGTTTTGACGATTGGTGAAAAAAACTTGTGTAAGAGTCCAAAATGGATTTTTTCCTAGTATCTTTCTTTTTTTTTGGGGGGGGGGGTGCAGAAATGACTGAGAAGAATCTTTATGCATTTGTTAACACAAGATCTTCAAAATACTCTTTAGAACTCAGAACGTTCACCCTAATGTCCCACTATAAATGGTGCAAAAGAAATAAGGAATCTTTCAAGAAGAATTTATCTTTCTCTCTAAACGACACTTTCCATCCATTTTCTATAAATTCTCTTCCATTTTTCATGAATGGACCAAAAACAACAACAACAACAAAAATCCACTCATTTTTTGTTATTTATAAATAGCATCACATGACTAACTTGGAATTTGAATTAATCTATTCACAGCAAAAGAGTTGAAAAAAAAAATAAGAAGAGATAAAATTGACAAGAAAAAAATTGATACGATGAAAAACAATTTTTTTTCAAGCAATATTCTTTGAATCCATATCTTTTTTTCTTTTTATATCTTTCTTTGCCACATGTTTTTTCTTTCTTCTTAAAAATTCTTCTTCTTTTATTTATGAGGTCTGTCCGTAAAGTATGCAGCCAGATTGAATATCTTGAGAACCAGTCACGTGTTATTGATGCGACTAGGCAATCAATTAGAGGGTACCTCACTGCACATGCATGAACAGACACTCTCCCATGGGGGTTACCCAGTCGGCAGTGAGATGCTAATTCCAGCACCTGCGGAAGACTTTAAGACTTCAACAGCAACTTTATTATCCCATCTCAATGCAATAGGAAGAAGTTGCAAACATGGGACCCACATGAGAGAATGAAATGTTTCATGACAGTCACAGACTCTATTCCTCTCAGCTAAATGTGTCGAAGATCAGAGAGACAGGATATGATGTCTTGCAGCATCCTCCACATTCAACTGATATTTCTTCAAAGATTATCATCTTCTCAAGCATTCGGAACCTCATATCCATAATAAAAGTCTCAATAATAGGGAAGTCATAATTCATTCTTTTACTGAATCTGTGACCACTAAACCAGACGAATATCAAAGAGATGGCATATTATCATAAGAGGATCATTACAAAAAAAGTAATTAATTAAAATGTTGTCATATTTTGATTAAGTAGTTACCATTTTTTATTGATCAGGTCATCTTTCATTGGACTATTAAAAGAAAAATGACATTTCATATGTAATAACCCGATATATTGAATAAAATCTAATGGCAAGACATCTGATGCAAGTAGGAAATGGATAATTGAATCTTGAAGTAAAGAAAATTGTTAAATCTTTTTTATCATTGAAGGAATTCTAAATCCCTGAATGAGAAACATTAAGATAAGATAATCCAATTTTATTTAAATGATTTCTCAGATTTTTCTCCAAATAGTTTCTTAACATCACAAACAACTTCTTCCTGCAAGGCAATCAACTTCAAAAACGTAGCGGTAGAAAAAAAATCATGTTGATTCAATCACTTCAAGGATTCAAACTTTAAAAAGATGTATATCAAAGTTTTAATATAGTAAAACACCTGCTTTCATCTTGAGCTTGAAGAGAGATGTATGGATCAAAGTAAGCAGGTGTCTGTACACTGCATGCTGGAAGGGACCACAGAAAGAGAAGGAAAGAGAGGAAGGGGGGAAAGATTTTTTTTTTTAAAGTGATGGGGAAAAAGGAAAGGAAGGAAAGATGGAAGATACAAAGAGGGAAAGAAAGAGAAGGAGAAAGAAAGAAAGAAGGAAAAAGGAGAGGAAAAAAGGAGAAAAACAGATAAGGAAAAAGTGAGAAAGAAAGAGTGGACAGAAGACAGCGAAAGAAAGATAGAAGGAAAAAAGAGAGGAAAAAAGGAGAAAAACAGATAAGGAAAATGTGAGAAAGAAAGAGTGGACAGAAGAGAAAGAAAGAAAGGAAGAAAGAAAAAAGAGAGAAAGAAAGAAGGAAAAAGAGTGGAAAAGAGATGGAAAAAGAGAAGGAAAAAGAAGAAAGGAAGTAGGAAAGAAAGGAAAGGACGATGGAAGAAAGAAAGAAAGATCAAAGGGAGAAAGGAGGGAAGGAGAAAGAAGGAAAAAGGATGAAAGAGAGACAGTAACAGTAGATGGTACACTTTGGTATCATGTACAACAATTTTCCTTCATATTGATATTGTATCAGGTAGATCATTGATAAATAATGAAAATAGCATTGGTCCAAGTACTAATCCCTGTGACACACCAAAACTTAACAACTTTCAGTCAGATTTAGAACCATTCATTCAGACTTTCTGTTTCGTACACCAAAAAAAGTCTTCCGGACAACAAGTTGATGTTCCAGCTATGCCAAATCGGTTTACAATGTGGAAAGGCTTTCAATAAATCTAGGTATAATATATCGAAAGGAACACCTTCAGTTTTAGTCAGATAACAATGTTAGTTTTTAGTAAGTTCTCTTGTAAGACATGATTAGGGTCTAAACAGGACACTTGGTGATCAGTTTAGATTTAGAAAGACACAACTGTGAGAAAATACATTCAACCAGGCAGAGTGAATCTTATAGACAGATTGGGAAAAGGAACCAAGTTCTGAGCACTGAAAGATCAAAGTTCAGACATCAGCATCTATTAATATTACAAACTAACTTTTATAACTTTGTGCTCTATTAAACTTTCTTTCTTTCCAAGTTTCTCATAGATTTTACATACTTGTATGGTCAAACTCATCAGTCTATAATAACCAGTTATGGCTTTGTTATTCTTTTTAAATATGGATATGACATTCGCCATTTTTCATATTTTAAGAAGTTCAGCCTGGTCTTGAGATTCCCTCAAAATACAGTACAGTAGAAAATGTAAAACACCTACAAATTCTTAAAGCACTTGTGGATAAATCTCATCAGATCTCATTACCTTGTTTAAGTTTATAACTATTTTCAAATTTGTAGGTGTGAAGAAAATATTTTCAAGGATAGAATCTCCGGCCAATCCACTAAATTTAAACTGATCTACGACATCGTTGCCATGGATGCAATGCATAAAGTCATTAAACATTAATCATCTTCAACAGATACAGATAGAAACAATTTAGTCCCTTTGTTATTTTCTAGTCATCATTCACATCACAATCATCGTCTGTTTCAAGTTTCAAGATCCTGTCAACTTTGTCTAACTGTGTACATACATTGAGAAAGTCTTCAGATTTTTCTTAATTCTTTTGCAAAGATGTTTCTTATGCTCCTTCTTGGCAATTTCTTATTTGCTACTTTCCTTCTTTTCACATACCCTTGATACCTAATATACATTCTAGGTATCTCTTTCACATGTGATATTACCTTTTCACACTCCTAACTTTTCACTGAACCACAACGGATTTATTTTATGACCATTTGTTATTTTGATCAACAGTACACACTCTTTGACAGTATCATTCAAGTCCCTATGAAGAAAGTACCATGCATCAGTCATATCAGTAGCGTTTACCGTCAGGGACCAGTCTTTGTCCCCTAATAGCACACATAATCTTGCATAATTGGCCTGATTATAGTCATATCTACGCACATCTTTTACATAGGTTTGATTTAAACTTGTATAGAAATTCCAAATCATCACACTCAGATCAGCTTCACCAATAGGACACAATATTTCGACAACACTCACATCCAATTAACAAGAAGAGATGACTAGATCAAGACAGTTTGACGTTTCACAACCTTTGCAACTAGTCAGTCCTTCCATGAGCTGCTTAAAAAATAGACCACATAGTTATATGCAACATGTTTTTTTACTTTTTCTTTCTTCCAGGGTAATAAGTGTTATTTTTTAATTGATCATGTCTAAATGTATAGAAATGCTTTTGTGACCAGGAAAGTGATAATTTGAATTCTACTAATTTCTAATTGGGCAATGGCTGAATTTGTACTTTTTCAGAGTAAGAAAAATAACAGCGTATGAATATCACTGTCCTGTTCACAGAAGCAAGATTTGAAGGAAATAATAGCAATTTTCTATACTTTTCACGGATAAGCGATCACAAAACAGAATCCACTCAATAAACCTTGTGTTGCACAGCGTAATCAATCAGCCGCCCCAGAGGAAGGAAATAAGTTGATCTTACCGTTCAGCCAGGGAACAAAGATGAAGTTGAGAATGCTTTACAATTTGGAGTTTCTCTAGAACGGCCCCTGGATGGAATGGAAAAAATAGAGAAAAAAAAACAGATGAGGTAAGAATGACATGATTAAGAATTAAACTGAAAAAGAACTTAATTTCATGCTTCAAGTTGGCCAAGTGCCTCACTAAGGTGTTGTGGTTAACAAGCTAGTCTTACAGACCATGTCCAATACATTGTCCAACACTTATGACCTAGTGTTAGACTAAGCTACGTTTAGTAAATACTTATATACCCGGAATGTCTTACCATGGAATAAAAGTTACTAAGCACGTCACGTAAACCATTACTATTGTATTGACTTTGATCCTGACTGGGTGACCCATACTTGTAGCCTATCACCAGATATTACTGAGCCAAGTATACTTTTATACTCAAAGATGAAGAGAAAAACTAGTTAAAATTAATTGTCAATAATCTTAGTTTTGTAGTTCAAATATTACTGGTAAAATGTTTAACTCAACCAATAGACTGGCTCTGAGACTAAGAACCATGCAACATGCACAAACTTCACAAGACAGCACATTATATTAGAAGTCAAATAGAGATGAAATATATGGGAGACTGGGACTAGTTGGACCCCTGGGTAAGTCGGACCACACAGGATTTTATTTGAAGCCAAAGTGGTTATCAGTCATTTTGGTCATATGGCTAAGTCACATGATTTCCAGACTTCTTGCATCGGAAATCAGGCGCATATGTATTACAGACTGAGGAGATCAGCACTTGAAAAAACTGATTTTGATCTTTAAAAGTAAACTTGTGGAAAACTTATTTGGATCAGGTTTTTGAATTTCCAATTACAGAAACCTGAAAGTTTCTAATTTTCTGGATTTCTTGGATGGATGAATCATGAAAAGATACAAAAACTGCATGGCTAAAAGGTTTTGTGAATCGTTTTCTGCTAATTGAAAATGAGGATGCAGACTTGGTCTGACATGAGGCAAGTATGTCCTGGTTTCACTAGGTCAGCTCTGAGCCAAACAGTGAGTTATGCTACATTAGTTCTGCCATTTAGGCAAGATATTGATGTTCAGTTAAAACCATGAATGGTTCCTCTAACTCAATCAAAATAATCTCCACACTGCTCCAACTGCAAAAAGAGGCTGACTAGTTCACACCTATCATAAAAACCATTAAAAAGCTCAAATGGCAATGGGCTGGCCATATTGCAAGAATATCAGACAAACACTGGACATCACGACTCCCAACCTGGATCATACACAATATTGAATTCAGGGTGGAAAAAATAAAATGGTGTGATGAATTAATTCAGATGGTATTGGTACCATGATACTCAGGAGCAAGAGAACTGGCGTGTCTTCAGTAAGGTCTATATTCAACAATGGATGTTAAAGACAAACCATTTCAATGTTTGTGAAATTCTCCATTTCAGAGACCAGAATATAATCTATAAATCATGAAGTTTGATAGAAATCAATTCAAGCATAAGCAATACAGCAAAAGTACATACACACTTTCATTCTTATATACAGAGGAAGCTGCTTATTATAAACACACATAATATTTTCAAATGATTATTGTCATCAATATTAGTCAATCCCAAACACTTCCTGTAAAATCAATGAAAAATCATCCGCTTAATATAATCAAGGTTTTGAGTATTGTTATTGAAATCTTATTATATATTTTGGGATATTATCATCACAATCTTCAGGAAAACGGTATTTAAAGGTGGCTATAGTAACTTTTTAAAACACTTCCAATCATAATGATGGAATCAAATGAGAAACCTAAAGATTTGTCTCTTTAAAAAAAGAAAAATATTGAAGTGCTATAAGTTGCCCCATAAAAGCCAAGCATTGCTGCTGTTCATTTTGAAATTCCACAGCCATTATTGTGTAAGTAGGGTTGCAACGATTAATTAATATAGTTGACAGCAAAAATTAGTCAACAACAAATTTCAATGTCGACTATTTGTTGGTGATGTCATCTTATTTGTATCTAATGCAGTCGAGCTGAACTTGTAAATGTTAATGTAAAAAGTAAGGATGAAACTTCTTTACCCCTTTATTTTATTTATTCCCCTTCTGCACTTTCTTCTGTTTTTTCTCTGTTTTGCTTTCATGCGATCAGCTGAAGTACCCTAACCCCATCCTCCCAACCTTTTTTCTTTCTTTCATTACGTCCTTCTAGTATTTTCTATTTATTTCAAGAATTGATTCAAAACAAGCTAAAAGAATGGGTGGGAAAGAAATAAGACGAAGATGACTGCCTCCTCCTTCCACCCTGATGACCTCTCACTCAGTGTTGTCTATTTGTGACTATAGACCCACTCTATCCCACCTCCCACTTGGTCATCAGCAGTTAGCCTCAATCGAATGTCTGGGCCCTTAGATCTCCAGAAGCCAATGTAGTCTATCTCATGGTATGAACTCCGAATTCTCAAAAGAATTACGCGCTTTTTTTTTTTTCATCCTTTCTTTCAACCTCACAACTTCGTTTTTAAACTGAAATGCACATTTTTCTCTGGGAAATCAGTTGGCTATGAAATAATTAGGGGTCCAAAATAAGGATTTTAGGTAACATAAGATTAGAATGTATAGGAAAACCACATACTGAAATTTCTTTCAGAGGGGATGTGAATTCACAGGAGAAAGTGAGAATCTCTCTTACTTATTCTGGGGAAATCTCTCAACAAGTGTTCACATAATATTTTGATGAAGATAACGTATTGAAATTTAAAAAAAAAACATATTTGCAGTATTCATTTCATCAAACTAATCATTTGGTTGGAGATATGAAGGGGCCTGGAGGCAAGGTCCAACTACTAAATGGCGGGGGCATGGCAGTAAAAAGCTTAAGGACCACTGATTAGAGGAGTACTTACATATTCTTATCAAAGAGGAATCTTTGATTTTAATGGTACTTATATACATTTTTGTTAATTAGATTTTCAATTCTTAAGGTTAAGGTTAAGGAATTTGGGATACTTTTTTACTTCATTTTTATAATATATATATATACATATATGTCTGCACATTAAGTGATTGTGTGATTCATAATCATTTAAAATTGACAATGACTAATCGACAAATTGTTCAAAATAATCAATGACTAATCAATAATCAAAATAGTCATTAGTTGCAGCCCTATATGTAAGGTGTAAAAAACAGATTGGATATAGAAAAATCAACGCTTACTTATGAGAACATAGATAACAAGTGAACGCCATCTGATCAAGAAAGTCAAGTTGAGTCAGCATAGAGAATTTGGTTTGCCAATGTTCTTGAAAATAATGCTTCTTGATTAATAGGCCCTTGATACGTAAAGCTGTTTTAGATGCAGACTCTAAATTTCAAAAGCATTATTAGTATAAGTGATATATTAAAGAGCTACTATATGCAAAAAGTATACAATTAACAATAGGTCATTTCTTCTAATAAGTTTTGATAAGTCAAACGAATGATAATTTCAAGTCAATAAATTTTGTACCAATTTTTTCTATCCTTTGCTTCATGTTATCTGCTGGTTACAGGTTTCTAAAGGATCCTGTCCAAAACAGGATTGCTGGAAATGACCCAAACCTAATCTCCAAGACTTACACAACACAGGCACTGGAATAGCTATAAATTCGGAAATCATGAAATACTGACCTCAAGCCTTGAATTACTATTGGAGGTTTCCAGAGTCTCTTGATTTCAAAATTCAAAACTATTCTAATGCCTGTGTTAGGTAAGTCTTAGAGATGAAGTTCTGATTATTTCCCTTTGTAAGCCAATCCAGCAAACCAGGTCCCAAAGCAATCATAATAATTGGCTTCCTTGGTAGAAGTTATCATATTACAGCAAAAAAACAAAAAAAAACAAAAAAACTCAAAAAAAAGAGGCTAAAAATGAAATATCTACCTGTAGAAGTAGCATCTTCCTGTGCAACCAAGGGCGTGACTTCCCCTTCCCACAAAAACTGCAAGGGTGAAACTGACATTTCCTCTTGCTTTTCCAATTCACAGATCTTCTTATATTCCGCCCAGTTCTTGGCCTCTTTTTTTTGATTTTGGAATTTGTTCTGGAAGGAAAATACCAACACTTCCGTCTGTGCTTTGCTAGTTCGATGATATCTATGTTGATTCATTACTGTTTCCCTGTACTCTTGAATATCAAAGTCTAAATTCCCTTCTGGCAACGGTTCCCCAAAGAGTGGAACCGTCACAGAATCAGTAGGATTAGGGCAGATCAAATGAGTCAATGATGCAATGTTGGGAAGATTGTATTCTTGAAAATCCCACTTGGGGTACATGAACATCTTGCAAGGTGTTTCACTGTCTTCATCATTCAAGACTTGAAGCTTCTTAATATCAGAGAGGAAATTAGGTGACAAGCGTCCGCTGTCATCTACTGAGTTTGAACTCTGATCAGAACCTGTATTTGGTTTGTCAAACCAAGAATTGCACTTTTTAGCCGTTTGGGAAGAATCGGAATTATGATTTTTATCAAGATCACAATATGAAGAAGACAATGAAGTTTCCTCAAACTCAGGAGTTAAACAATGAAATTTAATATTTCTTGAAGAGTTTTCAAGTTCTATTTCAGTAGTTTTTTTTTCATTGTTTACCTTTTCACAATTTGCTTCTTGTGAGGCTAATGTAGAAGAGGTCTTGCTCATATTATTAGAGTTCTGTCCAAGTTTCTCTGGAACTTGTTTGCAGTCAGCATTAGTATGTTCAAGACCAGAATTTTTTTCATCCACTTGATTTTCAGACGTTTCCATCAAATCCTCAGTCCTTCCTGATTTACTTGGAGAATTCACAGCCATGGGAAAACTTTTGGAATTGTCATGGTTAGCCTCTTGGATTTTAGAAGCATTTTCGATTTTCAGCCTTTTACACAGATTCTCTTCAGCAGTTGTAGTCTCTGAACTATTGTTGTCTTTTTCAGGTTTAGAGGAATTGTTGGCACTCATTTTTTTGCAAATCTTGCGCTTCTTATTGTGGCCCTCCTTCGTGTACTGGTTTAATTTTAAGTTTCGTTCGTAGCGGCTGGTATCTGACCTGGAAATAGATTTTTGTTTTTAATTAGATACATTCACAATTAAAAATGAAGGCATATTCATTTATACTGGCAATACACATAGAAATTTGAAGGTTTTTTAAAAAAAATTAACTTTATAAAAAAAATAAAAATAGTAAAAAAATAAATTGTAAGCAGTTATACGACTTACTAATGGAAGTCCACTCCAAAATAGAGTAAACTGTAGTTCAGGTAGGACACAGTTACTGAAATCTTTTTCTTACTTTCCTCTCTTTCTACACCCTCTCATTTTTTCTCTTCAAACAACATCACTTCGCATACAACAGACAGTGTTCATGTCTCCATGATTACACTTTCTCTCTTTCTTCCTACTCTCTTATTAAACTAACTAAAGAGAAGTGTGACACACACTTTATATCGATAGGAATATAGGTAGGTAGATACTACACTATCAATACATAGGTATGAATAAGCATGCTTGTAGTTGAAGTGAGTCAAACAATTAGCAAATAATATAATACTGTTCATATTCTTGAGTTATAATTGGTTTATTTTACTGAAAACAATACAGCAATAAAGAAGACAAGTAACTATCATCTGAGAGACAGGGGAAAGATCTCTCACGACTTCCTTGCATACAAATTGTACACCCGAGGAAGGCTCAAGAATGAGTTGGCTGAAACATTGTAGTAATTACATTAATAATGAGATCAATAGTCCATACAATTCTTTGAATGATAATGACTTATCTCAAAATTAGAGAATATATCACTAAATATTTTTATGCTTTTGACCATCTTTTTATCACATTTTTAACCAATAATCTTCATCATCCACTGATTTATTCGGACCAATGTCCACATCTTGGTTGTCACAAGATTTCAGCCATTGTTTTCTTCAAATAACTTTGCCATCTTTTATCAGAACCTTTTTACCCTAACTATTCTTCAGTCATTATATTGAATTGTAGGAAATTGAAATGAAGAAAAAAAGCTTCAGCCAATACAGAGGTTCCCAACCTTTCTTGCTCCATGTCTTTTATCTCGAAAGCTCAAAAAATTTGATGACCCCCCCCCTTAAGATAAAAAAATGAATTTGATGTTATAAAAAAGTAAAAAATATGTTTAATTCAGAAATTTATCATAATTTACACTTTTGAATCAGGTCGGAAAAATTCAAACCAACAAGGAATAATTTCAACAACAAATCTTTTTTCAATCTTGTTCTTTAAACTTTTATCAAATAGGATATATTAAAACAACCACATTAAATTTACAATATCATCCAAAACTTGCCATCACAGTCAATAATCGAACAATCGTTGCATCAAAATTTGAAGTCATGTAAAAAAAATTCCATCTAAGAATAAATATGGTCAGAATAAATTCTATCTTATTTATTCCACAGGAAAACATCTTATGTAAAATCTAAAAAAAACACCTAGATTTTGGAGGATTAGTAAAATTAGTAATTAATAGTATAGTGTAAGTAAAAATGAATCAGTTAAGCCAAAACACAACTTTCTCTCCTCCCACCTAAATTCTGAATAGCCACCAATATATTTAGATTACCCTCTTGTGGGCATATACATCACTGATCCAGGCTATTGAAGCTGTTATGATAAAGCCAATTTCTTATCCCTAATCTTTCCGTCTTAAGAGCTTCGGTAACCTACAGGCAACGGCATTGTCACATGATTTGATAGGCTCCTGAGATGAGTGCTGAGGTCCAGTCAATAGTATCTATGTTTTTACGATCCCAACTCTAAAGGTAAAGAATGCGAGTTCTAAGGAGTAAAGTGTCCATAGTTCAACCAAGCCGAGATTCCCACAGGGTGACAAAGTACAGGTGATCTCCTGAGGTGTTTCAAAATGTGTGTATGTGGGTGGGTGAATGGAAGAATGAAGGGTGTAAACATTTAATAAGAGGAGCTTAAGATTTGAAGAATGAATGAGATTGAGCATCTGAGAAATGTCAGAATGAGAAACAGTTTAAACAGAGATCAAGACATAATCCCAACGGATAAGAGGTTGGCTCAAATGAAAATGTTGTCCTGATTGTATGACATATGGAAAGTAATTGTTAATGTGGAAGAAATCAATTCCTCGAGGGAAGTAGGTAGAGGATGTTCAAGTGGAGAGATTGTGAAGCATCATCGTTAGATGAAAGAGGATATAGCAGAGTAAATGCGTATGTATCTATGTATGTGTGTGTGTGTGTGTGTGTGTGTGGGGGTAGTTTATATATACATATGTACTAGATGTAGAGTCAATAATCTTTATTATTCACTGTTTTATTTTTTGGACTGACGTCCTCATCTTGGTAGTCATCACCACAACGTTTCAGCCACTGTTTTCTTCTAATAATGCAATGGGGGGGGGCACGTTAGAATAACTGTTTTGTTTTTTTAAATCCACAAAACAATTACATGTTAAACAACTGATGATCCCAACGAGAAGATTTACACATAGCATCGTAATAACAGAGTATATGTGAAAAAAAAAAAAAAAAAAACACTGAAGAAAATTGAATAAATTACATCGACTGATATTGGGAAATAAGTGACTGAAGCGATACAAAAAGGACATTGAAAAAGTTTTTTAATCAGTTCAGTGTTTAAAGCTGTAAAGCTTCCTAGACTATGCAATGCTCTCCTGACTCTCGAATTGAGCACTCTGGTAGATGCTGGTAGATAAAAAAAACTTGTGAGCATTTATATTTTAGCAAGGTTCATGTATTTTACTTATCTGATTTCTTCTTGTTTAGTTCCAATAACTTTCCTGGTCTTCTCCCGCTTTTAGAATTGAAGAGAAGTTCACTACATCATCAGCTTTTTCACTGGCAAGATTATTTAGCTAGAAAGACTGGAATTCAATCAGAGGTGGAAGGGAGAGATAAACTAAGGATCACTACATTAGAGAACAGTGTGGAAGGGGCGTTTGGTTCTGTTTTCATTTTGAGGTTTATTTTGTTTTGTTTTTGGTATTTTAAAAAGTAAATATCTGCTGATCATTCTGGAATAAATTGACATATACGGACAGTGTACAAAGCTGAAGATTTAAGTTGAACAAAAACAGCAATTTCTACATTTTTCTTCTTTCATTTTTAAGAAAAAAACTAGTTAGCATTTATATTTTAGCAAAGTTCAAATAGACGAAAGACTGTTTTGATTTTCTAATACATTGATCAGAGTAATATTTAATAATTCCAGAAGATCAGAGAGAAATACTTGATGCTTGTTTCATGACTAACCCATTTCTCAAGAGTGGTTAACTATATTTTGCATTAGACGTTAAAATTTAGTTATACGCCATATACAATTACAGACAAGTTGCAGTTTTTTTACCTGAAAAATTTACATGAAAAACGAATACAACTTATCTACTAAACCCAACTTAGCATACAGAGACTCAGACAAAAATATTATTGATAAAAGTGGATGCAACTTATCTATTTAAGGCATATACATATACATACATGTGTGTGTGTGTTAGTGTGTACATATATATATATATATATATATATATATATATATATATATGGATGTGTATGTATGTGAGTGTGTGTGTGTGTGTTCAAGAAATGGACATATTTGATCAGACAGAATGAATCATAAATTGTGTTATATAGAAACTTATTTGAAATGATCACCAGTCATTACACAGTTAATGTTATACTCACCCTGGACAACCTAAATAGAATAAACAATTAAAGAAAAATGAGGCTGCTGTAGGAATTAAACCTGCCATTCATAGGGTAGCTGCTCCAACATAGCGATGCTGCTTACCATTGGGCTATACAGCCGCAAATACTGTAAAGGCTGTTTTCCTGCAGCAGCCCCATTTTCTTTAATTGTTATTCTATTTTACATTGTCTCAATTTCTAAATAATATAACGCAATCCATAATTCATACACACACACACTCAGTGGCCTGAGGTTAATAGAAGCGTCTATAAAATATGTTTATATATATATATTTGATATATGTATTAATACCAACCTGCCCTGATGCCGTATCACAGAATAACCCAAGCGACGAAGATGAGCATAGACTTGGTACTGATTCCGATCAGCAGACGTTCCAATAAAGATACGGTAAGCTTGCTGTAGGCTGAGAGGCACATCTTCATTATAGACTTCCATACAATTCTGGAGAAAAAAAGAAGAAAAAAGTTATTTATTTCCTGATGTCAAAGGCACTGCTTTTTCCCTCAATCAAATCTCAAAAATTCTTCTCATCTAAGCTGTATGTTATGCCAAATTGGTGAAATTGCCCAATTGTCAAAATTTGCTATTGTTTTGATTTCACTTTGACTGCATGAACTTTTGATTGTAAAAAAGTAGTTGTTTTAAATCCTTGTTTTGATTAAATAAACTTTTGATCAAATCAATACTACATATTTATTTTTGTAAAAAAAGAAAAAAATACTTGTTTTATATCTTTGCTATAATTGAATGGACTTCTGATCAAGTTAAAACTACACATATATTTATTTTTCATCCAAAAATATCTAAATTTTGACAAATTCACCGATTCAGGACAACATATACACTGTAAATACTGGAGTAGAGCGCACTTGATATTTACTAAGTTTAACTTAGTTGGCCCTAGTTGTGGGGAACCAAGTGAGGCTCAAACTGACAACAACAATAATGGTCAATCAACATCATAAGCTTGTTAACCATTACTACACCGATTGTGAAACTCCAGATTTAATGAAATATTCAGGGATTTCAGAAAATCCTAGTTTCCCAATCTTACTGTAACAGTTATCTTTGGCCCCTTTTCTCCAAGGGTTAAATATCATTTAGTGTTAACAGTTGCTCTAGATTTACACTTTTGAGACTTTTTAACAGCTTTAATGTGTTGCTGACACTGAGAAGAAGTAGAAAAAAGTTTGATAAACCTGGTGGCCATATCTTCTTGTTTTTTGTTGACTTGTCGAGTTGATCTCTTTGAAACACTTCTGTCTAGTTACATTAGGGTTTCATTAAGTTTATTCCTTACACACACATATATATATATATATATATATAAGGGAGAGATAGAGATGTCTGGTTCCATTAGATTTATTTTTTCCATATATCACACTTGAAGAATGTTAATCTAAAACTGATGCTTCGACTTTAAGGACATTCTGCTTGGCTTTGCATCTGATGGAACAGAACAAATATTTTCTTTCTCTCTCTACCTCCCTCCCATTCTCTCTCTATTTCTCTCTCTCTCTCTCTCTCATGGATTGGGGAGGGCCAGAAATTGTTGGCAGAACATCAAGTTGGTAGAAACACAACATAGAGATAATCTTCAAATTGTTTTAGATCTACTCATGAGTGTGTGTGTCTGTGTGAGAGCATGCATATATTGCACACACGCATGCACAATTGAACAGCCATAGCCAGCACAGCTGGCAAAGGGATCTATCCTTTCTTTATATGTGTGTGTGTGGTTGTGTGTTCCAGTGGTCCTGGCCATACCGTTTTGTCTACAGACTCAAAAATTGGCATCAGTACTCCAGAAGATCCCTTCTAAAAAATGCATATTTGGATTTTCTTGAAAAATACCTCTCTGGGGTCTTATTTTGATGGCTTGCTAGACGTTTTTGAACTCTTATATTTTAGACGTTTTCCAGTGGATGATGCCAGTCCCAGAAAGAATATATTCTGACCACATTTATTCTTCAAATCTTGATACTACGGTTGTTCCATTATTGACTGTGATGGTGAGTCTCTTTCTCATCAATTCATCTCTATAATTAACAGTATGATTGGTTTCTCTGTCCAGAACAATGGACTCTTTACACTTAAAAATAACAATTTTGTTGATAAGTCACCATTCAAAACAACGGACTTTTCCACTTTTTGAGTTCAGTAATTTCTTTTCTCAAAAAAGTAATCTCATAGAACTTCAAATATATCCATGAATTCTTCCACGGGCATTAACAAGTATTGAATGATTTTGCTGATTAAAATATTTCCTACCCACGATCCCAAACAATGGACTTCAGTAGGTTCAAACTCTGGTTGGGGCTATTTATGTTCACTCTGCACTAATGCCCTTGGGAAAGACAGGAATCTATCTCCCCCCTCCAAGCTACAAGTAAAATAGCAAGACTGATTGGACTTTCTAGTCTTGGGAAGGCAACCAGTCAATTAGAAGGAGAACTCAGATTCTAAATCAGGGAGTGAAGCCCCCTTTAAGGTGGTTTGATGCCCAAATTGACACCCTTCTGGCAGCTCCAGAAACCAAGATGACAGAAGACACATCAGTCTCTGCTTTCCTCTGGACTAAATCAGCAAAGCCGAGAGGGGGGATTCTGATAACTGGATATCCCAGGTTCTCGACACGCTCTGTCAGGCACATGCCCTCAAAGGGACAGTCCAGAATCGTTTAATAGTCTGTAGAGACAGAGCAAAGGCCATTCTATTGCTTTATTTATGAAAAAAAAAACATTATAATCGGTTTTCCTTTATTAAAAACACAGACGGATAAAGAAGACGTTCATTTTTCCTTAGCCATAGATATGAATCAACCAGTTTGCACTGAAGCAACATCTACCTTTTTAAAAAATTGATGGAACAACCATAGCTCCTTATTTCATTCAATACAGTGAAAACCCAAGTTTAACAAATGCATCATAATCAAAATGAATAATATTATCAGAATTATTTCGTATATTCAACCCAGAGCAATGTTTATTATTATGGTAATGAAATCAATCCTCACTTATTCTCTAACACTTGTAGCCTTGAGCCAGACTAAGCTACCTTTAGTAAAGACCTATAAACACTTTATCTTCCAAAATTTTGAAATATCTTTTCTTATTCAGGAGAAAATTGGCGTTAGAAATTGATAACAGTAACAAAGGAATCCACTCATTCATTTGGACTGGTATCTTCATTGGTATTGCCAAGTTTCAGCAGCTGTACCCTATGGCTAAGGAAGAATTGCTTAAATTCCAGAGCGGATCCAGGAATTTTTTATTTATCTCTTCTGCATCATATTCATTAGTGAACCGATCGTCATCCAGTTTTCAGTGACAATGGTTTAGCGGAAGTATGAACCCCCAGAGTGCTCTTTGGTTTTTAATGAAATCATGGATATTTCCCAAGTTCTGCGAATTAATGAGTGAAGAAAGAATAGAGCTAAGAAGTGATCAACTTCATTTTTGGCGTAACCCAAACAATCTGTCTTTTCAGATGAGTTCCACCTCAAACTAGTAAGTACTCAAGAGAGCACATGCCTCCGCTAACACCATTGTCACTAAAGGGCGAATGAAAATCAGTACATATATAGTTACAATGAAGGAGAAATAACTGTGAAAAGATTCCTGGATTCACCCTCAAATTCAATTAACTCTTTAGTCAACGACCCATCTTTCCACCAAATGTCAATAAAATTCACTGGGAACTTTTGGAAATAATGTGTAGGAAAATATGAGTGATATATGAAAAAAAATCTCTCCATCAAGAAAATTTTATGGATCCACCCAAAAGCTTAATTATTTTTTCCTTAAATCAAAAGAGCATTTAATGCATTTTGCAAGATTCTCTTTGTACATGAAAGCTAGGATAATTTTGTTCCTTTCTTAATCACTCAGCAGTTATATCCGAGACAGACTCCACAATTGTGAACTCATAACCTTGCAGAAAGCTATAGGAGATATGTAGGGGCCACTCCTACAGTCACCCTTTTTGATAACAGAGTATGGTCCTGTAGCCTTTACTCAACCCAGAACCATCTACTGAGGCAACAGTTAAGGGTGTATTCAGTTAGCTGCAGTGGATGATTTTGTTCCAACCACTCCTAAAAAGTTGCTTTTGTTTTTCTCTAAGTACCAATAACCTGAGTCATCTACAGCAAAGACAAATAACCTCCTCTTTTCTAATAGATTATATGCTTGATGAAGGCTGAAGAATGGATGGGCCAAAACATGATGCCAACAACATCAAGAACATGAAGATTTGTTCAAATGAATTTTTTCATCAGATGAAATTTTTTTTAAATTGAATTATCTTTAATACAAGATTTAAATGGATTTTTGGTCACGGGTGTCAATCAAATTCAAGTCCAAGAGAATTCCTACATAAACACAAAGAGAAAAAATTCAATAAAATTTGAAGGTTCCTCTGTATGAAAAGACAGTTCTATCCTTTTTATTTATTATTCTTTATTGTTGGTTAGTTTTTGAATAATGCAGTATCTAGCTTTTTATAAATGAACTAGCATAATACCCATCACAAATGACAGGATTATCTATGTATGGATCAGTACTTCTGCTCAGGATCAGGACCTTTCGTATTCCACTATCCTACGTGAACATTTCAGAGAGTATTATCATTTTTCAATCCAGTCCGAGAATTTTCTTGCAGCAGTATAGAAGAGTAATGCTTTGATACATAATTTGTTCAGATTAGGAAGGTGACAAAGTACAGGAAGACATTCAAGGGTTGCCAGATGCACCCCACACATGAGGAAGGATAAAAAATACACCAGCTGAAATATTAAGACACAAGCAATCAAGAACACATGCAAATTACTCACAATTTTCAAAAGTCTTTATTAAATAATCTGCTGCACCATGTTGCATTCTGATTGGCTAAAAGATAATTTTATGCAAGGATAGCAGCAATGCCTCCAATAAAGTGTTCATCAGATGGCTTCACGGCTTAAATGTTACGACTAACCTAGGCTTCCCTTGCAATACCACATATCATTATAATTTATTGGTTCTCCACCAGTGTGAGAGTGACTAATTCATCAATATGCAGCTTCCACATGATATTAGAACATTTTATATGTATATGTTCTTTTTATTATAAACAATTGAAATTAAGTTAGGTATACTGAAATAAGGCTGGCAAAAAAAACACAACATCCAATTCTGAAAGGAAATACATAAAACTCTAGTTATAACAACACCCTTAGGGATTTGAGAATGCCATATAAAAATTTTGCCATAATAATGGGTGGTTGTTTATTCAAAATGCATGGATAATGAGAAACTAATAAGTGGACATCATAAAAATTTTTTCTCTCTTTCAAGCCCTAATTTCCCATACATGGTTTATAGATCTGCATATATAATAAATGAACCAAGAATTTCTCAAAATAATGCTCTGAAATTCTCAGGTGCTGTTGAAGCAAACTACTTTCTGCCAATAGTCTTGCGAGAATTTTAAAAACATACAATTAGAACACTTGTATCATTGAATAGTTCCATTAAAATGGGTGCTGTTACACCAAGAGTTGACAGCATATTTTTTCTTATCCAGCCAGGTCTTCTGCATTCTTCATACAGATCCTTATATATTTTCCAGATTATGCTCATGTCCTCAGTTGACTTTTTCCTTTAAAGGAATTTTTGAATCAAGCAACTAAATGACAAGATCAAGACTCTAAGCAATTAATGTGATTTGAATCAGAAAAATCAAGTGGACATTCTAAATGAGTGCACAAAGGATATCAATGTGTGTACAAAAAGTTAGTTACCTAAAATGATGTAGTAATTAATAATTATACTTATCATCAGTGTAATAATAACATACAATAATCATACTTATTGGAAATAATCTCTAAGCAAACTGTTTTTGTTATCTTTTATTGATTTTGAAATACTATACTTGCACATCACTGAGTTTACATTTGCATGAGCATTCAGTGCGCACAAACTTTGGTCAAAGGAAAAAAATTGGCACATCATAAAATTTTTTGTTACAAATACTGAAATCCAGAAATAATATTCTCAAAAGACTATAAGTTATTCCCCTTGCATTCACGGAAAAAAAATCCTACGAAATTTTTTTCTTTTTAACCTTTTTCTGGCACCTTTAATTTAGAATGATTTCTTTCTGATTTTGAATGGCCAACTTTGTATAACATTGAATACCAAGTCACTGCTGTTACATTTGTTATTGTCATTGATTTAGCCCATTTTACAACTGAAATCTGGTGGGGGGAATAACAACTTCGGTTATACCAACCCCTAAATTTATGACCCTTGTCCTTCAGGCATAATTCCTTCCAAAATAGAAAGTTTCAGTCCTATATCAACCTGACAGAACCATCTCACTTCTTGTTCACATTCAGTCTTCACCTCTCTCATCTCAGGATCACAAAGGTTGTACCTTGGAGCATAACAGCAAATAATTTTCTCATCCTGTACAAAGTCTTTGTACAATGCCTTGATGTTTTATCTAAATCGACTTTGAAATCAAATAACAATAAATGGCAACTAATATATCAAGATGAAAGTAAATAATGAAAACAACGAAATAATAAATTACAGTACTTGTGACTTTCTTGAATGGAGTGGATTAAATTTAAAAATCTAAAATGGCGTCACATAGCCGGAGTAAATGAAAATCATACCAACTTTTGTTTTTGTAAATATTCAAAATAAATTCAAGATCAAATTGAATAAAAATTCAAGAAAAAGATTTCAAAATAAAATGAAATTTTCTAAAAAGATTGTTCCATAATCGCAAGGGGAATAACTTTTAGTCTCTCACGCATATTACATCTGGACCCCTATATCATCAAAGTACTAATTTTTGTGCGTAGTGACTACCAAAGATTAGAAGGAATATTGGTCACATGTTGCCTTTATCTGGAAAATGCATTTATTACATTATCTGAGATAGATTAAACAAAAAGTTCTTAGTCTGGCACAGGACCACAAATATTAAGCACCCACTGAGGATTGAACTCGCTTCAACAGCAGTAATAGTCTGCAAGACAAGCTTATTCACCATTACTCAAGAGCGAGATACTTTCAAACAACAAATGTATAAATGTATTTACTGATCTTAGTTTAACCTGGCAAAAAGACACAAGTATAGGGCACCTACTGAGGATCGAACTCAATTCACAGTAGTAATGGTCTGCTAGAATAGCTTGCTGAGACCTTTTATGAATGCCGTTTCTTTACAGGTTAGAAAAGTATGTAAGGGAGACAACTCTTGGGCTCTTTTTCGTCTCGTAGTTATCTCCTTTAGATGCTTAGATTATGTCCCTGCTTTTCATGCACACACATATTAACCCATTACCCGGTCAATTTTTACCACCTTACGATCCATTTTGAGGCATATTTTTCTCGTTTTATAAATCAAAAGTGAGTAATAAGGAATCAGGGGAAAATAATTTCAATTCAATTTATCTTGCACCAGACATATACAGCTTATAAAAATTTTTTAAATACACATAGCAAGCATTCATGATTTGCCGGATTTCAACCCTGAAGCTAAAATGCTATTGCATAAAATAATAAAGATATATATATATATATATATATATATATATATAGACAATAAAAATGACTACCTATGACAAAGTAGAAAATCAAGGTAGCAGAGTGACTATGGATTTTGATCCACTCATTCAATGGCACTTCAATGACTGAAATGAAAAAAGCAACGTCCATGAAAGATGGGCTCCCAACGTGTGGTATGTAAGTTCAAGTTTAAGCAAAATAAACTTCTTTATTTTCGTCTTTGCACGGTCTGCTGTCACCGTGAGAGAGTATATCGAGCCAGGGTGTGGTGATAAAATGCAACAATAAGAAGGAATGATACTAGTAATAAAATCGTATTAATAACGAAGACTGTATTGAGGAAGAATGCTGTAATAATAACAAGTAACAATGATAAATGGAGTAAAACTAGTGACCAGTCAAAATTCAGTAAATTGATGTTCGTAAATTTCTTGATTCAAAGAATGGGAATAAAAGAAATAAAGGGAAGCAACTCTTGTCGTTTCCAGTTCCATGGAGAAAAATTTATTTTCGCTATTTTTTTAAATTACAAATTTCATTTAATCATATTCAATAGTATCCACGATGTATATATATATTTTTTTTTTCAAAGAAAAAAAAATCACTGGAAAAATATCACTCTACTTATATTTGTGAAGTTAAGGCCGTTCTCTGAGCCAATATTTTACAACTGTAGATGACAAGTATTTCCTGAATCTTCTCTGATGAAATGAGGGAGATCTTTTATGCCATTAAATATGGTACTTTTAAACAACCCAAATTTAGAGTTCAGTTTTGTTTAGAGCGATAAATAAATATACCTTCCACTTTGTACCACAAATGATGAAATCGAAAAATAATAAGAACTTCAAATCTTGAAAATTCTCCAGTTAATTTCCAGGATTGTTATTAATCATTAGCACTCTGTATTCCTTTTTAAAGGACATCAGGATTTTGTGTACTTAGTAACTTAAAAAACCTGTAACTTGTTGGTTTGTTCATGTATGAATGAAGTTGATATTACAACACAACCCTGAAATACAAACACACTACCGTTAACGGTCAGTCACCTGCAGTGACAAAACATGTTTTTGCTTGCCAAATGAAGTAGCTTACAGTGAGCTAAAGGTTAAGTTGCTCAAAACTCACAGAAAAAGTTAACTAAAGCCGAGTAATAAAAAGATTAATCATAAGCATTCACAAGGACAAGAAAATACACTTATTTGGCTTCTGCTCAAATCTCTGCTTGACTTCAGAAATAAATTACAATTCATGATAAAAAAAAATGCAGAAATGAATGATAATTTTTTATCCAAAAATTTTTACAAGAGATGAAACTTGTCTCATCTTATAAAAATATAGGTATCTGCGCTTGTCTGTCACACCATAAAGAGTACCTAAACATGGGAGCAGCCCAACAAAATTCAGCATGCTTACTCAATGGACCTGGGAGGAGGTTTTAAAATAAAATGTTTTCATATAAATATTTTTTTAAAGTGTTTTATAGCGGTTTCTATTTACAAAGAAACTATAGTGCCAAGGTGGAACCTATTTCCCAAGCATATACAGATCTTCTCCTTTTCTATGTTTATGAATAATTCTTCTAGGGGTGTAAATTAAAGATGAAAGAGACTCTTCCCTAAATTACATTTGATTAAAACATTCCGAGAAAAAAAT
Organism: Thysanoteuthis rhombus; assembly: GCA_963457665.1. Classification (NCBI taxonomy): domain Eukaryota; kingdom Metazoa; phylum Mollusca; class Cephalopoda; order Oegopsida; family Thysanoteuthidae; genus Thysanoteuthis; species Thysanoteuthis major. The sequence goes on along the minus strand of OY735228.1, from coordinate 7,576,352 downwards.
AAATTTGTAAATGTTTTAGAGGGGAAAGGGGGCTCTATTCATAATGTAACTAAAATGCAAAACTGAACCCTTCTTGGTCTGTTCAATATACATATATAGCTGCATGAACCATCTGTTAGATGGGTTTTCAGCTAGTAAAGAAAAATACAAAAAAAAAATGTTAACTCACAATTTCCATTAAATACAAGGCTTCCTCAGGATACAACCACTTCCGTTTTTCATCAACAAAACCCATTTTGGCCCAAAATTTTCTCTGTAATAATAAATAGGTTGGAAAAATAATTTGGATACATTTACCATATATGCTAGTATATAAGAGAGAAATTTAATTCTTAAAATTAAAAATATGCAAATATTACACTGTGTCAAATTTACTTGTTTATGCGTAGGGGGCCGTCTAATGAAGCTTGGCATGAACAGTTACGTGGCTTGAATGGGTCATAGTAATAATGAGAAAAACGATGAGGAGGCTAGTTTGAGAGAATCGGTGAATAGAAAAGGAATGACTTTTAGTAAAATTATTCAGAATTGAAAAAAAATTCAAATACTTACGGCATCTCTTTTGTATTCCACAAGATTCCTCTCAGGGTCCCAAATCCCTACTAGAAGGGATCCCCTACAAATAGACAGAAAATTTCTCGAGATTCATAAATGATTAAAAAAAATTAATAACCTGTCTTGTTTTGGTTTTTCATAATTGTTGTGTTATCAGATTGAATGGTTTTGTTTTATTCTGTTTGCCAAGACAGCATAATCAAAAGACTTCACAGTGATCTTTCTTATGAATGGAGATATTTATTTGCTATTATTATTTATTAATGAAGATGTAATCAAAGCTAAACCTAATCTGGCATAAAGCAAAATAATTTTTAATGTTTTTCACGAAATTAAATACAGGATATTTAAACAATCTAATTTTGAGCTACACTGAATTTGAAATCATATTTGGGTAAAATCCAACATTACTGACCAGGTAAATATATTCAAATTCAAATTATTTCATTTTATGTACTTTAATGTTTTAAACCTTTTGTAAATCTGATGCATTGGATAATCTTATTGTGAATCCATTATTTTGATGTTTGTAAAAAAAGAGAAAAAGTCTGTTGTCTCTATGATTGTTAATGAAAAAAGCAACTTTTATGAGAATATTTACAAAGACAAGCTTTGGATTTGGGTTCGGTTTATGACCGCCTTTTTGTCTTTTGGAATGACAAATTATTTAAAATAGAATTATACTTTGGTGCCTGTTGTAAGAAGGATTTGTAGGCTTAGTTTATTACAGAAAAGCTTCACAAATAATTTCATCATAAAAAGGCTTGGAAAATGAGGAAAAAAAAGAAATTATCAGTAGTCATGGAAAATGGAAGCATTATCGACTGAATAATGTCATATGTATAAATGTAAAAGCATTGCCAAAGATTTTACAATAGAAATTTATTGAAAACCATAAAGATAGGGATTGTCAGTGGTCAGGAATTAATGCAAACATTTCTGACAGAATAGGGATGTTACAAATATACTAGTTTAACAGTGTTATAAGAAAAATGACAGCATATATGAAATACATGGATATACAGGTTAGAGATTTGCATTGTAGTGAGCTTAGAGAATAGCGATCAGTTGACCACAAACAGAATTTTTTGCTATTATTACTTTTTATCATCATTCTTTAAATACAGCATTTCGATTAACGTCATCAGAACTTGAATGAAATTCTTTTGTCAGTTGCATGAATGAGATTCTATCTTACGTCAGATACACAATGCTTATTATTATATGCGTGGATTGTAAATGATTTCATTAAAGAAATGCATTGACGATCAGGAAGAAAATGATTGTCCGTATTTGGGAATGAAGGAAAGCATTTTTAGCAGAATAAAGCTATCATATGTATGATTTAGACAGTTGAATTCATTCTTAGGTTTATGGTGAAAATATTTCTCATTGGTGCAGGCAGCAGGATGACTGTGGCACTTACTGATTGTTTAATTATTCATTGATATTTTCTGAGTACAAATATGACATTCATTGAAGAAAAAAAAAAAAAGTGATATCATCAGTAGATGGATTTTAAATATATCTATGAAGAATATTTGAAGCACATGAGGGGATAAATACATGTACGAAAAAAACTCTCAAACAAAAAAAAATTCATGGATATGCCCCCAAATAATTATTTCTCATTCCATAGGCTACCATTGTAAAAAATTTCATTTAAATTCATTGAGAACTTTTGGAGAGTGAGTACAGTCATATATCTACAATACAGGGGAGGTAAATGTAGAAAAAAAAATCCTGGATCTGCTCCTAAATTCAATCAATACTTCCTTAGCCCATAGCTAGACCTTCCACAAAATATCATTGAAATTCATTCAAAACTTTTGGAGATATTGTGTGGGCCGACAGACAAAAGTGTGTCAGACTTCATACACATATGATATGAATATAAGTTTTCCAACTTCATAGATATAGACACGAATAGAAGTCTATTACTTACAGCTTCTCAATTCTTGTTTCCTCCAACAAATTTTCCATTGTTGAATGAAACATGTCCATCTTTTTTCCCTGCAGCCAAGTTCCATCAGGTTCAAAATCTTTATGACCCCCTTTACAAGGAATCGTCTTTTCAGCTCTTCTGGAAATATTATACAGTTGTTCACCACTGAAAAGGAAAAGATTAAATAAATTAATTCAAATTAGGCATTCCGTACTAAAATCAAATTTTTTTTTCAAAATAAGACTTCATTTATTCCTCGAAAAAGAACTAAGATACATTCAGAGAGCCCATGTCTCCGTGTTCAACATTGGAAAAGTCCAAAAAAAGTGAAAAAAAAAATAACCAATTCTCCATACTTCCACAAAATCTGAGTGAAATTAATTGAGAACTTTTAAAGATATCATGTGGATGGACAGGAGTGAATACATAAATGTATTGAAAAAATTAATCTCAATCAGAAGCATATTTACCATGAATAGAAGCTCACCTGACATGAAATATGCAGGGATGTTGATTTGTAGAAAATATAACTTTCAGAGGTTCTGGCATGGGCTTTTAGTGAATTTTCTAATATTATCTAATTACAGAAAATTGCCAAATTGCTAAAACAAGCTAACCCTTAGAAATCATATTTCCTGCAAACGAATGTTTCTATTAATGGTGACATCTTATAGAACATGAAGCAGCAAAATCTAGACATTTTTGCATGATGACTTTTAGTGCTCTCTGAATGCAACTTAGTTCTCTTTCGATAAAAAACATTGAAAAAAAATCGAAGACACAAATTAGCGAAGGTGGTCCCAATTGAAATTCTGCCAAAGTCAAATAGCGGGGGTGAGTGTGAAAATTTCACACCAGCGCACATTTGATGTCAAAAATGGCGCATGAATAAAACGAAATAGGAGAATTCTGGAAAGAAAAACAGAAGTAAATACATTGATTATACTGTTACTGCTTTGCTTCATAAATTTGCGACTGATTGCGTACCTGTATGACGTCTAATCGTGACCACTTTTGCTAAGTTGTACGTAATCAAATGAACAGCTGACGGTCTAGAATTTTGTAAATGTTTTCAGGGCCAAAATTGAAGTGAAAGAAAAACAATCGTTGCGTAAAAAAGTTTCAAAATTTATGAATGATATAAACACACGAGTTCTTAAATCAAAATCACGGAAAAAATTCTCACACTTTACAAACCGAATTCTGATCTCAGTAGAAATATCTCTGAATGCTGTCATGAGTAAATAGTATTTATTCTAGAGAAAAAATAACGGAACAGAATTGATAAGTAAATGAATTTTTTTTTCCGAATTCGGTAATCTCACATCTCAGCGACGTAAATTCAAGAAGTCATATTTATACAAAATGATGAATTAATGATTAATCAAAAGTAAATTATTAAACAAATTTTGATTCATATATCGACCAACAGCTGAGATAAAATGAAAGTGAAAGAGAAAATGTTTGTTATGCGATAATTTCGCCAGACAAATTGAATTCATGCAGGTGGTGCTGATGGAAATAGGATCTCTCATTTAATTGCCGTCGGAATTTTTCAAATGCGAGTATATTTGGCACAACTGCCTGGAAGTGGTCCCGAGAATTCTGAGTGTAAAAATTTCACTTCAGCGCCCACTCGATTAAAGATGGTGCAGAAAAAGAAATACAAAAATTCATGAAAAAAAAAAAAAAAAGTAAATACACAAACTATTTTAATTGCTCTGAGCATATTTTTTTCGAACCGAATTTAATAGTTAAATAGTTTGGCCTTGCCTCGATTCATGAATTTCCGACTGATCGCATATCTAAATCACGTCAGCTGCATCCCAGTCGGGACCACCTCCGCTAATTCGTACCGTATATTTTATCATATGAAATATTGATTCCATCGATAAAATTGTCTGAATTTCTTACATTCTTTTTTTACGCCGCTAAACTGAAAGCTTACCAAATTTCTGATATAAATTTTCAAACACGTGGGTTACTCACTACTATTCATGCCCCACGATACTATTTCTGGGTGTCTGGGTATGTATTTGCCAACCCACTACACAAAATGAGGTACATGGTCACTCAGTTTGCTATGGAAGAAATCCGTGAAGGTGTTACAACCACCCCATATCAGGTACGGCACATGACTCAAGGTTGAATTTTTATTAAGGTGGGTCATGTAAGAACAAGAAAAAAAAGAAAGAAAGAAGCCTATTGCCGCTAACATCAGGATGTACCCTGATTTTACACTCCTGGGGAGGTGCTGTCAGGAGGACAGATCCCCAGTCACCGGGGAGCCAAGCATCAAGTGTATATTCAACCGTATCTCTAAAGGAAGAAGGTTCAATTTCCTGTGTAAAAAAACACAACACCAATATCGGGTAAGTAGTGTCCACTATCATTAATTTGTAACTGCAGAGAGATAAGACTCTTTTTCACCGCCAAAACAACAATGATATTAATAAGAAAATAAGAAAAACATATTTTCTGCATTTTCCTCTTTCTTTCGGGCAAATTAATAGTAAGATACTTGTAAAATCCACGATGACGTAGAAATGGAATCCCAAGAAAAAGGGAAAAAATAATGTGATTCGGTCAGTTATGAATTAAAGCTAGGAAAATAAACGTTACCTGAGGATGGCATTGGGTTTAAAGTATTTCATAAAATCCAATTTAGGGTCTGTCTCTGTTGTTACATGAATATTCGACGAGGAATCTGAAGAATCTTCTGAGATAGAGTCAACCGGTTCGTCCATGCTTGCTTGGGATTGTAACTTTCTCGCCTCCTTTTCGGAGAACTCGATTGAGCCAAACAAAAGTAGCAAATGATTGAATTTCGTAACTACGGTAGTCGCAAAGGAAAACAATTACCATTCTCGTGAGAATATTTGCGAATGAACTTTTTCAAGTATTTATCGGTATCCCTGCTTTGATTACGCAATTTTTTCGCTTTTACCAAAAAATGAATAGTTGAAATAGCGTTCAGCATTTATTTTACAAACTGTTGTAGAGGCAGCGTACATCCGAAAATTTTAAAAAAATCTCCCGTAAGCCGAAATTGTATTGAGCGAAGACTCAATAATTTCCATAAATTTATATGGGGAAAATTGTTTTTAGTTTTCCTAGACCCTCCCAATCCCGACAACGAAAAAAATAATTGGTGATGATGGCATATTAGGCTGAGTAGTCAATCTGAGGTGTGGTTGGTGGAAGGTACTGGATACTGGGCTGTGGGAAAGAAAGGATGAATGTGCGCACTACTTCTATAAAGGCTCGCTTGAAAACAGACACTGAACGCTATTTTCGCCCCCCCCCCTCTTTTTTTAAGAATAAAATTTGATGTTGTATCGTTTGATTACTGATGTGTTTCGGCGGAAATACTTGGAGAATTTATGGGGACTACCTGGATGAAAGCAGCGTATAAATCATCTGTTTACTGATTGGCTTAATGCGTTCTCTTATATCATAAATCTGAAGGAAGGTAAAAAAATTTGTGTGTGTGTGATCCCATTTTATATAGATCTGTGTCAGTAAAAAAGTATAAGATAAGAGTGCTTCCCAGACGCTTGATATTTATAAAGTGTAACCGTGAAGATGGATTGCCGGTCTCGAAAATCACAATTTGAAACCTGGCTTTTACCTAGAATCGAATATGACCACCGGAAATACACAAAATAAAATATCCTTATCTGAGACCAAGCTCGAATATGTACCAATAGCTTCTCTTGATAAAAAGAAAAGATCGTAGAAAAAATTCAAAAGGAACTTCTAGAAGTGTCTCGTCAATACATTTCCCCATAAAATGGCGTTTGTTTCATGAAAATCAGTTCACAAATAAGGGAAGAGAGCTCATCTAAAAATGGAAAATATAGTCCATGTTGAAATTCATGTGCTCCAACCTGTGATGGAAGTGGGTTTTGGGAATTAGATATATTGTAAGGCTGGATCTACAAGTTATGTTCATGGATTACGTAGGGGTTCACCAGGAATGAGTGAAGTAAACTCGTGCAGCTCGGGGTTCAGGATACCCGTAAAACCACCTGGGGTAATCAAGGAAAAAAGTTCAATTTCGAGACTATTTTGAGACTATATAACCTAGGCCGAAATTGAGAAGTAGGTATACGCCTTACCCATGTATACCCCATCCCTATCTCCACTACTGACCCTCAACTTTAATTATTGGTGCAATGTACATGTTTTACAACTGCTCAGCCTTTTGTATCAAACATCACGAAGCCAATGCCATTGTGTATTAAGATATTCATTAGGTCATCCGCCTTTAGCTAAGCAAAACTATTCTCTGGATTTGTTTTCGCAAAACGTGGAATCCTTCTGTTTAATATTTATTGAAGATTTCGATAGGACAGAGAACAGTTTATTCATCGTTTCCTTTCCGAACGATAAACCATGTTCACAATTTCGCTGCCAACGAAAGGAATGGATACTGGTTTACTGGAGCCAGTACTTCCAGCGAGGAAAGCTCTCATCAATCTACTCAACTCCACTATCGAACCTGTATATTGTGCACGTTTTTGTGCCCCTGTGCACTACTTCTCTTCCGCAACACAATGGACCAAAAGAATCCAATCTATATAATACACAACGCGTGTTGGTCAGTCCGTCTGTCATGCAAGGGATGTAGTTCTCATATTTTCATACAAGAGTTACTTCTCTTTGAAGACTTCAATTATTTCGTTATTTGTAAGAGAAAGATGATTACACATAATATTTGAACTGTGTGACGATTTCCCAATTGAAATAACGTCACGCCTTCTCTTGATATTCTGAGCTTACACGCAATCATAATTTGTAAAATTACTTGAATATTGCCGTTTTTTTACGGCTGGGATTAACTGGTAAATTGATAAATACTGAGTATACTACTTAGTCACGGGGCTAACGATCAGTCTATTTCAAGTTAAACAGGATTTCAGCGTTCGTATCTTGTTCAATACGCCATGATGTCGAAAAAGATCATAATGCATATTTTGAAAAAATGTCAAGAGGAACAAAAGCGAGGGTCCCTGAAAGTCTCCCTGAACCGGCCATACGCCAGAGTAGCTTTTTATACGGGTTGCTCAGAGAAAGCTCTCCGAGCAGTCGTTCACACCAAGCATGAAAACACAGGTAAATAGTCGTGATCGTCACAATAATATAAGTATCTTTGTTTTTGTTCTACATCGGTGGACATAATTTTGGCCAGATCATGATTTTAGTCTATTTTACTGAATGTTGTTAAAATTGCAGGATAGTATAAAAAAAAACCCAAAATAATAAAATGAAAGGTATTTAATAATTCTTCTAAGTAAATGCCATAACAAGCTTAATTTTACTGCTGTCTCTTATATTTAGGCAGATAAAAGAGATTTTAAAATTCTGTCAGCCATTTTTGTTTTTGTTCATTGACGTCACAGATAAGGTAGACGTCATTGTTTTTTTAATATTGTAACCTAACAATTTGCTCTTTTTTCTTCTTATTGAGGTCGGTTAATGTTCTTTACAGCTCTTACAGACTTGTGCACATACCTCTGCCAATGCATTTGGAGAGGTATTGTGTTACCCCAGGACTTTCTGTCTGTTCTTCCGTCTGCCCTTCCACCACTCTGCCAAATGTTCTCAATGAATTTCAATGGAATGTTTTGGAAGGGAGGGCAATGTGGAAAGTGTAGCACCCCAATACTTTTACTAAGGAATTAAATACGAAACCCTTCTATTAGCTAGATATCGAAGACGTCACTTCATACGACCACCCCTATAAAAACCCTGGATGCACATGGTCAAACGTTCATTGGCACCGACACTCCTAGTTGGTTACGCCTCTGGCCCCGGCACTTGTTGCCGGCTACTCTTTCTCTCGCTTTCCTCTTCTCTGAGATCAGTATTATTTTGCCGGCCCCCCGGCCAATCCAATCTTAACTACTTTTCCATCTCTGTACCAACTTTGCTCATTTCACTTCACCGATGTTGAGACATCTCACATACGCATAGCTACGCAGCTACGCAGCTGTGTTTCCACCACGTGCCCCAAACGCGTATACACCTCTCACTCTCATGAATAAAATGACAATGCTTTTTACTATCCGATAGTCGCGACGATCTCTCTTAATTCTCTTTACTTCGGGAAACACGCATGGAGAAAACAGTCTACTCTTTCATGGTCTGTCCGTTGAGTGTCAACCAGTGTCAGAGAATAGCCCCCAAATCACCCATACAACTTGGCAGTCAGGCTCACGCACTGAACCGAGCATCCATATTCATTCCTTGGTACACTCCAAGCCATATGGATCCAAAGCAGTTCAGGCACTTCCGCTCCGACTCTGACGCCTGTACAATCAATGACAAAGCTCCCACCTTTCGCTATCTCTTCTCACCCCTCATCGCGATCAGTCGTATTTATGTTATCATTATATGTATTTTATTTTCACTCGTTATTTGTCATTAATGTTCCTGTATTAAATGTACGTCTTATTTTTTCGTCCAAATACTTGAAAGCGCTCTTTTTACTTTGTTTCATCTTCTCGTCTATGTCCATACTTGGCGCACATTCTCTCCGTACATTTCCCTTTCTCCTTCTACATCTCCAGTGACGTCACTGCTAACCCTAAACCAAATTTTGATTCCAGTTGCTTATTATCGCTTATTATCAGACCGTCATTCTACGATTAATAGTCAACATCGTGGATCAGAAATAAAGAATAAGCTTACAGCGAGATTCAAACTCTCAACCCTTTTGCCTTGAGGAGTTTATCTTTTCGTGATAGCTGCTCTTACCGATTGAGCTACGAGAACGCCATGGTTGACAAAAGATAAAATCTAAGCCTATAAACCCATTCTTCTCCACCCCTGATCGCTCGGCGCCAAGAGCTTATTCTCTATTGCTGATCTGCGCTGTTATCTAATTGCCGTCTCCGCTATTGTCAACCATAGATGTCTTTGCCAATTTAGCCACTCCCATTACTCGTCCAAACAAAAAGACAAATGGGTAAACATCCACTACTTGTCTACGCCTAATAACGAACCGAAAAAAAGACAGAAAACATTAATATCAAATACCAAAAACTGCCACCTGAGGTTTAAGGCTCCTAAAAATTAGCACCAGTTGTCCACATGGACACATAGCGAAGGGGTTAGAGAATCAGAGAGAATTACTGCAAGTAATCTTGGTTCATCACAGTGCAAGACAATGATAATAAGAGGGGTTTGTTTCTTCCCCACACCTACCAGATGATACCTGATGAAGGCCGTAGAGTACAACGGCTGAAACGTTGCATGAAAGACAACCAAGATGAGGATAGTCTGAATAATAATCGAAATAATAATAATACCTCATCTTAAAAATCTGCTAAAAATCGGTAAGTCGAAAAAGCAACAAATTGGTGACCCCGTTAAAGTCCCATCAACAGCCTAGCATAGACAAATATAGCCCACTTTGACTTAAAATTACTGGAGAACATACCTTTATACGACTAGAGTATAATTTTCTTTGACATCCACAATTTCTTTAGGCTATATGCAATTCGTTAGCGTGATAACGGTTAGCAAGTTCGCCCTGAAAACTGTGATTACTGTCTTGTGAGGTGAATGCCCACTGGATGTTTCACACTAGTATCTTAGTGCAGAACTAAGCTAAGCTTAGTAAGGACGTCTGCCGTTGATCTCGGATTTGTACAAGATAGTCAAGTCCTGACAATAGCATCACGTTCTCCTTGCGTTTAAAATCTGCTGGATCTCAATCTAGATCCTGATACTTCATGGTCCTTTCTGGTTATTCTCCAGTTGAATTGTCTTGGATCATAACATTTTTATATATATATATATATATATATATATATATATATATATATATATATAAGGGCCGGTCCTTGTCATCTTAACCATGAGGATACACTTTCCATTCGGTCGGTTGTGTAATAGCTCCGTCTGTATTCATAGTCATGACCCATATTAGTGGGTGTTAGCAAGACCGCCGTAAAGTTCCTTGAAGCATGACTCAGAAATTCCCTGGCTACTTTGCCCCACCCCACAACTTTCCTCTCAGATCTCTGTTATTGTGAACGACCTATTGCACCAAACTAGTTAAGCCTGACTGAGCGTGTCTTCAGTCACGAAAATTTATATTCAAATAGTTTCTTCTCGTTCCGTCACAACAGAAAGTATTTGACTGTTTGATATTCCTGAAAAGTCTGACTTCTCACCCGGGAATTTTCTTATTTTGCGTGTTTTTATTCCGTTTGATTTATTCATATTCCCACTTTTCCATTTGTATTTGGTTAGTCCAACAATCTCAGGCGCATGGTAGGTGCCCTCTTGCTTTTGGCGCCCTTGGCTGCAGCTCGTATTGACAGTACCTTCGGGCCGGCCCTAATAGTTACGACCAACATTTATAGATGTTAGTGATCACATGTAGCACAGTTTCAAACCAGAAACCTTTTTCACATCAGTCTGTCCGTCTGTCAAAATGGATGGACGGACTAAACCAGCAGTATTCTTGATGATGATTCTGCGTCAACTGACCAGGCCAATGCATGAACAGTACAGACGGAGCTGTCTCCGGATGGTTGCTGTTTTTTTGCCGCGTCGTGTGTGCATGTCAGAGCTGCTTCTTTGTCTCGAACCAAACTGTAAAGACAGATCTTCCGCCACGCAGTCATATCCATTGCCCAGGCCTTTCAGTCCTCGATGGCGATGTTGTAAGCCTTATCGGTCCCCCCCAGGGCATTCTTATTTCTCTTGTAATAACCCATTCCCCATTAAATCTGCTCCTTCTGAACAGTGCCTAGGGTTTGCAGTTTCGTCGGCTGCATCTGAGGAATTCAGCAATTCCGCATGAAACGCTTTCATAAGATCTATACCATCCCATAGAAGAGAGCAAATTCACCATGATCGAGGCGTTCCCCATGATAACTATACTCCGTTGGTCAGTCCAGGTATTCTGCAATAACTGACCATGTCCATGTCTCGTACTCTGTATATGTGTATTTGTTTGCAAAGTCACATCCAAGCCGTTTGCACAATGCCTAGTTGATCATCTTTCCTACCCAATCATATCCATCATTGAGTGAGGAATTTCCTCCAGGATGTGTGCAATTCCAAAGAGTTCGATCTTCAGGAATTCTCATGTACATAATCTATTTGAAATCTGCCCAGTATGCTCATCAAGTCCTGTCTTTCAAACCAGGGCAAAATGATACAATAAACCTGTTTGGGGAGATAGGCTCCTAAAATAAAATAACCACCCATAAAGAGACGTTATACTCAGTCTACCAGAAACTGTTGTATTGAAACATTTGCTAAAAAAAAAAATAATCAAACCCTAAATCAGGTATTAAAATCTTTCAATTATGCAAGGCAATCACCAAGCCGGTTTGCTATTTTCCATAAAAAAATCTCGAGAAGTTTCATACAATTTTTATTGAATCAGAAGAGCAATAATAAAGAAAGAAAAAAACAAAAAAACAAAAACTAACCTTGCAGAAAAGGAGGTGACAGTTAAAGCTTGGGTGTTTATTTTGTTTCTTCTTTCCATTCGGTTTTATTGACGCTCTCTTGACCGAACGCGCAAGCACTCGACATCGGTTTTTCTCTCAAACTAATGCGCAAGCACGCGAGAAAAATAGAACGCCGGCTCGGAGATCGACTTACAAGATCGAAAACTTCCACGTCTTATTTTGATGAATAATGTTTTTGTTTTTTTTGTGGTTTTGGTTTTTGTTTTTTTCACATAGCAATCTTATAAAACAGTTCCGTGCACACACTCATTGACACGATTTTTTCTGGGTCGTATTTCCTACGGACGGTTACAGTTTCATTTTGCCCAAACTCATTCTCTCCTAGCCGTTCATTCGTGCTGCAAAAGGAATTTCAACGAGAAAACAAGAACAACAATTCAAGATACAACAAACTTGCCCTTTTTGATGGAGATTGCATATAAGACCCTCCTTTTTCTTCAGTGAATAGATAACTCTCATTTATCACCCTGTTTTCGTTTTTTAAATTTTTTCAAACTCTTCTTCAAATTCTGGACAACAAAGGTTACATTTAGCTTTGGGGCCTTTTTTGATAGAAAAAAGAAAGGGAGAAAAAAATACTGTAAAATAATGTAGTTGACCTAAGCTATTATATCACTTTTGGTCTTCCGTATATTGACTGAATGGCGGATCAATTTTAAGCTTCCTCGGCAACGGGATGCGAAGAGAAGACAAACAATCGTTGAAGTTATGTTGCGACCGTCATGTCCCTCGTCTTCCCTTTCAACAGTTTGTTTTGGTGACATGATGCGTTTAGAAGGGACATTTTTGTATTAAACACGATCATCTTGATTGTTGATTGTGTTAATGAATTCAGAACACCTGCAAAAAAAAGGATTTTTTAAAAAGTTTTACAACATGGAGAATAACAACGAAGAATGTGAGTAAGCTACGAAAAAGTTGATAACTTTTTATTTTGGGGTACCTCCACCCGTTTTAACCTACAATCAAATATACAGATTCAATATTATTCTTATCTAATTGTAATTTTATGATTATACGATTTTTGATAGGTTTACGTGAATATTAAATTGAAAAAAAAAAATCAAATTCTGAAAGATATGATTAAAAAAACGTAATTTCTAATGAAACTAATTATGGTTGATTATCTGATTTCCTTCTTAACCCTTTAGATGCCTCCCGCAATAAATTTTTGTCACTTTTTTTTGTTGAATTATAAGTATTATTCAACGATTTTTAAACAAATTATGATTGAAAAATATATCTCAACCAATTTTTTTACTGAGGTTTTCACTTGATTTGGGCAAGCAAGTTGATTTTCCCCATTACAATTTACCGTTTTTAGTCTTTTTCTCTCTAGACATGGCGTGAATAATAGCAAATGAAGTAATTTTGGGGATTTCCATCTTTTAGAAATTTATTTCTTACAACCTCCTCCGAACTTACAAAACTTCCCAAAAAGACGTACTCGTAGTATATAAAATGTGGTAAAAAAACAAAAAAAACCTGATTGTTTCGAAGCTTTTATTGACGAAAAATCCTGAATAATCTGAAGGTATTTTCAGATTTTATTTTTTGTATCTTTTTTACGCCTAAAAGTTCCAAGAAAATAATTCTGTTTTAAAAAGTAACAGGTAAAAAAAATTGTATTAAAAATTTTTCCTCTCAAAGAATTCAAACGAATCCTCGTAAAAGCAAATAAAAGCAAAAAATTGGTGAAATTGATAAATTCATTCTAAAATCAGTTTAATATCTTCGCTTTGTTTGATTTTATTACTAAACATTGATTCAGAACTTATCAGTCTTGCAGCTCGTCTGATAAGGGCAGTAACTTATATCTAAAAATCTTTGATTACCTCCCTTGAATATAACCGTTTCCCTGCATTATAAGTATGAGTTAAAACTTGTATTGTAAAAACGTATACCTTGATGAATGCGGTTAATTCGTTTGAAAAAAAAAAAAAAAATCTTGTATTTAAATATCTGCTTAGATGGTGTAATGATTTGTGCATCTGCCTCACAGAAGGATCCGGTTTCGATTCCAAGTAGGAATGAAGAGTGTGGAAAACTCTTCTTCAGAACAAATTTCCCTGTTCACTCAGCAGCTTGATGAATTTGCCCCGAGCTGTGTGATAAGGATGGAAAAAAATTGGGAATGGAATTGCACATCCTCCCATTTGAAAGGATGGTAGCAAACAGAAAAGTAGCCTTCGGTTCACCCCCAACTTCCAGCGCAGTAAAGTCTTTGACTTTGACTGACATGCATCAACTTACATATACTTAGTTAAATTAATTTATATTTTGACGTACTATGTTGAAACCTAGATTAATAAAAACTGCGCAGCTCAAGATGTATATTCATGTCTATTTCTTCCTGTTTATAGGTTCCTTAGGCCGACCCCGGAGAAAATGGAATGCTTTGCCTATGGATTTGGATTTGGATTTGGATTTGGATCTGGGTCTTGAAGTACCAAAAGAAGAAGTAAGCCAGTCTCTTTTTTGAAAGTTTGCAATTAGTAAAGGCAGTGTTTTTTTGCCTCTGATTCATTTTCTTCACACAATTCATTGCAATTAAAAATATTAGCATTTCCGGAGAATTGACACATCTTTTTTGATGCTGAGTCAAAGTCTTTACTAATACTAAATTTCCTCCCTCCCTTAAAAAAAAAAAAAGAAAGTTCATTGTACAAGTGCGTGAAGTTCTCATTTATCATGGCGTGTGGAAGTCATACACATAAATTGAGAATTTTCTATCAAATTTTGATTCTTCTTCCACGGTTTCCCTATCTGTCAAGGTAGGAGTAATTCTGTGATGATGAAGACCTTGACTTTGAATCAAAAATTATGCCTCAATTCTCCAATTAACAAAAAGGCCTTTAAAAGACTGATTGAATATTGATTTTTTTCTAAGGATTTATAGCTCAATCATCATTATTAACAATAATTTTTTTTCTCTTCTTTGCCAGGTTGTTGTGGGGAAAGAAGAGGTGTCTCTCCAGCATGAACAGTATTTGTTACTCTTACAACAACGTAACAGGTACGGAAAGTTATCTTATCGTGTAATTTCAACTCTTTAGGATTTTTGATGGTACCAAGGGAGATGAGGATATTTGTCCAATGGGAACAGGTCTGGTTAGTCAGTCATTTGAAACCGTCATGTGACCAACTCTTTGTGGCAGCAAGTCATGTTGGGGGTGATCAATTAAAACATTGGAAGAAGGGGTGATCAATGAATAAGTTACATCTCTTGTTTTTTGTTGGTCAGTAATCATTAAAAAGTCTGAATTTTCAAAAAACACGTGGGCACAAACCAAGGACCAATTTAGCCTGAACTCACATTGCAAACTGAACCCCCCACTAAAAACTTATTTGGTGGGGAAAATTTTTCAAGAACAAAAAAATGCTTTTTGTTGACATAATAAGGAGTGAATGTTAAAATCTTCAGCCCTCTAGCTCCATTGGTGCAGCCTGTATGTAAGATGCGTACATACACATGTATATTATCATTAGATTTGACAGTTTATATCCAACAAAATGTGATAATTGTAGAGACAATCTATTTGAAAACATATTTCTTCTGGCATCAGCATTAACTGAGCAGCAAGTTGAACAACCAACCATTATTTTGAACTCCTACTTACTGAAGATGCTGTTAGCTCAGTTGATAAAGCAGAGTTGTGTTAACCCCGCTTCCTGGTGGACGTGGGTTCAAGTCCTGCATGACGCTCATTTTCTTAGTATATCTCTAAATTTTTGAGATGAGGTATTATTATTATTTCTATTGATATTCGGACCATCCTCATCTTGGTTGTTTTTCATACAACATTTCGGCTGTTGCACATGGACACATAACGCAGCGGTTACAGCATCAGACAAATTACTGTAAAGTAATCTGATGGTTCTAGGTTCAATCCTAGTGTGAGACAGTATAACAATACTACTAATGCTAAGAGGGGAGTACGGTCAATAGACTCCCGTTGGATAAATAAAGGTTTGGTTCATTACTTCCCCACATCTACCAGATGATACCTGATGAAGGCCGTAGAGTACAACGGCCGAAACGTTGTATGAAAAACAACCAAGATGGTCCGAATATCAATAGAAATGCTCATTTTCCTTTATCAATTTATACGGTCGGCTGCTTGATTTGCTATTTGCTTACTTCTGGTGCCAAATGAAAAATGTCTCCGAATGAATTGTCTCCACAATTATCACATATATACTCATACACAGATACATAGCCAACTGGACTGACTTAGAAACTGAAGAAACCTATGTTTGACAGTTTTGATGACGGTTTCTAATAATGATACTATGCAAATGACATTTGATGATGAGAAGATGAAATCTCAGAAGTTCAGATAAATTGAGTAAATTCTTTTTGTTAAACTCCAGTCCAAACTTAGAGTTGATTTTATTTTTCTATTGTAACAAGAACAAGAACAACCCTCACCAAATTTGTGGAGTGAAAATTTACATTCCCCTACCATGATTTGAAATCACAAGTCACAACACTAAAATGGGTTTGCAGAAAATTTTGTGAAGCTCATATGCAAAATATTTTGTACATCGATATCGAAGGAAAAGACTCCAAGTCCGAGCTGTACGATTCCTTGCTCCAACATAGAGCTACACTTTGAAGTACGGGTGTATCTCCTTCAGAAATGCTCTTCAACAGGAAGCTCCAGACAAATGTTGAGCAGAGAGGAATCTGAGAAGATACAGAATGTCTCAGAACGTCATGGTGAACAGTGAATGGAACAAAAGCTGTACTTTGACAAACAACACCAGGCACATCCCTGTGATGTCGGCATTGGTGATAATATTCTGGTGCAGCAAAAGAAGACAACACTGAAACCTCCATATGATGAGCATCTATATATTATGACAAATCAAAGGAAGCCAGGTCAAGTTGACATATGCGGACTGATCCAACGGGATTCTTGATAAAAATCCAATAAGAAAGCTGAAAGCTTGACCAATTCACCTGACACTTTCATGGCAGTGGAAAATTACAACCCTGGTTACAGATTTGAGATCAAAGGTGTCATCGTGTCTACAGAAGGAGACGACCCAGGAAAAAAATGAGGTCTCACAAGAAGATGATGATCTGGACTATGAAAAACAGCAAGTCATATGAAGTAGTGGTATCCAACTAGAATGGAACCCCACTTATGAATGATGATAAATTAGTAATTTGGAGAAAGAACAGTAAATAAAGAATGATCTGCCAAGTGTATGCTTGTGTGATATGAGTTTATTTGTTGAGATTGTAATCCTTATCTATTTTCATTATGGAAGGATTCATCAGACGAGAAGTAACATGTTTGTCATGTCATGTTATGCATTATGTATTTCAGATAATAAAGAATATGATAAATAATAATTAAAAGCTTGTTATTGGTAGGCAGGTTTCTTTTTGATTGAGCTAAACCAGCAAGTCTTACATATCTATGACATTTTAACTTAGATACACAAGGGCTTATTTCATCTTATCAAATGAAACCATTTATACTAAAAAAATGTATATATTCTTATAATTTCTTATCTATTATATAAACAATACAAAAGTTGTAATCATCTTAAGTCAAAATTGAAGTAAAAGTGGAGTTTGACCCTACAGTAGCCAGGCTTGTACTTTATTTGACTTCACCAGTGACTAATTTTTCTTTACCACCATTATCAATCTTGACAGGAATCAATATATTATATTTTCTTGGTAATTTCCAATGAATTCAGTAAAAACTTACAATTAGGACTGATAGAAATATGAAATTATTACTTGGATATCATTGGATTATTATGAATGTTGGTGGATGAATTTACGAAGTTGAGAGATGAGGGAGATGAAGGAAAGCCTGTTATCTAAACCGAACTGTGATTATAATAAAAGGATTACTAAATTTGTGAATCGGCAAACGTTTATTTTTATTTTAAAATATGAAAAACTGAATCTTTTTTTTTTTTTCAATAAGGATGTTGCGTAAATTGAAGGCCAAAAGTAGCAAGGAAATCGCACTGGAGAGGAAGGAACAAGGATTTACTCTCTACATGAATGGGGCTAATGCTGCCCTCACCCCAACAATGGGCAACCCCCAACCACCCTCAACCCACCGAATTTCTAATCCCAAAGCTCATTCTAGAAGACATCTGGCAACGGCACAGCTGAGTAAGTTTGTTTCATGTCTTTTTAGTTTGAAATCTGCAATTCTTTCTGTCTCCCCCTGTGTCTCTGTCTCCCCCTGTGTCTTTGTCTCCCCCTGTGTCTTTGTCTCTCCCTGTGTCTTTGTCTCTCCCTGTGTCTTTGTCTCTCCCTGTGTCTTTGTCTCTCCCTGTGTCTTTGTCTCTCCCTGTGTCTCTGTCTCTCTCTGTGTCTCCGTCTCTCTCTGTCTGTCTCATAGCCTCGCTTTTGGAAAGTTTGCATTATGCTGCTTTCTCACTTTTATGAGAAAAGGATAAAATAGCAAGCTGTTATAGAGACAGCATGCACCCTCTTGCACTATCTCGTACATCCTAGTCTCCTGTAACTCTCACCATCCTAACCTCCATTGACTTGGTATATTATATCATCATCGCCTTTTGGGGGTCTTGGAATGCTCAAAGAAATTTTCCCATGTAAATTAATGGGAATTATTTCTTCACCTTACACTATTTCAGCTTATGAAAAGTTTTTATGCTCTACTTTCAGGTAACCAAGGAAACTGGTAAAAGTAATCCACTATCCCCCTAATCCCCAAATAAGTAAGATCAATGTAACGACAGTTTGAAAGGAAGATACTCACTGGTCAACTATATAGAATGACAGGTGCCAACAACATGTTGCTTAGGGTACCCAGTGCTTGAGGGTTACCTCTCATGGGTTTGAAACAAGGAATTTTCAAATACAATTGGAAAAATTGGGAAATGAATAAATTGAACAGAATCAAAATAGTCAAAATAAGAAATTTCTCCGATGTGCGGTAATATCTGATAGTTAAACTTTTTGTTTTGGTGAAACCAAGAGAAACCATTGATCAAGGAAATTCTCATGACTGACAAGCTGATTTAATTAAGGCAATGTAACTTGATGTCAGTGAATTATTGATTTTTAGTACCTATCTGTATAATGTACTACCTATATATATATATTCCTATATATTTATTTTTCTTGCTGTAAAACCTAAATAAATAAGATACCATTCAGCTTGTCTGGGTTCCAGAAACCCTGGGGCTGTCCCTTGAATTACAATTGTGCTACAATTTTTCATTTTTTTATTTTGTATCAATAACCTCTGCTACTTGTCCTTGAATATCTTGTTTATAATTCCAGTATCAAGACGCAATAAAACGATGATTGATCATCAACAATTGAAGGAACTTGAAATTGATTTGAAGCGAGAAGTTAAAGAGCGCCAGACTGCCAGAACTGCTCCTTTAGATAAACGACGCAGGAAGCGATGGAACTTGAAATCCCTGGATATCAAATTGGCCGGCATGAGTGATAGTCTTGGTCAGTGGATTTTTTATCAATGATTATTACTATGAATACACAGACAATATTTGTTATTACAGTAGTCCCCCATTATAACATGGGTGCTGGGGTCCAAGAAAGGCAACTGTGTTATTACTGAACTGTAGATAATCAAAAGTCACCTATGAGTACCAAAACCTCAAATCAAAGATATTGTTTGTAAAATGCTATGTTATGTGTTATGTGTTAATTGATTGCAAATTGAAGTAATTTAATATCTCAGTAAAAAATAATTGTGGCAGTTAATCAAAAATTGTTCAGATTGTTTCAGGCTGCTTATCAAGAAAATAACTTGACCACTTGAAAATCCGACATGGCCGCCATTTTTCCAGATGGATGCCAAATTATGGCTACTGGATGTGATTATCATATAATATATATATAATCAAAACTAGCTGTCCAAAATTAGTATTTGAAGGGTCAATTCCTATATTTTGAAACCTGGAAATTCTATTTTCACAATATCTGAGTTTGTAGGATAGATTTATTAATTATTTTTGAAGGTTTAAGATATCTTGTGTCTCACTCGTCTAATAGTTTACTCTGTAGTTAGGCATCTTGATGTAATATTTCAAATTTATTGGACTTTAGAATTGACACAAATACAGCTATCCTGCCTGGAAAACAGCAGGAGGGCATTTTTAGTTGGTGGAATAGAGTTATATGTCCGATGTTTCATTGCAAACAAGTCTAGTCATTCCTTGCTAACTCCTGCAGCATTACTAGACCTATCATACATGATGACAACATAATTTTCTGAAGTTTTCATGTCAGTGTCATCGATGACTGGTGGATGCTGGTTAATGATCGTATTTCTTTTTTGGACATCAACAATTTTGTCTTCTTGAAAATTAAAGAGCTCCGTTTTGTTTGTGTTGTCTCACAGAAAGTTGTGTCAATTATTAGGAGTTTCGATGAAGTGTGTCATCCTCTTTCTCATTCTCTGTCTCTGCTTGGTTCTTTGCCTCATCAAAATAGATGCAATGTAAATATCAAAAACTGAATCTGAACACTTATACTTTATAGCAAAGAATAGTATCTTGCATGGTGTACTGACTGGAAGTTTTCGATGTTCATGGTGCTGAGGCATCGACTAATGCTGAGCCATCAATGATAATAGCATCTGCCGCTGGTTCAAAATCTGGCATCTTGACTTAAGAATTAAGGATCTTAACCAGTTGGGACTTTTGGTTATATGAAGCTTTCCATTGTCACTCAGATAGGCCAGGAATGGGATCGTTTTCATACTGAAAGAATTCTATCAAGTCATACTCCCTTAAGAGACCCTTTTTCTGCTGTCCATTTCAGCAGAAATCTTTATCTGATCCCGAGATATACTGAAAATGAGATAATCCTTGCTCATATGGATGTAAAATGACATTGTTTGTATGCTGCATTTCATTATTGTATTTTATATCCATATAAGTAAGGATTACCAATCTTGCTGTAGAAAAAAAACCCACCATAATTTCCTTACTAAAAACCACCACACTTGCTGTGTATATGATAAACCTTCAAATAATAGGCTATCGATGAGTGAAAACCCCATGTTTCTATTTCTCTTAATTTCCTAGTTTTCAAGCTTCAAAAAGCATTATGAACAGGCTGGGCTAGATCTGGTCATTTCTTTTGAGAAAATCAATATGAATGTTATCCATTGGTGAGAACTGCATGTTTCTATCATCAATAGTTTCCGAGATATGGGGTAGTTCTGTGACCAATGTATTTGATAAGGCTCTGCAGTTTGGGTTTCAAAAGGCTGATGCCATTTTTATATCAAGTTGTCCTTGATGAATCTGGGCGAAATGTGGTGAAAACCTCATGGTTCGATCTTCTGTAGTTTCTGAGTTAGTAAGCTCAAAAAACAGGCTGAGATGTTTGGAAAAAAAAATTTACCTGGATGCTATCAAATTGTGAAAACGAATTCTCCTATCTTCAATAGTTTCTGAGATATGAGGCAGATCTGTGACCAATGCATTGGATAAGAGCAACCTTACCTATGGCTCTATGGGTTGGTTTTCAAGTGGCTAATATTATGTTTATATCTACTGACCTTTAACAATTCCTGTGTAATATTTAGTGTTTGTGATCCGAAGTGAATGATTTGGCCTAAATCTGCAGTTAGCTTCCCCACTATAAGTCCTTTGATGAAATTCTGTTTTCATTCATAGTTTTCTGGGAAATTGGATGATACATAGGCAAAAACGTTGGGGTCCATGACCCACGTGCCTCATAGTGCAAATTGTGCTATAATGAGAGATGCCTGATTTAGATTTATTCATTCAGACCAGTTTTCTCTTGTTGATTTTCTTTTTACAATGTTTTGATCACTGTACTCCTCAGGTGTCTATCATATTAGGTAACCTTCTATGAATGTTGAATGGAACACTTCTATTTGATCCACTGGGGTGTATTGTTCTCATTCTGGTGTCCTTCTGGAGGAATTTCAGGCCCAGTACTCCTCTGCTGAGACGGTGTATATTTCAGCACTGCCCAACTTGAGGATGGAAGTGTGTTTATACATACATAACTAAAAAGCACTCTAGAGTGCATACCTCTACCAATGCGATTGTCAGGGAAAGTAATTGTGCATGGATCTGCCCTCAAATTTAATTCTTCCTTAGCCCATTGCCCACCCAATTCTTGAGAAATTTTGGAGATATTACGTTGGCAGCCATAGGTGTATACATAAGTTTGAGAAAAAAAACAAGAAAACTGAAAAATATCTTTCAATCAAAAGATTTACTGAACCTGTCCCTAAATTTGGCCAATTCTTTCTCATCCTATGCTGTCATCCATCCTCCAACAAAATCGCATCAGACTGTGAAAGGGTAATAAAAACATATTTGGGTTGTACTTTTTGGTTTCTCATCATTAATACATTCCGTATAAAAAACATCCAATGTTGAATTCCTTATAAGTACACACTCAAATCCCTGGGGATAATAAAGAAAGTCTACTGTAACCATTAATATGTAATCTATTATTTTCTTTATTGATTTTGGAGTTATGATTTTCTTGAAAAAATAAATCTTTTCAGATAATTTTGAAGAAAGTTACAATGATGATTTTGAATCAGATGAGAGTAGCGATGGACAATCTTCTGATGACAATTGGCTTGTAAGTAAATGTTTTTCATGCCTATGAGTATTGTGGTTAAACTAAACAAACTTGTAAAATCTAAAAAAACAAAACAAAACATATTAATTCTTATTGAAACGAATTGAAAATCAAGATCCTTCTTTGTTACTTTATCTGTATGTTGCTTGTTGCTCCTTGTTGCTCCTTTCTTCTGATCCTCACTTCTGTTACACATTTTGCATATCAATTCCTTTCTCAGGGTTAATAAAATTATATCAATGGTTCCCTGTGAAATATTGAAAACCTGCTGATTTCAACCTCTGGAGTTCTGACGGGTGACTCCATCATGTTTGGTGGTGTGAAAAATTTACAGCTACTTTTAGTGCTACTTTTCAGCAATTTTTAGCCATTTTCTTGCCATTTCAGACAAATCTAGCCATTAAAAATGCCCAGAAGAAAGCGACCTGTTTTTTTTTTTTTTTTCAGCACGTTTTGGCATTTTCAGACTTTTTTTTTCTTTAGATTGATTTAGTGCTAAAATTTTCTGAGTTGGCAAAACTGTGGGTGACACCTTGAGTTGCTGCCTCAGGTGACACCAACCCTAGGAACACTGCAACTTTCAAGTCGTTATTGGAGTAATCCTACCAACCATCTGAATAGATTGTAGATCCTTTAGCGATATACTCCTTAATAGCATTAATAAGTATTTCTGCAGTTTGATCTTAATGAATTGTCCATCAATAAGTGAAATGGAGGAGAAGGAATCCCAAAATGAAAGAACAAGAGGCTCAAGTGGGATACAAATTACAGAGAAGTACCAAAATCTAAATTACACTCTGTGACTGATTTCACTACGAATGCTTCAAGTCAAGTTCCAAGAAACCAATTTATCACACTTCGATTTTGACCGCTCGAGAATGGCTGACGAGATGATGAGATATCTTACGGGAAATTTCTTTGTTCCTTGAGTAGCTGATGAGAATATCTCATGACGAGTTTCTTTGTCCTTCATCTCATTACTCTGGCAGTGAATCAGAATATCAATGCAAGGCAATTCCTTGGGGGTGATCAACGCATTGGAAGCAGTGATTGTCCTGGAGCTGCTAACAAGATATTTCACCAACATCTGTGTGGTATTGAACTTCACTAACCAGACAGCAAGTATGGAACCTCAAATTTTCATGCTATCAGTCCTCTACTCTACCACCAAACCACATTTCCGAAATTTTGGGTTTTCATTCTCTTCAGTGATATTCGTGTTTATTGTTGTGGCACTGTGTACTTTCAGATTGTCCTAAACCTTTAGATAGAACGTGGTCTGCAAGTTTCTTTCTAACTGCAACCTGAGTCAACAGTTCTTAGAATGGAGAAAATTTAATGTCAAGACCAGATTTGAATTGGCTAACTGCATTTGTGAGGAATTAAGGAACCTGCAATGAGAGTGGTTATGGAGTAATAGACAGCATTCGTAACAAAGAATGGAAGCTGTTATCTTAATAAGTGGGCGAATGATAAGAGAGAAAAAGAAAAAGAAATCTCTCTCTTATGTCGTACAACGTCAAATAAATCTTTTTTTAGAAATAAATTTTTGAGATGGAAAAAATAGAATACCATAAAGAAAGAAAGAAAGAAAAAAAAAAACTGACTAAACAGTGTTTATAACTAATGTATACATGTCATGTATATTTATAACTTTTTCCTCTTCTAATGAATTATATTGCATTTTGGACAACATTTTTCCTTTCATTCTTGATGCAATGATTACATATTTTTGTTCCAGATGTTTTGACTTGAAGAATCAATTCGAAACACATTTTTTAATATCTATATTTTTATCAAAGAAACAAATGCCGCCAAAAATTGTATCTACAATGTCACAGGTTTTGAACAGAGTCTGTTTTTTTTCCTTGTTATTTTATCTTTGGTTGGACTTCTGTTATTCTTTTTCTCATATTGAATAAACATTTAATTCTTCTCTAATATTCTCATTTCAAAAAGATATAATATATATTTTAAATCAAACAAAATCCTACCATTTTGTAACTGGTTCTCTAGGCATAAACAAAGAAAATATTGTATTATTGTTATTTATGTATTGAATTCACTGTTTATTTATTCATTCAGTTATTTTGTGCTTCAAGCTTTTGAATGAGGACATTGTTTTATTCTTTTTCATTGCCATCCTGCTAATTCAAATAGCCAAAGGGTTAGAATAAGTATTAGGCAAAATTCTGTTTCCCTAAGCTAAAATTCAGTGTTCTCATTTGTATAATTGTAAAATCTTTAGAAATCAATAAGAAAAGAACATATATATATATATATAATATATATATATATATATATATATATATATATATACCTTGCATAAATGAATTGCTATAGCTTATGAGTACACTAAAACTAATTACCTGAAAAAATTGTCATTCTATCCTTCCTTAAATACTAGCAAAAAATTAGGGCATTGGTAATCAAAAATGACCATGGAGACCGAAAAGAGCATTTTTTTTTTTTTTTTTTAAACAACAAAAAAAAAACCTATTTAGATGGTGTTTAGTGGTATACTCATGCACGTTTTCAAGGTTGTAGCCACAAAAATTTTATTAATAAAAAAACGCTCTAATCTGACAACCACTACGTAATAAATTGTTGAAAACAATTAAAGGTAATCATGATGTTGCTGTCCTCTATGATGGATACAATGTAATTTTGAATTGGGGCATACATATATATATATATATATATATATATATATATATATATATATATATACAGTACAAATCAGGGATGCAATATAATCTAATATGATGCAACATCCCATGTATGATGGGTTTATTTCATAAAATGCTCTATACATTAAACTTGAAGCATCAAGTTGGTTTAGAGTAAGCTTAAAACATAATGGAATGAAGATTCACTACACAAACAATTAGAATAGTAGACGACCCCCCTATTTCCTAAATAGGAATCTAAAAATAGACCAAATCATTCATCTGAAGAGGCCCAAGACGAAACATAAAAGCGTTTGTGTAGTGAATCCTCATTCCATTATTATATATATATATATATATATATATATATATATATATATATATATATATATGTATAAAACATGAATATATCCAGTAAGAAATTAAAATTTGTTTTGTGTTTAACACGGATTCAAACAGATACTGAACTTTATTGGTTGAATTTGTAATCATAATGTTGAGTTATTTGAAAATCTAAAAATGAATAGATATCAACTTCAAATTTACTTACTTTTATTTGTAATATATATATACATATATATATAAGGTGGTAAGAAAAATTCTCTCATGCTTCAATTTATTTGAAACACACATTGATTAAAGATATACTTATTATACTTATCTTTGCTTTCGATAACCTTATTCCATCGACCAGCAAGTTTTTTTTATTCCAGATTTGTTAGATTCCTTTAATTTTGACCTAAAGTGAAAGACTTATTGATCTTAACCTCTTCTATTGAAGTGAATATTTGTCTCTCAAAATAGTTGTGCAAACTCCTGAATAAATGGTAGTTGGAGCAAGATGAAAAAAGTATGGTGGATGAATCAGTTCTTCCCAACTGAATGCCTCTGTGGTTTCTGGTCACTCAAGTGGTATGAGGATGTTCATTATTGTGATAAACAATGACCCCATTTCTTTTCATGAAGGTTGAGCATTATCTGTCAAAAGTTATTTTCAGATGGCAAAGCTGTTGGTCGTAAACTTCAGCTTTTTGGTAATCGTTTATTAAAATGGATGATTCCCACCAAACTCAACAAGATCTCCTTCGGATGAAGGTTGTTTTTTTGGTTGGGGAGCTGTGCAAAGTACAGAGCAAGATTAAAACTTGAAACTTGTTCAAGTTTCTGTACAACAGTTGAGTGAAATTGAGTTGGATACAAATTATATTTCTTATATCTTGGATATAATTGTTAAAGAAAGGGAGAAATAAGATGATGTATTTTGCACAGACAGTTTGTATTGAGAGTGATGCAGGTTGTGAAGAATGCAGGAGTGAAAGATTCAATATATTTTCTCATTTCAGGAGAAAGCTAGTCCTCGTGAAGACAATGAAATGCTGGCTCCTCAACCTCCGACAAATAGTAAACCCAAGAATAATTACAGCAGACCTCATTTCAGCCCTCGTGGACAAAAACTCACCTTGAATATTGCTGACATTAAGGTTGACTGATTTTTTTCCTCTCCTGTGAATTCATATACACAATTGCTTTGATTATTGACCCCCACTAGAATGTTTTGATGGTTCTGAATGAATTTTAGCTCTTAGATTACCCTAATGGACTGTAGAACTCTTCAGTGAATAGAATGAAAAATAATGGAACTCTAAAAAGAATTTTTTTTATTTTTAAAAAATGACCTTAGTAATTAATTTTTTTCAAATTTGATTCAAATTTTTTGGTATGAATTTGAAAGTTAAAGCAAAGTTCCATTCACTGTATTTGATCAGATAAAATGTGAGTATTTTGTATCTGAAATAAAACCAAAAATAGTAGGGTTACCATTATACACTTGTAATATTTTAGCAATTTAGTTTACTTTATCAGGAAAGTTAATTGCTATGTACAATGGTCCCACTCTAAAACAGCTCCACTTGATGTTAATTTACTATAGATGACTGTATGTATGTGGCGAGGAGATACATTTTTGTGATAGATTCAAGTCTGAGGTTTATCCTTGCTTTTAGAATTGTCTTAATGATAAAACAATGTGTTGTACAAACCAAAAAAAAACAAAAACTGATTGTTTCAGACCACATTCAATCATTAACAGCACCTTCTACATAAACTGCGCAAATCTTCTTTAGTATTCGTCGCATTTTTACCTTTTTTCCCCAAAATAAAACATAATATGCCAAAAATGTTGGTTATTTACTTCCATCTCTAATGTTAGAATCAATAAAGAGCATTTTGATTTGACAGCTGTAAAGATACAATCAAAAGCAATCTTCTTGAATGAAATTAGGTAAAAGTATATGATCCTAA
Organism: Thysanoteuthis rhombus; assembly: GCA_963457665.1. Classification (NCBI taxonomy): domain Eukaryota; kingdom Metazoa; phylum Mollusca; class Cephalopoda; order Oegopsida; family Thysanoteuthidae; genus Thysanoteuthis; species Thysanoteuthis major. The sequence goes on along the minus strand of OY735228.1, from coordinate 7,548,773 downwards.
TGCGATCTAAAAATAAAAACAGAGCAAACTTTTTGGCCAGCTCAATATATATTTAATGTAAAAGCTTTGCTAATGTATTGATGACAGAAAGTACGTAGAAAATCAAGAAGTGGTCAGGAGTTGATGCAACTGCTAGAAAGAAAAGAGCTGCTGTATGTCTATTTTTTCTTTCAACTTTCATCACAATTCCAGTTGAACCACTGAAAAATTCTGAGATTGTTGTTTAACGAATCAAAAAAAAAAAAGAAGTTTCCAGTATTGTATAGATGGATGTTATGTAACAAGCCAGCAAAATTGTGTCTGTCTGTTGGCAAGAGGATGAGTTTATTTGAAGACAATTAGATTAGAAAATATGTTTTTTTTTTTAAAATCTTTTTCCAAAATATGAAACTGTCCAACATGTTAAAAATAGCATCTACATTGAATTCTTTTCTTTTCTTTATTCTTCAGAAATTAAAAGACAGTCTTGAAGCTAATCCTCTTTTACGACAAAGTGTTGCTGAAGAACTCAATTCTGTAAGTTATAAAATCTATTATCATTACTAGCTGTTTATGTAACTAGTGATGTAAAGGGTCGGATTTATAGAACAAGTATGTCAAAACTTCCATGTTTATATATACATATGTATATATGTATATAGCGGTGCCACAATCTATCTAACCAAGGCATTTGCAAATTATATATATATATATATATATATATATATATAGATATATATATATATTTTCTAAGCTTACCTTCATGGGTGTTGGTAGATTATGTTGCACCAATGTTCCATGTGAGAAGGGCTTGTCTGCTTTGGAAATTAGCATTCAGAATCCTGGCTTTGATCTGGGCTTGAACCTCTGTTGCCAATACGAATAAGCACAACTCTCTCAATAATTGTTTGTAGCAATTATGGCCTTTTAGGAGGCCAGGGTGCTATCCCAATACCCAAGATGAACTGCTTTATAAGGTCTTGACTGTTCTGCTAATTGCTCATAGCTGGTATGGGGAAAAGTGGATTCATGTCTTCTCCTAGGGAAATGAATGCAAGCTGTCTCAGTTGGAACTTTGTTCACTGATTCGATTCTCCTTGTCATTATTTGTTAAGTAACCCGCACCCTCTCGGTAGGCCTTTGCCATTTTTAATATCATCCTTTATTAATAAGCAGAAATAGATTGCTACAAAAAAAATGATTTGCTCAATTTTAAAAAAGGTTTTAATATGAAAATTTATTAATTATGTCTATCAATAAAGTATGAATCAAATTAGTTCTTTTTTTCTCCTGTGCTCAGAATATATTTTAGCTTTATATAATATATGTTATGTGTAAGACTTTTCTATGAGAAGAAATTGAATTTTTTCTTTTTTAAAGTCTGAACTTTAGAAACTTGGGAAAATTTGCACACAGTTCTGGATGTTTGGTTTTGATCATTTCCGGCATCTTGGAGACATACAACTCCATTTGTATTCGTTTATGCATAAGGAAATAGGAATATAAAATGTGGAAGATTATGTCAAGAATATTAATCTTTTGAAAGATTAAAACCTGAAAATACTTCTTGGTTCTTTGTTCATATTTCCTTGTTTCTCTCCTCAGAGTGAAGAATCTGATATTCCTGAGGAATTTAATGAAATCAGTGAAGATAATTCAAAATCAGGGAGTCAGGATTTTGAATCCGATGATCACGTTGTGTTGGAATTTGGAATTCCTGCAAGTAAGAATTTTTTTTCTTCTTTTTGATAAGTTTATCATTTCTCTTACTCTTCCTCTTATAACTTGTTTGAACACAAAGTCATATTTTCTAATATATTGATGTGCAATATTACATATATCATTTATACTCATATAAAGGCCGCCTATGCTAGCCAGTAAGCTTGATGTCAATTCGTTTTCAAATTTATTATTAGTATTTTTGCCGGAAAGGTAAAAAAATACTAAACCCTCACTTTTGATCCCTAAAAAAGGAAAATAAAGTTTTCCTTCGACTTTGACCTCCTAAAAGAGGAAAAAAGGTTCCCTTAAGTTTTGGACCACTAAAACTAAAAGAGAGTGATCAGAATATGAGGTCAGGTAAAAATCAACAACCAAAAAATAGTTTTATCAGAATAAATATTTTCTTACGATGTCACAGTCAGTGGACACAAAAGTCTAGCTAAGTATTGTAGCTATATTGTTAGTTGAATCCTAACTTAAAACATAGTGAACAGTTGAAAATCGCCAGAATTTGATTTATTCTTCAAGCAAGAGCATTCAGAGGATGTAGTGCTAGAAAAAAAATCAGTTTTTGCTGTGTTATGATAATATACTTACATGCGTAGCCTCTAATTTCTAATTTATCTAATCTAGTTTTTTGGCATGATCCTAAATGTGCCAAGTGTTATAGGTATGATTCTAACCTTCATATTCCTCACTTTTCTTAACTCCTGAGCAAGGTCCTGGTATTTTTCCAGTCTTTCGCATTTTTAATTTTCGACTGTTGTCTGCTGGTGCTGGTTGCAAAACTTGTGTGTATGTGCACACACACACACACAGCTTTCAGGAAGCTATGGTTTGAACCACTTTGCTGTAGTTTTAGTTGCAAATAGGTTTTATGGGTGCAATTGCTAGCCTCACATGCTTGTCTTTTGCCCATGCTAGCCCTACACCCTCCTTTTTTTCCCAGGCTTAGGACCAGTTATGGTGACCGCTAAGCTATAGGTTTATTTCTGTCAGAGTAACCTTCCTTTAAGTAAACTGCCCTGCTATTTACTCATAGTGGATTCATGCCTCTCCCAATGGTATTAATGCAAAGCGAACACAAACTGTGTTAGCTGAATTGGTCCTCTCAGACCTAATATTTTGTTAGTGAGTTAGCTTTCAGGTGTCTTACTCACCTCCTCCTTTTTTTTTTTGAGGGATCAGAGACACTGAGAGAGCATTGTAGTGAACCAGGAGAGACATCTTTTTGCTTCACCTGTTGCTAATCCTGATCGCAGAATAGAGAATTTTCTCTCTGAAGTCTGCATAAATTTACATCTACAGCCATGCATCGACTTATGCCTGGGTTATGTCCTTATACACGGTTGGATCTGGGTGTAAGATGATCTAAATAGGGTGACATGAAATATACACACTGCATAACATGTGATGATGCATGCATAATTACCTAAACCTATATATTCTACATCATTAGCCCAATACAACAAGGTACCTTCTCACCTTCCCTATCCTGAGAACTTGAAATGAACTATGTGTATACACTGCGTTCTCTTAACCGATTTTTGTCATTTACAGTCAGTCATAGAACTGTTATGACTGAAATTCCCGTCATCATCAGTTCATGGGTTTTTGAGCTTTTATGGGGATCTATCTGTGATTGGATATAAGTTGGTCCAGCATAAGTTGAGATATGACTGTATTTTATTTCCTACTTGCTTCCTCTTGCCACCTACCTTATTATTTTTTTTTTTCAAATTACACTTTTTTTCTTTCCAGAAAAGTGTGCAAAAAAATTGTTATCCATCGGAAGAAAAAACTCTGAGAATTTAGCTGGTGAGTCTGTTAAAAACCTGAGATGATCATAAATATAGATGAGGTTTTCATATTGGAATCCTTTTTATGCTACTTGTTATGCTGGAATTTGCATCATTTTAAATTTTAACAATAAAACTAGATTCTCTCAGTTTGTTTTCATAGCTTACATAAAACACAGCCACAGTGAATACCTCTTAAATGATGTGTGTGCATTCATCAATTGGGTGGCCAAAAAGTTTGTTCGTTTTTTTCAGAAAAAAAAAAGACAATTTCAAAAATTTTGACTTTGACTTCAAAGAACGACATATTGGGTGTCCAAAAGTTTTGATTCGATTTATCAAGTTAAAACAAAAAACAATCAGTTTTTCATATTCAATATTAAATTCATTATGTTACAAAAGTGACCGAAACGTTTGTTTTATTCAATGAAAATGAAAGATGATTCTTTTTATTTTCAACATTTAGTTTATTGAAAAACATTTGTCATTTTGTTCTACTATTTTCTGTCATCTTTCAAGCTACTTCATTATTCCATCCTCCAAGAACTTTTTATCTCTCTCTACAAAGAACTTCTTTACTTTGCCTTGATGTGACTGCTGCTACAATACCATCAGAAGCAGTCTTTTAAAATGAATTAGAAACTAGATGCTCCTACTCCCATCTAACGACTGAAACAACAAAATTCTTAGGCTACCCAATATTTTAAATATCTATTTACTGGTCATACTGTGGAGTCTATAATAAATATTACCATCACTTAGATACTAGGACGGAAATTACTTTCTCTTATAGTAGCTCAAGCGGTAATGAGCCTCACCAACCTGTTTGAGTTGAATCATTGATCTCTGAACCTTTTATCTTTGCCTCTACCTTTTGCAAGCTCATTTATGTCAGCTGCAGTCCGTTTATGTAATTCAATATACATCATCTGGTGATATCTATTGAGTTATTGATTATAACTTAATTATGTGGCAGATATTGAAAAGTCATTGTGTGTGTATATATATATATATATATATATATATATATATATATTGTCGCCCATAAATGAGTGCATCACTACCCCTGTTTTATTGAAAGATGATTTTTCTAAACCAAACATTGCAGGATTTTATTATTTCTGATGGAACATTACACATTCAAAACGGATATTATCAGGTTTTGTTTGTGACTGAACTCTACAGCATTAAAATTCTGTTGCCAAAAATATGAGTATGCTACTGTTCAAAAATGAGTACACCCCACATCAGAGAGGTTTATTTAAAATGAATATTTGGTGTGTCTATTACTGTTTGATTTTGTAATGTTCCTCCAGAAATGATAGAATCCTTCTATGTTTATATATATATATATATATATATATATATATATATATATATATATATGTATATATGATATGTACATATATATATATATATATATATATATATAATTAGAAAAAGGATGTATATGATCTGACAGAATAATAATGAATTGTGTTATATCATATAGAAACTCTATATAGAAAACACTATTTGACTCGGATAATGTAAATTACATTGTCTTGGCCAAGTGGTTTATTCACTGTGTAATAATGGGAGTTCATTTCAAATAAGAATTTCTGTATAATATATCACAATTTATAATCATATATATATATATATATATATATGCACACAATGACTTTTTGATATCTGCCAAATAATTAAGTTAGTTTGGACTAATTTTCCCATTGTTGTATTAACAAAACAACGTCCTTCCCTTCTTGAGTGTTCATTGTGTTTTGGAATATGAAGTACGGCCAAGGTTCAACAGGTTCATTAGTGGGTCACGGTCTCTGTATGTTGGTAAGGAGAGGACCATCCCAAGCACACGTGGGATGTGTGTGGCAGGGGTACGTGCATGCCTTCTCAGAGCAAGAATCAACAATTATTGAAAGGCTGGCCAAAACAAAGCCATGGAAATTAGTCTGATCTAAGATATACTCTCCATCACAGTCAATGATAAGAACAACTGTAGCGTAACAATTTGGAGTCATGTAAAATGATTCCATTGAAGAATAAATATGATTGAAATAAATTCAATTTGTGACATCGCTCAGATTTCCCACTGGAAAACATTTAAATTAGAGTAAAAAAAACATCAATGAAGAAATAGATTCTTGAGAATCTAGATATTATTAACCTGTCAAAATAAAGCTTAAAAGGCCAAAAAAGCCTTTTTTTTTCCCTGAAATAAAAAACAATTTTTAGAAGAAGTATAGTGGTGTACTGATGCCAATTTTCAAGTCTGGCGACAAAACGGTTGAGCCAGGAGTGCTGGAATACACAAACACATACTCAAATAAAAGGGATAGAACCCTTTACCACACTTGGTGCCTATGGTTGTTTCATGCAATGATTAGAACACCTTGTTTAAAAAGATACAACAGAAATCGATTTTTTGGAAATGTTATTTATTTTGTAATTATAATTCTTAGTGGCCTGTTTGGGAAGTATCCAGCTATTTGATATTAAGAGTAGCCTATCTGGTACAATATTGCCTTAGTCCTCTTCAAAGTACTCCCCTTTGGACCTCCTGCACTTATCCCAGCATTCCTTCCACTTTCCAAAGCAGCCTGCAAAGTCCTTTTTCTGGATCATCATCTACTGTCTTGTCACTTGTCTAATCTGGACTGTTGCGGAGGATTGACAGACCTGGCTCATGTAGTATTCTGCCCTAAAACTTTGCACAAGGTATGAAAGATAACTCACTTGATCATTGTGAATGTGACAGTCACAAAGTACACCGGCTCACTCACTGGCATCTGGCTGCTGTCTGAGTAACCCGACAGGGGAGTGTTTGTTCCTGTGTATGCTGTGTGAATATACGAATGCATGAAATATTGGAATGATCAAAATTTCTATAATGTTTGAATGAATAATAATAATAATTATCATCATTATCATTTGATTTCATCATCTGTTAATTTGAATACTTTCTTGGTTGAATTCATACAAAAATTATCAGGAATGGTTCCAAGGATCAACTGAATGTTACATTTCAGAAAATGAATATAATATTTTTGAATTCTTTCTTCAGAATTTATATTAAAACTGCAATATGTCTGAAATGTATATATAAAAAAAGAAACAATTATTTTCTTATAATGACAAAAAAAACAAAACAAATTGCTCTCTGGGTTTTCTCAAATTAAAATTGCATACCGTTGTCTACAATTTTAAAAAGTTATTATGAAGTCCGTACAAAATTGCATTAACAGAACTGAATTAATTTTTTCTGGTGATATTTTTTTCTCCAAATATGGGGAACTCGACAACTTTTGTTGAGGTAGGCAATTACCAAGAGAAATGCTTCTTTTGCCTGCAAATTACATGCTGCTCTGATAATTTGCTGGCGAGATATTTCTAATAGACTGCAAAATTTAAAATAAGAGGGCAATGCCTGTTCCAAAGGTGCATGTTTGAAAGGTGTGTGGTGCAGACTGCCACAATTGTTATCTAAAATAATTTTCTGCACAGCATATAAATCTATAGCTTCAAAGTTATTTGGTTACTCTTTTTTAGTATTGCCAATTCAGATATTTCATGTGTAAATTTAGTTTATTCTAAAGAGTGGAAGTCAAGGGAGATAATGTATAAAAACTATGAAGAAAAAATCTATGATCTTTCAATTAACTTATTTTTATTAGTTTTTTGTGACCCACTGATCCAAAAATCTTCAAGCTTGACATTGTACTACCTTGCATGTTGATGAATATATTCAGTGAATGTCAGCTTTGTATATTTGGCCAGTTGTCAAGTAATCATGGTGAATACATGCACTGATTGTAGTTAGAAAGCCAAAATTAGAAAGATATACAAGGTCTGTTCAGAAAATATACAGCTATTTCGTATCAACGAAAAAAAAAGAAGCTTACTTAAGGCAATAGTGTCTTGGTGTTTTCAAAATACTCCCCCTAGAAATACCACACACTTATCCCAGCTTCCATCCCACTTTTCAAAACAGCCTATGAAGTCCTCTCTTGGGATCACCATCAGTTGTTTTGGCACATTCTTGTTAATCTCGCTCATGGTTTGAAATCTCTCTGGGATAAGTCAGAACTCGCAGGAAGCCAAATCTGGACTTTGGGGGTGAGTCTGTCAGACCTGAGTGATGTGATAATTTGCCAAAAAACATTGCACATTAAGAATGACTTGCTTTGTCATTATGAATGCTATAGTCACACTACAGAAGCTCACTCAATGGCATGTCACTGCAGATGCTGACTGAGTAACCAAATGGGAGAGTATCTGTTCAGGCATGATTGATTACCATGTTATATCAAGGCTGTGCATCTGATTATACAGATATTAAAAATGGTTAGATACCTTTTGGACAGACCTTGTAGATGTTGTTATATCTACTTTCTTTTGTGTTCTTTTTCAACAAGGCATTTATTCAACCTGTGATATCATGGGTTGGATTTATCAAACAGATGTGTTACAACTGTCATTCACCTTAATGGTTACATGCATGTATGATGACAATACAAATTTTTGTGGTGAGGATGGCGGTGAAGGGAAAAATAATTACAGTTTTTTTTTTTTTTACCATAAACTGCATTTGAACCCAGAGAGATTAAAAGATTTCAGCTTTTCTTATTGCTACCCACTGACTTTAACACTACTCTGCGTTGCCAATTTTCTGCATTGGCAAAATGAATATTTCTGATTGGAAAAAAAAGTTGGTTATTGGAGAATAAATTTTGCAAATTTTTAGCTAAAGTTTATTCAAGCAAATCTTAGCGCTCAATTTATAAGTTGTACATCAAAAATCAGGAAGAAAGTGATTGTCAGTTGTCAGAAATTTACTGACAGAATAGTGCTGTTATTTGTGTAGTTTTTTTTATTGTGTCATTCGAGGATCTTATTCAACTGGTTTTGCTTATTACTATATTCAGGTTTACGTCTTATTGTATTGTATTGTGTAATATATTATTTGCTGCTTTTAATGTCTGTGTTTTTTTTTCCTGTCTATTGTTTATGCAACTTTCAATTAGTGTCTTTTTGTTTTAGTTTTGCCAGACTGTTGAATTTAGTATTGTTTTATGTTTGACTAGATATTGTATTGTTGGTTATTATAATCTTGTTTTTTGCTTTTCATTCTTGCATTTTTTTCCTTTTATCCTTTAAGTCTCCTGCTGCAGGAAAAAAAAATATATTTATAAATATTTATATATAATATTTTACTGTTTTTCTTCATCTGCCATCAAGCTTGTCTTGTCATAACTTGTTCAAATCAATGAAGCCTTGCCATTTTGTCATTTCTTACTGGGCAACCTTCATAATGCGTGGACCTTTCATTCCCTTCTTATTTATTAAATTTTTCTTTTTTTTTTGCTTTCATAATCATCTTGTTGCGGGTACAGGAAAAATACCAGGTCTATCCAAAAAGTATCTAACCCTTTAATATCTCTGGAAAAAATTGCCTACCTAGGGCATTGCCAACTGAATAACCCCACAGGAGTGTTTCTATTAATGTATGCACAGTAAGGTACCCTCTGTTTAGTTACCAAGTTACTTCAAGGCTGTGCAATCGGTTCTTGAGATATCCACAATGGTTGGTTCTTTTCTGGACTGCCCTTGTATGTCCCTCATCCTAGTCTGCATGGGTAACAAAATGTTCTCTTTGTATTAGAAACCATCAACCAAAACTGTCAATATCAACATAGATCTCTTTCGTTCTTAAGTTAGTCAGGCTGAAATTTTAAGCATTTACTCTTTATATTTAGAAGAAAATGTTTTTATAAAAAATTCCTCCACTAAATAAGTCTTAAGTGGCAGGATTCTGTTTGCAATGCAAGTTTATGCTAAATTGATCCATTACACTGTGTCTGTCAGCATTCACCTTTGTTTTTTGATACTTCACACTTTTTTTTATCAATGTCCGACAAAAGGTATGATGCCAATTTTTAATTGATTACCCCCAACACAGCTGGCTGCCCAAAGATGTTGATCACTTGACAGTTTCTATTGAGTGACCAACCAGACTCCTGCTATTTTTCTGTAAAACTTATTAGCTTTATACATATTTGTTCCTTGGGATTTGTTTGTAATTCAAAACATTCGGAAGTCCTACATTACTTTTCTAAATACTGAATACTATACACAGCATTGTAAAAAAATGTTTGTTCAGTACAGTTACTAATACTAAACAGTATTTTAATTGACAGAAGTTTTTCTTTTTCTTCCATCACTGAGATTTGTTTCTTACTAATTATCATGGAATGTATTGGTACAGAACCTTTCATATGTGGTATGATGCACAGTTTTTCTTTTAATATTGTTGCAATAGTAGAACGATAAATCCTGTATGCACCTGCTATATTTATCATTTTCTCACCTTTTTCACTTCCCTTTATAATGTCCACCTTCATTTCCAATGTAATAATGTGATGTTTCTTTCTATCACCATCATTACTGGCCTGGTCTTATGCCTCTGAGACATGTTGGAGGTGAATACAATACTCTTAAGGGTCTAAATGCTGACTCCACCATTTATTAATTTTGGAAAGAATTTCCCCCTCCCCGCTAATTAACATTTAAGAATCTGTCTCTACTTTCTCCTCCCTATTAGTTGCGGGATGGGTGTAAGACAACTATAGATTTGTTAAAATTTTCTCATCAAAAGACAACTACTGTAAACAATACAAGGGGGAGAACTTGGTTTAACCAAGTTTAATGGTATCTGCAAATTTCAACAATTTAAATTTTGTGCCATCAAAAGACTTTTTAGTTTAATTTTTCTTGGAAAAAAAAAAAATTCTGGTTCCTATCAATACTGTATGTTTTTACTTCCCATGTGCCTACCTCAGCCTCCCTGTAAATCTTCATCAAATGACTTAATTTCGTTCAGATACTAGTGAAATTGCGTCGTTAGCTATAGTTTCCTACCTACCTAGCTTATTCCCCCCCGCCCCAGCTTATTAATTAGTGACAGATTTTCCACTCCCTTCTTATTCTGACCCCCCCACCCTCGGCAGTTAAGCACTTATCAGTATGTATTTGTGATAACCACGAATGATGCCATGACACCCAAGACAACAACTGTGGTGTTTACTAGGTGATACTGAGTAGCTACAGTAATGCCATTTATTGTATAGATATTGAACTTCTGAACTAGTGCAGCGTTCAAAATTTGATTTATAGACAGGTTTGTTTATATCTCTGAAAGTTGGTAACTCTTGCATGCTTGTAAGTAGGGGAGGACCAATATTTTGCAATTTCAGTTCACGATAAAAAGGTTTGAACGGTCACATACTAATGTAATCATACAGGTTTGATTGTAACTGATGATCTCGGAGCTAAGAGTAAAAAACACAGTGCAGCTTTCTGCTACAACCCTCTTCTTATTTGGATGTAGAATGGAGACAGAAAGAGAGGTCGAACTAGGGATAAGGTCCGAGGTGCAGCTGAGTGGATGTTGAGGGGGGGGACTATATGAAAATTCCCCACAACCGGCCCCCGTTAGAGACGTTCACCTATTGCATTTCTACTCACATATCTCACTAAATGTTGGAGGGATCCCCTCAAGGATCCAAGTCCTCCAGGTTCCCAAATCCCTAGCTATGCCTCTAAACAAGGTTTAAAAAAAAAAAGAAATCATCTTGGTTGAACAACGGACAAGGTTTCCTTATTCCAAATAGTCTGACCACTTCCAACAGAGTGGGTTACAGCACCCCACTCCATGTAATAATCCATGTAGTTGTAGGAGGGAATATGAAGAAAAAAAATCTCTAATTTAAAAAATTCTTTTTTTATTAATCTTCCACTTGGTGTAAGTGTTATAATTCAGCTGTCAAGCCTTTTTTTTGTCATGATCATAACTAATAAAAGTAAATTTTTTTTTTTTTTAAATGTCAATCAAATCTCTCTAAATAGATTTCTTCAGTTTTCAAGATGGTCTGGCTGGCTGGCTATGTATCATGCATTCAGGCTGCATCAATAAAGCTAGAGGCCTGAGATTTTGAACATTTACTCTTTATCATGTCAAGAAGAACAGCTTTTTTGTTTTTTGAGCATTAGGTTTTTAGTAGGAGTTTCAGTTCACAATGTAAGTTTATGCCTGATTGATCCCTTACTTTGTGCCCAGCAGCATTCAAGTTGTTTTTTTTTTAAATTCAGACTTTTTTTAGTGATCACTGCTCAACAAAAGGCAAGAGAAGTAACTCCTCCATCTATCTCTGCTTTTTCCAAATTTTTCAATTTTTATCAATTGATCATCCCCAACAACGGTTTCCATTGAGTGACTAACTAGATTTGTTTTGTTTTTTTTTATTTTTTAGATGGCTCATTGGCGATGGAGTTGGCTGAAAAAGATGCTGTACTTGCGGCCATCCAGGCTGAGAATAGCCAGGTGGGTGAGCAGTCACTAAGCAACTTCCCTGTGGTCAGTCATATCCATCAGCAGCAGCAACAGACACCTGAACAGGTATGTACATGTACAAGTCTACTGAAGTGTGTGGATGGGATGGATAAATTGTAAACTGCAAATGAATACCTGACAGGTATGTGCTTTTAAAAGTCTTTAATTTCAGCACGTGTATTTGTTGTTTCAAAGGTTTGTATCTGGGGTGTACAAGTCGTGTACGTATATAGCACTTTGAATACAAGTATGCTTGGGCTTCAATGTTGTTGTGAGTAGTGTAATGTGAAGTGTTTTTATAACGCCTTTATGAATATTCATAACTTTTCCTGGTTGGTATTTCTGGTACAGTGGAAGCCATTTATTTTGATCACTTTTTTTTTTTTTTTTTCTCTTTCAGATCAGTTTCTCAAAGTAGAGGTCAGGACCCCTCTGGGAATTGTATAAAAATTGTTGGGGAGTCACCAAAATATTTGGAAAACTTTTTTAAAGAATAATCAAGTTCTTCTCAATCTGTATATAAAAATATACTCTTTCTGGTGCTTACTATGAAATGGCTCGATGCTATTCACTAATTTCTTAAAAATAAATTAGGTATTTGTTATGTCTAGGTAATTTGTTTTTAAAAAGTCATTTTTGGGTTTTTGTAATAAGCACTGTAAAACTTACTGATATGGGACTAGTTTTGACTATTTTTTTGTCTTTGTTTCTATGTTTAGTTGCTATTAGATTACTGAAGACTAATATATAGTCTTAGTATCTATTGATTTTATGACAGTGAGTGAGAGGTTGTGAAAGAATTTGTCACATTGAACGGAGTTGCAAAGGAGAAAAGTTTGAAAAGCCATGTTTTAGATAACTATATCTAACCGGTAACAGAAGAAAGAAAAACTGGAACAATTTATATTCATTGTTATAAATTCAATGATATAAAGAAAATTACATTATTATGATTAATATAAATGTTTTGATATAATTCTCAATTCATTTTAAATAAAGTGTTTAGGACTGACTGATTTTGATTATGATAACTGTTTGATAATCTGCAGTTTTAATAAACAGCTTCTTTTGTATAATATTTGAGTGGATGTATGAGTACAACTGTAATTATACAGATGTACCTAGCACAGAAAGAGGTCTTTTCTGTTTCACTGCATCATTCAAATGAGCCACTTGCTCATTGTAGCATTGTACAGTAATGGTTTGTCCAGGTTCCAGGTTCTTTACAAATCCTAGAAAACGTCAGGAAGAACTTTCTTCCCCAATAGATTCTGATTCGTTTGGATTACTGGAGGTTGTCCTGGATCTTGTCACAAATTTCTTCATTCTAGATTCTCATAATTAATCCATATTTTCATACCGATGACTATTTTGTCTAAAAATGATTTCCTTTTGTGTCATGTGTTCAAATGTTGACTGATACTCATTTTTTGAAGTTCATGTGGAACACATTTTTTTAGCTCCTGAATTTTTCCCAAGAATTCTAAACGACGTATTCCAGTTAACTGACTGCACAAGCAATAGAGAACTAGGTAAACTTCAAAAAGACTTCTAAGATCTAATATTTGCAGAAGATGATGCTGGGAACTTTTTCATGAACCTAATGCAAAGCTCTCTCTCTCTCTCTCTCTCTGTGTATGTATCTGTGTGTGTGTCTGTTGATATGTATATATGTGTGTACATACGTATACATATACAGATATATATATATATATATATATATATATATATATATATATATATATATATATATATATCAGTGCATCAATAAGTGTATAGCCTGATGATGGAAAAAAACATTTATTTTACACAAAAAAATATTTCTTCTTCATAATCTCTTTCTTTGTCAATGAATATGTTTCAATGGTTGATAATCGCATAGACTGAAAATTATACAGTGAAAATTCAGGTCAAATTTAAATTCTTTTCAAGTTAAAATACATGTCTGGCTAAAGACTTATTGATCCACCCTCATATGTATGTGTGTACATACGTTACCCAGAGAGATTAATATATGCTGTTTAATCTTATACATATGTCTGTCTTGATCCAACTCTGAAACTAGAGAGTTATAAGTTCACAATCATAACAATGGGGTCGACTGGTCAATAAGTGATTGCTTTCAAAAAACTATACGTATTTTTATCCATAGGCCCCCCCCCATCTGTTGTATCATTAACTCTGGTAGATTTGGCGACTTCCCACCTGATACTACACTCATACTCTCTGTGATTGTCTCGAATGCAGATATTTTTTAGGGTTGTAGTAAAATACAAGAAGCAATTGGAAGTGAATCAAAGTTATCATTTTTTACCAATTGCTTTAATTAATGAATAACACTAACCCTAAATTCTTAATTCAATCCCCCAAAACACCTGTCTTTTTCTTATAACAAGAAGCAACAGGAAGCAATGATAAGCAATGCGAAGATATCATTGAATTACCATTGCCTCACCAATGGCTTGATCATTCAGCCAAGGTGGCTATAGACTCTCCTCTCTTTGCTCTTTTGTCTCTCTGTGTGTGTCTGTATGTGGCTCTGGGCACTCCAGGTCACATTTGGGAGGATGCAGCCTTGAAAATTTGCATGTGTACACCACTAGGCACCATCAAAAAAATCTTTTTTTTTTCCAAAAATTGCTTTTTGGGGTCTCTATGGTTGTTATTGACCTACCAACAATGCCTAAAGTTAAGTTATTTTATGTTTAGATAAAAAGTCTATTTTTTTCAGATAATTTCAGATAAAAGATCTATTTTTTTCAGATAATTTCAGATAAAAGATCTATTTTTTCAAATAATTTTAGAGAAAAGATCTGTTTTTTAGATGATCGTTCTGATATATGTGAAAGATACAGTGAATCATTTATGCAAGGTGTGGATGTTACCAGAAGCGATTGCTACAATCAATGAATAACCCTAAACCTACCCCTAGCCTTAACCCTAAATTATACAAACTCCTGTATAAAAGCTTTTCTTGATTAACTTTGCTTCTCGTTGCAAGAACCTCAGAGAAGCAAGAGTAAGTGAAGCAAAGATATCATTTATGACTTGTAACAGTTGCTCTGACCAATGAATAACCATAACCTTAATCCTGAGCCTGACCATTAAGTCTTCAATTAATCACCACAAACTTCTGTATAAAAGTTCTTTTATATTACATTTCCTTTGTTTCTTGTTGCTTCTTACATCTTACCTTGACCGTTTTCTTCATACTTTGTAATCAATGCTGTAAGCCAACTGGTGTTTGACCAAGGACATCAATAAATATTTAATGCATTTTACCATCTAACTTTTGTGTCGTGTTAATGGATCAATGGATGTCTTTCGATTTTCTTCCATGTAATGCTGAGTTTTTGTCTCAGGACCCATTTAGGACATTTTCTCAATGGCGTATTTTTCTATGCTGGACGTCCAGTGAGCAGAATAAGCTACAGTATGTTTGGCTAGGCTGCCTTACTAACCATTAATCCTTAGTGAGATATTTACTAAGCTTGGGGTAGGCAACATGTGGTCTGTAAAGGGATTTTGACTGGCTCACAAGCAAATATTGAGATACTCTGCTTACTTTTTATGAATAGATTTAGGGGTCAGCTGGGCCAGTTGATATGTGCCTACAATTTTGAGGGGGCTTACTCTCATTGTTAGGCGATACCGTTTGGGAAAAAATATCAGTATCCAAATTTTCTTTGTGTCTTTTTTATAGATACCAAAGATGCATTGATTAGAATAATTTGTGACTCGATTGATTCCTTTCATTACTAATTGGCACTCTTGGTTAAGCATTCCAATGAATTTCAATCTGGTCAATAGAGGCAAAAAATTTGCTAACCCTGGTCTAAAGTAAGGCCAGAAGAGTGGGGCACACTGTGACAATCAGACTCACTACAGTAGTAATGGTCTACTAGATTAACTTATTAACCATTACTCTATAGTGAAGAATCCTAGATATTTTCTGGACTTAGAATGGTATAAAACCATGAGAGTTGGGAACTGAGAATCAAACTCATTACTGTTGTAATGGTTGGTCTACTGGACTAACTTATTGACCATTGTTCCATGACTCACTGGAGTTATTTACTGAGCTTAGCTTTGTTGGGCACAAGGCTGCTAGTGTAGGGTACTTTTCAAGTGTTACACTCACTATAGTAGTAATGGTCTGCAAGGCTTGCTATCTAACCTTTGCTTCATGATGAGACACCCAGATGGTGGTTCAAAAAATTTATTAAGGGGAAAATAAAGATGTTCTGGTTAAAAAATTCTTGAAATTTTTTCTTTCTTTGCTCTGTATTCTTAAGAACAGTTTCATCCCTTTTGAAGAAAGACTTTAAAAATTAAAACTAACAACATTAAAGGAAAGGAGAACAAGAGGAGACATGTTACAAACATTTAGAATAATAAAACATCTCAGCTGAAAAAGTATATATAAAGAATATTGCAGAAAAAAGGGCTTCATCTCACCAAGAGATGTCAACAATTGGAACAAATTAATGGATCAACATCCAGAAATAATAGAATTCAAGACAGCGAACAGATTTAAAAATGAATATGACAATTATACAACAAATTGGAAATCTTTGTAAAAAAACCCCAAAACTCTCAAACAAAAAAGCGAGATACGAGAATAAGTATGTGCATAGATTTTACTATATATCCTTTCTTATCTTATGTCCTTGGTTTTAAAGACTATTTTTATCGTAATTTTTGATTGATTGATAATGTTTTCAGTACCTGAGTGTTGTATTTAATGGTGTAAAAGACAAACCTTTAATTTGAAAAAAACAAAAAAAAACATGCAAATTTTATACTGGATCCAATGCATTCGAATTATAATGAGGTCTGGCTACTGATACTTGATATGGATTAAGGGGCTTGGATGAGTTGCATTGCATGGTAGTCCGTGCCAGAATAGATTTTGAGTCAGCTGGGCCAGCAGACATGAGCCTACAATTTTGAGGGACCTATTCCTTTTGGTAGGGGATACCCTTTAGTAAAGAATCTTGATATTATAAAATAAATCAAGGGGGAGCCTTTTAGCACATAATGTTAGAATTTTAAAGAAGACTCATAAAAGATTAAAACAAATGAGTTCCTAATGTAAAAAAAACATGAATGTACTTCTGTATTTACTGCTTCTCATTAGAGTACTGTACTCTATTACTTACTGTTTCTTATCACAGTACTGTACTCTAATATTTACTGCTTCTTATTACAGTAATGTACTCTATTGTCTTTTATACATTTTGAAGAAAATTTTCTTGCCTTCAACTCAACATAGAGCCTTTGACGGGTTTATTAATAACATCTTGATTCTCTTGAATCTTGATATTTCTTGATGATTTTTACTCTTTTAAAAAAAATTTTTTAGATGTTTTCCCGTAGAAAATGCCAGTGATGTCATAAATAGAATTTATTCTGACCATATTTATTCCTTGATGGAATTCTCTTCACATTACAGTTGTCAATTATTGACTGTGATGGCGAGTTTTTATTTTTTGTTAGATTCCAGTCCAAAATATTTTGAATAAAAATGTTAGCCATTACCTTTTTATATAAATCTTTCTAGTTCTTCTATTCTATTCTGTTACTCTTGAGTACATCATGTGCATTACAAGTATGTATATATAAACATATATATATATATATATATATATATATATATATATATACATGAATCATATGTATTTAGCACAGATTATTATGCAACGTGCACATGAAAGAATAATGCTGGGCCTCACATGGAGAGACCACAAAACAGCACAGTACATCCGGGAAAAGACAAGAGTTAGAGACATCATAGAATCCATAAAAAATCTCAAATGGCGGTGGGCTGGCCATGTTGCAAGAATGGCAGACAATCGATGGACATCACGACTCACAACATGGATTCCCCGAGACTACATGCGCAACCGAGGCCGGCAAAATGTTAGATGGAGAGACGAGCTAGACAAGTTCAGGAAGTACTGGCTCCGTGACGCCCATGATAGAGAAGTGTGGCAAATCCTGGGGAAGGTCTATGTCCAACGACGGACGTTAAAAGACTGATGATGATGATTAGAATACTTAATGAGCAGTTGGAAATGGTGTCTATATTTCCCATCTGGCTAGGGCCTCTTACCTGCTTTACATAGGTCCTCCAAATATCCTTGTAAAACATTTGTTTTATAGTAGATGGTATGATCTTTGGAATCAATTATTCATAAGCGTTTCTGTTTATGTGCACTCAATGGCTTGAATCTTTGTTTATTCCTGGTTATCTTTGTTGTGAGCAGAATTTGTGAATATTGTTTTCTCTTGCAGCTCTCGTCATCTGTTCGTATATCTCCAAGATCTGAATCACTGACTGAACAAGAGATTTCTTCCATAACCAATAATGTGTTACAGATGAAACCCAGGTGAGTGTAATAAGAGACACACTGTTATAGTGACGTAGAGCAATGCTTGTTAAATAGTTGAATTAGAATTATTTAGGTGATAAATGAGACTAAAGGAGTGAATCCAGGATGAATGAAGAAGGAATGACATGATTCACTCAGGTATTTAAATTTTTCTATTCTTAGAAACATTATCATCAAAGAGGTCAGTATGCTTTTATCGTTTTTTTTAGAGGTCCTGTAAATTTGAAGTTTTTTTTTCTACCTATGGTTATCTTATTTCAAAGACACAGAATATTTCTCAAGTTTACAGAAATATAACCTTTTGGGGGAGACCTAATGATGTATTATGTAAAAAATCATACATGTTGGAAAGACAAAAAAATGATGATAAACATAAGAATATTTACTCATGGGTGGATGAGATTTTGTAATAATGAAGACTTGAGGATGAAATGGATTTTGTAATGAAAACTTAAAGGTTGATGAGATTTTGTTATAGAGACTTGAGGGTTAATGAGATTTTGTAATAAAGACAGGAATGTGAATAAGATTTTGTGATTAAGACTTGAGGTTGAATGACATAGTAATAAAGACTTGAGGGTGAATAAGATTTAGAAATAATGAAGACTTGAAGGTGAATGAGATTTTGTAATAATAAAGACTTGAGGGTAAATTAGATTATGTAATAATGGCTTGTGGGTGAATGTGATTTTGTAATGATGACTTGAGGGTGAATGGGTTTTTGTAATGAAAACTTGAGGGTGAATGAGATTTTGTAATGAAAACTTGAGGGTGAATGAGATTTTGTAATGAAAACTTGAGGGTGAATGAGATTTTGTAATGAAAACTTGAGGGTGAATGAGACTAATGAAGACTTGAGGGTGAATAAGATTTTGTAATCATGAAGACTTGAGGGTGAATGAGATTTTGTAATAAAAGCTTAAGGGTGAATCACTCTGATATAGTTTGAGAAGCAGTGATATAGATAAGCAAAAAACTCAAAAGTTGTGTGCTGAATCAAAGTCTCTTCTCCACTGTTTTATATTCTCTCTCTTCATAATAAACAGATATATTTGTATTTCTGAGCTTATTCTTTATTTCTGATCTGTACGGTTTACTCACTGTTATAGACTGATAATCTGGGTAGTTGCAATGTAAAGCAACTGAAATGAAGATGAAAAGAAGAAAAACTAGTCAAAAATGAATAATCGTTGACAATGCTTCATCTAATAAAAATTCAAGTGAATGTTACTAATTATTTGCTCAATTTATATTAATTTAGGTAGAATCCTCTTTAGTTTGGTTTTATTTATTTCAGGCAACAAATAAATTTAATAAAAATGCTGGGTAAACTTGAACAAAGTGCGAGTGTTGTATTGCCTGGCCATGAAGAGCAGAAAACCAAAGGAATCATTTGTCCTGTAAGTAATTATTCAACAGTTTTACATACAGCATTTGCTGGCTTATTGAACTTTCAGAACACACTAGAAAAAAAAGCAAATATGTATCCTATGCATTAGAGGCAAAGCACAAAATACTGAGGCTGTGCAGCTTAGGAGTCATCCCAAGCCTGGGAAAGGAGGAGAGTTGGGCATGGGGCTAGTAACACCACCTAGTAAACTCAATTGCTACATACATATATATATATATATATATATATATATATATACATATATATATATATGAGAAACTTTTAAAACGATGATAGAAAGTAATTGCAAAAAACATTTTCAAGTAATCAAGATTTAATTAGCAAACAAATGAATCAACATAAAAATATCAAACATCTCTTATTTGATAATGAAATCGATTATTTACAAGAATGGTTTTCAAGTACATTCATTCTTATATATTTATACTGGTGAGCCAAAACATTATGACCAGCAATGTTGTACAAGAAATTAAAGCCACTGTCTTGTAACAACTGTGGATGTCTGGGTTAGAGGTATATAAGCAGATAAGCCAAGTGTGTTGAAGGCTGCAGATATGGGGTGGGGAAAAAAGATTTGAGTGACTTTGATAAAGGGCAGATTGTTTTGGCCAGAAGTTGAGGTTGGAGCATATCCCAAATGGCGTGGCTTGTGGAGTGCTCATGTTCAGCTGTGGTGAGTAACTATCACCAAAATACTGACACGGCATTGCCAAAAACGAATTCAATTGGTATGCATGCATTAGGACAGGATCTTGGGACCAAGAAGACTGCCTCCTCTAATGACTCACATTTTCCTGAATATGGATGGCAGGATATGTATGCATTGTTATCCTGGGGAAATGATGGTACCAGAATACACTGTGGGGAAAACAACAAGCCAGTGGATGCAGTGTGATGGTTTGGGCAAAGTTCTACTCTACAGCACCTTGTAACTTGTAGCTGTTGAAGGACCAGCTGTTAGCATCTTGGCACCATATCTGAGAGAAAACCAGAAAAATGACTGGGTAACAGCTGTTCTGCAGCTCTTATTAGGCAGGTGGTCATAATACTTTGGCTCATCAGGGTATGTGACTAGACATATATCTATATGTATGTACACACACATACAAATATGCATATATACCTACGTAGACACATGTGCATCTTTATATATATGTACATAAAAGCCATTAGTTATATTAATGCAGTCAACAGCAATCATGCAAAGTGAATATTAGTTGCTCTGATTCTGAGGAACTCTTTTTTTTCAGGGAACCCTGGGAATACACTACTTTAGCCAATAAAGTGGAGTAGAAACCGCATTTCTCCATCGTTGAATTTTGCACCTTGATAAACTATCCCGTTAGACTGTTGGGTGACTTTCTACCCATGATATTCAATAAACTCAGCCATTTATATTACAGGTTACATAAACATCTTGCATATGTATATATATATATATATATATATATATATATATATATAATATATATATATATATATATATATATATATAATGCATGCATATATGTATACAATGTATATGTCTATAATGTATGCGTATATGTGTGTGTGTGTGTATAACGCTCCCTTGACATCAATTCTCACAACATGGATCCCCAGAGATCACATAAGAAACCGAGGCCGACAGAACACAAGATGGAGAGATGAACTTGACAGATTCAGGAAATACTGGCTCCGCGATGCCCATGATAGAGAATTGTGGCGAATCCTGGGGAAGGTCTATGTCCAACGACGGACGTTAAAAGACTGGTGATGATGATGATGATGATGATTCAGGGTTGAGCACTCTTTAAGTGAGGTAACTCGTTCATTATAAGCTTATACAATGCTCTTCCAATGTAGGAATAGAGCAGTCTGGTGGATGGGTATTTTATGCGTGAGTATATATAACGCTTAAATGTGTGTGTGTATGTATAATTCATTGACTGTCTATCTGCCTGTATGTAGCAGGCTGTTGTAGAAACCGCATAATATATACCTATGAAATTTTCTGTGTATACCCTCCTCCATTACGTCTGTAAATTTATGCTAAAATACTTGTGTCTGGCTGTTGGTTTCCACAGTGCATAACTGAAAGTTGGCAATGGGGAAAAGATAATCTCACTTCAGAAAATTCATAATTTAAAAAATAAATTCAAAATTGAAAGGATCATTTTTCCCTCCTAGGGATCAAAAGCGAGGGGAAATTTTTCTTTGTTTACTAATAGACCCCCCTCCCCCAACATGTTTTAACACGTTGACTGCCAAGTGCAAATGAACACATGGATGCTTGGAGCTCTAAAGTATTTAATCATGAACTTTTAAGGTATTTGCTGAGCCTTCAAATATTTATAGGCTGCATCAATGATAATGATACTTTTTATAATCTGAGACTCAATAAGGTATGATACGGCTTATTTCACTCAGCACGAAGCCCTTGGGCATTTGGCTAACAGTCAATGTGTTAAGAAAGCCAGTCTCTAGAAATTTCCGAATCTTTCAAATTTTTAAGTTTGTGATTCAATTTACAATGTAAGTATAATGCTAAACTGGACCCTCAGTTTGTGTCCACCAGCAATACTCATTTGTGGCCTTTGTGTTTACACTCACAATGATTTGATTTCTATCTATTATAAACTTGTCAATCCCAATCATCACCAAAACTGTCAACATAGGTTTTTACAGTTTTCAAGTTGGTCTGGCTGGCTATGTACGTATCATGCATACAGGTTACCCCAGTGGATCTGGTGGGCAGAAAATATAAAATTTTACTTCATATGTCTTGGAAAAATTTTTCTCTTTTATTCCTAGGTTTTTAGTGGGGGTTCAATTTGTAAGTTAATGCTGAACTGATCCTTAGTTGGTGTCTTGCTTGTTTTTTGAAAATTAAAACTTTTTATTGATCACTGCCTAGCAAAATGGGTGAGAAGTAACTTATTTATTGATCACCCCTTTTTCCAAATTTTTAATAAATCACCCTCGATATGGCATGTTGCTGAAATACATTTGTTACTTGGCAATCTCTTATTGAGTGACTAACTAGACCTGTCTATCTGTCTTTTCAATTTTCACCTAAATAGGTTTTCATCTAGTGTATATTTTTGTAGTGTTTTAATTTCTTTCTTAACCTGTGTAGCAGTTCTTTTATTGACTCAGATCCAAAAACAATTTTTTTTACTGTACGTTGTGACCTCTTTTGTGTATTTGTTCTTTATTTTTAGGGAACTGAAACCGGTTTTTCTGTCTCCTTGGAACTACTTAACAACTGGGGTCATGACACGAGAATTGGTCTTACTGAAATCCAACTCTATAGCAAGAATGGTAAAATTATTCCAATTCAGCCGGAAGACATAAGTGTGAAGAACGCCAGCAATGAATCGTGTTCTATTCATACCCTCTTCAATGGAAAAGCAAAGGTGAACTTCTTTTTTGATTCTTCTTTCTATCACATCACGCAACGCACACAATGTTTATTCCTGGGTAGTGAGGGTTATTTTCTGATTGCTTACATGTAAAAAGTATAGAAAATGCCTATCATATCCTTCAAACTTGGCTTTTGTGACCAGAACAAAGATATTCATGCAGTTATTTTTCTTACATTATATGATTAAAAAAGTTGATTTCAATTTATAACTGTCCACCCGGATGGTCTAATGGTTAGCATGTCTGCCTCTCGTGCAGAAGGTCATGGGTTCAGTTTCTGGAACGAGTGAGGGTAGGAAACTCTTCATTGAACAAATTTCCCTGTGTACTTGGAGCTAACTAAATATACTCTGTGTGATTGGTTGTCTTACCAATGGTTGCATCCACTGGACAAAAGCGAGCATGCCTTTGGCATTGGGAGCTAGATGACTGTGTCCTTTCCTGTTGCGGTGACATCAGTTGTATAAAAGAAACAAATTTATAAAAAATTTTCTGTGTCCTGTGCACAGAAGCAAAAAGACAACAAATCTCTATGAAATCCTCGAAAGAAGAAGAAATCGAGTAGAGAATCACTCTAGCTTTCAATAGAGCAAGCTCAACCTTCAAGAACAAGAAAATCCTATTAGTCCTAAAAAGAAGAGTATACAACCGATGCATCATCCTAATAGTCACCCATGGAGCTGAAATATGGAACTTAACCAAATGACTGGCCCTCAAACTGAAAACCATGCAAAGTGCACTAGGGAAAATGATGCTCAACATAACATGGAGAGATCACAAGATAGCACATTAGATCCGAAAACAAACAGGGGTCAAAGATATTATTGAATCCATTAGAAAACTCAAATGGCAATGGGTTGGTCATGTTGCAAGAATGTTAGAAAACCGCTGGACAATGTGGATCCCTAGAGAACATGAGAAACTATGCCCCCCCCCCAAATGATGATGTGATGAACTGGACAAGTTCAGGAAGTCTTGGCTCTGTGTCACCTTTGATAGAGAAATCTGGTGAATATTGGGGAAGGTTTATGTCTTATGGAGGATTCTAAATTGTTAGGATGATGATGAATTGACATTTTCTATAGTTTTTGGACACAATCAATTTTAAAATAACTTGCACAGTGTTATGATTATCAGCTGGACTAGCACGGTGTTGACATTTAAGATATACCATTACTTGTGTATATATTGCTACAATTTAATTATAATTACCTATGGAATGTATCTATATTAACTATTATAACATACAAAGGCAAATGAAACTAATATATCTATAGTTATTATTATTATTATTATTATTGGTCTCTTCTGTTATCTGTCTATAGTCCTGCAGTCCTCTACTACTATAACTTGATTTTTGGCTTCAGACTTATGTAGGAGGAGCAATGAATGAACAATAGTTATAGTGAAGTTTGAATCTCCTTTTGCTCCCATTTAAGCATAAGCACTCTCTTCCATTCTTACCCTTGATTGTTACATTGCAAGAAGGGGTGGGAAGGGAGCTCACCTTTGTTCATTACATAGCAAGAGGGGGATAAGAGGTGGAAAAAAAAAGATGAAAGATATGAGTAAATGAACAATAATCCAAAAGTGACAGTTGTTCATACCAGTAAGCAGAACACTTGTATAATATTTGTTATTTACTTGATTGAATATTCACCCTAATGGGTGTGATAAATTGCTGTAAAAATGAAAGAAGAATTGATAAAATACAGAGATGGATAGAGATCAAATAGTGTTCAATTTACTCTGTTTTTAAAAAGTAATATTTGTGACTAATGTTGAATACACACCGCTTAAGAGGATATAGACATACAGTCATTCTTCCTCCTACTCTTAGCCCTTCTCTACTAATGATATCAAAGTACTCACTGTTAGCGAAATAAAGCAGATATCTCCCTCTTCCTCTTGCCTCCTCTCTATGGACGATACAAAGTCCCCACTTGCTCTGCACTTGGGCAGTTTTTCATCAGCACCCTATGGATTCAGCTGAAATTGTGCCCATTTTAGCACGAATTTACGTTGCAGATAGAACCCTTTGAAACATATTTCGGAGGGTGATTTTGAAAAAATAAATTGGTAAAAACCTGTCTAGGGGTCACATTGGTACTCAAAAAATTTCATGCGCTTATGTTGTAAGGTTTCTGCGGTAGGTTGTCACAGATGGACAGACTTTTGGTGAATTATAATGTGATTGTTTGCACCTACGTTTCTATGGTGGTTGAAATGCTTTCAGTTATTCTGTACTCCTTCCAAAACACATCAAGTCTCTTGTCACAAGTTAGCTTACTTCCTATCGATCAGTTAGTGATAGCATAGAAAGCTTTATTTTCATCTGAGTTTCTGAGATTAGAAATCACCATTATGTTCTTTCTTCTTGTGGACTCAAAAATCTTTGCACAAATTAGTATGTGAATGCCCTATCCCCTAGACGTGTTTTACAGGGTGATTTTCAAAAACTAACTTGCTAAAAACCTTCCTAGGGGTCACATTGGTACACACAAAAATCTCACGGGATTATGTTGAGTGTCTTTATGGTAGGCTATCACATACAAACAGGCGGACAGACTTCTGGTGAATCATAAGATTATACATTGATTTACTCTGACTAGTGTACTCATCTTTGTTATTCGTCCTGATCTTTTGATCATTGTACCCTCCGACCTTTTTCAGGTGTGTTTTATAGTTGGTTATTTTGTGGTAATCTTGGACCAAACCCTTCATTCAATCAATGCGGGTAGCTTGTTCTCATTTCATTTCACACAGATACACTTACCCAATATTTTTATCCTCCAGCTATGTGTCCTTACATTTCCCAATTCTGATTTTCTTTTCGTGTGAGGCTGGTAAAATAATGGCTCAAAAGCTTTTGTGAACAAAACATTATGTGGTTAGTAAATCATAGTATGAACAAATGTGCATTTCTCATTGTATTAGTTTATCTTGTTTTATCATTTATTCTTATTATTAGATGAGGTATTGTAACTGATTGTATAAATTTTGACTTTTATTTATCTTCATCTTAATTTATAGTTGTTTTTGAATCTCGCAGGGAGCTTATTCTTCATTTCCAATCTTCGGTTGTTTACTTGCTGCAATAGAGTGACTGCCCAAGTTTAGTAGTGATAAAAACAACTAAAAATAAGAATCTAGTGAATAGTATCCAAAACTAATACAATCGGTTACAGTATTTGATCTAATAGTAAAAATAAGTAACAAAGTAAAAATGTGCATTTCTGTTGAAGTTTGTTCGGCTTGACCAGTTTTTAAATCCAATTTCTAAAAGATTGCAGACTTTCATTGATAAAAAAAAAAAAAAATTTGATTTTTTGAATATAAAAGAACCCGATAAATATTTATGAAGATTTCAGTTACTCTTTGTATTCTAGGATTTTATGAGCTGGAGGCAAAGAATGAATTGGTTGCAATCCTGTTGGTGGGGTGGGGGAGAGGAAAAGCGTGTCAGTCTGGACTAAGACGTGTTCCACTTTTATTCTAAATCCTGTTTTTTTTTTCAATTTTGACTATAAAAGTTTTGTTTTATTTCTAGAATGCAAAATTTCTCTTCTGGCTTTTGCATATTTTTTGCAACTGGGGATCAAATCTTTTTGTGACAAATTCTAAAACTAAAAATGAGGAAACCAAGTGCTTTTTATTATTCAGATCTGGCTTTATTCTAAAATGCTATTTCTTCCTCTGCCTGCAAACTTGGGAGAGGTATATGTTTCTATGTATTTCTACAGTGTTGCCAACCGAAAATAAAATTTGAAAAAGTTTGAAACAGCATGAAAAAAAATACCAACCCACTCTCCAAAATTAACCATTTTGATAGCTAAACATGGCTAGATTTGTCTAAAACAGTTAGGAAAAATATGAAAATTGGCTAAAATTGCTGAAAAATGGACTTGAATATAGGCTAAAAACATGTTAGTTGTTGAATTTTCATGCTACCAAAACTAGAAATACACTAAATTTAGCAACATCATCTGACTGTCCCTCACAATATCTTAACATGTTCTCAATGAATTTCAATGACATTTTGTGGAAGGGTGACTAGTGGGCTCAGGAAGAATTGATGAGATCTCTGAGTGGAACCGGGAATTTCTCTAGTAGTAGTAGTAATAGTATTACCAGCAGCAATTGCTGAACATACACAGATACAGAATGGGCTGCTACTATTTACCACCTATTTAGTGCTTGTGTGTTTGGAGTATCCCCTTCTTCTCTTTCTTTGCTCTTGCATGACAGAAAACTTAACAAACACAGAAAGGGACAAGGCCTTTTAAAGTATTATAAGATTTTTTTTATCTATAATGTTGCATCTGAACTAAACATCTTTGTTCACTTGATGGACTTAAAAATAATGTTGTAATTGATAATCTTTGATTATCCACTGCTTTTCTTGGAGTCTGTATACATCAGTCATAAGTAATTTGGTTATCTCTCTTCTAGGAATGTCATGATGGATGAGCTAACAGTTTCTTTTTCTTTTTATCTAGACCAGTAAAATGAAGAACATGTGGAGCTGTGATCTGAACCAGGACACTCCTATCATGATTGCCATTTACTGCAAAACCACTCAACAGACCAAAGAACATTCTCTGGACAAAATAAAAATATGGAACTATAATCATAATTTAAAGGTATGTATTCATGCGGGGATTGTCTTTTGCTGCACAAGATCAACTTTGTACGGTCTTGGGGGCAGATTAAGTTGCTTCCATACCAAAATAATCAAATAACTTGAACTCCATCATCAGACCAAATTTGTACGGTCTTGAAAGTAAATTAAGCACTCTTAGTACCAAAGATTTATTAATTTAAAATCCCTCATCAGACTAAGCTTGCAGGGAAAATGGATTGAAATACCTATATATTGTTCATGTTAATTTATGTTGTATCATATCGTTCTTGAGTATAGGTTTTTTATCTTCCCAAAGTACCAAATCTTCATTTTTGGAACCAAATAGCTTCGTTCAGTACCAAATTTGCCCAATTTCGCTCTTGGAAAATGCTAATTGGCAACCCTGATTCATGCATTATTTCTCATAACTAGGACTGTAGGCATTGTTTTGAGATACAGCTACACTATCTCTTATGCAAAATTCTAAAAAAAATGAAACGCTCCAATAACAGAACAATATTCTCCAACTGATTCTCCTACTTCATGATGTACTCTACAATTACCAGGCATTGAATTAAGTGCATTGACAAAGAAGGTGATTACATTGAGAAATAAATATCAACTGTTTAAAACTAATGCTTTTAGTCATTATGAGCTTACAGACTCATTTATTGTGAACCGTGTTAGAGGTTCACCATATATACGTGAACCAATTTTCTTTCTTTCCGCCATATAGCCTTCTTTATGCAATTTCCTTCCCTGGTTTAGCTTTCATTACCTAAATTCTGTCTTTATACAGGTTTGATTTATGCCTACTGAAAATAATATAATTTTCTCCTTCTACGAAAGCATTCTTTATGTAATTTTCACCTCTTCGTTTCCATTACTTGAATTCTGTCTTTTCATCCTGTTTTTATGCTGGTTTGATTCATGCCTGACAATCGTGATCTTTAGTTCGATGGTCCCGTAGGCATTTATTCTGGTTAATCCAACAACCTTTTCAATCCAATAGCTTCTTTTCTCTGTTGCCCCCTGCCAATTCAGCAACTGCTTTAAAGGACAAAGAAGAAAAAAAAAATGATTTCTATGGTTATAGTGAACCCCTACCCTCGATTCACTATTCTGGTGACAGCCAGTGGTTTACCTAGGTGAAAGCTCAAACAGAAGTACAAATTTTTTTTTTTTTGTTTGCTTGTTTGCTTGTTTGCTTGTTCGCTTATTTGTTTGTTTGTTTGTTTGTTTGTTTTTGTTGTTGTTCTTCTTCTTCTTCCATCCGTCCGTCCATCATTGGAGATTGACATTCCCCAGAATTTGTCAGACCTCTCTATCATGAGTATCACGGAGCCAATACCTTCTGAACCTGTCTAGTTGATCTCTCCATCTTGTATTTTGTCAGCCTTAGTTTTGCATGTGATCCCAAGGGATCCATGTTGTCAGCAGTTCTCTGCCATTCTTGCAACATTTTTTGTTCTTGAAGCTTGCTCTGCCGAAGGCTTGCTATCGTCAAGTGATTGTTCACTTGATCTCTTCTTCTTTTGAGGATTTCATGGAGATTCGTTGTTGACGTTTTCATACAGATAAATTTTTATATGCTTTTGTTGATAAATGTATATGCATATACACTCATACTTTTATATATACATATGTATGTATGTATATATATATATATATATACATACATATATATACGTACGCACATATATATATATATATATATATATATATATATACTTATATGCCCTTACATATATAGGCAAACCCCATTATATACTACTTCAATCAATAACAACCACAATTTGGAAAACTGTAACCATTTCCAGTTTTACAGGTGTAATAGAGAATTCTTATTGATTCTATTAGTTGCTTGATGTGAATTTGTCTTATGTAAGTAAAATTTAGGATGAATTACCTGCGTAAAGCTTGGTTTGCCTATAATAGGGAGAAACATACAATTGTAAATGTATTTATTTGAAAATTTTCTTTGTGCTATTGCCAGGATTTGAATACCGGAGTGAAACACGTAAAGATTTCTGTTGGTGAAGAACTCTTCTACAATGGTAACATTGAGAAAGGTTGTGGAAACCATATTTTTGACTACGGCACCACCATTGACTTATCTACCTCGATTCCCCCTTCCTTGCAAGTGAACAACAACAACAATGTCAGCCTCCTCTCTAAACGAAGCTCTACAGAAGGTGACCTTTATAAACTTTCTCACTGCCGACCCCAGCTCTCGAGAAAAGCTTCTCTAACTCAAAGCAGTTCCCAGATTCTGGCTCCAGCCCTTTCTGCAGGCCCACCCAAGATCAGTTCTCAAAACACCTCTATTGAATTCAAAGATTCTCTCAAAGACTCCCCAAGGGGTAACAAGGATTTGAACCTGCCACTTTTGTCCCCAAAGAAATTGACCCCACGTGACAGAGAGCTAAGTTTTGATGTTCTAAAGAAAGAAAGTTCCTGTGATAGCATGTTTTCTGGAAAAACTGAAAATGTTACCAAAGAAAGTCCCCGGGTGAAAAGAACTGAGGTTGAAGGTGGCAGTTCCAACAGGAAATATCTGGAGAAAATGAAAAATGAGACCGAAATCTTACCAGGTAAGTCTTAGTATGACATTGTAAAACATTGATTTCAAGATTTCAACCTTTCAATGTAAATATTGTAATTAACTGATTATTTAACTACAGTTTAAGAAATCTCCGTTTGTCTGCACTGTAATTTACTCAACAATCGGTTATTATATGAAGTTGACATTCACCAAATAAATCAGACAGCTCACAAAGCAATGCTGTGACCAGATTTAATTGTTTTTGATCCGCGGTTCTCAAGAAATATAAAATAAATAAAAAAACAGATTAAAGATCTTTTTATGTAAATTGGCAAAGATCTAAATTCAGACATAAAATACCTGAATTGGCAACACTGAAAAGAAGTAACCGAAATATTTTGAAGCCATAATTTTTTTACAGCGGATTGAAAATTATTTCACATGACTATTATGGCAGGCTGCTTAGCACATTGTGAAGTCCAGCTCTTTTCAAGCATGCGCCTTTTGAATAAGTACTGCACTAGTCTTTACTAAACACCATTTGAGTGGATCATGTTAGCATTGACTATGTAAATAACAATTTTTATCATTACTACCTTGGTAGGTAAAGTAGTTATGGAAAATTGCTCACTCATTCACTCTACCATTGTGTTATGTCATTGATAAGACATTTTATCATAATGTGTGGAAATGAAACAGAATAAGCATCTTTGCTTCTTCACTTTCTGCTCCCTCTTCTTTTTCAGACATTCTTGACTTCCAATCATTGAGCCCAAGAAATGCGTCCACAAGGAAGGATAGCGGAACAACACTTTTGGATAAAACTCTGCTTTCTCCAGATTCTCCAAGATCTATCTCAGAGAAGTAGGTGTCAGTTGTTTGAAACATGTTTCTTCTCTCTTTCAAAGAGTTTTTTAGACAATCAAGCATCTTCTTTCTTGTTATTTTTATTGTTCATGCAACATTTTGACTGATGCTTTCTTCAGATACTCTCTCCATATGTAAAAAAAAGTGAGCCCTTTTTTTTCACTGGTGTCAAGTAACGGACAATTTTTTCATCCTTCTTTTTAACAGCAATGCTTGTGATGCAGGATTCAAATATTTAAAAATTATTTAAAGAATGAGTTTGATTATCTGAAAAATTCTTTGAATGTTAATAACTCTTCTAAAAATTATGTGCGGTGTCTTTACAGTTTTTGTCGCCGAGTTCAGATTTTCCTCTGTTTTTATAAATGTTTCTTATAGAAAGTTCTATTACATCTTTCAATGAAAATGTATCCATAGTGGAAGCAGTCTTAGATGTTTTAGTAATCATCATATATAGGATAAAAGCTGTGTCTATCACATTTATAGTATCAGTAGCAACCTTCAGCCCATCTCTTTCCTCCTCTTATTAAACTACCTTTTTCTACCCTCTCTCTGCCTACCCTCTTATTAAACTACCTAAGTTTTTTTTCCCTTCCTAGCACCATTAAATTACTTTTTTTTTCTCCTTTCCCTTCCCATTAGGTATGTCTTACTTATAGCAACAATAGCAGCCATCAGCTGAGCCTCTTGTGGTACATTTATGATAACCATCCGTGAAGCAATGGATTATGAACTTGTAAATTTTGCCATAATGTTAGACAAAAAAACAGTTTCAATTGAAAATTTTACAGTTGCTTTTTATGGAAAATATACCCTTCCAACTCTGACCATACATAACAAAAGGGTTGATATCATTAGGAAAAGTTTCTTCTATGAACTCATATGATACTGACATTTTCTTATTGTAATTAATTTTTGATAAGTATTCCTTTCATCATATTTCTGTTGCTTTTTATCACAACTCCCAGATTGTCATTCTACAGTAGAAGCAGCATAGATCTGAAATGAAGAATAAGTTTTTGGTGAGATTTTCTATTTTCAGTCTACATTGCTGACTATTGGTTATAGAATGACTCTCTGGGAGTTGCAATAAAAAGCAACTGAAATAAGAAGAAAAAAATGATAGTTAAGAATTCATGATAATTGGCAATTCATCAGAAAGAAATTTGAATTATAGTGCTGTCAAAATGATTATGTACTCTTTTCAAAATTGACTTATTCCATTCTAAAACGCTATTTAAACTACAAAGATGTAAACAGTTATGCGTGTTTGTATGCATTTTGGATTCTGTACTCATTCAAGTATCCTGTACCAGGAGCTTTCAAATAATTGTTTACCTCGTGTGACCTTGGGTTGACCTCCAGACCCCAGGATGGCAGCTGATCCCAGGTGAACTAGTGTATCCATATAACCTCATCTATAGTCACCTGACCATAAGACAGATCCGCAAATTGAGAACTATGCAACATGTACATGGAAGAATTATGCTGGGCCTCACATCGAGAGACCACAAGACAGCATGGTACATCCAGGAAAAGACAAGAGTCAGAGACACATAGAATCCATTAAAAAACTCAAATGACTGGGCTGGCCATGTTGCAAGAATGGCAGACAACCGATGGACATCGCGACTCACAACATGAATCCCCCGAGATCACATGCACAACTGAAGCCGGCAGAATATTAGATGGAGGGACGAGCTAGACAAGTTCAGAAAGTACTGGCTCCGCAACGCCCATGATAGAGAAATGTGGCCCATCCTGGGGAAGGTCTATGTCCAACGACAGACGTTAAAAGACAGATGATGATGATAGTCATAGGTCTCAAAACAAACATGCCACTCTTTTGTTTTTGATCACCCTGTGTACTTGTCCAATATTGTCATGGGATCTTGAGTTTTGCGTACTTGGATTTTGAATGTATTTATTACTATTTGTGTAATAGAAAGCAACAGAAATGAAGTGTAAGAAATATGAATAAAAAATGAATGATAATTGAAGATGCTTTAGCTAAGAATTTGAATACTACGACCATTTCTTGCTTATACACTGTATGCAGTAGTTTGTAATTTTATTTTTGTATAAGTAAATGATGCATACTAAAATACTATGTCTATATTTGGATGTTTGCTTGTTAATTTTTTGTTAAGCTTTGAAGAATAAGAAGTCAAGTTGCCTCAGGCTTTGATTTGATTATGATGATTTTGTTCTTTCAGAGCCAAGAAAACTACAGATTCTTTTGATTGGCTCGAAGATGATAAAAACGATCTTTGTAAGTAAATAGATTTGAATTAGTTCAATTGCTCTTGTCTTTGAAGGTTAATATGAATAAAAATGATCCAATGATTTCAATTCAATGAAGAATAATGTAAATATAAGGATATAGATTATTGATACTTACTAAGCTTAGGGTGGCACAAAGCTCCAAGCATTGGGCAATGTAATTAATATTGAATCTCTACTGTAGCTCGCTAACCCTTGCACTCAGTTTTTTCTTTACTTACTATGACAGAAGGCCACAAGCAAGATGAGATCAAATAAGGAATGAATTCACTCCAGTAGTAATGATGACTGAAACTAGCTTGTTAATCATTGTTCTATGATGAGGTGCTCTATTCACTAAGTATGGCACGAGGCAACATCTAGTGAGGATTGAACTCACTACAGTGGTTATGGTCTATAAGGCTTGCTCAATAACCATTTTTGGTGAGACTCAGGAAATGACTGAGCCTTAATCTGGCCTCTAGCCATGAGTGTTAGACATCTAGTGAGGATCAAATTCACTACTGTAGTAATGTAAACTTACTAGCTTGCTAACCATCGATCCTTGGTGTGCTTCCTTTTTTTTTCCTTTGATATTAAACATGACTACCCACAACAGACTGGTTTAACCACTGTTGCTGGGTTTAGGTTATTCTTGTGATCTGACATTTATATGTATTTATCTATTTATCCAGACTTCGCCAAGCCCTAATTATTCATTGTGGAAGCTTGAAATTTTGCACCCTTTTCAATCAATTAGGAAAATGGTTTTGTTATTTTTTGAAAATTTCACCCCTAAATAAGATTTTATTGAGGGTGAGGGGTCAATTTACAAATGGAGATTATACCAAATTGGTCCCTTAGTTTGCGACGAGCAGTATTCATGCTTGTTTTTTGAAACTTTGTACCTTTTAGTGATCACAGCTCAAAAAAGCTAACATTAATCTTTTTCAAATTTTTCAATTGATCACCCTATCAAATGACCAATCATACCTGATCTAAAAAAAAAAAAAAGGATCATAAATTTATGATTCAAACCATACTGGTAGTATTTTCATCAAGGTAAATTAATTTTACCTTCACCACTTCTTGATTTACATGGTAAAAACCAGCATGTATAGGTATTGGTGATTCATTATTTCCCTTGGAATACTCGTTTTTACTTAATTTCTTGAGAAATATGTACCTAAATTTTATGTCTACATGATTTAAACATTCAATTCTTATGTTATATCAGGGTAGTGTCATGATACCAATTAGACTATTTCACTTTATTTCAATTGATCTGTTGATAATATTGGTTATCAATTCTTCCACTTGTACCAGGTACCATTGTTAAGTGTGCGTGTGTGCACAGTCCATTGTACAGTAAACTGTTGTTATAACACTACTCGTTCTAATGATACTAATGACGCATTTGTTTTTATATTCTTGCTAGACTATTGTTGGATATTAATTTGCAGCAACAGCACATGAAGATTTCAGTGCATTATTTTAACAGAAATCAGTAAATTCTTAAAATAATAATGATGATTTCGGTACTTTTTGTCAGTATCAATACACTTGGTGTGTCTCCCTATAACGACACTCTTTAATCCCCGAGGATGTTGTAATAACAGGAGTTTACTGTATATGTAGATTCTTATGGCTTATTATGACTGCATGAATACATAATTGTTATCATTATTTCAGTCTGCCAAATCTCCGAAATCTGTGAGAAGCAGCCAGAGAGCTCACGTAGTCGCTCCACCCACAGACGCAATTCCCAGCCCACAGATGATCTCAAACGAATCGCTCCGAGCCTCAGTGACAAAGTTTGGCATGAGCCCCTGGAAAGTTTAGACCTGCCATTGTTACATAAAGATAAAACCAATCAACCCCTTGATCAGGGGATGGGGGACAGTGTTGAAATCCCCCTGCAGCCGACTCTAAAGCTTCGGAATAAATCTGACAAGGCCGATTCTCACCTGAGGCTTAGAGTAAAGAGAGATGGTTCAGGAGTCCCTTCATCACCAAGGTGTGCATTCATTTATATGATTATTTGCACCATGGACACATTTTTATTATGTATTGATCTATTTGAATTATTGTTCTCTTCTCGGTTGTTATAGATATTGTTATCAACAAGAATAAGGATACCAGTCTGAATAATTAGTAGAATAACGACAATGACTCATCTCTTCTCAGAATTTCAGGCAATTATTAATTTGTAAAAAAATGAAAAAAAAATTTATTTTAGCACATGACGTATTATAAATTATTATTTCTTTTTGCTACTATTCACCTTCATCTTAATTGTTGTTGGTTTTTATCGTAACTAAACTCAAGCTGGGTACTCTTCAGTAGAGAGTAGATAGATTAACACTTCGAAATGGAATAAAGAATAAGTTCCAGGTGAGATGATTAATTCATGCACTGCTGAAGAGAGCCCAGCCTTAGTCAAGTTGCTATAAAAAGCAACAACAATCATGATGCAGGTGAATAGTTGCAAAAATGAATAAATAATAATTTAGAATGCTTCATCTACTAAAATTAATTTGAAAAAAAAATGAATTGAACTGAACAACCCGTCAATAACAAACATGGTGCTGGGGAGATTGTGAATAGGAAGGAAATTTGAGGGTTTGATTGGGACTGACGTTTGCCACAGTTGTCAAGTGGTAAGAATGGTCACACATCAAGTGAATCACCTTTGGGTAGAAAGGGTTGTGAATTTGATTTTCATCTGGAACTAATTCTTTATTTTGATTCAGACTATTAATCTATTTACTCATTGCTGAAGTGTAACGAGCAAGAGTTTATTGCAATTAAAAGCAACAACTATTAGGATGAAGGTAAATAGCAGCAAAAATACACAATAATAATTAATCAATTTGTATGTGTGTGTATGTGTTCAGGGTTGAGCACTCTTTAAGTGAGGTAAATCATCCATTGTAAGCTTATGCAATGTTCTTCCATAGGAGTAGAACACCGTGGTGGATGAGGAGTTTCTGCATAAATGAATATATCGCTTAAATTCAGCCTTACTGACCACTCAGTTCCGGCTTCGAAGTGAGGGTTTCAATTCTGCCTCGCGGTACTAGATGGGATAAAAGTCTATAGCCACACTGAAGAGATGTAATACATCGAAACAGCTGTCTGTGGATGACACAAAAAAATATATATATGTATATATATCATATTTCTGCGTGTATAATATGATTCTTATAAAAGATGTCCTATATTTTGGGGTGGAAAAAAGGCATGAAATTGTAGCCTATTGTATTATACAAGTATTTTATTTGACTGCACAGTTTATCAGACCCGCATGTGTTTCTGCTTTAGTGTTCCAAATTTGTGTACTGCAATACTGCAGTGTCACAATAAGTGCCCACTATTTCCCTGCTGTCTATTATTACAATAAGTGCCCACTATTCCCTTGCTGTCTACTATTACAATAAGTACCCACTATTTCCCTGCTGTCCACTATTACAATAAGTGCCCACTATTTCCCTGCTGTCTACTATTACAATAAGTGCCCACTATTCCCTTGCTGTCTACTATTACAATAAGTGCCCACTATTTCCCCGCTGTCTACTGCTACCATAAGTCCCCATTATTTCTTTGCTGTCTACTATTACAATAAGTGCCCACTATTTTTCTGCTGTCTACTGTTAAGATAAGTAACCACTATTTTTCTGCTGTAATAGTAGACAGTAGAAAAATAGTGGTTACTTATTGTAAGAGCAAACAACTGACAAATAGTGGGCACTTATTGTAGCAGTAGACAGCAGAGAAATAATGGTATTTTTTTGCTGTCTGCTGGTACAATAAATACCCACTATTTTTTTATGTCTACTTTTACATCAAGTGCCTCACTATTTTTCTGTTGTGTACTGTTACAATAAGTGCTTACTATTTTTCTGCCGTCTACTGTTATAATAGCAATTCTATTGATAAAATAGTGGATAGTGCTTGTTGTTTATTCCACCTTATAGAATTCTTATACGATGAGAAAACATGATATGTAAGGCCCAGGTAGGGACAGCTGTTGTCGTGGCCAGCATAGGGGCACTTACTAATTAAAATAACATGAAAGAAATAAAGAGAAAAGTACCCACCTTTTCTACGTCTTGTATACTCAATTTGAAGCTCAAATTAATTAAAAAGTTTTATTCACTGAGTACTGAAACGTTTTTATCTGATTCAATTAATTCTTTCTCCAATATATTTCTTGGTGGGGTCGGAGGATTGCTTCATCTTTATCATCAGTTGAGCTAAATTTAAGTAATGTATAAACATTTCCTATATACATTTAAATATAGTACAAACTCCTTATCTTCACACTGATTTGGGTACAAAATTTTTCATGTTGTATACAAAGAAATATGGTTGGTACATCAATAACTCTGCTGCTTACTAATCGAAAAAGCATTTATCTTTCTCCCTTGTTGATGCATTCAGTTTAGAGGTGAATTTTAATCATATAAATCAAACATTATATAGTGAAAACTTACTATCAGAATTCAGCTCATAACTACATACCAGGCTATAGACTTATTGATCTATCTATTCTAATGAATAATTATATGATATGTACGTTAAAACTCAGCTAAAAACCTCCTCTTGAAATCTCCTTACTCTAATCTCTTGACAGTGTTTTCTAAGAATAATTTTCAGTGAAAAATCTTCTGCAAGGTTTTATTTTGTTAGTTGATATAGCTCTGAAGCCATATAGCTTGTAACGTTGCCATTCAGAAGAGAATGATTGTGTCTTTCTTTTCTTCAGCGTGACCCCAGCACCTTTACGCACAATCCTTGATGATGATGATTTTCTAGACACGGCTGTGGAATCCAAAACTGAGGATGAATTTAATCTGGATCTAAATGGTGAGTTGGCAGAGAAGCCATTTGTTGATTTTTACAAATTGTTGTGCCTTTGTCAATTATTGATCTTGTTTGCTCACTTTACATTTTCATTTTATTGATAAAAGAGAACTTTATCAATTTCACTTGTTCTAATCTACTGTCTTTTCCCCGAATTTCTCCTCTGTTTATTTGTAAATTCTGCTTCTCTTCTTCATGTAATATCCATTTGTGCTTAAGTCATTTGTGGAGGCAGCAATGAATGTTGTCCTTGAAAAAGAGTTTCGAGTTTGACTGTAATTTTGTAATAATATTTGATGTCACTGCAGGCTGCAATAAAATGCTAGGTGTCTGGCACCTGATAATATAACAGTGAATCAGGCCTCATGACCCCAACATACTAAATAAGGTCTGATAGCTGCAAATTGGCACAATGTTAGTTGAACGGCTCTGATCCTGAAATCTCAAGTGGCCCTTAGCTGCAGTTAATGTCTAGCTTAATGTCAAGAGGTACAAGTTGATGGGAATCTTAAATTTGGTTCCAATTGGCCTTGACAGGACAAAAGAAATCAGGGGCATCTATATATTCTGGCAGTTAGCAGCAGCCAGGCAGTTGGAGACAAGCAGTGAGACTCTTGCTAAAGATAAAGTTAAGACATAGCAGCAAAAAGTAGCAGGAGTTTAGGGCCGAGAGATTCATATGAGATGTGATAAGCTAAATATGCATGCATTTTTGCATCATTCATTTGGCCCAAGCAACCGTCTCACATCTTTTAAACAAAAGGTTAGCCATCATAAAAAACATAATAAAAATGTGAGATATTTGTTTTCTACTCCTTGTTTTCTGCTTTGAATAATCAGCTAGTCATGGCTTGATTATGTGTGGGTATTTTTCTGATGACGTGTATTTTTGTCCACAGTACTTTTTCTTCTAAAGAAAGGTAGCAACACAAAATGTGTTTTTTCTTTCTTTTGTCAGAAGGTGTGTCTTTTGTGGTACAATCTGTTCTTTCTTTCATAGCTGTATATGAATTACTAAAGACTAACCAAGCAACAAGAATTGCAGGATTGAACTTGAAGACTTTTATATCCTTACTCTAATGCTCTGAGCTATTTTAGAAATATACCAATATATGTACTTATATTCATTCCAATGTTATCACAACTATTCCAAATTTTACTGATTCAATGGACTGAAAAATTTTTTGTTCAAAATGGAACTCAATATTAATGCAGAAACCTGGGATTGAAACTGGGACATTTAGATGTATATTCTAACACTCTCCCAGATGAGCAGTTAGGGCTTATATTTTTGGTATTTCACTTGTGTTTTTTGTCATACAATTAGTAACTGTTTGCCTATCTGTGCCAAATTGAATGATCGAAGTCCCTCTGTTCAATTTGAGGTGATAATTACCATCCTATCTGTATATTTTTTATACACAGAAACTAAATGTGAATTTTACCTTGTCCTCCTGCCCAACAGATGGAGATACTTTCTGCTATATTACTGGGGACTTGGCTATATGAAGTTTCATTCAGAAAGGTTACTTGGTGATTGATGATGTTCACTCACAAGTGTGAAGAACCAAAGTTTGGTTAATGTCTATTATTAGTGTTAATACTCAGGTAGAGGGAGAGAAGAATGAAGTGAGCTATTCTTATGGAGTGAAATATGAAGATTCCTTGAGCAGATAATATGGACTCTAGAGAGCAGGGATCCGAGGGACACAAGCTGTCAGAACACATTGAGATATGGATTGAGAACACATTTTGCCTTTCCAGCTGAGATCACATCAACAGCTGGGCATCCTGACCTTGTCATCTGGTCAGTTAATTCAAAAACAATTTATGTCCTTGAGTTCTTTTTACCTTCAGCGGTTCCTTTTGAAGCAAATGTCAACTCGGCTTATGAACGTAAGCTGGAAAAATATGAAGATCTGCGAGAAGAAATATACAAGCAATGTCTGCATAACCAATATATTTCCTATCGAGGTGAAATGTCAGGATTTTATTGCCAACTTGGCCTTTATGTACCTGACTAAACTTGGATTGCCAGC
Source organism: Thysanoteuthis rhombus (assembly GCA_963457665.1). NCBI lineage: Eukaryota > Metazoa > Mollusca > Cephalopoda > Oegopsida > Thysanoteuthidae > Thysanoteuthis > Thysanoteuthis major. The sequence continues at coordinate 7,508,473 of OY735228.1, read as the reverse complement.
AACTGAGAAGTTTAAATAAAGATGTTCCAAGATCAGTGGCTGCATTTTTAATCCTCTTTTTCTCTCTCTTCATATTATTGTACTGCGGCACACAGTTTGAGAACCACCACTTTATGCTGACTAACAACCTGTCATAAGGAAGTGTAGAATAGATTGATTCTGGCAAAAGAGCCATCACCTCTATAGCTAGGTAGTATCACAAGTGCCATCACCTTGAAAGGTGTGTAGACCCACTCGTAGTCAAATTACTTATAGCAAATTGATTGCTTTACTGTACCTTATTAATTCTGTTGAAACAGCAGTGAATTTTTGTGATTATTATTTACTAGCAATGCACCTGTCAAAAATTACTGGATTATTTAAGTATGTATCGGCACTTCTGAGTATCAGCGCACTCTGTCTAGGATATAAGTGTCCTCCCTGACCCTAGGATCAAAGTGTAACTCCCTGGCTCTTTTGTCTGGAATGAGACATGTCATGACTAAAGTCACCTCCTCCATTAGTGATAAGCAATACCTATATAAAGTAAACCCCAAGGATTCTCTTTTCTTGCTTTCCCAGTGCCTGAGGCACTGCTGTCTACGTAGTTGGAGACAGTCAGATTGTAACAAAGACGCCTCTTTTCTCATATTTTCTTTTTCTCTCTCACTCCAGCCAAATATCCTGAGATAAGGAAGCTGCTATCAAATGATAGAAACACCTCTGATTTACATCACATGATGGTCAGAGGCATAGCTTAGGGCGGGTGCTATTTGAAAACTCCCCCAGCCCCCTGAAGGAGTGTGGGGCCCCCAAAACTTCATAAATAGTAGTTCACCTACTGTATTTCTACTGAAATTATACAATAACAAAAATATATATGCACATACATGAATTGCATCAATAATAATTCAGCCTTTGCGGTTGTTTTTCTCCAATTGATATTGTATGTCTATTTATCACAAGTTTTCCATTTTCATCGATTCTCACTGAATGTTGTAGAGGACCCCTCAAATCTCTACGTGTGTCAGTAATTTGGTTTGTATAAATGCTTCATGTTATTTTGTTTTCAGCTCTCGCCCATAACCAATTGATTTATTTGTCTGCATTCAATAAATTGTATTTTTTGATCTTCTTACCAGAGGATGACTTTGGGAGGTGCACCCCGATGCAGAAAATTCAAAAGAAGCGTTCAAAATGGCGTGATCACTCGGATAATAAATTGGAGGAATTTTGGGGATCTCTGAATTATTTTAATCATCTTCATCGAGGAAGACTATCCATGGATGGTAGAGTTCTTTTTCATCTCCATTTTTACATGATAAATGTTTCTAGTTCCACTGCTTTACAAAGACGAATGCCCTTGGCTTAAAATAGACTCCTCAATTTTCGTTCATTTTTTGTAATCAACTGAAACATTTTATTCTGAAGCGTAAAGAAGAAAAAACTGGTCTGTTAGTCACTCAATAGGAACTGTCATGTGACCGACATCTTTTGGCTTCCTATGATGTGGGGGGGTAATTGATGAATAAGTTACTTCTCTCGCCTATTGTTGGGAGGTGATCACTAAAAAAGTATGAATTTTCAAAAACCAGTGTAAATGCAGCCAGATACAGACTAAGTGACCAATTTATCCTAAACTTAAATTGTAAATTGACCCCCCCCCCGAGTTCTTTAAGGGCGGTTGAAAAACCTGAAAAAAAAGTTTTTTCTTGACATAACATAACAAGGATTAGATATTTGAATTTTCAGCCCTCTAGCTCGTTTAGTATGGCCTGTACACCTGATGCTTAGATAGCCCAACCTACTTAAAAACTGAAGAAACCTATGTTGACAGTTTAGGTTTATGGTTCCTAACAGTACAAAACTAGAGGTACAGGCTGCCTTGATTTTACGCGACGGAGGTATTCCTAGAGAGGGTGGCATAAGCAAAATTAATGTGAAACAAATCCATTATATAGGCATGTTAATGTAAGTTTTCGCTAATAAATTTAATGCTATTTGCTGTTTTGATTCACGAAATAAATAACTTGATAAAATACTCCCTGAATTACGTAAAAAAGAGAAACAAGCTTTGCTGCACTTGGGTCAAACTCCTTTGTGTCATTAAATTATAAAAGGTGAACAAAGCAGAATTGATTTCTCCATACAATATTATTCTAAAACTGTGTGGCCCATTCCAACTCATTTAATAGTAGTTCCTGTCAACTTGAGTTGAAAAAGAGAATTCATCATCAGTTTTTGCATATGTAACTCTTATTCAAGTCGTCATGACGTAGGAGCCTGACAATATTTTCATACCAGAAATTCAATGTTCATAAACAAATACCGAGAAATCCCTAATGCAAGTTGACATGACATCATGGTTTTACTATTTTTCCCCCTCTCTTTTTTATTTGTGTCTTAAATTCAAAAGTCTGATGATTTCACAATAATAAAGTCAACTCTAGGAGTTTGACAAAATTGGAACAAATTTTCAGCAAGCGTTTTTGTAAATTGGTGTAAATCAAACCAGCTTGTAATAACCATCATTAATGGGACTTGATTAAACAAATTTTCATATTCAATATTTATGCTTGAAACCAAAGCAATAAAGGTTTACATGATAGTGATATAGAAGTATTGACATTGATTATAGGTGACCATCATTTATAGTATCTTATTAAACAAATTTGCTTATATAATGTGGATATTCAAAAATTTCTGTAGTACTTTGCTTATACAATGCCGACATTTAAAAATTTGTGCAGTTATTCAAAATGATGTGTTGTTATTTATAGATATTGATTTCAATTCAGGTGTGTGTAATACAAATTTAAATCAAGTGCCAGAGGGCTAAAAGTTTATTTATCATAATCTGTTAATATATATATATATATATATATATATATATATATATATATATATATATATATATATATATACAATGAAAAACACCTGAAAATGAAAGCAGCCCAACCTAATATAAGATGCATACTCTATGGACATCTGAGAAGGTTTTGAAGTAAAATGTATTGAGAAAAATCTTTTTTTAGGTTTTAGAGGGGGTTTCTATTTACAATGTAACTATAGTGCTAAACTGGACACTTAGTTTCCTTTCAACTTCTCTTCTCCCCAAAGAGGTCAAAAATGGAAGGAAACCTTTTCTCCTCGGGGAGGAACTTTTTTTTCTTCCTTAAAAGAGTCAAAAGTGAAGGTGAATTTTTTTTTACCTTTGAGGGTTCAAAAGTGAAGGGAAACTTTTTTTTGAATACCTGAGAGCTATTGTCATTTCTTTTAATCCCTAAATATTTACCTCAGCATAGATCATTACTACAGCTAGTTATATATTTGCATCGTATAAGTAAAAAATAATGGGATTATATATATATGGATAAATTATACTAATATGTACCTTAATATGTATCCTTCTCAATAATTGTTCATATCTTATATATAAACATAAGCAGTGATGAGCAAGGTAATCAGGCAAGCAAACAAGTAAAGCTGTAATCAGCAGGAGCCATTCCAGATGTGCCTGCTGCATGTTTGATTGGTTGCTAACTCTTCACTTACTTTTCCCTCATATTCGAACAGTGTAAGGTTGGCTTAGTAAGAAACTTTGATATGAAAGTCTCTAAACTCTTGTTTTATTGATAAAATTTCAGGTGATATTTTGGATGGATATCTAAATGAGATGAAGGCGAACCCTTTACAAATGGAACCAGAACTTAGTCCTCCTCCCGAAATGCCAGCTATTGTCAGCCAAGAGAAACAGAGCTGTATATCTACGTCAGAGTAAGTTTTACCTTTTTCCTTGTTTGCTTTCCATCTGATTAACTAACACTGATGATTATTAATAATTTACTTACCTTAAAATTTAGATTTAGCCCTTTTTATTAACTGTTCATTATTAACCTCTTTCCTGCAGAATAATAGATAATAAAATAACACCAAGAGATAACAAGAAAGCACTCAGAGAGTGCATACCTCTGGCAATGCTGCACATTAACTAAAAATTAAATGGAATAAAATATTAAGGACTCACATCATGTAAAAACTACTGTGTTACTTCCCTTGAAATCCAATTTTATCCTTTTTTTTTTTTTTGATAACTGTTGTTATTAACCTCTTTTCCTAAAATATCTCTTTTAATCGAAAAAAATTTCTGGATCTTCCACCAAAATTAATCACTTCTCATTTGGCTTATGGCCCGCCCTTTCACAAATTTTCATTGCAATTCATTGGGAACTTTTAGAGATATCATGTGGACAGACAGGAAGACGATACATATGCCACTTCTAATTTTGTTGGCCAATGTAAATTGTCATATTTGACAGCATATAAGAGAAAAGTAATTTATCCCTTGATCATCCCTTTTGCCCATTCTTAATTTTTTTAATGATCAGCCCCAACATGGTATGCTGTCAAAAGACGTTGAGTACATGGCAGTTTCTATTGAATGATTAACCTGATCTATTTTCTTGATATTCCCTACTATCAAATACTTTTAAAATTAGATCAGGTCTTTTCATCCTTTTTTTCATATTGCATTTGTTCGTGTTTTTTAACCCATTGACAATTAAATCATTTTCAGCCTTAGGACACATCAGAAATTAAACAACTCAAGACCACTATTACCAGGGAGTAAACAAACAATATAGTGTGAAGAAGCAGAAGAGAAAAGTGGTAATATGACTATAGATTAGAGTATAACCATGAGTCTTTCATTATGGGTCAAGACATTTTCCATATTGCTTACCGATCATTTCTTCCAAAAAGGTGCTCAAAATATAGTTATTCACTAAGCTTTGTGTGAGGCACCCAATGAGGTTTGAACTCTCTATAGTGGTAATGGTCTATAAGACCAATGTGCTAACTATTGCTCCATAGTGAGTCGCTCAAGCTTGTGTTAAAATGTATGCACAATTTTTGTATGTTTTCTCTATCAATATTGCCATCATTATTATACTTTTTTATTTATCTGTTAATGCTACCAGCTTACGGAACAACATGGAAACTGTTAGTGTACATATTGGTATCAGGTAATGGAATTATTTTTGTGTCTATGCTTGCTTATATATATATATATATATATATATATGATGATGATAAAAATGACAATTGGGAGGTGAAGAGAAAAAACATACAAACTTTTCCAGAGAACTAACCATTTTCATTCTGAGCCCTCCTGTCATTGATCCTTCTTATCTAAGATAAGCCAGACACAAACACCTTCTGATCTCCTCTTCACACAGACCCTTCTTATTTCAGACCAAACTTGACTTTTGTTTACACAGAACATCTCCACTCCTGCTCCTACTAAACAATCCACAACACAGAAATATACCCATTTCTTTCCTCTATCTCAAACATATAGACAGCATACAATTTTCTCTACACTGCTGAGGTTTCTCTGAAAAAGATGGTTGGCATCCATGAAAATGCATTGAAAATGCCCACCTGGTGATAAAAAATTTTGTGATGTAATATCTACTTTTCTCTTAATTCTTTTTTCTTTCCAACTCCATATTGTCATTTTCATCAACATTCTGTCAGATCACCTCAAATCCACACAACAAACATATGGTCTGTTCAGAAAGTATCTAGCCATTTGATATTATGAAAAAATTAGCCCAACTCGGGGGAAATGCTGCCTCAGTCCGTTTCAAAGTATGAGTTGTCTCACTGCGAACTGAGTAACCCCATGGGTGAATGTTTGATCATGCTTGCACAGTGAGGTCCTGTTGCTGACTTACATCAAGGCTGGTTCTTGAGCTATTAAAAATGGTTGAATACTCTCAGGTCAAACCTTTTACATCTATGTGTATATATATGTGTATATGTATAATCTGACAGAATGATTATAAATTGCATTATATCATATAGAAACTACTCTTTGAAATGATATCCCTTCATTACATGGTCAATGTATCACTTGGCCTTGACAACATAAATAAAATATCTATATAATATAACGCAATTTATAATCGTATATATATATATATATATATATGCTCACATATGTATATCACCTGTTTTGCCTTCTACATTTTCTTTGCTATTGCTTTTATTTAACTGCTGATGCATCACTCAATGTTTTACTTGCTTTAGTCAATGATGTATCATAGGGAATTTTGAATATAAAAGAATTAAAAACAGATTTTTAGTGTTATTTACTTGTATATGAGTTTCCGTGATAGGTTTGATTCAGATAATAATAGAAAGTTCACCAAGACATGAGAGTTCATAGTCTTTTCTTTTCTGCCAGAGTTATCACAGACTGGAATAGATAATGGAAGTTTACGATATCAGTGGAAACAGTAGCTCATTTTAAGCAAAGAGTATTAAAGACTGGAGAGGTGAACCAAACCGACCCTATACCTATAAATTCTCTTACTTGAAAATGACCTCTATCTTTAGCTTCTAGAAAAAAAAATGAAAAGCTTGGTGTAATCTGAAGGCTAACACACAAATGAACTGGAGCCAAAATGGTAGCTAGTCTCAAAACTCCATCAAGGGGTAATTACTGGCCAGGTAAGTGAAATAATGACTCTCTTGAAACTGAAGACAAAAAATATTATTCCATCAATTATCCTGACCAGTATCCTCATTTTTGTTGTTTACATCAATGTTTTGGCAACAATATCTCTTAATGTTTCAGTTGGTCTACATCTTTGGGAAAATATTATCTCTAATTTTCATTAATTGAAGCATTGTCAAGCATTATTAATTTTTGACTGGTAGTTTTTTCAGTTGCTTTATTTACACCAGTAGTATTAGTGTTCCACTGTTGATTTTTCTTTATCTGTTTTTTATCGGTACATTGTGTTTTAAATTTTATTTTTAACAGTTGAAAAATTTGAACAATGCATTTAAACTTATTCTTCTACTCAAAATGGTTATTCTGTTCTGCTCTTATCATTTTGATTCTTAAAAAGATAAATAAGGTAGTAAGAAATATCTGTTCCTTGCATAGATTAATCACCATATCCCGCATGTGTGCCAGAACTAATTATCTAATAGAATTATCTTTACTCTGTAGTTTCTATGATTGCTTGGCAAAGGTTTTGATCCTACCTCATCGTACTGGATGGGAGAATGGATAATCTATAGCCACACTAAAGAGTTGTAATACAACAAAACAGCTGGTTGTAGATAACTCAATTATTTAATTATATATATATTTTTATATATATATATATCCCATAGGTCTCTTTTAGAAGGCTACTAGACATTTAGATTATGGTATTTTAACCACTTTAATATGTTAGTCTTGAAACAGTTAAGACAATGGAGTTGGGAATGCGTCATATTTAGTAACAATTATGCACTTGTGCCAAGTTTTTGAAATCTGCCATGATGTTTGGTGTGATGTTGATATTTTTGAAAAATTGTCCAAACAAGTTGATGGTAGCCTGTATAAGTAAAATATAATCTTGCCTCTACCTAAAAGCATCAATTTCATGTCTGCACTGCTGGTAACTCAAGATTATTGTGTAATCATCATCATTGGCCGTTATTAGTCCACTGCTCTCCTTCCATGATGAGCATGATCATGCTAATCTCTGCCATGTCTTACCAGCAAACTTTTCTATCTCATTTGTCCATCTTATGTCTGTCTTTTTCCTACTGCGTTTACTGTCCCATGGGCACTTTTGCCCTGTTTGTTGTCCTTTCATCTTGCTATGCGCCCTGCCCATCTCCATTTTTGTTGCCTAATTACTTGTATGATATACTTAACTCTGGTTCTCTCTCAGATCCATAATCATTTTCTATCTTCAAGAGTTATTCCTAACATTGCTCTTTCCCTTACCCAATGTGATATTCTTTTATTTGTTTCAAGCATATTGGCAATTTGCTTTTCAGCATATCTCTATTTATACCAAATGGTTTCCAACCAATCATTGTGCACCATCTTATTTTCTATCTATGATCTTTCTTAAGCTTTATCTCTTGGCCTACTTGAATATCTCTCTTAGCTTCTTCTAACTCTTCACTGTCAATTCTAAAGTTTTTTTGAGGTGGACTTTATCACTGAACATTACTTTTGTTTTTGTGTTGTTCATCTTTAACCATATCTTTTGGCTTTCTCTACTTACATTACTTGACATGTTTTGTAAATCTTCCACAGTTTCTGATAAACACCTTTCATAAAATAGACTTGGAAAATGTTGAGAGTAAACATAGACAGAAAATTGTGTAATGCTACTAATATATGTATTTTTTTATGAGAAATCCACTTCGGACATTATTCTTGATCTTCAAGTTCATTTTAAGGTCAGAAACCACTCTTTGATGTCTTTTTATTAATATTACCATAGCTCTGGATTTGAAGAGAGAGAGACAAAAAGTTTGTACGGTGCACGCAACTCATGTAGAGAAATTGGCCAATTGCAAAAACTTGGCACCAAGTGCACGATTCTCATGAATTCCCTCTCCACTAAGTTGGGTTACTTGTTGATCAAAGACTCAAGTTGAAAAGATGTACAGCATCAAGGCAATCGGTGAAGAAAAATCTCACTATCTCAACTAAGATTTAAGATCTAATTTTCTCTTTTATCTTCAATTTGAAATGATTCTGAGATTTTCCTTTCAGCGTTTATGTTCTTGGTTCAATGTTTCTGTTCAACTGAATCTTCTGTATGATGTTTCTATTCAATTGTCTGTTGCTTATCTCGTAAAGTTGTCAGTGATTTGTCTGTTGGCTCCTACATTTTGCTGGATTTAGATAATCCAGTGAATTCATGTGAATTCACTTTGATAATATTTCATTAATGATATATATATATATATATATATATATATATATATATATATATATATATATATATAAATGCACATACTATACTACTGATAATTATTTGTTCAAACAGAAACTTTACATGTATAGCTTAGTTTTAAGAGTTTCAAACATAAACTTTATGTGAGAAAAAACAAATTTTCTTGCAGTCAGCACAAGGCATATATTTAGTGATATTTTCTCATGAGGTTCTTGATGCTAAATTTCTGGATAGATTTTATAAATTGAATTAGATTGTTAAAGATATAAAAACTAAGTGTCTGTCCTGCTAAATTTTTTTTCAGGATCGATTGACAAAGGGATTGGAAAAGCTAACTAACCTTGTTATTTTGAAAGAGTTAACAAACTACTTTGTTAAATAACCTTGAACCAGATCAGTACATATGTGGAAACAATACATAGATTGGTCACATGACAGCCTCTGTTGCATGATTAACTGAACCTGTCTTTGTTGTTTTGATCACTCTATTTCAGCCAATAAAAATTCCATCCTTACTAGTATAGTCTGAGATTCTGGAATAAAGTGTTATTATCATTTCATCAATCTCTCAAAATAGTATCTTTATCTTTGCTGTTTTGATCATTATTTCAGCCATTGAATTCTCTGGCCTGTGGTATATGTGTAAGTTTGTAAACTCGTCTCTGGCTGCACTTGCCATATTCTACCTTAGGTTGTATCTTTACCCCAAGTTAGGTAAATGAAGTCATACACTGTTTGAGATTGAATCATATAACTGTAAATATGGGTTTATAGACTCCAGAAACGGAAGTTTTAATCATTTACTTCCTTTATTCTAGAACTGATCTCTGATAAGATTAGAAGGAGATTTTATCTGTATCTTTATCCAATCTGATCTCTTGTAGTCATCTATCAGCCCCCCACCACACACACATATATATATATATATATATATATATATATATATATATATATATATGGGGAAATAATGGATTTGCTACAGAAATATGTTTGTGTTCCTGCCCTTTTTTTTATAATATTCATTATTTATACATTAATATAAATTTATAACAACTAGCCAGGTATCCACTTCCCCTATGGAAGATAAAATACAAACAGAGATCAACAACTAAACAAGAAAAAAAAATATAAATAGAATAAGACAAAGGTTTTCCACCCTGAAAAAAGATATGTACATGTATGACAGCCCATTCCATTTACAGTGGTGAAAAGTTGTGATAGTTAAAAGGTCATCCTCTCTCGTAAGGGTGAATTATATGTTCATTATTTGCTATAGGTCTTCCTAGTATTGTCTGATTAGTATCATCTTGCTTGTTGTTATGATAATTATTTAGGCTGATTCAATCGTTGGTTTTCATCTAGTGTCTATCAAATCTTGTAATTTTCAAGTAACTAGGAACAAGTTCTATTATCTCATTCTAAAACTTGAAAAAAAAATTTGCCACCACAATTTGCAGGCTCAAATGACAAAGCCTCATGCCAAATTTGCAATTTTTTCTCCAAAATAAAGAAAACAAATTTGGCAGTGCTAGTGTCACACTTCCTTCCTTCATGAAAGTCTCAAAGGTAAATAAAACAGAATTCATTCCATACAATATTATCCCAAAACTATGTGTCCCATTTCAACCCCTTTATTAATAGTTCCAGTTAACACTATTTGTAAATTTTAACAAAACAAGTCGACCTGACTTGGGCTTTAGGGTTGGGAGTGAGTGCATCATCATTTTTTTTTTCTTTTGCACGTCACTGTGTCACTGTTATTCATGCATGATGTCACTTGTTTCTGGTCTAATCATTGTCATCCCATATGAAAATAAAGTCAAAACTCAATAGTCAGAGTTTGATGAAAGAAATTATTCACAAAATGACAGATTCTGACCAAAGATCCTTGGCAATTGTTAGATAAAAAATGAATCTGAGGAATACCAGTGTATACACTGATTGAAACGTTGTGAAGGACAGACACTGTAGAAAATGCATTATGTCTGTAAACATTTGTCAATCAAGTTATAAGTTTATATTCTCTAAAGCAAGTCTGATTTTCATCATTGGAAAACATGGAGTCTTAATGAAATTGTTATTGTTGGCATGAAGAGAAGTTTTTAATCCCTATGGTCACTGTAACAAAATAGGGATTATTATTACAATAAACTCTCATAATGGCACTCGTTCTAACAGCACTATTTAATAACACGTGTTCTAACGGCACGTTTGTTTTTATATTCTTGCAAAACTATTGTCTATAGGTTTATTCATTTTATTTGCAAACCTGGAAACCATATATGAGGCATTCGATTGAGAAAGGATAATATAAAGACATTATTGTCTGTTCTTCTGGGTTTCTCATTATACACTTTGTATAAAATTCAAGCATTAAGACAGCACTCTTCAATCCCCAAAGGTGCCATAACAACTGGAGTTTACTGATTTTGTATATATATATATATATATATATATATATATCTCACTAATAAATTGCAAATTGCCTTATAACAAGGGATGCTTTTCATGACGTTACAGAATCCATAGCCAGTCTTTGATCATGTTCAGAAGAGGCGAAAGACTACTTACTTTTGCAGTCAGATTCAACTTTGAAAGCAACAATAAGATGTAGAAAAGACAAACTAAAAATTGATATAGAAAATATTTCATCGGTAGTCAAGCTTTACACTTGTTTGAAATGGGGACTTTTTTTTCTGTTGATTCTTTCTGATGTCTGTTATTAGTACCAGAACCTCTAACTTTAAGGTCTTTTTATCAATGCTCTACCACTGAGCTCTGCTCCGTTGTTCTCTTCTCTTTCATGCAGACATGCTTTCCTTTCGACTCTCTTTCTGTCCACATACTTCTTTCTTTTGTTCCCTTTTTAATTTTTTGTACTTCACTTTCTCTTGAACCTTTGTTTCTGTCTGTTAAATCTCTATATTTTAGGTATCCAATTTTCTGTCTCTTTTTTTGATGATTCAAAAACTAGATAGCGTTCCACTTCAATCTGGAAATATTATTGTAATATCAAACAGTAATTCCTTTAGACTATCATCCCCATTTCAGTTGTTTTTATTTGAACATCACAGCCTCTGTACCTTTCACCTTTCCTCGTGTATCTGTTGCCATGGAGACCTACTTTGGGCAAATGAGGTATCTGCCAACACCTTGAATCAGGCCTTTTTGGCTATGATGTTTGAAAATGGGAACCTTGCAGAGGCCAGGGATTGAGGGGTCAATATGATTAGTGACAGCTTAGGATGAGTAGCTACTTAGGTACTCCCTAGTCCCTTACCTAACAACCAACAACTGGATATATCTTCTACTTCTGGAATATATCCTCTTTCCCCTGCCTCTATTCCCCCCTCCCTCTCCCGAGAAGGTGATAGGGTGGACGCCCCTGTCCGTTACATCTGGTAAACTTCAGGGGATTTTCTGTAGAACTCTATGTTTGCTTTCTACCCCATCTGGCACTCTTCCAGGGGATTTCTAAACTATTCTACTGGCTGTAAGGTGGACCGATTGGCATAGCCTTCTCTTTACTCGGTGTATGCACTTCATCAGTCGATTCTGTTTGTTGTCATGAGATCCCGGGCCACTCTTAATTAGAAACTTTTTTTAGACAGATAAAAACTAATAAATCACCTCCTTCCAACTCTGGTGATTAAACAGTATCTCTTGTAGTATCTTATCCAGTACAGTTACCCTTGAGCTACAATATGGTATATATATATATATATATATATATATATATATATATATATATATTGGAAAATATCCAAATCAAATTGACATGACAAACACGAAAAAAGAAAAATAATGTCAATAAGTTCCTGTATCCAATGGACAGGAATATTAAGCGATCAAAAGGGAGGATTAATCTCCCTTGATTAAGTAGCGATCTTCAATGTGCTATTTTTATGCACACTTTTATCTGTATTTATCAGCAGAAATCCTTTTTTTCTTTTTTGTGTCTGGTTAAATACTTATATTCTTGAGCCAATTAAAACATTCACTTACATGTCCTAGAAAAATAAACATGGGTAGAATACTCGTTTAGTTGGGAAATTATTGTTCATTCGATCAGCAAAAGCTGTTTTTGATGGCGTAAAAGATCCTGACCTTTTATTTCGGCTGGGAATGTTAGGGAGAGGAAAAAACCTGCATTTCTCAGAATTCCTCTCATTTATCTCCCAGTTTTTTTAATTTCTCTACCAGTTCTTGCCAATGTGGAATTGGATTACAAAGTTGACTTTTTTAGCCATTTTTGAGAAAAAAATAAGGCTATAATAAGCCATAGAATACGGTAGTTCTTTGTAGGCATTTTGGTTAGATTACTTTGTTGAGTTTAGTTTACTTTTCTATTATCTGAGTAGACATTTACTAAACTTGACTCAGTTTTTGCACAAAGTCACTAATGTAGAGCTCTCAGTGAGAATTGAACTCTCTACATTGATGAATGGTGTGAAAGATAACCTTGCCTAACATTCTCCTATGGTAAGAGCTCTATGTAGATGATTACAAAGCGCAGTATAGCACAATACCTCAATAGTGGGGATAAAGAGATGTTTGAACTCACTAAACTGGCAATAGTCTGTGAAACTAGTTTTCTAAAAACCCTTACAAAGCTCTGTTTAGTATGGAACAAGACCAGATGGAGGTAAATGCAGGTAGGAAAATTGTGTTGTGCCAATCTTCCAAGTGAGGAAAACTTGCTTTCCTCAAAAAGAGGCATTTGAAATTCTAGCTTTAATTAAGGCTCCAAGACCAAGCATTGGTGTCTGTGGGAAATATGCAACTATCTCAACCACCAACTAATGTTCCCTCTAGTTTTTAGCAATCAGTATGTGCTAAAATCTTATGTTGTGTAAATGTTTTTCCTGTGATAAAAGTATATGTGCACTCATTGCTTGTGCTAATGTAAACTTGGAACTGTTTCAAGATAATTTTGACACAGCCCATCTCTCATGACTGATGAAACTGTATTGGCAGGTTTTGATATAATACAAGTATTATTGCATTCTACCAAGTAATTTATTCAGTTGAGATTATATTTTATTCTTTGAACTACTTAGTTGTTCCATTAGATAAGATATCAGAGTATTTCTTTCACTGTAGATGTATGTACTGCTTCAATGCACATTCAGGTCTGATCATGGTTCTATCTATTTGAAGATGGCAACAATGCAATGAATTGATTTAAATAGGAGGGTAGGTGGTTCAATCTGTCAATTTGGGTAGGTAGTTTCAATTTACTCTGTAGTGCATATCTGTTGCTAGAAAATTAAATTCACACTTTGAATTTAATTATGTTGCCATCTATATAATATTGCAGGAATACATCCTTGTAAATGAAATGAGTGACTATGGGGGTTTGAGATATCAGAAGAGATAGATACTACTCCAATATACACTCTGGTCTGATTATTTAAGAATTGCAGTAATGTATTGTAGGAAATGAAATAAGATGTTGATTCCATCTATCAATAGAAATGGATTCAGTTTTATTGTACACTATTGTGAATGTATAATGTTTGAAGGTTAATTTCTCATTATTTTGTGTCTTTCTATTTATATTTCTTCCTCGGGGATGGTCTGTCTGTAAGGTGAATCTTGGTGGTCACCTAGGATGTAAAGGTCTGGGGAGTTTATTCAAAACTGAAAAAATAGTCATTGTATTACAACCAAGATATAAATTTCTAGCCTTGCATAGGGTGCACGAAACCCTTGCTCTGACCCAGTTCCTCCCTCCAATCTTTTTGATGCTTTTTGAAAAAAAATTTCCACTTCAAACTTGTCCTCCTATTTTCTTTTATCCTCTTTTTTTAAGTTATTTAGAAACGTCAATCAAAACCATCACCAAAACTATAAATACAGGTTTCTTTAGTTTTTAAGCTGGTCTGGCTGGTTTGCTATGTATGAATTATATGTATAGGCCATACCAATGGAACTAGAGTATGAAAATTTATTCCGTATTATTTCTAGAAAGAACATTTTTCATTCAGAAATCCCCACTCAGTAGGTTGTCAGTAGAGGGGTTCAATTTGCAATGTAAGTTTATGCTGAATTTCTTCCTTAGTTTGTGTCTGGCAGCATTCATGCTTTTTTTTTTTTTTTAAATCTCTAGTGATCACTGCTGAGGGAAGTAACTAATCCATTGACCCCCTCTCTTTTCCAATTTCTTAATTGATCACCCCCAACACTGCATGCTGCCAAAAGACATTGATCAGATGACAGTTTCTGTTGTGTGACTAACCAGACCAGTATTTTTTAATCAATTAATTGATTTTTTTTTTGCCTCGTTCTTCACCTTTCTACAGAGAGTCTTTATCGCGGAACTGGCTCGCAAATTCAAGGACCAGTGTCCAGGCATTTAAACCTCAGCATTAAATCAATCAACCAAAAAAAAAATGACTCATCGTCACATCTAGAATTTCTTCCTGTAATAACCATTCTGCATAATTGTCTACAAAGAGAGTCTAAACAGAATGGCACTCCCAAAATTTTCGTTTGTTCTCCAATTCATTGACTTTTCTTGTGATGCCTTACCTCTAATGAAAGGGTTAATTATCAGCTAATGGACATTGCTGCTCTCCTTTAATTTTCTTTCTTTGTTGAAATAGATGAGAAAGAATCAAGAATGAAACAAAGCGAACACACTGTTATGATATCATTTTGATCTTTGATGTTTTCTCCAAAAACTTGAAAGTAAGCAGTGCCCTTATGCTGGCTGTGGCTTCTGTTGTCCCTGCCTGGATTTCACATATCATATTACTGCTTACTCAGCACATCTCAGATGTATGTGAAACAGACTTAGAGGTAAAGAGCATCTGATGTGGTGTCACTCACTTCATCCTGTACTATTTTAACTATAGATAGGGAGACAGATAGATTCATGGCTTTCCCAAGGGCATCAGTACAAAGTGAACATAAACTGTCCCAGCCGTGATTTGACCTCGGCTTTCACAGTCCAGTCTTGGCTCTTCATTGGTACCTTTTGAATTGTATTTTTTTTGCAATTTAGCCCTTACCACAATTTACTACCATCGAAGAAATCTCTGTCTACATGTGAGCATGCACCATGATTATTCAACATTTGGCCATTGAATAAAGTTGATAGTTGCCAAACATATTACTTAGAACACAAGGCATTGCTGAGTTGGGTTTGAAAATATTTGGATCTGCGGTTCTTGAATATTATGATAAAAATAAATATTCTTTTATAATGCACGCTTCATGTCAGCTATTAAACAAAAACACTGATGCTCTACCCCTCTCAGCATCACTGCTGTAACACCCCTCTAAAACACTAGCTTCATGTTGGCCATTACATGAAAACAGTTTATAGTTTCTATGAATTATCTCCCTTGACTATCACTCTTTACTTATTACTAAGTATTTCATTCAAAATTATTTCATGTGATAATTATGGCAGTCTACTCCACACACCAAAAAGTCCAACCCTTTCCAAACATGCACCTTTGGAACAGTGCACTGCACTAGTTTGAACAAATTTCTTTTTCATTTCTACCTCTTTTTTTTTTTTTCATATAACTTAATTAGGATATCGGATAAATGAATTGTGGAAGACTCGCTGCGCTCACAAATACACATGCATGTAAAATTGTAAAAATAACTTGTATGTCTAATCTGCTGACTTGGATTAGTCAGCCCCAGCTCAGTGACATCCTGGACCATTGCTACCCTGATAGCCAACAGCATCAATCAATACCACGTGGTATCCATACCACTCTTTTCTTTGTTGTTTTTTCGTACTGGCAATGACACCGTGGCTTGTGTCCAGTCGTGGTAGTCAGTTCTGTTTACTAAGCTTGTGACAGATGGGAAGATCTCTAACTTTCACTACTGCAACAGATGGACTAAAACCTTACTACTGTTGCTACTAGTATTCATGACTAATGTAAGACTTGTGTTTTAACAAATTATAATCATCATTATCTGGTCATATATGTATGTATATATATATTTATTTACATATGTAAATATATATATATATGTATATTTATGTGCTGGTAGATATTTTAGGTTACACAGCAACAGATGTGATGTATTTAGATAACTTCAGAAATGCCAGATCATCGTGGACATATTTTTACCTTCTTCGTTAAAGTGTTATTGGCTCTTCATCGAGATCATGTTCTCCACGTGCCTCTCAGCTCAGGAGTAAGTAAAGATCCACTTTCATTTTGTATTTTTTATAATGTAAAGAGTTGAGTGTCCCATCTTGGTTATTTCTACATTCATATTAGCTTGCTTGGTTTGTTAGCAGTGAGATGTAATAGAATACACTTGTTTGAAGTTTGGATGAAATATTTTAATCCCTAATTTTTTATATTATATATTAGATTTTTTTAGTCTTTTAAAAATTTTTTTTTATTCATCTTATTTTTGTTTTTCTCGGAACTTTTTTAGTCAAATACTTTCCCACCATTAGAGTAAGTACAGTAGTCCCCTTAATAATGTAGGTGTTGGGGTCCAAGTGATACAACTGTGTTATAACTGAGTTCCAGATAATCGAAATTGAATCATGAGTTCCAAACAAATTCAGTAATTCCCTTTATAAGATGGTTGTCAGGGTCCAAGAAGAACAACTGAATTATAACTGAACTGCGGATAATCAAAAGTCAATTAAGAGTACCAAACAAGTTCATCCATAAACATTGTTTTCATCACAAAATCCAAGAATTCAAGTGTAAAATACCACATGATTATGTTGACTGATTGCAAATCGAAGAAATTTAATATTTTAGTCTTATTAAATCTTTTGATGAAATTCTGTTTTCATTTGCTGTGGGATGATTAATACAAGTGATATGTCAATGTCCATCATCCATCTCCTTTATATCACAAACCATGTTAATTTGAGGGACTTCTTTAGCATGAATGAAAAATAAAGCCTGAATTTAGATTTTCCAGAAACTTGTCTTTCATGGATGATGCCTTAACCTACTAGGCTAGACAGGACACAAATCTACTGTCATATTACTATTTCTTTAGTCGTAATCTTCAAACCATTTTGTTTGCTTTTAGTTCTTAGTAATAGTCTCAAACTACCTGAAGTCTGAGATCAAATATTTTCACAGTTCATTTTTGGCTTGTTTTACTTAAAGGTTCTGAGAGTATTCAAACTAGAATGTTGTGATAGAAAGTAAGAATTTTGAGACAGCCCTCATTAGGGCTGTACACTTTTGAAAAAAATTGAGTTGGTTTGAGATTTTGTTAATCTCTTCTTCAAAGTGGTTTGTTTAGCATTCCATTGAATATCAAGGGAGATAATTTCATACAGTAGCGACACCTCTAGGAAGCTGTGATAAAAAGCAATTGAATAATAAGATGAAAAAAAGACTATTGAAAAATGAATAGGGAAAATACTTCATCTTCTAATAATTTGAGAGTAATACCAGGTTGGAAAGAAACAAACTGCAGAATAAATAATTTTATTTCTAGGTGTCTTCAAAAGAAGATTTGAATCTTGGCAAATCAACTGGGATGCTTTGATTTCAAGTCCTTATATAGATATTTATATATATATATATATATATATATATATATATATATATATATATATATATATATTTGTGATTTCTGTTTTTAGTATCTAGTGATAGATTCAACTCTGAGATGAAGTATTTCCATAATTAATTTTTGATTAGACTTAATCTCAACTTATTTACCTCTGCTAATTAAGTTGGGAGAGGTAGTTGGAATTCGATCGTGTCTTTCTGTCAACACAATATCTCTAAAAGTTCTCTAAGAATTTCAATAATATTTTATGGAAGTATGGACCATGGGAAAAGGAAGAATTGATCAAATTTAGGGTGGATCTTTGAATTTTTTTGTAACAGTCACCTCTGTGCATCATGGCTAGATGTTTACACAATATCTCAAAAAGTTCCCTATGAATTTTTAAGGAATTTTCTTGGATGGTTTACCATGGGGTAAGGAAGAAGTTTTCGAATTTTAGGGTGAACCCAGGAAAATTTTCTTGTTCATTCGGAGATCTTCTTTCATTTTTGTAAAATACATATACATGTATTCATTGATATTTTTGTGAATGTCTTGACAATATCTCCAAAAGTTCTCAATGAATTCCAGTGACATTTTGTGGAGGGGTGGGCCATGGGCTGGAGAATAATTAATAAAATTTGCAGGTAGAATGAATTTCGATCACTTTCCCTGTATTGTAGCCATATATAAACTGATTTCCATTCAGTTGTCAGCAACAATGGCTTTAACATATATATATATATACACTGCTGGAATAAGATGACAGAAAAACTAGTCTGAAATTAAGAGGTTTAGAACAAGATTAAATTCATGTTTTTTGGGATGATAGACTGAAAATCCATTTATACTATTAGATACATCAGTAACATTTCTTTTTTCATCTTCTTTTCACCACAACTGTAAGAGGCTTAAAAGATTTGATCAAATAATTAACTAAGTAGTGATTAAGTTTTATTTCAATTTGTTATAAAGATTTACTCTAGCTCCTTTTTCACTTCTGCTAACAAGGTAGAAGAGGTATATGTATTCCCTCTTGTCTGTCAGTCTGTATATCCACACAATATCTCAAGATCTGAATGAATATCAATGAAGTTTTATGGAAATGATCCTTGGGAGAATCGATTAAATCTCAGGGTGGATCTTGGGTTTTTTTTCACTGTTACCTCTCTGCATCAGAGCTAAATTTGAGCTGATTCTTATTGTTTCTAGTGACTATGTTTTATTTCAAATAAGTTATAACAAGTTCACTATGCCCCCTTTTTTGTTTTTGAAATCCAAGGTGCACATGTGTTAGGTGTTGAAACTACTTTGTGACCCTTTTTGGTTGTCATTCAATGAAAATTGCTCTAGAAAATAATTGATTTTATATCATTTGTTGATTTACTATATAAATACATTAAGTATTAATCTTCTATTGATCAAGTTTTCAAAATAATGAATGCAGAAGACTGTGTCTAATTTTCTGGGATGAGGTTATGGCATTATTTCATGAATTCTTGGGGTCAGCTGATGACTGAACTTTTAAACTATAGACCACCTGTTATTGATAGTAGAGGTCTTCAATGAATAAAACTATAAATAATTTAACTCCTTGAATTGAATAGAAATGAATTTAAAAAATTGACCAAATGGTCAAAATGAGATGATTTCAATCAGGAGTTAGTTCCCCTCTTTTATGAATTTGAGAGTTAAGTTTTGTCTAAATTGTTGAAATGAGGCTATAGCATTTTTCTATGAATTCTTTGAGTCAGCATCTACTGGTTGTGGAAACTGTTTGATTCAGACATTCAGAATTAGACGTAGTGTCACTGGAGACAATTCTATAAAAGTTCTCATCTATCACAAACAAAAATTGGTTACTCTTCCTTACAAGCTAGGCATACAAGGAAAGTCCATAAGGCAGTGAAAGATGTAAGCTTTATTCTGGATTTCCAGATTACTTCTGGCCCACCTTGTAGAGTGTATTATAAGAAAAATGATAAAAATATGTTCACTTTCTTTAGCAGGGGTCTATGTATTCATTCACGTCTGTCCGTTTGTCTGGCTGTTATCCAAAAGTTCTGAATGAATTTCAATTAAATTTTTTGGAAGAGCGAGTCATGGATTACAGAGTAATCGATTGAATTTTTTAGCAGATCCAGGGATTTTTTTGACTGTGACCACCCCTGCAACATAGCTATATGTCCACACAATATCTCCAGAAGTTCTCAATGAATAGGTTGAAGAAAAATTGATTGAATTTTTGAGTGGATCCTGGAATTTCTTCTCAATTGAGTGATATTTTATTATTATGGCAATGGAAGACCAACACTAATTAGAACTATTATAGGGAAGTAACTCAATATTTGTATATTTGTTTTCTTTAATTATGGCATGCTTTTGTCTCAGCAGTTTTTAGTATCAATGCCATTTGAGGAAGTATGCGCAGTCCAAGTGCATTCTAGTCTTACTATATGGAGGAACTGATATAAGACTGACTGAGTCAATATAAGTTGGTAATGTAAAAGAACAAACTACAATATATTTGTTGGCAAAAAGATAGAATAGTATTTGATCTTTATAGCCAGAAGTTTTTAGTAAACCCATAATTCGTCTTTGCAATTCTCTCTCTCATGTGTAATTAAAATGCAATGTTCAGATTTAATCTTCTACTTGCATTGTGTTCCTCATTTGCTTTGGAACTTATAAGACTCCATTTTTTTTCACTTCAACCAATGAAGAGGTATATGTATACTCTCATCTTTGTCTGATTGTCCACACAGCGCTCCCAAAAGTTCTCTGACTTTCAATGTCATTTTGGGGAAGGGTGGAACATGGTCTAAAAGAGAATTTTTTTTCTTGATTGAGAGATATTTTTGTATGTACTAAAACATTAATCTGAAAAATGATATAATCTAAACTTACATGGTTAGCTCCTATACATCTTAGCTATATCTGACCGATTTTCATTCAGTTTTTAGTCAGTGTATGGCATTGGTAGAGTTATGCTGTCTCTGAGTGCTTTTTTGTTGTTCATCTTTGATTGTGTTATTTCTTAATGAGTACTAAATATGGATGACTTTTCTTATCAAACCTCATTCTGCCTTTCTCAGAAACAAATCATTCTCAAATATCACATTGTTACTTGACTTGGAGAGATATTTAAGAATAATATTCAATGCACAGACAGAATTGAACTTTACTGTCTCAGTTGTGAATGTATGGCAGTGATGTGCATTTCTGGACACGCCAGTTCTGCTCTATCTGACCACTTGAGATCTTTCATTTGATTTGTCATAAAACGAAAAAATTTGCAGGAGATTATTCATTGAAATTGAAAAACAAACCGTAAGATATTAGCTTGTATTAATCAACTCTTAAATTCATTAAAAAATTGAATGTCATTATGAAGGGAAGAAACTCCTGATCAAAATTATCTCCCTTTGTCGATATGGTAAATTTTGAAAAAATATTCTATTCAAGTCTTGAAACAGTCTTATGCTTTTCATTGGAGAGTTCTTCTGTCAATTACAAGCGATTCATGAATTTGAGAATAAATTGCATTCCGATGATAGATAAATAGATATGAACAGACAGAAATAGATAGATATGCATAGATAGATAGATAGATAGATATGGATAGACCATAATAGATAGATGGATATAATCAGACTGTGATTTATATAGATAGATGAATTACATGGAGATACAGTTTTTAATAAATTTTGTAATTTGATTTTGCTTATGTCTTTTAAAGTTATCTTCACAAATTTTATAGATCTGTTTTTAAGCTGAAATTGATTACCTTTTAATATCATTTCCAAAAATACCAGTCAGCAATCATATAAGACACGCTCAAATAAAATTTACATTCTACATTTTTTTAAAGGTCGAGTGACAGCAGTAGTCTAAAAGACTGTAACTGTTTTCCAGGTCATTTGGAAGAATTGCTTTTTAATTTGTATTAATCATTCTGATTTAATAAAATTCAGGAATGATTTGAAAAGTTAACATTCAGATCATGGGTCTTCCAATATGCTTTTATGAAACTCCAGGGGTAGCTTAGATATTTCAGAGAATTGAAAATCACTAGGTGTTGAAGTGGGAAGTGATTGTGCTTTTGATATCCAAGGCAAGAATCATAAAATGTAGGAAATAAAAAGAAAAGTCAGTTTTTGAAAAATATTTTTGAAATAAGAGTCTCAGTGACTTTTGGAGCACAATGTAAATATTGTTGTAGAAATATTTTTACTTGCATTTTTAAGTTGTTAGATTCTCTTTGTATTGATTCTAATGAAACAATTCTTTGCAAGTTACTTTTATGCCTATCTTTTTATGTAGCATTTTATGCTTTATTTCTTATGGTGAAACAAAAAAACACAACTCCTCAGACTATGTAATTTCTAATGTACGATTGCTTGATATTGGGAGCTTTCACCTCTACCTGGACTTGGACCTGGGTCATTTTTTCTGTTGTTGTGTCGTCGACCCCTTTTAGATATTGGCAAAACTTGTATAGATAAAATGAAAGCCTAGCATGTGATGCCATCTTATAAAGATATTGGTTTTCTCCAGGCAATGGAAATATGTGAATACAAAAATCTGAGCACTGATTTGTAATATTACAAAAAGCAGGCAGGTTTTATGAGTTATCGATTCTAACAAGATATACAAACATGGCCTTCTGGCATATTTGGTCTCAGCTGAATATTTAAATAACCACATTTCAAGGTAACTATCTACCTATCTATATGTATACGTATATATGTCTTTTTGTATTAAAGAAAATTATATGTAATGAGTTGTGTCTGTAACACTCATAGTATCAGTGGCAGCCATCTTTTTTTAAAGAATATTTTGGCTGCTGAGCTCTTTAGCCTTCCTCCCTCTGTCTGTCAATTTTTGGCTTGTCAAATATTGATCTTCAGTGTCGGAAGGCGGGATGGGGGCACATGTTTTTGGTGGCTTTTCTTTCTTAGAACTGTCTTCTCCTCTCCACTTATATAACTTTCTATGTATCTTCTGCTTGTCTAGCCCATGTGTTGAACCCATGATCTTCCAGTGAAACCAGCCACATTTTAGCATTCCTATTTTTTAGGCAGTGTTCCAAAGACATTGGTTTTTGGACAAATTGTCCAAATGAACAAAAATTATGTGATTACAACAACTTGTCTCCAAAAATTCAGGCAAAAATTTTCCAGCTCATTATTACAAGAAACAGGAAAACCCACTGAAATGTGAAAAAGAGTTCAGGTACCCATGAGAACTCTTTAATTAATGGAGCATGGCGCCTAATTTTCCGAAATCTTCATATGGTTTTACCCGAATTTAAAGGGGCAGTTGTCCCTCTGCACCTCAGGATTGTATGCTTATGCAAGTACCAGATCATTTATTCAGCTTCCAAAAACTATAATTACAGGAAAACCAGATATTTTTGTAATTGGCAGGGCTTAATAGTTGTTTGCTGCTCAGTGATTTTGGTGGAATGACCACAAACTTGTGCATAATTGATAAACATTGACATTTTCTTCCGTTTTACACAAATGGAATCATATGTTTTTGAAATTTTAGTTTTCATTGTAAAAAAAAAAATGTGTAGAAAATCAATTGGAAAATATTCAGAGCCAAATATCAACTTGCTTTAGAAAAATCTTTTGAAATTAACTAATTGATAAAAATTAATAAAACTTTTGGTATTCATTGATTACTGAATCTATTTATATTTCATAACTTCTCAATAAATATCAATTTGAATAGAAAGGTGTTTACATTTTAAAATGCTAAATCCCTGAAGAATTTAGATTAATTTAATTTCTTTCAAAAGTTACTCTAGTGAGAGTTAATTGATGTCTTATAATGTGGATGTTTAAAACTGAAATATAATTTAAAGTATTGCTTTGTTTAGCATCATTTCAGTGTCGTCTTTGCTCAAAGTTAAAATGAATTTTAACTGTAATAACAAAATCAAACAGATCTTGCTTGAGAAGTGTATTCATTTGTATTATTTGTCATTGTTCATTTTATATTAGCATTGTACCCATGAAAATTGACAGGATTTTTTAGGTTATTTATGGATAGATTGATATTTTAGAATATTAAAATTTTTTCAACATCGCGTACGTCTCACTCCCTTCCCCTCTTTAATCAGCTTCAAAGAGAGGAAGAGAGTAAAACTTATGTTTCCCTGCAAAACTTAGTGTCACACTTTAGTTGCTGGCCACATTCAGTCATGTACATAAGTCCGCCTCTCTTCCTCAAAAAGAGGAAGAGAGTAAAACTTGTGTTTTCACCATGATGTAAATAGACAGACAAACAAACAAATTTGGTGTGTATGGCCTTCATATGTATAGATTTTGAAGTACATTTTAAGCCTTAATCCAGAAAACCAGAAAATTTAGAAAAGTGAGATACATCCGGTCCCAAGGCTGCCAAATAAATAGTCTGGTAACTGTAATACTCTCTCTTTTCAAGTGCCATGTTGCTTCAGGATGTGGGGGATCATTGCTCTCTACTGGTTCCTTTCTTTAATCGCTTTCAGCAATTTTTGCTCCTTTATGCTTTCTGGTACTTGTTCTGCCATCCATTTGTTCGAACCTTTTAAGTAGTTTACCCGCTGCTTACCTCTGCTTCACTTGCTTTCTATGAGCCCCTGTGAGCATTGAGTTGTCCAATTCTTCTTTCCCCATTATGCGTCCCCAAAATTCCAACTTTCTTTCTGATTGTTATCAACAGTTTTCTTGTAGTTCTTACTCTCCTTAAAACTTTCTCGTATGTTTCATGCTCTATCCATAATATTCTCAACATTCGTCAATAAACCCACTTCTCAGTTATTTCAATTCTTTTTTTCACTCGTGACAAAACTGTCCAGCATTCATTGCCGTTTAAGTACCTATAATATGGCTGATTTGAAAATTATTTTGATTCTGGACAAAGGTAAAAAAAAAAAAAAAAAAAAAAGGTGAACATAGGCTATATTAATGAACCCAAGGTTAGCTTAATTTGTTGCCATTTTACTTATTGATGTTGGTCTATTTCTCCTCTTGTTTTTGACAGTGATGACTTTATCATACCTGAACTGCCCCATGGTCAAGAATTGGTCATCAACATTCGAACAACCTGGGGAGACAAACATTACGTCGGTCTTACAGGCATTGACATTTTTTCGAACAAAGGTGACCCAGTTGTTGTCAAAAAGGTATTTTTTTTAACTTTAAAGATCTTTTCATCCTATGCTTGAAGTTGTTTTTCAATTTTAATGTTTTCTCTCATGTTTTGCCAGACATAATTGACAATTCCAAGAATGGTTCAGACTAGGGGTCCTGTTTCTTGTGCCTCTTTTGTTGTTTCAGCCATGTTTCAGCCAGTCGATTCTTCAGCCTTGTTCAAGTGTGCTAATATGTTTGTGTGATTTTTAGATGAGCCATTGTCATTCCAAAAGTGTTTTGGATCATTCAACTTAATCTTTTTCTTTACTGTACCTTCTTATTGCTTGCTTCTGCTACTCAACAGGGACTAGGTAGGGAAATCCAGAATTAACAAGGAGAGGAAAGTACTTAAATCCTAGATTATAAGTGTTGCTACCATTGGAAGAAAACATTTTTGTTTACTACCATCATATTTGGAAAGTACACCTGAAGAGGGCTTTAGAATGGATCATCTGAAACGTTGTGTTATCAACATGAACAACAAGTAGATCAACTGTCCGAAAAATTCTTTGAATTGCAATAAAATAACAATTATGAAAATATTTCATCTAAAAATTTTAAAAAATATTCAACAACAGTTCATCTCAGTGTCTTGGAGAAAATATTTGGTTGGTGCAAAAATAATTGTGGCTTTTTGCCACCTACTTTGAAGCAGTTTATCCCAGCTTCGAATAAAAGTTTATAATTGAAATAAGAAATTTCATAATATACACATTTTTGTCAACTGAAATCAAGTCCATTTATTCCGGGTGCATGGAAATATGGAGTCTTGGAACCAATGAATTCTGCTGCTTGGTTGATGAAGATGTCAAAATGTTTGAAAAAGTGGTAGTCTGTCGGAGTGAGGTCTGGTGAGTAAGGTGGATGAGTTAGAGTTTTGTAACCTTGTTCATTCAATTTCTGCAGGGTCATTCACTTATTAATGCTGTTGGATATTATCATAGAGAAGAATTGGTCCCTCTTGATTGACCAATATTGGACGTAATGCATTCTTTTGATTTCCTGGCAATATTTCATTGCTCTGATGGTTTCTTCAGGATTCAAGAAGTCGTAGTGGATGATTCCATTTGCCAACCACCAAACAATAACCATAATCTTATTTTGATGCATGTTGGGTCAGGGAAATGTTTCACCTCTGTCCAGCAACTGCATTGAGTACCAATTATTGTATAGAATCCATTTTTCGTCATTTGTCACAAGTGATAAAGAAGTGGATTATTTTTGTTGGGCAAAAGCAGTGATTTGAAAAAAAAAGAATTTCTGTTCAGCTTGTGTGGCACCCATTTATCAAGCTTTTTTGCTTTTCCAATTTGGTTCATATGTTGAACAACTGTTGAATGGTCAACATTTATTTCCTCTGTAACCTCTCAAGTTGTTTTGCGTGGGTCCAATCTCTATAATGGTCCTCAATTGAATATTGTCAATCACAGAAAGACATCAATGACCTGCCCTCATCTTCAAAGCTCTTGTCTCTGGTTCTAGAAAGTTCAAAAACAATGTTCCTTCATTAATGGACCCCTGACCAAATACTTGGTTGATATTGGGAGCAGTTTCTGCTGCTTTATATACCATTTTGGGCTCACACACACAAATTTGAATTTGCTTTTTTTCCATGTTTGATTTGATAGCCTCAAATAAACCTAAATAAACAGTGAAAAGAAGACATTCAGCTAAATGAACAGAACAAAATTCATGCTTTAAAATAGTATATTCCATAAACACAGTTAAATAATAGTTGATTCTAGAATAAGCATCAAAATTTAAAATGACAAAAACCACAATTTTTTTTTTGCACAAACTTAATACCTGGTTTATTATGAACCGTTTCAAAATATATGATGTAAAGCTTGGCTTCAAAGAACATTTCTTCTAAAATTGGTTTTATTGAGTTTGATATCATTTTCCCCAATGTTTTATGCTCCTATGGGTGTGTTCAAAGATGCAGAAACTTTTATTTACCTTTCTCAACAAAGTTCAAATAGGTATGCATTCACTTGTGTCCATCTTTTCATACAATATCTCTGAATGTTTCTTCAATAAATTTCAATGAAATTTTATGGAAGGGTGGGTTACAGAATAAGTGTTTAAATTTTTAGGTTGATCTAGGGATTTTTCTGCTTGAGAGATTTAGAAAAAAATTTGTATTTTTCATTCTATAGAAAAAGAGATTAAAAATGAAAAGCCAATTGAAAGACTAAATTTATATTCCAAGAGAAGTAACCCAATACTTATTCTTTTGAAGTTCTTCCACTTGTTTTTTAATGTTTTATTTTTATTCGGTTTTTAGTTTAGATAGAGGTATGCCCTCTCTGTGTTCTTTCTGGTTAAAAAATGAATCACTGTAATAATGCATATTTATAGTTATTTAGCCCTGCTTGTTTTTGTTTTTTTAACAGATCAGTGCTAATCCGAAAGACATCAACATTCTGCCTGAATACGACAAAGATCCTCGTGTTGTTCAGAACCTCACTGATGGAATCAATCGTACCAGAGATGACGTCCATATGTGGCTGACTCCATTCACAACAGGAGGGAATCATTGCATCACCATGACATTTGCTCAACCGTGCAGTATTGCACTTATTCGCATTTGGGTGAGTTTCCTGGTCTCTCGTCAGTGGAAGATGATGCAGAACGAGGCTTCTTGAATCTTTCTCCGAGCTTATCCGTTTATCCTTTCAGTCAATGTCAGTGTACTCTCTGTGAATAATATAGTGTGAAATGGATGGACACCAAAGAAAAGAAAATGGACATGAAGTATTTGTTAGTAATTTCGTTCAGTCTCGTGTTATATCTGAAATGAAATCTAGAGGAGCTTGACTTTTTCTTCCCCCTGCAAGAAACTCAATTATAGGTATGGTTCCAGAGAGACATATCCACTTCTCTTTCTCGATTGACAGTCTTGCACAAAATTTGGTTTATAGTCAAAAGAAGCTTTATCAAGAACGTGCAATGAAGTCGAACGAGCATGTATATTTGCAACTATAAGTAGTTTGAATCTATGCAATGATCTTTTTGATCTCTGCTGTTCTGCCAACTGAACGTCAGATTTACAAGACACATGAGTTGTGTTGTGTTCGTTCTGATTAATTTGAAATTCCAGTGTTTTTACAAACCACACGTACCCCTGAAATTTCTCTTGTGTACTCCAACGGATACGCATACCCTAGTTTTAGAACCTTTGGTGTAGAGTATCGAGGAGGAATGGATCGTAGAATGACTATAGATCTGCTTAATCATCGTATTTCCACGACTGAAGTGATCAAAGCAATATTCATAAAAGTACTAGTTCAAATCTTGTCTGAAGCTATGTATTTATGACCAGTTTTTCAATGTTTGCACTAACTGTTGAAGGGTGTATTGATTCAGAGTGGTGTAATAAATAGCAAAGGTATTAAGCTTGAATAGTTATAAAACAGGCCTGATTAATCATTTAATGAAATTTGATCGTTACATGACCAACATCATATAAAAACTAGAGAAAACTATCTTGAAAGTTTTTGATAATAGCAATGATGTACAATGAGTCAACCTAATGTATGTGTATGTGTGTGTGTGTGTGTGTATGTGTGTATAAAATATACATATATATTTCATACACGCATATATATATATATATATATATATATATATATATATGTATATGTATGTATATAATTTACTGAGCTCAGCTTTGTTTGAGCACAATAATGCAAGTATGAGGTTCCCAGCATAGGTGTACAAGGCAAGGTAAGTACCCCTCCACCGGAGATCTGGCAAAACGTGGTAAATATTGGAGAAAATCAGCGTAATTAGACAAAATCATGGAAAATTGGGGGCAAATCAAGCTTTAACCCCCCCACTCCATACAAAGAGTTTCTGTATGGTACCTAGTAAGAATCAAATTCATTTGTAAGTATCAATGATCTGCAATATCAGCTTGCTCACCATTCCTCTCTGACTGAGCATCCTTAGATACAGTATTTATAATTCAAAATGTATTGTACATATATGTGTATGTGTGTGTTTTATACAATATGATATATATATATATATATATATATATATATATATAAATGTACATGCCGTGCAAGATTCAGATAATCTGCAAAAATGTATTTCTCTTTTTCAATACACACATGTGAGTATAATGTATGTAAGTATGATGTATAACTCTATGTGGGCATTAAATATGCAATATATATATATATATATATATATATATATATGTATGTATACTTAAAAATGCATGTATCTAAATGAAATAATCATAAAAATGTATATCTGATTTTATTTAAAAAAGCAATATGGACACCCCCAAAGCAAGGTCCCTCCCCACAGTCCCCAAAAGTTGTTTTCTTGCGATAGCCTCTTGTAGACACTTTTTGAATAGTTTTGGAAATTGTATCTTTATTGATTAAAAAAAAAAAATAAGGAATATGACCTTGAAATGTTCGATTGCCGGGAGGTAGGTGTTGTTTTTCGTGGACACAAGTAAATATTTTGGCACTTTCTGTAGCAGATTAAATTTTTGGTTTCGCAAAACAAAACAAGATGCCTCTGCCAATTTTGAAAACATTCTAAGTTCTCTCTGGCCTTCCACTTCTTCACATTGCTGTCCGGTGTTTTCGAGGACTTGTCATTCTGTGAAGGTGCTGGTAGCCAAGATGTTAGCAGCACAGGAAATGGAATTGGCGATCCGAGTTCAAGCTCCAGCTGGAACAATCTGCGTTCACTTTGTACCTCTGCTCTTGATAAAGGCATGAATCTATCTCTCCCCACTCTTGGCAATAGATTAGTATCTGGTGAAATGAGTCCTGCTGCTTTGGCTGCTTGTTTCCTCTAAGTCTCTTTTTACAAATCGCAAACCTTGAAGAATTTCAAAGTCTAACCAAGACAGAGGAAAGTGGACAAAACTAGTGGTATGTGATGGCCCTGGAGGGACAGCAGAAAGGTGATATTTGATTTGGGAGTTGATATAATTCTCAGAAAATTTTTTTTTCTTCTTCTTCTTCTTCTTCTTCTTCTTTAGTAGTAGTAGTAGTAGTTCTAGTAGTAGTAGTCTTTCAATGTCTGTTGTTGGACATAGACCTTCCTCAGGATTTGCCACACTTGTCTGTCATGGGCATCACAGAGCCAGTATTTACTGAATTTGTCTAGCTCGTCTCTCCATCTAATATTCTGCCGGCCTCAGTTGTGCATGTAATCTCAGGGGATCCATGTCGTGAGTCACGATGTCCATTGGTTGTCTGCCATTTGAGATTTTTAATGGATTCTATGATGTTTCTGACTCTAGTCTCTTCCCAGATGTACTGTGCTATCTTGTTGTCTCTCCATGAGAGGCCCAGCATAATTCTCTCATGTGCACGTTACATAGTTTTCAATTTGAGGATCTGTCTCTTGGTTAGGTTCCATCTTTCACCCCCGAAGTGATTATTGGGAGAATGCATTGGTTTATGCCTTTCTTTTTAGGATTAACATACAGTACTTATTAGAAAAATAGGCATGAAAATGACTGAGTGGTCACACACGTACGGTAGAAATAAACACAACTAAATCAAATAAGTGGGACTTTGGGGTATATTACTGGAATGTGTTGTGTTATCAACAGATGTAAGTAATTTTAAGAAGAATTCTGATCTCTATCAAATCACTGCAAATGTTTAAGGCCCCAGATATAGTATAAATATGAGTGTCATGATGTGGTTTTGTATATACAATTTATATATTTTTTCATAAATGTTCTATAAAGTGATTGTTAGCAGGCTATTCTTGTGAGTCATCATGAGTTCAGTTCTCACAGGGTGCCTCATTAGACTAAACTTAGTAAATAATCAGTGCTTGCTTTCAATGCAAGCACAATTCATTTATTAAGTATTCATTATAAGTTGATCTTACTCAAGTAGAGTAAGCATGGTCCTCACTGAGTGACCTACAATTCTGGTCTTGGGCCAGTCTAGGCTAAGCTCATTAAATAAAAGATACTTGCTATTGGGGTATATCAATTATTAGCTCATCTTGTGGACTTGTTGCAAGTTGAAAAAGATTGAACCTCACTGATTGAGAACCATTGCTCTGTGACAGTTATATTCAAACTCTAAATACTCGAGGAACCTTTTTCAATTATTAAATTTTCTAGGAACCCCCTTCAAAAAACAATATTCCTTTCTGCATACATATATTTACATACTCATGTAGCTATTAGATTTTGGCCAGATGGAATGTGTATAAACTGGAATGGAAAAGTAAAAATAAAGCTTACTGAAGAAAAATAGACAACTAACTGAACAGCGTCTGTATCATGTAAATAACCAAAGTCTTTTCAATCAAAAAGGCAAAATGTTGTTGATTTTTCCTTACTTAAAAAGTACTGTTCATTTTAGAGAAATATAAGGCATGTAAAAGCCTTGAAGGAATTGTTTATGCAAGAAAGAATTATTAAGTATATTGCGAAAATGTAACTTTGTTTCATGGAACCCCTGGAAAGGTCGTGCAGAACCCGGGAATTCTTTGGAAAACTGTTTGAATACTGCTGCTCTGTGATATGAAGAATGAAATTTTATGTTTAACAATTTTATCAAAATTCTTTCTATGTTTTGAGGGTTGAACTTTGAATGACTGCAAGATGACACTCATTCCTGATAAAATTGCAACAATCTTTGACTGACAGATTTTCATAGTGAACAAAAACCTTTGGGCTACTTTCTGTCAATTTTTCGAAGCAAAGAAAGAACAAGGTTATGTTTTTATCTCTGATGTATCTTTTTTTACTTGAGGTAATTGAGTTTTGCTTGTCATTAATTCAATGCAGAAGTAACTTGTGTGCAACTATTCAAAGCTTGTATTAGGTCTTACTCAAAATTTCAGGGAATTTGAGCAGTTCAATCAATCTGTTCATCTTTTAAGACATCAGCATTTCCCATGTCTCGCTAGATACTTCACACATTTCTCATAATCACTCCCAAAGGTAATGAAAAAAACTTTTTTTCTATTGATTTTGTCTTATTCTGAGGAAACCATTTTCTACCTTAAATTCCCTCTTGTATGCATAAATGAAAAATGTACAGCCATGTATTGCTTTGCACCTGGGTTATGTTCGGGTGGTATGGATGCAACTTGATCTGGGCATGAGTGAGATATATGTCCTGCACAACATGAAACACCAAGACGCATACATATCAACTCGAACCTCTTTATTGTACGTACATCTTCCTGCCCTTTCCAAGGAGAAAGGAACACATCATCCATTACATTTCTTTCACTAAGTCATTAGCTCAACCCAGCAAGGTATCTGCTCTTACCTTCTTCTCGCCTTCCCTGTGTGGCGGACTTGAAACAAACATGACATATACACAGTGTTCTCTTTAGAAAGCTAATGATATCATGACAAAAATTCCTATCATCCACAGTTCATGGGTTTTATTCTCTTATGGGGATGTATCTGTGATTTGACAAAAGTTGGTATATGACTGTATCCATATTTAAATTGTTCAACTTCTTTTGAATTCTTTAATAATTATGAAATGATTGAAATTTCAGAATTACAACAAGTCCCGCATCCATTCTTTTCGAGGAGCTCGTGATGTTGATATCACCTTGGATGGTAAACTGATCTTCAGGGGAGAAATTGCGCGAGCTTGTGGTGGCATTGAAGGAGGTACTGAGGCTTTTGGAGATGTAAGTGCATTATTTCTACTCTGCCTAAAAAGCATTCTTTAAATAAATTTTTCACCTTTGACTCTAATTAACAACTTGTGCATAATTTAGCCTGACTTTGCTTCTAACCTTTCTGCACATCCTTAATAATTATTTTAGTCTGAAGTTCTGAAATGAAGTAGTATTATTATTCCAGGAATTATTCTGGCTTGAATCTTTGTTGCCTTTGTATGAAGCACTGTCAGTTTTTTTTACAAACTGTCATAATACCTGTCAAAAGTGATGGATTAGCACCTCTTTCTAGGTTCAGAGTATTTGTGTTTTTTGCTTAAGATCAATAACCCTATCCCCAACCCTATCCCTAGGATCAGGGCGTAGTATCTGTGCACTAGAAACATAAAAAATGAAGAGTAGGTTTTATAGCTAGATTTGATTTTCTACCACACTGAAGAGTTCTTGTAGCTCTGGTGATAAGAATAGCTGGACGTTTAACTGGCTTCCCTGGGGAAAAAAGAAAAGATTTCAAATCATACAATGAGCTTACTCTTTATTTCTGATCTGTGGTGATCCTGCTGTAGATCAATCAACTGATTTAAGTCATGATAAAAAGCAATTAAAATAATTAAAATGGAGGAAAATGGTCAAAAATTAATAAATTCAGTGTTGTGAACCTTCTTAATGAATTATCGCGTTTAATTTAAACTTTAGATCATTTTTCAAGTGCAGTGGTTGGTAAACTTGAGAGACAGGTCACATCATGAATATTTTTATGCTTTACTGGTCGAAGCGAACAAAAATGAAAGAAATGATCATATAAGGCTATTGAAACAGCTTGTTTTTTTTATTACCTTTTCTCTATAGGTGTATATACCTATGTAAACTTCCATGTGCTATTAATCAATGAAAACTATGAATTCCGTTTTTTTTTTTAGGTGTGTGTGTGTGTGTGTGTGGGGGATACTGTCAAATCCCAGCTCCAATTTTTTTGTGTATTAATGAAACAGTAGTAATGCATTGTGTAAAAACATTTTAGCAAAGGAATATTGATTTGTTTAAGGCTGTAACAAAGATTAAACATTTGCTCTTTTGATACTGGATTCTATGGATCAGTAACCCAAGATAAAAAATAGAATTTTTGTATGCTATGTCACTCATTCAATGAAGTCGGTGGGTCAGAATTGCCCCTGCTCTAGTGAAAAGGGTTAACTATCATTAATTTCTTATTTGCACAATATGCACTTTGGTCTTCTATTGTCAGACAATCCTGTTCAGTGTGGAAGAAGAAATCCTGGAGGCTATCTCTCGGAATGATGAAGCCTACGAGGGTGATGCTCTGGAAGACATAAGCTGGGAAGAGAATCTGGACATTCATCGGCCAAATACTGCCACTATTGCGGACAGTGGTGATGGGGTAAGAAAAATTCCTACATAATATGCGCGCTTGCTGAGTTGTATTTGATTGATGTGACAGTCCTTAGAACTATTCCAACTTTTGTTCACATTGTCCAATCTCGTCTTTGAGATGGATTATCCAAATGAAAGTTTGAATGTTAATGATTCTTGTCAAAATTATAGACAATCTCCAGAATCATCTTTTGTAGAGAAATCTTATAGACATCTTCGAAGTTTATTGCTTGCATACAGATGTGTTTTTATTGCTTGCATACAGATGTGTTTTAAATAGATATATTGTCTGATATAGAAGAATATCAAGATGAAAATACATATATATACATATACATGTATGTGTGTATATATATATATATATATATATATATATATATATATATATATATATATATATTGTGAGGGTGAGAGAGATAAATGGATTAATTCCTAGGAAATATCTGACATTCTCAGGAATTAATAACTTGGAAAAGATATTACAAAGCTCAAGAAACAAGCAGAGACTACATCTGGTTGAGTGTGACGAGCATATGATGAGTCCTTCAATTGAAATTATTCAACTCACAGAGCCAGGTGATACTGTAAAATACTGCTAGAGTGACCTGGGTTAACCAAATCCAAGGTCATCATCTGATGAAGATTTTGGAGAACTACTTCAATGACATTCATGCAGCATGTCTTGATTTTGCTTTGACTCAAACACCGTGCATTGGCACTGGTGAGAAATACAAGTTTCTCTACCACAAGCAGTGTTCTCTCTAAGCTGTATGGCAGCACCCCACAAAAAATAATGTTGGGCAGTAATATTTTAATCCCACACATGAATTTTGAAAGTTATAGATGGAGAAAAAAATGTTCATTAATAAAACTGTGTGGCCACAAAAGCAATCCTCAGATCATTCTTGCTTTAGGTAGCATGATTTGATTTGCAGGGTTATGAAAAGATTAAGGCTACTAATCGTTGCATAATTAAAGGGAAAATAACCAATACAATGATAATGAATAAATGATAAAGAAAAATCAGTACACTGAATGAAACATTTATTTTATTATATACTTTTTGTAATAATTAACTGAACTTTGTTTCATAAACTTTGGACAAAAATCGATGATCATATTCATGTGTTGCATACTTAATTCATTTGGTTACTCACAGGCTTTTTGGTCCCACAATGAAAGAATTAGTGAACATTGGCCACAAGACTGGCTTTTGTGTGTGTGTCTGTTTATAAGTATAGATTTTGAGGATGGTCTACCCTGAATGAAAATGAAAACACTACTTGTCATTAATCGCATGATCAAGTCAATAAATGTCATGAATCACATGACTAATTAAGTATACATGATGCTGATGTGGCTTTTACCTGGGAATGCATAAATAAAGTGATCAGTAAGCGTTTTAGACATGCAGTGGAGAGCAGCATTCAATGCAGCATTTGTTTGTCTCTACCATTTCGTGTGCATTAGGGCGCTAAAACCATGTTCTTAGGGGTAGTCAGATGATGGGAGATCAGCAAACCTTTTCTCTTATTTGACCCAGTTGATTCGAAACAAGAAAACTTGTTCTTTGTTCTATCTCTCTTTCTGTCTCAAACCAATTGGGAATTGCATTGTATTTTCAATTGCTACTTGCATAGTACCTGTTTAAAAATGATGGGATTTTTTATGCTATGCGTGGATGAATTATTTGAATATACTATTAGTATAAATATATTTATTCATTCGTCCATCATCATCAGTCTGTTAGCATCTGTTGCTGGACATAGACCTTCCCCAAGATTCACCAGACCTCTCTATCATGGGCATCGCAGGGCAAGTACTTTCTGAATTTATCTAGCTCATTACGCCATCTTAGTTTCTATCAGCCACATCCTCGCACCTGATCTCTGGGGATCCATCTTGTGAGATGTGATATCCAGCGGTTAACTGACATTCTTACAACAGTTCCAGCCCATTGCCATTTGAGTTTGTCTAACAGTTTCTGTGATGTCTTGGACTCCTGTCTCCTCCTTAATAAACATGTGCAAATTGCATGGTTTTCTGTTTGAGGGTAAATCTTCTGATTAGGTTCCATGTTTCAGCTCCATTTGTGATTATCAGTAGAATTAGATAAACTTGCAAATAGTAAACCTTTTTCAATTTCTATTTTAAATGTTCCTAATCATTTGAAATGGTCATTTGAATTTTTTTTGTTTTGAAATAAAATAATATTGATTCATCAAACTTATTTCAAACATTGAATATAATTTTGACTTTTTATTATATTATAAAAAAGCAGATGTCAGTTGAAAGATAAAGATTGTTCTAGTTTTCTGCTTTCAATTACATTTGAGAAAAATAAAAACAAATTAGAATCTCGAAATTGTATGTAATTTATGATACATACTGCTTTGTTTATGTACCACAATCTTGGCCAAGTAGGTACTCTTGTTGAGGGAGTTTTTATGACCATCTACAGATTTTGTTGAAGTTGGTCTGTATTATTTAGATTCTGGATTGTGGGGATTCATCTTGTTGATATGTGTTGTACATATCTGGGAGACCATATGGTTGAAGCAAATTGTGGGCAGACCGATGACTTGTAAAGTAAAATGAAACTATCTGGGTTGAGGTGTTTTGAAAGCATGTACAATATATCCAAGGGTGAGGTTTGCTTCATTTATTTTTATCTGACAGTGTTGTGTAAATGTGAGCCTGTTGTCTATGAATACTCCGAGGTCCTATTCAACTTGAGTTGACTCCAGCGTGTGAAGAGTTTTATCTTCATTTGTCATTTTGTATTGGTGCTGAGTTTTGGGTTTCCCCAGATGTGTGACTTAGCATTTTGATGGATGGAACCTCATCACGGTTCCATGGACAGATTACATTTTTAGGAAATACTGATCCGACCGTTTGTACAGAAACAAATGTTTGTAACGTATGCTAATAAATGTAAGTTTGTATACTAAAAAAAAAATCACTTTGATTCAAGAGTGTAAACACTACCCTCTCTATTTTCATGTCACATTATCAAGAAACGGGGGAAAATGAGTGATGGATGCTCAAAGGAATATTTGTTGTGGTGAGAGAAATAGAAAGATAGAAAGTGCAGAAGATTAAAGTAGATATTTAAATGCTATTTTGCTTACTTTATTTTATTTATTTTGTAGTATTGTATATGAATGACTGGCTTGGCTTTTGATTGATTGAAGTCAGTCATAAAAAGTATTAAATTGATCTTCATTCATTGGTGGTTGTTTTTGATTAAACCGTGGAATTTCTATGGGTCGAATTAGTTTATATTAAAACTGTTACGTTTGATGTGTGGGAAATGTCCAAGTTTTCTTCATGTATTCAATGTGTTATACGAAAACTATTTGCAAACAAATGAAGTATCAGCAGCAGCAGTAGTGATGATACTTTGTTACAAGCTGATTGACATTCATTATTTATTTTCCATCCCCAACCCGATATATCGGCTTCCTTCAGTGTAACAGTCATCTGCACAGACAAATTTGATGACGCCACTTTTTATATAATAAAATATTACAATAATTTAAAGAAAATTTTCAAATTTATTCTTGGATAAGTCATTGTACCATATTAATGATCTTGACTAGATTTTTACCTTCATCCTTATCACAACTTTGGATTGGACTGTAATTCTACAACAAAGATTAAACAGCACAATCAGAAAATGATTATCAAGCCCCTTGTGAGAATCTAACTTACACCCTCCAGCCAGAGGGGGTCCAGTGTATGCCTGACCACTTTTAACCATTAAACCCCTATATCACAATTAATGCCATGTCTAACAATTACATTATGCTACATAAAATTATGTAAAACTAGTACTAAAATATCAATTAAGTTTGTCCAAGTTAGGAACAAGGCCATGACAATTGAGTACTAATTGATGATTGAACTTATTAGCTATGGCTTGCAAGTATAGCTTGCTAATCATTACTCAACTATAGGCACCTTCATTTATGTATTGTTTTTTGTAAATTTTCTTTTTGTTTATAAATGTGTATATGTTGAATTGGATTGGTTTAATCATTTCAGGATCGACCTTTCACCCGAGCCTGTGGCATTATCAATGAGGTAGATCAACAGCAGCAGCAGTTATCTGCTCTTGCACTTATGAACGCTGTGGACAAGGAAGCTTCTCTTTTGAAAGGAAAACGTAATGACAATCCTTATTAACTCTTTGGCAATATTATCATTGAACAACTGTAACCACCAAAGGTGGCGAAGGGTTCTATCCCTTTTAATATGTGTGTGTTTGTTGGTTCCAGCACTTCTGGCCATACTGTTTGTTCCACAGTTTTGAAAATTTGCATCAGTACTTCACTAGACCCCTCCTAAAAGAACTTTTTTCTATTTTCTGAAAAAAAGCTTTTTTGACCTGGGGCTGGGGGCTTATTTTGATTGATTTATTAATAAGATCTAAAATAGAGTAAAACATGTAGAAGCATCTAGATTCTGGAGAATATCGATGCTTCTAAATATTTTACTCTATTACAGATTTTTCCCCGTGGAAAATGCCAATGATATCCTAAATAGAATTCATTCTGACTATATTTATTCTGTGATGGAATATTTTTACATGGCTTCAAATATTAACCCTACGCTTGTTCAATTATTCACTGTAATGGCGAGACATTAATATTAATATTAATATTAACAATAGACTCCCATTATTATAACATCTGCAGAGATTTAGGAGTGTTGTTACAACAAATTTGCGTTATAGTTTCTGTTGAATCTATTTGTGCTGAAAGGTCACTGGTTATAGGTGTGACTGTTCCTATATTGTGTGAGGGAGAGTTATTGGTTTCATATAGTGATGAGATGGTGTAGTTGTTGAGGACAAAGAATTTTGTCTCCACGTGCTTTGTTTTTACCACCACGTACTGATGTCACTATAAATGTTGATGAAGGAAGGTAGTCAATAATTACCACAACAGAAGGTAGAATATGTGCACCAAATATGAGTGTAGATATAGAGATTAAACAGTGTTCTTGATTGAAATTAAGACACATATGGATGTGTAGATAGACATAGGAAATAGATTTAATGATGCTACATTTTTAACAATACGTATATAGTTGAAAAGAAATGCATGTAAACATTAGTCAGATCAATTATGATAAAAGATGCCTGTTTAGCTTAGTTTACTATGCAGCATCTTTATAGAGAAAGAGAGAGTTGATTATTAGGTTGTTCCTATACCTAAAATGAAATGTAGGAGGGGAATTATCAGTTAAGGAAACACGTGCCATAACAGGTTTAATGTTGTTTGGTTTATCTATTGAATGAAACCTGATTAGTGGTGCCTGTAATAATGAGTGGTAGGCTTGACCTAGCTAGGTTATCAAAAGGCGGTTGGTTCAGTCTTAGGTGCAAGGAGCTAAAAGGGGCAAAGTGATAAGTGAATAGAATGCAGTGTTGCACTGAGTTGCCAGAGAGGATCAAAAATGAGATAAGTGAAATGATTGCAGTGTTTGCATTGGGTAGCCATGAAGCTCTTATGGATCCTTGCATCAAGGAAGATAAGTGACAAAAGTCAATGCACAGTCACGATCAAAGAATGGAGACTTTGCTGGGAGGTTAGTGAGAAGGAAAGCAAGAGAAAGAAGGGGAGTAACTGATTAAGAACGCCGGGGCAAATGAGAGAGTGTACACGTGTGTTCAGAGCTTTTATTGATAGATGAAGAAAGTGACATTTTATATACATGGCTAGATTTGAGGCTTCATATCTAGAACTGATACTTATTTATTTTCATATTTCATATTTAATTTTATTCAAAATGAATTAGCTGCTACAGCCTTTATAATTTGCGGATTTCATATAAAATGTATTATTAATGAGAAATCGAAAAGTACAGTCAAAGATGACATTTTATCACCCTTTCACAGTCCAGTGCCCCTTATATGCGTTAGAGATCTGTGAATAAAATGAATAAACTAAAAAGTGATTATACTAATCATGAACATGATGCTCTGTAATTAATTTTCTTGTTGAACGTATCAGTAGATTCTTAGAAAATACCTTAGACAGGCAAAAGTTCAATGCAAAAATAAAGGAATAGTATATTAAAAAGAATTCATAAGAGCAATTTATTTAGGTGGAAGTTGGACTTTTTTTGTGATCACTACCTAATAAAAAGCAAGAGAAGTAACTTGACCATTGATCACCTTTTTTCCTAATGCCGCCAAAAGATTGGTCATGTGACATTTTCTGTTAAGTGACTAACCAGATCTGTTTATTTTTTTTTGTTTTTTTGTTTATTCATTTCAGATTTGAAATTAAATTTTATGCAAACTTGGGGTGATCTGCATTACTTAGGCCTGACAGGTCTGGAAGTGTTTGGTAGTGATGGTCAAAGTATCTCTCTGAATGTAAATATGATCACTGCTGACCCCCAGGATCTCCATTCTCTACCCGGTCATGAGAGAGATGACAGGACCCTTGATAAGTGAGTAACATCTCTTCTTCCACCATTTAATGTAATAGAGATCTGCCTGTTAACTTCCCAATATATGACTCTTTATCTATCTACCTTTTTTTCTCTCTGAATGATTTCCTTAAGATTTTCTTAAATACAGTTTTTTGTTGATTCTTCTTTTAAAAAAATTGTTTTTTCTTTCCATTTCTCCCCAGATTAATTGATGGCACAAATGTAACAATTTCTGATGAACACATGTGGTTGGTACCATTCATATCGGGAAGGCCGCATTTAGTGAGCATTGAATTTCCGCAGCCGACCACAATATCTGGAATTCGCATTTGGAACTACAACAAAAACCCCGAGGATACTTACAGAGGAGTAAGTGATTTTTTTCTCTTTTTTTTTTGTTTCGATCATTAGAACCATTGGGCTAAGATTGTTGTGAGTTGAATCTAGCAGTAATGTTTCAGATCAGTCATCTATCTGCATAATGAACAATGTGACTTAATAATCACCGCTATCCACAACAGACCGGTTTAATCACTGTTGCAGGATTTAGGTTATACAAGTGTTCTGATAATTACATGTATCTATCTGGACTTCACCGAGTCCTAACCTTTTAACCTAAATTTCACACACTTAAACACCCGTCAAACAGTAGGGGAAGTGTTTTTTTTTTTATTCTTTTTTTGGAAAGGTTTTTATTGGGGGATTCAATTTATGTTTGAAATTTATACCAAAATGGTCCCTTAGTTTGCGTTCTGTATCTTTCATGCTGATTTTTTGAAATTTTCAATCTTTAGTGATCACAGCCCAAAAAAAGACAAAAAAGTAACTTTTTCATTGATCACCCACTTTTCCAATTTTTAAATTAGTCATCCTATTTAGTAACTAACCAGACCTGTTTTTGTTTTTTTTTTTAATTGTAAATTTATGTTCCAATCTATACTTGCAGTATTTTCATCAAAGTGACCTAATTCTACCACCACCACTGCTTAATTTATAAGATTAAAAGTAGTACGTATGGGTGACAGTGATTCATAATTTCCCTTGGAATGCTAATCCTGTTTGTTTCTAACTCCTGCTATCTATTGCTGATGAATAGTATATAAGGAAAGTAAGATGAAATTAATTAAATAGTATTAAAAAAAAGATTAATAATGACTGAGTAACCACACTGGAAAGTGTCTATTCATGCATGTGCCGTGAGGTCCCCTCTGATTGACCAACTTACCTCAAGGCAGCACTTATTCAAAAAATGGTTGAATACTTTCCAGACAGAACTTGTACAAGAAATCCTACGTATCTATAACTTTTAAAGCTCCAATACTCAGGAATTATACAACCGTGGATTTTGGGTCTTTGGTCTTGATTCTATCCTTTTTGCCATATTGATGGTGTTGGGGAACTGACACCATTAATGACACTGCTCAAAGACAGAAAAGAAGAAACGGAAGTGATCTTGAATGTACAGCACCCCCCCACCTCTGTCCATATCACTGAATTGTCTTTTAGTAAATCAGTCAAGTTGACCTATGTTCATCCATTATATATCCCTGTCCTTTTGTCCTTTAAGCTGACCACACGTCCGTTTATCCCTCAAGCTCACCGCATGCTCTGCCGGTTCCAGCGGAGGAATAAACAGAAGATAATTTGATTACAAACGCCGGTTCTGTGAAAATCATTTATTGATTGCTAACACCAAGTTCCGTCCTCTTCATAGAAAGATTCTTTCCTCTTTTCTGGGACGAATATCAATCTGACAAACCCATCCGCCACCCAAGTGGGTTTAGGCTGATGAGGGTCTGATCGTAAATAGGAAGACTGAACACAAACTAGCCCTAAGTGTTGATTGGTTAGGTGTGTGTGCGTGTGTTAAGTAACCAGAACTAATTGACTTCTCTATGGCTTGAAAGGACGACATGTGCATTGAATAGCCAACCAAGCAACCAGTCGCACAAGTAGTCGGACAGATTGATGGATGGAGGATTGTGCCCTTAACAAAACTCTTTTGTATCTTTTCCATCGACCAATTTACCCGTGTCGTCAAAATAACGACGACAAGATTTAAATAATTTTTCAATTGACCCGTTCTTGAAGATTATCAAAAACATTATGTTACCTAACATTTCTTGTTTATGTCCAGTCAGAATGAATCTGGAATATTTACACTTTGTGGAAAAAATATTATAAAGTAATGATCATTTAGAAGTTATCTCACTTGACAAATCTTACAGACGAATTATAGACCATTGTATGGTTATTCATATCAGTAGATTGTGACTGGGCTTGGTTTTATATGGGTGCCAAAAAATAAAGGTTATTGTATTTGATAGCATATAAGACCCCCACTGGCAAGGAATATTTTAAAAAAAAATGCATTTCACTGAATTCTTTTCATTCATCACTTTTATCTTTCAACTCCTCATTTCTGGCTAATGTGGGGCTGGACAGCAAAGGTTACATTCAACTTTTGAGCCATTTTTTGAGAAATTGTATATAATGGTGAAAAAAAATTCAATTTCAAGTGTTCTGTGTTCAGGTAGAAGAGATTTCTTTGTATATTGCAAGATTCTCTTTATGCAGTGACAACCTCAGATCAAATAGATCAAATCAGATCCAAAATATCACCACGAATGACACCTACCTGGAGAAGGCTGAAGGGTACAACAGCCAAAACGTTGTGTTCAAAAGATAAACCAAGATGAGGAAAAGAGTCATACATAATTATAATCTCTTATCTAAAAAGTTCAGTCCGAAATTAGGATTTTGTTTCAATATTTTCATTCACAACATCAAAACATTCACAATTTTTATTTCATTTTTTTGTTTAGGATTTTAGATAACATTCAACCTCAGTCTATTAACGACCATATTTAATAGCATTTAAAACCTCACCTTATTTATTGATCACCCCATTTTCCAAATTTTTAATTGATCACTCTCAACATGGCATGCTGACAAAAATACAGAGGTTTGTGAGAATTTCCATTGCATGATAAGCAGACCTGTGATGCCTTTAATTTGCAAGGGTAATGTTGAAAGAGATCAAAGAGGTATTTGGAATCTGACATGTTAGCTTGTATTACTTCTTAACATAAGATGAATAAACCAGAAGCTCCTTGTTAAATTGTATGAAGCTCAGTTCAAAGCTTTCTTTATATTTTAGTATAAAACTAAGTTACTGTATTTGATGGCAATCAAAGACCCTTATTTCAGTTATTTCAGCAGGGAATAACAAGAAAAACAGGCATATCCCTTGATTCTTCTCATATATCTCCTAGTTATTTTTTTAACTTGGCTTCATATTCACGCCAATGTTGGTTTGGACAACAAAGGTGAAGTATACCTATTGAGCACTTTTTTTGGGGGAAAAAAATGGTGCGGTTCTCATATGCTATCAATTATGGTATTTGTTTAAATGGCAATGATAAAAAAAAAATTGGACT
The DNA here is from genome assembly GCA_963457665.1 of Thysanoteuthis rhombus. Classification (NCBI taxonomy): domain Eukaryota; kingdom Metazoa; phylum Mollusca; class Cephalopoda; order Oegopsida; family Thysanoteuthidae; genus Thysanoteuthis; species Thysanoteuthis major. The sequence goes on along the minus strand of OY735228.1, from coordinate 7,464,109 downwards.
TGTGAGGCTCAAATTCATATGAACAGTTTCCTCTCACATAAGGAGTTATCTTTCCTTCTAATTTTGCTTCTTTGATGAGTCCCACTTCTCAGCCTATTGTTGCTGAAATTTTTGTAGCATTTCACTTTGGTTTTCTGAATTTAATGAATTTATTCAATAGGCTTTGTGTAGTAATTTTACAGTGCAGATGAATTCATCGATTCATCTTCCACGTAAAGAAATTTTAAATGAAGGATAAATTTTGGTCGCTTTGATCTTGGAAGTATTCCTATCGGAATAATTCATAATACATAATACATTTATTGTGTCCAAAACAGGTATACAAAATATATACAAGCACACATCATGACAAATATAGTTCACACAATATTAAAATCTTAAGCATTGGTCTTGAAATAATATCGTAATTCTTCTTAAAAGTATATATGTAAACCTAACCAATCAATATTTAGGGTTTATGTTCAGTCTTCCCATTTATGATCAGATACTTTGAAGAAGAATTCAACAGTTATTTCAACATCAATGGAAGAACTACATTCCTTGGTAAACTATTCCATAGACGTACGACTACAACTCTATTGTTAAAGAATATACTGATACTTAATTGACTTCTGTTTACTTATAGAGTATGTTCCTTTGCCTCATAGTCAGTTGTACCTTGAAAAACATTAGGGTCAACTGATTAAAATGATCAAGGCAGTAAAAATAAGGATTCTAGTCTGTATGATTCATGGAGTAATTATTGTTATTTAAAACAAATCATGCCCTTGTATAACTTGTTCATTCTGCTCTCCAATGTCTGAATATATGATATAAAAGATGTACTTTTATATGTAGTGTACTTGTGCCGTCAAAAAATGACAGCATGTATGAAATATGTGGATACATATTCTGGTTTATATACATAAATAATGAATAAGATTATGCAAGAGACATATGCCTGCTGTATTATCATTAAGTTAGTTACGCCCCTTCAGTAACAATGTGTATTTAATTGATTTGGGTTGTTACTTACAAAAAAGTAAATATACAAATAGATGTGGTGTATTATTAAAGTAGATTGGAGGAGGTACAGCTAGAAATGTTCTTTAGAAAATTCGACCCCTTTCCTATTTACAGTTCTTTCTATACCTTTCCCTGGACTGATTAAAATATAAGGCATGCAAATCAAAATAATATGGCAAGCAAATTAAAAAGACGTGAACTAAATCTTGAATTTCCGTAATCATTTATGTACTGTTATTGCAATATTGCTACAAATGATAAGTATTTAATTTAGTTGAACCTCATCCCGTTATGAAATTCATTTTTAGTTCCAACTTAGATATCAGATTCATCAGTTTTTCAGATTTACTGTTAAAACTGGAAATGAATTTCAATTAGAGATAAGTTTCAACTAATTTCATTTAAAAATTTGCTGTGACTGTAGCAGTAACCATAATGAAAAAAAGAGTTTAATCAGTTGATTGAAATCAAGACATGAATTTGGTCACCTGCCTAGTTATCTCTGTTATTTTTATGATGAGAATAATAGACTGTTGTTCATCAGCTGAAATGTCTCATTTGAAAGAGCATTAGAATTGAAGAGCTGAAAGTCCCGAGTTCAACCCTGGGTTTTAGCATTAGTACTGACTTATATGTGCGATATATTTAAATGGGTGTATTGACAGATTTGTATGATGAAGTGAATGATGCCGCTTTATTTGTTTGTCACCTCTATGTTTGTTTTCTATATTGCAAACTTTGCAGAATTAACCAGGACAGAGAAACTTAGGATTTGTGGAGCATGGGCAGAGAAGGCTGATGCCTTAGCCAGTGTAGGGGCACTAATTTATTATTGACTCCTTACTCCGAAGGTTGTGATGTATTTGAATGAACAAAAATAATCAATCTGTTATCAGCAATGATATCTCAATTGGAAGAGCATTAGATTGAAGATCTAAAGGTCCCAAGTTCAATTCAAGGACTTGTTAGAAATAGCAGCAATTTTAATGAATGATACATCAATAGATGGGTTCACTGATTCTGTCAAAGTACAGTGAACTCTTGCAATGGCGCTCATTCTAATGGTGAAATTTAATGACACACATGCTCTAATTGCACATTTGTTTTATGATCTTGCAAAACTGTTGTTGGAGATTAGTTTTCAGCAATGGCACGTTAAGATTTCAGTGAATTATTTTAAAAACTAAAATTAGTAAACCCTTAAAATAATGCTGCCTAAAGTGATACAGGAATCTGAGAGAAAATGAAAAAAAAACAAAAAAAGAAGCTTTTCTGTACTAGTGTCCAGTGCTTCATTAAAATCTATAAGGTAAACAAAACAGAATTTATTTCTCTAAACAATATTATTCCGAAAGTATGTATCCTATGATTGCTCTGTTAGTATTTCCTGTAAATGGGATTTACGAACTTTGGCAAAATAAGTGGATCTGAGTTGAGCTTCAGAAATGAAGAAATTAATTTGTCATTCGTTGCATATATCACTATATCATTGTTATTTGTGCATGACATCACTGGTTCTTGATCTGGTCATTGTCGTCCATTATTGTTGCTGCATATTAAAGAAAAGTCAAAACTCAATAGTCAGAGTCTTATCAATTAATGATAAGTTTGAAATAATTAAGAAGATAGAACAAGGTGTACATGGTTAGCGCAATTACTTATTGATTCATTCATTTTATTTGCCGACCTCTAACATGTATATGAGGCAAAAGACTGGGAAAGGGTGATAAAAAGTCATTTTTGACTGTACTTTTTGGCTTCTCATTATTCATAAATTATCCACCCGATATGATGTTAAATCCATTATAACAGTACTCTTGAATCCTTGAGGGTGCTGTGATAACAGGAGTCGAGTGTAGTTAGGACATGAATGGAAATATCTGCTTCCTAATTTATCTATATCAGAAACAGTCAACCAAAACTGTCAACATAGGTTTCTTCAGTTTGGAAGCATTTCCTATGTATCACACATACAGGCTGTACCAATGGAGCTTGAGGGCTAAAAATTTAGACATTTACTCCTTATTATGTCCTAAAGAGAACTTTTTTTTGTTTTTTGAAAATTCCTCCGCTAATTAGGTTTTTAGTCGGGAGGTGTACAATTTGTGATGTAAGTTAATGCCAAATTGGTCCCTTAGTTCCTCTCCAGCAGCTTGTTTTTCAAAAATGCAGACTTTTTTTTAGTGATCATTGCCTAACAAAAGGCGAGAGGAGTAACTTATTCACTGATCACCCCTTTTTCCAATTTTTTAATTGATCATCCCCAATACAGAATGCTGCCAAAATACATAGGTCAGGTGGCAGTTTCTTTTGATCGACTAACCAGACTTGTTATTCATATTTTTATGTTTGGTATTGGTTAACATCAGCTGGATGTAGATTGTGGTAGATCGCTTCTGTAAACTAAAGGAAAGTGGAGGAGGACTGACAGCAGTAATGTAATTGCTATCTTCAACTCCGCACAATACTTTGAGTATTAGCGGAAGATAGAAAAAGAAATGATTGATTAACCTTAATGATAATAACCAAAATTCCCCCTCTGTAAATATGAATTTTGTAGAGGTTATTCGAAAACTAATGTTACATGTATCCGACTTGCAATATTCTGGCTGATTTCTTTTTTCTCCAAAGCTATCAAAATCTTGCTGACAGAGGAGAAGCACCGTTAAAGCCAGAAGCAGAAATTCACAAACTGTCTGTTCACTGAATGGGAAAGAATTGCCTTTTCGAATCGGCAGTATGATTGCATGTAGGGGAGAGGTTCTTATGCACAAAGTTGTTATTGGTGAAAGCATGTTTGATGTGAAGTTGAGCAGGAATAAAAGACATTTTTTTTGTCTGTTTATCTCGTATTTCTTTGATTTTATTTATTTGCGTTGAAATCAAAGAATTCCTCAATTCTTGAGACTCAATGAGTTTTCTGGATTCGTCTCTCTTCTTCCTCGTTTGGTTTTCCGTTCTATTTCATAATGGATTGTCCAGGCCTGAAGAAAGGATTTTGAAAAGAATTTCATGGTTCCTGGCCAACGTTTTTTGGGGGCGTTGTGCCTGACTGACGCCAAGGTAGCGCAAATCTATACACTGCCTTTTCAGAAACTCCATCATCGAAAGGCGGAACTGTTTTTATTTATTTATATATTTCTATCTATGTTTATTCATTTTATTTTTTTGAACCCTTTTGATGACTAAGTTGCGGAGAATGTATGGCAAAAGCAAGTTTTGTATTTTTGTTCCCTTTCATTTTTTCTTCATCTTTTTTCCCATTTCCAGAGATTTGGGTAGATAATATCTTGTAATGATTTTGCCGATTGCAAAGTTCGCCGTTGGTTGCTAAGAAAGAAGCAGTTCCTCTGCTTGTATCTTAGAAACGTGGCATTGGTTACCTTTAATCTTTCATTCTGCTTACTATACATTCTCTCTATTTTTCTTTATCCATCATGCAGACATATTTTGGAGTTCGCTGCTTCTCTTGTTCACTCCTTTTTATTCAATATTTCATCTTAAGCTGTTATCTACTTTTGCGTCTACATAACAGATAATCAGGGAATCAATCAGAATTTTCTGCTGTTCATCTGCCTTAGCTGTTCCCATTCTCGACATCAAACTTTGCTATCAATTTATACTATTGTAAACTCTCATTGTAACAGAACTCATTCTAACGGCACTATTTAGTGACATGTCTTCTAACAGCATATCTGTTTTTGCATTCTCATGAGACTATTGTCAGAGATTAGTTTGTAGCAACAGTGCATTATTCTAAAAGCTAAAATTAGTAAACCCTTAAAACAATGACTTCTAAAGTGAGACAGAAATATGGAAAGAAATTTAAAAGAAAAGTCTTATTAAGTAATGATGAGCTTGTAATAATTAAAATGGAATGAGGTGTAAGTAAAAGTGCATTAATCTTGAAATATGTTGGGGAGTGCATTAATGTATCTGGTTAGCATAATTACTTTTTGGTTCATTCATTTTATTTGCAGACCTGTAACCCTTATATGAGACATTAGACTTGGAAAGGATGATGAAGAGTCATTTTTGGGTGTACTTTTTGGTTTTTTATTATAATTACACCTAGTGTAAAATCCATGTTATAACAACATTCTTAAAACCTGGAAGGTGCAATTACTGTATTTCATTTTAGCAATTATGTTTATCTCTCTTTACAGTTCTTCTATTCATAAATGATCCAGTTTTCTTTGACTTCATTCATCTTTGCTATTTTTTTTACCTTAATTCTATCTTCATTTTGTTTCCTTGAAACTCTTCCTTTTTTTTAAAACTTTTTTTTTCATTTACCCTATTATCTTTTACCTCATTCCCTCTCTATTTTTATTTTGTTCCAATCTACTTTTTCAAACCCTGATCACTTGGCCTTTTTTTTACCTTGTTCTCTTCTCCACTTTCTTTTCACCTTATTTCCTTTTCTTATTTTTTCACCTTGTTCTCTTGTTTTTTTTCTCTTACCTGTTTCTTTTCTTATATACTATTTCATGTTGTTCCTTTATCTGTTATTCATTATATCTCATTCATTTATCTCTTCTTTTTATTTTTTTTTTCTTACCTTGTTCCCTTCTCTGATATTTTTTACCTTGTTCCTTTTTCATAATTTTTACTTTGTTCCCCCTCCTGGTTATTTCACCTTTCTATTATATCTTTTTGTTGTACCTCACTCTTATCTTTCTTTCTTTATTCTTGAATTCTACTCGATTATTTCAAACGCACGAAAAAAATTCACAAATCTTATAATATTTCCGTTTGATAATTTTTATTTTTCATCTTTCAAAATGAAATTTAGGAAATGAAATAACTAATGAATTATTTTCTAGAATTGAGTGACAGGAAGAAAAAAATAAGTTTTTCGCAAAAAAACAGATATGAAATTTTGACATCTTTTTATGACTTCTGGGACACTTTCTATCAATATTGTTTGAATTTATCCATATTTCATCTGTCTTATAACAATTTAGAGAGGCCATATCCTGAACATTGAATATTTTATAAATCTATTATAATGCCAATCATCATATAATAGTATATAGTTCATGTTGCTTCTTCTTTTTTTGCCTTTACATTAGCTACGTCTTCAGTCCTCCCTACCTAGGCTTTACATATCAAGAGATTCTTTAGTCTTGACTGGCAATATGTGAAATAGACTTAGAAGCAACAAACAGCTGAAGTGCCATTGCCCTCTTCAACCTGAGCCATGGGAGGAGGAAGTGTGGATGAACGTAAACAAACTTGGCCAGAATTTGAACTCTGCATGATGATCCCATTTTCTACGCCATTAAACATTACACCATTTGCTTATAAGTTGCGTTCAGTCTGAATCTTGAGTCTTGTCATCCAGCCTTTTGGTCCAGAGAAGAACTAGAAGATAGATCTCTTCATAAATCTGATACATTTATTTACTTTTGACTCGTACGTTCCAATCGTCAACTTTACTCTCTTTGTCTAAGAGTTTGTTTTGTGAGGATGTGAGCCAGAATATGGCTTTAGTCTTATCTGCTGTTTAGTGAAAGAATCAGCCTTGTTCATTGCAAAACCATAAAAGTTCCATTTTGTTTGAACAAGTAGAGTTACATGACTAGCATTATACACAAAATATTCTCTCCCTCTGAACACCCACTCCCACACAGATACAAAATTATCATCGTAGATAGGGTTTCAATTCGTCTAGATTAAAAGACAGTTGAAGTTTCATGTTTCAAATCATCTGACCAGCTATAATATGTTTATAGCATCCAACCCCATGCATCTAAAATGTTGGATGTGGAATAACATTTGCTAACAAAGGTTAATGTGACAATCAGTAAATTCTGTTGCTGAAGAATATTATAGTTTTCTTCAAAGCTGATGCTTTTTATTTCTCTTATTTTCAATGACATTGTTTTCAGAAAGTTGCTATTCTCAGCTGAAACTGACAGAAACCCAATATTTTATTAATTTTGATTACTTTTTACCTTCATCTTAATTTTGTTTAATGTAATTCTTTATCACAACTTGGGTCCTTATTCAGCACCTAAAGCAAAACTAAATTACGATGAAGTTAAAAAGTAGCCAAAAATATTAAAATATTGGATTACAATACGTCATCTAATAATAATAAACGATGAAAACTGGCAGAAACTTTCAGAATTTTAATTGCACGTATTTTTCTTGTTCATTTTTTATCTGATTTAATTAAAACATAAAAAATATGATTTTTTCGTGTTAACTTTTAGATGTTTTTTTTTTGTTTCTCCTCGAATAAATTTTCCTTGCTTCATAAATTTGATATGCCAGGTGAGAGCCCCAAGGGGAAATAGTGTTTGTTTTTAAATTCAGAGTTGCATTTTTTTCTCTTCTTCCTTATTCTGCCTCTTTGCACCCTTTTCAGCTGTTGGTTTAAAAAAATAATCTTATACATTGATCTATTTTCACTAGTGTCTTCATCTTGGTTGTTATAGTCATATCCCATCGACCAATGTTCCTGTAAGAATTGAAGGTTTTATGTTGTTTTAAATGGCTTAGGATGTTAATGGTGCCAAAAGACACTTAGATCCTATGTGGACGGTCGAGTTTCAGTCTTGTGGTGTCATTTTTAGTGATGGAGGGTAATAATGGGAACACAGCCATTTTCATATATTTACAGAAGGAATGTTTATTCATTTACATCATGAAATATGTTTATTGCTAATTTTCTTTTCACGTGTCCTTGTAATGTTTCAGCATTGCTTCGATGGTAAAAGGCTTGCTGGAGGGCCAAGTCAATCAAATGCTCTTACCCATGTTTTGGTAGAACACATTCTCAAATAGAATAGGGAGTAAAGGACGGGATTTCAACACTGGAGAAGGAAGTGGTGTTGCTAATGTGATGTCAGTCATGATAAAAACTGGTTACGCATGGTGTAAAACCATGCAAGGTCAGTTGTGGTCCGAAGACCTGAGTGAGGGAGTAAGAGAGAGATAGACAGAAATAGACGCTTTCAAAGGATAGGCTTAGAGAGAGTGATGTCACTAGGCTCTATTTTTAGGGGCCAGAGGAAGTGACTTCACCAGTCAATATTTTTAGGGTCTTGTATTCTGCTAAGTAATTTTTGTTATAATCGATAAAGATAATCACCAAATGTTCTTCTGGTAGGGAGTATGTAACTACAGAGGAAGTCACTTATTATAATGATGGATGATTTTATCACAAAATTGCTGTTATTAAAATCTGTTGTTCTTGAACATTTATTCAAAATAAAATAAAAATTCGTATTAATTTCATATAATGTAAAGTTGAATTATAAAAATGTAAACTGGTCTAATTTTCAAAATCTTTACCTAATATTATTAGCAGATGATTGTTATCTAAAAGACCCCATCCCAAAGTGATCACATTAAGTGGCTTTCACAGTATCAGGAAGCAGGTGCTATCAGCTGTATTATTAAATTCCTCTTGAAATTTGCTATAAATAACATTGGTCCATTCCACTTTTAAACCCTTGAAAAAGTATTGATTGAATTTTTCTCAAAATGAGCCTCCCTCCCTGGTCTGGTTTGTCACTCATTAGAAACCAAACATGTGACCAACATCTTTTGGTGGCATACCATGTTGGGGTGATCAATTAAAAAATGTGGAAAAAAGGGGGGGGGGGTGATCAGTGAATAATTTACTTTTTTTGCCTTTTGTTTTGGCAGTGATTGCTAAAAAAATTGTCAACTTTCAAAAAACAAGCAGGTACAAACTAAGGGATCAATTTTTGCAAAAACTTACATGGCAAATTATGCCCCCCCCCGGCACCCCCAAATACGTTTTTAGTAGACAAAATAAGGAGTGAATGATGAAATCTTCATCCCTCTAGCACCATAGGTGCATGATACATATATATACAGTCAGTCAGCCGGATCAACTTGAGAACTGAAGAAACCTATTTTTGACTGTTTTGGAGACAGTTGTAGTTGACAGTTTCTAAATGTCTCTTTGAGAATTAATTTACTTCAACTTCATGCTAGATGATTAATCAATATGTGATATATAAGCTGATTTCTAAATGTGTGAGGTGTTAATTTAGGTGTTGGGCAATATCCTCCAGCTGATTGAACCTCCTCAAATATATAAGGCATCATCTCTTGTATTAGAGTGTCAAACTCATAAGACCTAAATGAGGGACTGATATGACGCATTTCTTTTCTTTTTAAATGCATTCACGCATCTCCCTAAGACACTTTTTGGTCAATCAGTTGGTCCCTAACAGGTTAAATATCAATTTTCTCAGTCGCATCATGTTTGATCGAGTGAACCATCCTCATCTTGCTCTTCCTCCTCTCGTTCCTGCTACTACTGCCACAACAAGTAATCCTAAATATCAATTTTCTCGGCCGTATCATGTTGGATTGATCTAAAACTTGGTCCACCCTGGTCCGGGTGGATCGTCCTCATTTTTTTCTTCCTTTTTCTGCTACTACTACTACTACAACTAGTAATAATCAGTTCCCTCAGCTGTATCATGTTGTATTGATATGGAACTAAATCAAGACCTTCGGGTGAACCATCCTCATCTTCCTCTTCCTTCTATTACTACCACAGATAGTGGATCTTGTTTAATGCTCAAAACATTGACTCATATGCAGTTATGGTAGTTTTGAAGATATAGATATTCACCTACTTTCCTTTTTGTTTCAAAATCAACTTGAGTAATAGGATCTTGTTTGGCCTCAGAGATATCAGCATGGGTGACATTGGATAATGCTGGAAGCCAAAGTGGCCCTGGATAGGGCTGGAATGAAATGGCACATGTGGATGAGAATAGGAAATCTAGATTTAATTGAGCCTAATAAGACAAACGAAAGCAAGAAATATTTATTCGGGTGGAAAAGCAAGAGATGCAGTGGGGTTGAGGGAGATTGTAGGGATGAGCAGCGGGCAGCAGCAGGAGCTGAGACAGGTTGGAGGATCAAAGGAGAAAGTGGTTGAGAACAGTGGGAAACCATCCGAGGACTAAGCTGCCAACCACATTTTTTTTTTTAATCTTTTGTTTTCGACCCAGCACCATTTCTGGTTTTTAAAACAAAGAGTTTCACTGTTAACCTCTCAATGTTTTTCACCTCATGTGCATTTTTGTCCCCCCCCCTCTCTTTTATGCAACTTAATTTGCATTCCCTTTGAGGCAGCCCTTTTTAAAAAATTTAAAATAAAGGTCCCAAATTGTATCCTTGAAAAATAGCCGAAGGCCATAAATCTGTTTATATGTTTGAAATCTTGAAAACAGTTCTGCAACGTTTTATCGAACAATGTTACATGGAAAATACATAATACACACATACACATATAAGCCCCAAAGAGGTACTTATTCCACATACAACAAATGCACACACTGATACTATACTCAAATACCACATACATCCACAGATGCAACATTCCCACGAATGCACACTCATAACACATAAACGTGTGTATATTTGTGGGATGTATGTGTGTGCGTATTTTGCATTTCCGATATAACGTTTTTCGAAGGAAAAGTCCTTCCATGCTTAAAAGCAGTTCTTTTGCTGTTAGCGATATAAATGCTTGTTCATTGATTCAGTTTTGCCCTCAGGGTAGGCATTAAAAAATAAAAGCTTTCTGGAACTGTCCACATTTCTGTACATGTCCAAAAAATAATATGTTATTTTTTCGGAGAGAGTTGCAGAATTTACCTTTTTAAAAAAAAAATAACCTATCAATATTTTGTAAACCACCATTTGAGTTGCTACCCAAAAGTTTCGGGGGCTTAAGGTGTATAATGGCCACCTTGTAGAAAGAAAAAAAAATTGGGAGGAATGTGTTTCTGATCTTCAGAGTTGTGTGAAACGTCTGATAAGACACAGGAACTTGACAGATGAATTCCCCAAACATTTATGTTACTCTTTGTTTGCACACATATAGAGAGATATGTACACATTTGTATGATATCTATCTACATGGATGTTTAATCTCCATCTTGAGACAGAATTCTGTCTTTGACGGATAAAAATTTGGCAGTGTGAAATTTGCTAAGCTAGCGCAGAAGTGCTCAATCATTTTGGCCCTTTTCAATATCTTTTGGGCGTTTTTTTGCTATTTTTTAAAAAAAACGTAGTGCTTTTTGTCTCTCAGACTAGTGAGAAATTAATTTTTGAGTAGGCAACACTGAGTTTCAGTCTTGGCAATTTTTTCTGCTAACAACCACGTATCTAACTACATCAATATGGTGTCATCCAAAAGTTGGAGGAACTTGATAGATCTGTTCAAAAATTCACAAAAATTTCTGAATAGCATTTTGTGTTTGCTGGTCTATTAGACATTCACCATAACAAACAGAGATACAAACAGGAAAAATCATATTCTTTATTCCTTTTTTTTAACCACTTGAACTCCTTTGTTGTTTAGTTCATAATATTTTGGGCAGTCAATACTCCAGTCTTTTTTGTCTCTGAGACTTTGTTGTCTAGTTTTGTTCCAATTGTTTGTGAGTTGCATTGCCTTCTGGGATATGTTGAAGAATTAATGGCCAAAATATTGTGAAGAAAACAGGAAAATCACTCAGGAAAGTCAAAGGAAAAAACAAATTAATTATTACCTCCAGGTATGTTTTTCAAAGTTACATTCATCTTATAAAAGTGTCTGAGAGATATGCTTTTTAAAGTATTAGGTCATATGTAATAGCATTTTTTGAATGGTGAGATAAAGGAAGATATAAACAATGGAAAACAGTGAATATTTAATCAAAATATTATCCGTTTGGTGCAATAACCTTTTCTCGACGGTCCTGTAATGATGATATGCCATTTCTATGAAATTCTCTAGGCTTTGGTCACAAATTCAGTAAAATCATGAATAATGGTTTCCATATTATTGAACCTTTTTTTTAATGGTTATGAAATTCAAAATACTTGAAAAGATAATGAAAAAAGATGATTGAAAAAATTTTGGAGAACTGTCCAGTGAACATGGGGGATACTGCAGGACTTCATATTTCGATTCTTTAAGCTAAGACACATTCAGGTGAGAGGTGTTAGGTCTGACACTCACGGTCATGGAGCATTCCATTCAGTTCATAAAGAACCCATTTTTCCATCTTTTTATTGCCTTGAAATGATGTGATATGAACACTGTTGAGTCAAGAAAATGCTTGAACTATTGTTTAAAGATCACTTGACATGGCTTTTGTTAATTCTTCATCATTAAGGACAGGTTTGAGCCTCCCTTCAGGTGTATCAATATTTCAATCCAAAAACCTAATTAACCAATGCTGAACAGTTCACACTAGTGATGTTCACATGAAATGCTCTGTTGATGTTATCAGCTGCTTGATTAGTATTGTGTCCTACTTTGAAACTGGGTAGACACCGATGCTATTAATGGCTCAAAAACCTGCAGTAATAATGAATTATATCTCTATTTACATTGAATCTGGAAGAAAAAACACTCTCGCTGTTATCATTATTCATAATGAGGAAGAAAAAAAACCCATTTCATTTGTAACTACTTGAAAGTAGCTTTTGGGAAATGGATTACTGAGGGTAACAGGTACTATTGCTGCTGGAAGTGGAGATGCACTTTTAAAGCCAAGTCAAGCATAAAATCAAAGAATGAACAGACAAAAGACGTGTTAACAATAACAACAAAATGCTTTTAAGTATTACTTATCCAAGGTTCTGTGTAGAAAAGAATAAAAAGGTGAATGTACACCACTTGTTGTTGAAGACAGAGATTTGCTTGTTCATTGGAAGTTGTTTTTCTATGTATAACAACCTAATTGTATTTTGATGATCATCATCTCGTGTTCTGCTATATTTATTGGATTAGATACTTCATTCAGTTATTTTTGTATTTCAGGCCAAAATTGTCCACGTTGAGATTGATGGACGGGGCATTTCACCGACAGACGGATACTTACTACGGAAAGGTTTAGGAAATTGTCACTTTGACTTTTGCCAAGAGATCTCATTCATGCCTACTGATCACATGTCCCCACGGCACAAAAATCTCAATTCTGCCAGGTAAGTAATTCACAGCTTATATCACCTGAATTCAATTTAATCTTGTCCAAATTGATTTCTCTAGTGAAGTTTTGAGGTGTTAAATCCCAGTGTTTTTAGATGCGCTTGCATTTATAGTAGGGATCGCCATCACTGACTGATATCTTAGTTAAGTCCCTTGCTCTGTGTTGCCAATTGAGATGTTTTTCATCTTAGTCTAAAAGTTTTTGGTTTTGTTTAGATGTCAGATATTGCTGTCTAGATGACTTTTGATAAAATAAGTGATACTTTTATCTAATTCATTGTGATAAAATGAGTAATACTTTTATCTAGTTTATAGTAATAAAATAAGTGATATTTTTATTTATTCTATAGTAATGTAATAAGTGATATTTTTTATGAAATGAGTAATATTTTTGTTTATTTCATAGTAAAAAATAACTAATATTTTATCAAATTTATAGTAACAGAATAACTAATATTTTTGATAGATTAAGTAATATTTTCATAAAATAGATGTTGAAGATGAAAGCCAAATTTGATTCATTAATAATATACAATATATTTCCTACATTTTTTCATACATGTATATCTGGGAAATCTAGATGTTTCTAGGTGTTTTTGACTTGATTTTAGATGTAAACTTGAAAATAAAGTTGGCAACACTGCCCTTGCTAAATCTTCATGCAAAAAAACAACTGCACATCTATGGTCTGACTTATAGATTTATTTTTTTATTCTCTAATAGCTGCTATGAAAATCCAGTTCTTATTCTGTTTTATTTCTACTTAAGATATTATTTCAAAAAAAGAAATATAAATGACTTTTTCAAAGAATTACAAACATTGACAAAACCGTCCTAAATTAGTTTTTGCCAGTTAATTTCATCTTAACGAATAAATAAATACATTTATACTAAAATATATTTTTGGATAATTTATCCATATATAACATAAAAAAAATCCCATTTTTCACTGATACTATGCTAGTATATATATATATATATATGTATATATATATATATATATATATATATATATATATATATATATAATGGATAAATAATTGGATAATTCATCCATACATAACATAAAAAAATCCCATTTTTCACTGATACTATGCTAGTATATATATATATATATATAGTATATTAATCGCATTGTTGACCGTGGCGGGGACCATTCATGAAGTGGGTTGACAGAAATACTTTTTTTGGAAGTTGACTGAAAAGTTTCCATCTAACGGATTGAGCAATTGTGAACAACACATATCACAAGCCATTGATAAATGAGTTCAATTCTAATTGGTCTTCCCACTCACATGTCCTTGTGCCAGACTAAGACAATTAAACACAGGCTTGCACCCACTTGATTCCAGATTATGTTCTGGTAGTATGGATGCAACTTGATCTGCACATAAGTCAATCATTATTGGACAGAATGAACTATATACATACTTCATAGCATCTTGCTTTCTGGAAGAGAAAGGAACAAATGTCATTCATTACAGTTCTTTCACTATGTAATTAGCTCAACCAAAAGTGGTGTCTGCTCTTTTACCTTCTCTTTCTTGCCTTACCTACCTGGAGAACTTGAAACAAATGATATGAACTTTTTGTTATCTCCAGCTACATAACAATAACATGACGGAATTTTTCATCATCCATAATTTAGCCTTACAACTTCAATGACTGAAATTCCCGTTATCCGCACTTAATGGGTTTTAAGCCGTTATGGCTATGTATCTGCAATCGGATACTGGTCAGTCGGGCATAAGTTGGCGTATAACTGAGTCTTCAATAGAGATGTGTGTGTATATATATATATATATATATATATATATATATATATATATATATATATATGATATATATATATATATTTGTGTGTGTGTGTGTGTGCATGCACAATTATTCATTTACGGGATTAAACTTGTATTTTTTTCTTTTCAATGCTATTCATTAAACAATGAATGAATCTAATAATGTGAAAAGGATTATAATTTTCTACAACAGTAAAGAGGAATCTATTCCTTTCATGTTTGGTATTGTAATGATCCATATTCATTTTTTATAAATAGCTTATTGTCATATCTATCTCTGTGCATCTAGATAGATAGACTAAAAGGCTTGTGGCATAAAGCAAGAAAATCTTCAGTATCCGTGGAGACTTATTTCAGGTATACTTATGCAGATAAATATCTGTACTTGTTGAACTTGTGAATCTGGGTGAAAAATGGAAATAGAAAGGAGAATTAAAGATAGATGGCAAACAAGAAAGAAAAAGGGAGAAGGAAAAGGAGAGAAGAAAAAAAAGGAGGAGAAATCGAGTAGAAAGAATAAGAATGAAAAGAAAGGAGCAGATGAAAGAAAGAAAGAAAGAAAGAATAGAGGAAAAGAAAGGAATAAGTAATAAGGCTGACAACCAAGCTCGCAATTTTGGCTTGCAAAAGGTTTTTCATAGGAATGTTCTGCTTTTGAATTGTGGTTGAAACTATATATATATATATATATATATATATATAGATATAGATATATATATATTCTAGAAAGTTTTACAGCTTTAAACACTGAACATTAAAAAAACTTTTGCAAAATTTTTTGTCTTACTTCAGTCACTTATTTCCCAATATTGGTCAATGCAGTTTATGTAATTTTCTTCAGTATTTTTTTGCCTGTATTACATATACTTTGTTATTACGGTATTATGTGTCAATTTTCCTTTGTAGGGATCATCAGTTGGTATATATATATATATATATATATATATATATATATATATATATATATATATATATATATGAATAATAACTGGAGGGTGTTTCAAATAATATAATGCATTCATAATTACTCTGTTGGAATATGTATTCATTTCTTAATGATATGATTTTTTTTGCCGGGCTGTTTGGCTCAACTATAAGAGCGATGCTACATTAAAGCAGCAACGTATCGGTCACAAGTTCAATTCCTGCTGCATCTTCATTTTCTTTAATTGTTTATTCTATTTCATGCTGTGTAGGCCAAGTGACACATTCTCTGTGTAATAACAGTATATGAGAATATGTTCCATTTCGAATAGTTGAAGTTGAAATTTCTAAAGTGACTGATAAGATTCAGTACTAGTCTGAATGAGTATTTAACATGAAACATATTCAAATTTGTTACTGGGTATATTTGCATTCATTTATATTTGATTTTGTCTCGGTTTCTACATTGAATCCTCTTTAAATAAATATCAGCAACAAATATACCTGTATTCATATAGTATTTTATATGTATGTATATATATATATATATATATATACACAATCATACACCTAGATTCATATGCTACCTTCTGAGCATATAATAATGTGCATATGTATTCATACACCTGTGCGTGTATATATGTATATATATGCACTTATGCATACATCCACTTGCATTCATCCACACATGCTTTCTCCAAACTGTGTTCAGACCCTTCCATTTAACAGATGTACATGTCAAAACCATTTATGCACGCCAAGAGGCAAGATATAAGTAGAACTTATGGGCCCTCTCTACTCTATAATCTGACCAACAAGGAAATCACCAAATTCAATTTCTCCAAGATTGGACACAGGTCTTTAAGTTTAGCTCGGAGGACAGAGAGTGCAGCTAGTGCCGTGAGTAGTGACCACTAGTAATGGACCTCAAATCTGTTCATTATTGAAGCCTTGGCTTCCCAACAACTGTGATCTTCCTGGATTGAATATTCTGCTTTATAAAGGCATTATCTCTTTTGATGGCCCTGTTAACAACCTGTTTGGCGAATGTCCGTGTTCTTACGTTCAAACGTATCGTCGGGTATTGATCAGATTGGAAATGTGTTTTGATTTAGGCTCTCAGCAATGTTCTCTCTAATTTAGAGCAGAAAAATCTTGTGTTGTGCAAATTTATTTCCAATGACAGAAGTGTGTGCGTATTGAATGCTTTTATAAGTAAATTTGAAACTGTTTCAACATAATTTTGGCACAATCTATCTTTCATGGTTAATAAAACTGTATATACAGGTTTTAGAATAATACAAATTTAATAACATTTTATGAAGTAACAAATTTAGTCAAGATTTTATTCTATACTTTGAGCTACTTTGTTTTGTCTGTTCTTACCATAAATTAAACATCAATGAGTCTTTTTTATTTCCGTGATGCAATTTTGAAATAAATGAATAGCAATAACAGCCTTCGGTTCATAGATTATTATCTTTGGAGTTGCTAGAAATGGTTAAATTAAACTTATTCATTGCATAATTCTAAGTAACTAACCTTCCATGTGCACATTAATTTCATTTGTGCGTTGTTCTCAAAACATTTTTTCGTCCATGTACGTACAGCTTGGAAGGAACTTCATCAATTGAGTGAGTACATGTATTTATAAATATGTGTGAGTGTGAAAGTGTGATTATACTTGTGTGTGTGTGTGTGTATATGTATGTGTATCTGAACAATAGGGAATAAGACAGACTTAGGAGTAAAAGTATAAGGAGACTCGTTAATCAATTAATTCATGAATCAATTAGCCTGCTATACATGTTTCGAGAGGGATTCCTATCTTCAGAAGCATGTGAGTATGTTTCAGTGGTGAAAAGGTTTCCGTAGAGAGACAAATTTAGCATCAGATGTTTTGCTTTGGAAGCAAAAATGGAAATAAAAAAAGAGGATTCCCTGTGGGTCCTAATGGTCAGTCCTTACTGTATTTTGTCGGTGGAGAAATCTGTGGTGGTATGGTTGGATATTCTGTTGGCAGTACTAGCAGCAGTTATGGGTATTTTATTGGTTATGTTGGTCAGAGGGATGGGTATTCTTGAGCATTGGTCGTCATGAATACTGGGGAGCCGGATAGTAGTTTAGTGTTAGACTGTTTGGGTACTTGATAAGTTGGGGATGAGGCGAGTGTTAATCCAGATACTGTGATATGGGGATCCTTATGTATGATGGAATATCTTTTGGGAAAAGTATGTTCCCTGTCCTTAATGGTCATTGTGAATGTTCTGAAAAGTCTGATGGCTTTGAGTTGGGCAAATGAAATACCATACATAGGTTTCTATCGGTAGGGGTCTGTGTAACTGTTGAAGTTTCCAATGTTGGATATACATAAAGAGGGATGTGGATGTGGGGTTGTTGTGGGGAATGAGAGTATCTGAATATTAAGGAGTGTTTGGGCCTTGGTAAAAGTATAGTCTAAAGAATAGTGAGTTGGTGAGTATAGAGTAATTATGAGTGAGACGATTTCGGTGTTGGAAATGGGTGTGATTAGGGTTGAGTTTAGTGTTGAGTCCATTAGAGGAAAGACATTCAAGTTTGTTAATCCACTTGTCTTCATGTGGTTCCAGAGTTTTTGTTGTGTCGGCAGGTGTGTTTTTTTCTATTTATTCGATGATTGTGAATCTCGTGCCTATGCTGAAATTGTGGTTGGGATGCGGAAGTGTAGTTCTACTGGTAGTAGGTTGGGATGATTGGGTTATTTGATTCTGTGCCTATATTTGTTAAGTCTAATGTTGAATTGACACTCAGATTTGCCTATGTATTGCAATTTGCATCTATTACATTCTATGAGGTAGATAACGTTTGTACTTCTACAGTCAGAATGGTTGATGTAGAAAGTCTTGTTAGTGGTAGAACTAGTGAAAGTGTTGGATTGCTTAAGGTGGTTGCGGTACAGACTATTTCTTTTGTTGCTGGGTTGGAAGAATTTAACGGTTTTAGAGATGATGTTGTTGTGTGATTTTGTTGCTTATGATAGTATTACAGCTAATCATGTCTTTGAGGTTTTGGGGTCTGTGGTAGATGATAACACATGGTTCTAGGAATATTTCTTTGAGTTCTGTTTTGAGTGAATATATTCCTTTTTCTATTGATTATTTGTAACCGAGGTGGCTGTGTGTTATGGAAGGTGGTTATACGTGGTATATGGCTGGGTTTATTTTTGTTAGAGAGTGTAAGGGTTTCTTCTCTGAGTATTGTAGTGGCCCCTTTTATTTGCTTATCTGTATCTTCTGGTGGATATTCTCATTTAGTGAAATGTTGTAGTAGGTTATAGTTATGTTTGTTGAGTTCACTATCAGTAGAGCTGATTTTCCTAATTCTAAATTCTGGTGGAAATGGTAGTTTTTTTGTTTTTGTTTTTGTTTTTGTTTTTTTCCGGTGTTTGGGGTGGGCCGACCTAGAGTGAAGGTAATTGTGAGTGTCTGTTGGTTTAGTATAGAGAATGATCTGGAGGATTCTATTATTATCTATGTACATGCAAGTTCTAAGAAGGATATGGAATTAGTGGATTTTTTGTGGTCAAATTCAATTTAGAGTCGTGTGTAGAGTTTATGTGTGTGAAGAATTTCTCTAGTTCGGCTCCGACTCCAGTATACATAAAAAGAATATCTTCTATAAATCTCACAGAGAAGATGCGGACATTATCTATCTCTGGGTATATATAAATATGTATACATATATAAATATATATGTATATATATGTCCGCATGAATATGTATAGATATTCGCACATGCATACTGGATGGATGACCAATAGATTTCACCCTGAGGTTATTTACCAATACTTGACTAAACTCAGATTGTAATCAACAGAAAAGAAGAAACGTATTAAGGGGATCCAATTGTATTTTCATGGATTAGGCATTCTCACATTGAAAAACAACAAAGCTTAATGGTATCATGTGGTACCTTGGATTAGTGTTAATGATGTATAAAAATGCATATTAGTACACTTTATGTACATGTCTAATGGTAATGATTAGCACATCCCAGTGTTTCTAAATGATTGCTCTTCTATCAAAGGCTTGTGCCAGGCTATGCTAAGTAAAAATGTAAGCATTGCTCATTCACATATATTGCAAAACTCTTGTACAAAGTCTGGAGTTGACTTTGTTTTCTACCGTAACAAGAACAATCCACACCAAAATTAGGGTTGTAAACCAATATGTAAAATCCATGTTCCCCTACTGTGATTTGAACTTATGACCAACTGATTGCCCATTGGCTGTCTTACTGATTAAGCTAAATTAGCTAAGCTAAGTCTTTGATATTAGCAAAAGTTTATCACAAAGATACAAGTGCTTATTTCATTCTAATAGATAAACACATTTGTGCAAAAAAAATATCCTTTTTTTATTTATGTATACAATACAAAAGTTGCATTAATCATCTTGAGTTGAAATATAAATCAGAGTGGAGTTCGACTCTGCAGCAGCCAGGCTTGTATTGATT
Organism: Thysanoteuthis rhombus; assembly: GCA_963457665.1. Classification (NCBI taxonomy): domain Eukaryota; kingdom Metazoa; phylum Mollusca; class Cephalopoda; order Oegopsida; family Thysanoteuthidae; genus Thysanoteuthis; species Thysanoteuthis major. The sequence continues at coordinate 7,443,901 of OY735228.1, read as the reverse complement.
TATATTCGTAGATATTCATTTGTATCTGGTAAAATTACATTGTGTACAAGGAGACTGGTCTCCGTGAATCATCGAAGACAGTCGTTCTTGGGAATTTGATTGGGTTTCAGGTTGGAACATAAGGAAAGATATATAGACCTTTGGCAATGTTTTGGGGAATTAGTGTTGTAGAAACGCTCAAGTCCCATTGCTTGTCTGTCAAAGAAGGGACCCACTAAGTCTTTGACCTCTGTTTCCACTTCCTCCATGACACCTTGTAGCACACGCGGAAGATAAAATTAATAAATAAAAACAGTTGTAGCTGAAGGCAGAAACACATTCCAAGTGGCTTCATTTCGGCTTCTCATTTCATTTGTCTCCTTGAAAATACTTTATTCTTTCGCACGACTGAAGCAGCAGCTCTGTTAGGACATTCCGGTGACACTTGAACAACCAACGAGAAAAGAAAGGAAGTAAAGAAAATTCCATGTTGCAGTCAAGGAGTTTAGGCCATTTCATTTATCATTAACTGCTGATGACTGGAATTTCCGTCATTACAGTTCCATGGCTAAATCAATAAAGTTTCCATTTTACTGTGATTGATGACAACTCAGTTCTATCAGTCAGGGCTTTTATCTTGCAATGGATAACTGGCAAAGGGTTATCTCACAACAGACAATGGCTTCTATCTTGCAAAGGATAACTATTACTCTTCACCACCTCTTTTACTTTAGACGTTAACGGAGGACAGTCTTGTAAATCAACTATAAAATCCAAAGAATATCTTCAGTCATCTTTTTGAAAATTTATTTTACTTTCAGTATGTTAGTAGAGATCTACTAAACTTAGTTTAGTCTGGCACAGGGAATCAAAGGGGTAAAAGACTGTGCCATATGAATAATCCAGGTGATAGAGAAAGCCTTTCCTTAGAAATCAGCATCTTGGCTTTTACCTGAGATCAAATATTGATCTTGGCATTGGTGAGAAATATGTAACTATCTCAGTCATGAATCAAGTACCAAGATATATGAATGAAATATGAAAAGCTATTTTAGTTAGAATGAATTCAAGATGTTGATGGAAGTGTGATGTTGGAAGACATGGATTATTCAGTCAAAGGTCAGTGATCTGAAGATATTTTGTCATATTCTTCAATTAAATATATTGGTAGTAAATGGACCTGAAGAATTTTTTCTAACTAACTGTTATTCTTAAAGATGATATTGGTCTGCATGCTGTCCAAGACTTGATATTCACATGAGTGAACACTCAACAGAAGTGGCACAAACAATGAGTCCATCCCTCATAATCAAATACCTTTTTTTTTGGTAACCTACCTACGTAAACTCTTTCTTTTACTAAAAGCAAAGTGGTGTTAGGCTAACTTTCACAAAGCATGTGTATGTGTGGGGGGTATTATATCTGTTCACTAGCTTTACTCTGTCTTCCTGCTGGTAGGTTAGTGGTTATAGCATTGCACTCAAGGTAATAATAATCAAGATTTGTCTTGTTCTGAAAAATATAATCGTGAACATCCAGAAATATACTTATATAATGCACCATATGATAGTTTATATTTTCTGTCTGAAACATTTGTTCAAGGGATTATTAATTGCTAACAAATTTCAATGATGTTGTCAGGTTTAGGGGATCTTTATATTCACTAGAAATTATGTATTAGCTCTTGGCACATACCTCACCATTCAGTGTAGAGCCTAGAAATTTTGCACACATATTCCTCTTTGGGGCTATTGGATGGCCTAATCCAAACTCTGAAAAAGGAGGACACTCTTGCCCAGAGTTCCCAAACTTGGGTTTGTGGACCTTGTGGACCCCATAAAACAATACAAGAGAGTGTAGGTTGCTGTTGTCCTAATAGTTATTAGAGCGGTGTATATTTTTTCTATCAAAGACTTGATTTTCACAACCAAACACTGGTGGTGATTCATAAATTCCCTCGGAAGTCTTGTTTATTTATTTATTTGCAAATGCCAAAAATTCCGGGTTTATTTTAGTTGAACATGAACATGAGAATACAGTGCAACTTAATGTTTTTGGTATTTTTTGAGTTGCAAAGTTATTCAAATACTGGGCAACGACATCAGTGTTTGTATTTCTTCTGCTCAATCACAGTGTTTGTCATTATAATAAAATCCAAGGAGACGTGTGTGATCGTGAAAGCTAATGCCATTATAGAAAACAAGCCCACCTGTGGTCTGAGCTTATAGCATCCAAATTTAGAGTGACATCAGCTGCAGTGCCAAAGCTTCAGACCCTCTCAATCAATGTAACTTTCTTTGGCTCTTGTACTGAATGTTGCATTGATCCCAAAGGTGGTCCTCCTCGCATACCTTCTAAGTTTTTCTCTTTTTCTTTTCTTTGTTTGTTCGGCATTGATATTGGGTTCAGATCAATTTTGATCTTTCTGTTCATAGTTAGCATCGGTCCTTAGTCTTCGTCCACATTTTTTTTTCTTTTTTTTCTTTTTTTTTTTCTCTTTTCTGGATTTGATTGCATGTTGCTTTGTTTGCATCTGAGTAAAAAACAGTCCAGCCAATTTCTTCTTCTTCTATTTTCCAATTCCCCCTTCCGCAGATGTACACAAATGTTGTTTAGTGGTTTGAGCCCTAGACTCGAACTTCTAAGTCTTTACCGTTCAGTGACTGTATTAAGAGGATTTGAAAAAAAAAATGTGACACTCATAGAAAAAAGTAAATATCTGATCTCATTTAACTTTGATAGTCAGTTATTTTATAATCTTTTTATCTCGCTGAAATAAAAAGGGAGGTAATGATGGTTCAATTCCACAACATCTGTTTGGATTGCTTTTTGATCAAAACTAGCTGAAAACCCACCCCTTCTATGTGTTTTTCAGCTAGCTCTTGCTGTAGGCTAAAACGGAAGATTTATTGATTCAAAACCCCTTTTTACAATTTACCATTTTGGTTACTTAAAGGCCACATACTGATAAATAGAATCACACTTTTAGCATTGTATTGATAGAGAGAGAGAGAGAGATGGAAATCAGATCATTATTATTAGGGTGAGCACGGACATGGAGGTCACGCTATCATTTTTTAAGAATATTCAGAAACAAACTTGCTAAAAACATGCGTGAGGATCTTATTAGTACACACAGAAGATTTCATGGTGATATATTGTGTGGTTCCTGACGTATGCAGTCACATACAGACGGCCAGACATTTGGTGAATTATTGTTGGATTACAGGGAATCATTTTCACTATTTGATTCAAATGATAGAGGAGAATCCTGATGGACAAGAGGTTATTGATTCAGATCGATTTGGTACGTGATTCGTGTTTAGATTCTGGGAAAAATCTTGATTTCGAATCCAAGCATAGAGTTTTTGTATCACCATTTTGATAGATCAAATAAATAACAAAACCCACATCTTCAATCGTCAAAAGCATAAGACTCAAAGCGTTGTGCTTTTTCTGATGAACTTCTGAAAAAATTGAAATGTAAAGATAGGAATCAAGGGAGTTAAGTCAGTCAACTAATGAAGTATTTGTTCTCTCCCCCTGCCTTTTTACTATTTGTTCATTTTAATTTTATTTACTTATTTTGTTTACCCATAAATATATCTGTAATAATATTTATTCCAAAATATGAAAAATTGAATAAGATGCCCTAGCTATTGGGGGGATCAAATTGATCTAATTCATTTCTTGGATTTATTCTGGTGTCCTTACAGATCAATATTCACAGGTATACCTTGATTAGTACGGTTAATCCATCCCAAAATTTTTCATTCTGTTCAAAACTGAACTGTTTAAGGTCTAATTATTATTTGATATGTGTTTTTTCCAACTTATACTTGGTTACATTAATTTTTCCAGCAATACTTAACCTGTACATCATAAAAACCTATCCAAACCAAACTATTTAAGGTGTTGCTTTATATAATTCTTTTTTTTAGAAACCTTCAACCTAAACTGTCAACATAGGTCTCTTCAGTTTTCAAGTCAGTCTGGCTGGCTGAGTATTTGAGTATGTGTCATGGGTATAGGCCATATCAATAGAGCTAGGGGTCGGAAAATCAAATATTTAGTCCTTATCATGTTCAGAAAAAAATTTTTTTTCGCTTTCCCCCAACCAAATGGGTTTTAGTGGGAGGTTCAATTTGTAATGTGAGTTTATGATAATTGGATCACTTACTTTGTGTCCAGCAGCGTTTGCATTTGTTTGTTTTTTTAAATTTAGAGTTTTTTTTACTGATCACTGCTCAACAAAAGGTGAGAGAAGTAACTTATTCATTTATCCCCCATTTTTCTTATCTTAATTAATCACTTGCACATTGCATACTGCTGAATGACTTCGTCCCATCAGCAACTAACCAGACCATTCTTTTTTTTTATTCAAGCATTTTCATGCTATATTTGGAAGGACAAAGAGCAGACAAATCAGAGATTAGAATGTAAAGTGAATGTTTTATGCCAGCAGATGTGAAACATGGAAACAGACAAAATCACTTGAAAACAATCTCAGAATCGCATGAAGATCAATGGAAAGAACAATGTTAGGAATGACCCCTAGAGATAGAAAAAAAGAATCAACATGGATCTGGGAGCAGAGCAAAATTAAGATATCATAGAAGTTATTCAGTGACAAGAATGGAGATGGGCTGGACACTTATCAAGAAGAAAGGAAAACAGATGGCGTAAAAAGTTGACAGATTGATGCCCAAGAGATAGTGAACACAGTAGGAGAAGACTAGGCATAAAATGGAGAGATGAGCACTGGACATGATGTCTGCTGCTGCTGATAAATGAATATATATATATATATATATATATATATATATATATTTATATGTGTGTGTGTGTGTATATATTGTACATATACCCTTGCAAATCTATTCATTTTTTCATTTTAGATTCATCCATGAATCTCTATAAGACAACTTTCAGGCAGTTAGTCCATAATATGTTAAATATCAATTTTCTCAGTTATATCATGTTGGATTGATATGAAACTTGGACCTGGCCTTCAGGTGAACCATCTTTATCTTCCTTTTCCTTATGCCTTTTCTGATACTACTACCACAACTAGTTGAACTAAAAATCAATTCTCTCAGCCATATCATGTTGGACTGATATGAAACTTAGTCCAGGCCTTCAGATGAACCATCCTCATCTTCCTTTTCCTCCTACCACTACTACCATAGATGATGGCTGCATCGTTGAACATATGGTTCTTTATTTTCCTATTTTTCCTCTTCCCCCTTTCCATCTTCATTCTTTTACTCTTTCTTCAATCTCCCTATTCTCTTCCTCTTCCTCCCCTCTCTAGAACCCTTAACCTATTATTTTTTTCTCCCTTTCTTTTGCATCTATTCATTGATCCCTTCTTTCTCCCCAACAACTCTCCCTGTCCACACCATCTTTTAAATCCTTTCTCCTATTCATGTCATTGCTCCTCCCATCTGAGAGAAAATAGATATTCCTTATCAGTTTTCAACATCTGGTGAAAAATAGATGATGCAAAGTGATCATGTATCGAACTATTTTCTTTGAGCCGATAGCAATGTCCCTCTAATTTCTAGCAGTCAGTGTGTGCAAAAACCTTCTGTTGTACTAAGTTTGTTCTCCCGTGACAAAAGTATGTGTGCACTTTTTACTTGTGCGAATATAAACTTGATAAGACTAGCTGCTGCAGGTTCAGACGTCAAGCATACTTCTACTCTTACTTGAGATGATTACTGCGACTTTTTTTATTGTATATTCAATGTATAAAAAATCATAAAAGATATGTGTATTTTTTGTATTGAGGTATTTATCTATTAGAATGATATATGGCCGTGCATATCTGTGTGACAGAATTTTTGTTAAGATTTGTCAACTTGGCTCGATCAGTAAGATATCCTTGTGGCAATCAGTTGGTTGTGAGTTCAAATAACGGTAGGGGAATTGGAATTTTTTGTATTGGTTTACACCCCCAATTTTGGCAAGGATTGTTCTTGTTTTAGTGAGAAAGTAAAATCAACTCCAGACTTTGTACTGATGTTTAACAAAATTTGTTTCAAGATAATAAAACTGTACTGGCATGTTTCTGTGTGATGTATGATTAGATCGGTTAGGATTTATTGTAAACTACTTTCTTCGATTTGTTGTTCCAGTCAATAAAGCATCAATGAGCAGTTGAACTAATGTAGCCAACGAAGGCAGTGGAGGGTTCTATCTGTTTTTATATGTGCATGTATTTTTGTGTTTATTTCTGTTTGTGTGTTCCAGTGATCTGGCCATACCGTTTTGTCTACAGATTTGAAAATAGGCATCAGTATTCCTCTAGACCCTCTCTAAATTTTTTTTTTTTTTTTTTCTTGAAAAAAAGCGTCTTTAACTTTTTGGAGGGCTTTAAATTGACCTATTTTGACTTAACTGTTCATAGAAGAAACTTGAAATTCTGCACACAAACTCCCCTTAATGAGTAGGGAAAATGTGATTTTTTTCTTAGAATTCCCCCCCAAAATGAAGTTTTAGTGGGGGGTTCAATTTTCAGTTCAAGTTTATGCTAAATTGGTCCCTTTGTTTTTGTCCACCCTTTTTTTTTTGTTTTTTTTTGAAAATTTGGATATTTTTTTGCCAAATAAAAAGTAAGAGAAGTAACTTCTTCATTAATCACTTTTCTTTCCAATTTTCTGATTGATCACCTCAACAAGACTTGCTGCCAAAAGACATTGGTCACCTGGGGGTTGAGAAAAAAAAAACATCTTCTCACTTATATCCCATCTATTATGCATATTACAGTTATGGTTGTTGCTGTTGTTAGCCGCCTCTACACACAGCAAACCAATTTAAACATCTTTGCTGGGTTTGAGTTATTCTTGTGTTCTGACAATTATATATATATATATATATATTTATATTTATCTAGATATCACCCAGGTCTAAACGTCTTGGTAGAAACTTCAAGTTTTGCATGTACACACTCTCCTTAATTAGTGATCTTGTTTTTTTCTCCCTCCCCCTGCAAGTTTTTAGTGGGCGGTTCAATTTACAATATACTTTTATGATATATTCACGTGATTAAAAATGGGTGGTGTCGATTCATAATTTCCCCTCTAATGCTAGTTATTATCAAAAACTCTGTCAAAGCTCTTTCGACTTATACATAGCAACATTATTTTAGGTAACTTACCTTTGTGCACGCATTAATATCCTTTGTGTGCAGGTTTCAAAACGTGTGTGTGCAGGCAAATGCACGTGGCTTAGGGGGAACTATGCTCCTCTTACTTTCCCCCTTTTTAACTGCACACAGGAACAATGAAGACAATAGTTGTAGAAAGATTTTCCATTCATCTTCACTGCCGTGTCCTTGGCAGAAGTCCATCAAAGACTATGTCCCCTGCCACAAACACATACACACTCTGACGCCACTATTCCATCGTTACTACGCATAGTAACCCCTGTCTCTGGGGGCATATATAATATGCAACAATAACCATCCTCCCATCCACCGACATCATTTCAGTGAGAGTGGTCTCCTATTTATTGATATTTCAGTATCAAGAGAATTCAGCTGTGATTGTGTATGGCTATCTTGGTGTCAGATATTGCGAGTTAGCAATATCTCTGTGTTCAGTGCAGTGAGAAGAGATTTCAGATAATCTACTTATTATGTGAGATCTTTCTATAGACAGAACTGTTCTTCACGATTAAGAGAGATTGAAAAAAAAATATCAGAATTGAGGAAGAAAATCTTGCGTGAGATAATGCCACCGTTTTTAATTCAATATGCATGAAAATCTCATTAAATATATTTAATGAAGTTTCAAACAAAGTTTCAACCCCGAAAGTTAGTCTCATTCCTGTGTCATTGGAGGAAGTATCAGGCTGTTGGGAAAAGGATAGCCAAATCGAAATAGAGTAAAATCCTGTTATTATCTGATCAGATAAGTTTAATCATCAGTACATTTGCCTCACACGCAGAAGGTCCTTGGATTCGATTCTCTGTATGAGTGAAGATTGTGGAAAAACTGTTGATTGGAACAAATTTCCCTGTGCACTCAGCTGTTAATAATCGAATATACTCTAAGCTGTGTGATTAGGGTGGATGTATCCATTCAGTGGACTTGTAATCTGCTAAAGGGGTGGGGTGATCATGAAAAACTTATAGGTATAAAGTTCTGGCCCTGATCAGACTTGACGGGCAAGGATCATTAAGCTGATGCATGCAAAGAAAACTGGGATTTCATCGCCAGTCATCATACTCCATTAGAAGTGTCTCTAAAGAGACGGATGCTTTTCCTCAGAATCCCATTATATTGAATTTACCGTTATAACAGATGGATTTTATATAAGTGTGCTAATAATGAGAAAACAAAAAGTACTGACAAAAATTATTTTTTATTGCTTTTTAACTTCAGGCTGTATTATTTTCATCATCAGCAGCAGCCTTTTAATGTCTGTCAGTGGAAATAGACCTTCCCAAAGATTAGCCAGACATCTCTATCATGGGTGTCACCTAGTCAATGCTTTCTTCTGAACTTGTTTAGTTCGTCATGCATCGTAGACTTTGCCAGCTACGGTTTCGCATATGATATCTAGGAATCTACGTTATGAGCCGTGATGTCTAGCGATTGTCTGCCATTCTTGCAACATGTCCAGCCCATTGTCATTTGAGTTTTCTATTAGGCTGTATGATATTGTGGACTCCTGTTTTTCCTCTAACATATTGTGCTGTCTCGTGATCTCTCCACACGGATTTACTGATCTTAGTTTTTAAAATAATGCTCTGAAATAGTCATGTGCAGTTGCTGCAAACTAATCTCTTGCAAGAATGTAAAAGTTCCCTTAGAATACATGTGTCATTGAATGGTGCCATTAAAACAGTAGTTTTATATGTCAACATGAATAAACAACAAGAGAAAATTCATTTACAATTAACATCTTCATTTATGCCTTTAGAATAGAATTCTTGGGACTTGAACTTCAAAACATTCTTGTGAGCATTTTCTGTATCTCCTGCCTTAGTGGATGTTTTTTGCTTTAAAGAGTTTTCCAAAGGTTTGGAAAAATGTTCATCTGTTGGTGGTAGGTCTGGAGTATATGAAGAATGTACTTTGAACCTGTATTTAGCTTTTGCATTGAATTTTGTACAGCATGTGGCCAAATGTTATCATAGAGCAGAAGTCCTCCCTGTCATCATAATCAGCCTTTCACGGTCAGTCATTGGACATAAACCTTCCTCAAGATTCACCAGACCTCTCTACTTCTAAACTTGTCTAGCTCATCAAACCATCTTATTTTTTTGCCAACCAAAGTTCTGTTTATGATCTCTTAGGATGGGATCCACGTTGTGAATCATGATATCCAGTGGTTCTTTGATATTTTTGCAACATGACCAGCCCATTGCCATTTCAGTTTTCTGATGTTTTTCATGATATCTCTGAGACCTGTTTGGTTTCTAATATAATGTGCTGTCTTCTGTTCTCTCCATATGATGTTGAGCATGATTCTCTCTTGTGCATTTTGCACACTTCTCAGTTTGAGGGCTGCTCTTCTGGTTAGGTTTCATTTGCCATCAACTGACCAGTGCTGTCATTATTTCACGTCATTTCCAAAGGGGAGTACTTTGAGGGGAAATAATGCATTATTACCTTAGCTAAGCTATTTTTCATCAATATCAAATGGCTGGATACTTTCAGGAGAGACTTTGTATTTCAGCTTGCTTTTAGATTAAATATTTTCTCAGTTTATTAGATTAAAAGTATTGTGGATTGAGAAGATCATTTTTCTACTATGAATTTGCTGATAAAGGTTTGTCAAATGCTCTTCCTAAATCTCTCTCTGTCATTTTCAAGTATGATTATTCAAAATTAATAATTATCACCAACATTATCATCCTCTAAGCTTTACCCAGCAGAACTCATTTAATAAGGCTTCCTTGATCTTCCTTTCTTTGTTCTTTCATTGTTTTCTGCATGAAATGATAATTCTTTCTTATTTGCAAAAGAAGGAGCAAAGAATTTTTCTTTCTTTTCTTGTCTGGGGTTGGAAGCAGTGGAAATTGAAGGAGAAGCGTGTTGCTCAGTCTTTATTAAGAATCTCTTAAGATTTAACGAAACGGTGAGAGATAAAGCTGTTGAAATAGACAACACAGATTTTACAAGTACATGGATATACTTATTGCAGTGATCAAAGAGCATGAAAGTCTTTAGTAAGTCATCACAGGTTAGAAATTTAAAACACAAATAAGGTTAAACATCCCTTGAAAATCTTGTGTATATATATATATATATATATATATATGACTAGTGTATTGATGTGGAATTTGACAGTATTAGTGTAAAATGACAATTCAGAAGACCATGTTGTGTACAAATGAGATTTTTTAAGTTTATTTTGACATTTCACTAGTTCATCCTGGCTTTTTCAAAAAAAATTGATGGAGATACAAGATGTCTCTTATATATAGTCCATGTTACGTTGTGGGTGGGTTTAGTGATTAATAATTGAACTAAGTGGATTTTGAATGTTCTAAAAACTAGGGCAGGGCTAGGTTGTGTGTGTTGCTTAGGGAGGGTATCAAGTAGCATCTTGGTGAGTGCATGGAAGAGGAGATGGATTATTGAATGTATTGAGAGGCTTTGATAGCTATAAATTTCTGATGATTATCTGAGTTGTGTGTCTTCCGGAAATATATCACGTTACATTTTTGTGTGTGTGTGTATGAAATCATAAAATGGTGCTTATATCAAAAGAGAAAACTGAAAATGTTTGAGGTCAGGCAACCTCATATCATGGATAGAGGAAAGTTTCATTGAAGCCATCTTATCTATCTTGCATAAGCTGCTGACAGGGACTATTAAATAGGTCTTTTTGTATTCATTTGGATATGAGGGAATTAGATTAAGGAGACAAATCTGGGAAAAGGGCATAAGTTAGTGTGAAGTATTAATGAGTGTGTAAGTGAATTACCTAAAAATAAGTGATAGTAAGTGTGTGTTTGACTAATCAGAGTTTGACACCTCAAGTTTGATGTTTTCCAATCATCTAGTTTCCACTAATTCTGCTGCAACCTCGTGAACAGAGACTGATGTTTGTTTAGCACAGAGGACAACAAACAGTTGTCCAGCTCAGAACAACTCAAGCCTTGACTCAAGTCTCTTAGGGGAATTGAACTCAATTGAAATTAGAATTAAATACTAATAAAAAGTTTATGATAATTGAACAAAGAAGAGTTAAGAAAGATTTTTTTGTTTTTATTAGGATGTTTTGACATTTTTCTTGGCTTATATGCTAGCGCATTTCCGCAAATTTATATTTGAGCTCTTGAAGAATTCCCTTCTATTTTTTAAAAAATTTATTGTTAAGAGAATCCTCAATCTTAATTGCTAATTCATGACATTAACTGCCTTAAATATGTTAAACCTGGCAGATACAGCCTTGAAGCATTATCTCAATGTGCCTAAAACTTGAAATAAAATAAAAAATCTACATTAGAGCAATTTATTTTGAAAGGACATTAATTTCCTTTGTGAATAGACAAGTGATTAAGAAGAGAGAAAAATATAAAGATATAAAATTAATAACAATTACTATTGTTGTCCTGTGATTCTCGTGAAATTCAGAAATCTTTGATGGAACAAATTTCTTTTTTTATCTTGAAGAAAATTAATGTGATATTAATAATTGTACGATCATGCACACAGTTATGGGCACCCCTCTTCGAAAATGACTCTTCTTTTTATTGCTTTTTGGGAAAGGCTGACCTCTCATTAGATTAAAAAAATGTGATTTTTCTACAACCACAAATAGATATATCTAAAAAGTCATATCATATTTACAAAGGTTGATTATGTCAAAACTATTTTGAGGGAATTGTTTGGCAGTGTTGCAACTTTGGAATAAAATTGTTCTTGTGTTGCTTCATTGGTTATTCATTGATTCCAAATTTAGAGCAGCCAGAAATTAGTTCCTGGCGGATCTCGTTGTGAGTCGACTCTGGACCTCACAAATATGGCTGCTGAGTGGGAAGAGGAATTTTGTATCATCAAATTCATTGTAGAGATTTTGTGCCTGAACTTGGGGAGGCTTGTTGCTATGTTTCGTCCTTGGTTTTTAATCAGATACATCCACAATCCTGACATTTATTTCTACTGTGAAATTGTATGCATGGTATTTTTAAACTTTTGAAATTTTTCTCATTAATGTCTAAAAAAATTAAACCATGTTGTTGGTATGAGACTAGAAACCCTTTATCTTGATGACTCTCAAACAAAATATTGTTAAATGTTTCATTAGTTTGATTTGTGTTACCTCTATACAATTATCTGATATTTCTTTTTTTTTTACCTAAATTTTCATTTTTGAATATGTATTTTTCCATTTTTTTTTCTTCCCTTGGCTTAATGCCAGACATTTTTCATAATGACATTTCATGATTAGTGATTGTTCAAGACTGACATTGTGTAATTTATTTTCTTATTTTCTACTCATATCTCACCTATTAAAGATATTAGTTATCTTCATTATCATCATAGCATTCATCGTTAGACATAGATCTTCCCCAAGACCTACCAGACCTCTTCATCAGTGGCATTGTGGAGCCAGTACTTTTTGAACTTGTCTAGTTCATCACGCCATCTTATATTTTGTCGGCCATTGTTTTGCATATGATTTCTGGGGATCCATACGGTGAATCATGATATCCAGCCATTCTCACAATATGACCAGCCATTTGAGATTTCTAATGTTTTTTTTTTATAATGTCTCGGACTCCTGTTTTTCTCCAACATACTGTGCTGTCTTATGGTCTCTCCATGTGATGTGGAGCATGATTTTCACCTGTGCACATTGCACAGTCCTCAGTTTGAAGGTCAATCTTTTGGTTAGGTTCAGCTCCATAGGTGACTATCAGGAGGATACATTGATTTTATACCCTTTTTTTCAAGACTAATGGGATTTTCTTGTTCTTGAAGGATGAGCTCGCTCTGAAGTAAACTTGTCATCCTAAAGTGATTCTTTGCTTGATTTCTTCTCCTTTAATAATTTCGTGCAGATTCATTGTCCTAAACAAACATGTTAAAGACAAAGACACTACAATCAAAATCAAAAATGCTGACCTGGACTGGAGAAAGTAAACCACTTAGCTTGGTCTGGCTCAAAGTCACATGTCTGGGGTATCCAAGAAAGATTGAAAGTACCACAGATGATGATCTATGATTCTAATTTGCAAGCCATCAATCAATAGCAAAAAAACTTTAGTCATTTTCTAAGCTTAGCATAGTGTGGTTCAAGGTCATGAGTGTTGTGCACCCATTGAGGATCAAAATCACTATGGTTGTTGATCTTTGAGGTGAGCTTGCTGAGTACTGATCCAAGGCAAGGTGCTCAGTTGATTTAAACAATAATTTTTCTTTTTCTTTCACCAGGTCCATATCCACGGATCAGCCCAACTTGTGCTATGAAACAGTTCCAATGCCATCAGGATGTATCCTTTCTATGTTTATTTATTTGCTTATTGTCCATTTTGTCATGAACTGATTCTCTCCTGTTTTAGAGAAACTGTCTCTCACGGCAGTTATCTTCATTGATATCTTACTGTTTCCAGTTTCCAAGATGAGACTGAGCTCTAAGGACAAAGATAATCATAATCTCCAAAATTTATTCAAGGTAAGTCAATCCAGTGGAACATTAACTTTTTGGAAAGATCTAACTTTCAGGGGGCAAATTTATTTACCAGCTTTCTAGCACTTAAGCTTCAAGCTAATATAACTTCTGTTAATACAACTAGTGTACATAGAGACGGAAAAAAAACATTGAAACATATAGTGATCAGGAGAATAGATGTGAATTTACTGTTTACACCCTGTCCTAGACATACAGTCTGTTTAGTTGCAATATAAAGCAACTAAAATTGAGATGAAAGAAATACTAGTCAAACATTAGTAATAATTGACAATGCTTCATCTAAGTTAATATTAGTGATATGAAACCTTGTTAGCTTTGATGAAATTGAAAGTATTAAAGAAAATAGATACAAGGGTGTTTCGCTTGGAAGGAAATTCAACAGATTCCTTTGCCTGAGATTAATTAATGTTATTTTTCATTTTAATACAGTTATATGTTGACTTATGCACAATGATTTCTGTCCAATCTTATGCCATTAACTGCAGATAACAAGAATTTCAGTCATTTTAGTTCTATGGCTCAACTGCAAAGGATGAAAATTTCTGGCACGTTATTGTTCACTTGCTGAAGAGAATGCAGTGTATACGTTATGTTTATTTCAATTTCTTCAGACAGGAAAGCAAGATGGAAAAAGTAGACTCTTGCTGGGTTGAGATGATGACAGTGAAGAAAATGTTATGGATGACATTTGTCCCTCTTATTTAGAAAGGCAAGGAAGACATATGTATAATATAGAGGTTTAGGTGAATGTGTATGAGTCATGATATCTTCTGTTGTATATTTCACTTCAGCCCTATAATAGTTGACTTACGCCTGGATCAAGTTGCCTTCAAATTTACAGAAAACAATCTGAATGCAAATCAATGCATGCCTGTGTTTAGACGAGTATCTTCATCTTTGTTTTTAATGCATTGTGTCAGCCAGTGCACTCTCTGGCCTTCCTCAGGTTGATAATGCATCTGATTCTCTACAAGTTGCTTTCAACACAATTTTCAAGAATTTCTCTTTGAGCTTTTCCAAAATATTTTTCTATCATGAGTGCACTATCTCTTATCTGAAATTCTTAAAACTGAAAAGCTTCAAAAACTGAATATTTTTTCAGTGGATGTTGTCTGTATACCAAAGCTAGCATTTGGCACCGAACATGACCCAGTGTAACCTATACTCAACCAAGATCATCTAGTTTACTTCTGCTGCACACTACCAGTTGTTGAAGAACACAACTGAAGCTATTATTTCAAGATGGCTTTGCCTCTGCTTTTCGTAACTTTTTGATGATTTTTTTTTTTTTAATATGAAAGCTGTGAAAATATTACGAAGAGCTACAGATCCCATTATGGTTAACAGTGAGCAACAGAAAGGAAGCATCTGTCGTCATCGATATAGTACCTGTACAAAATTATCAGCCTTTTAGCGTCTGTTGTTGGACAGGGACTTTCCCCAAGATTCACTAGACCTCTTTCATCATGGGCTTTGTGGAGCTAGCTTTTTTTATTTATCTAGCTCGTCATGCCATCTTACTTGCTGTCAACCATAATTTTGCATATAATCTCTAGGAATCCACATTATGAGTCTTGATGTCCAGCAGTTGTCTTATATTCTTGCAACATGTCCAATCCATTGCTATTTGAGTTTTCTGACTGTTTCTATGATATCTCGGACTCCTGTCTTTTCTCTAATATACTGTGCTGTCTTATGATCTCTCCATGTGAGGTTGAGCATGATTCTCTCATGTGCATGATGCATGGTTCTCAGTTTGAGAGTCAATCTCTTAGTTTGATTCAATGTTTTGGCTCCATAGGATACATTGGTTGTATACCCTTTTTTTTAGGACTTGTGGGATTTGTGTTTTTGAAAGTCAAGCTTGCTCAACCAAAAGTTTGCTAACCTAGTGTAATTCTTCGCTTTATTTCTTCTTCTTTTGATGACTTCATGGAGATTCATTGTCCTTGGAAGATGTAGTGGTCTATTTTCTCTGGCTCTGTGTTTTCAATTCCAATCATTGTGTCTTGGTCCCCAATATGTTTATTGTATATGAGATTTATTTTGCTGAAGTACATGAGTAGGCCAACTTTCTTGATGGCTTCATTTAGTTTGTCTAGTATTATTTGGAGATCATGAAGGTTCTTAGCAAAGAGGACAATGTCTTCAGCAAATCTGAGTTTACTTAGGTATTCGCCATCTAGTCTGATTCTCATTCTGTGTTCCCATTCTAGGTTTCTAAAGGTCATCTCAAGGCGGGCTGTGAAGAGTTTGGGTGAGCTGGTATCTTCTTTCACTCCTTTTTTCTAGTTGAAAAGTCTCAGAGTTTGATGAAAGAACTGTTGTGTGGGTAGATATGTTGCAGTTTATCAGAGTACCTCTACTGACATTCCTAAATCTAGAAAAATCCCAATCCGAAAAAGTATCTGATTCCAGAGGATTTAGATAGAAAAATAGTGAGCCTGTAATTGTCCCAAGTAGTGTGCATTTCTTAAATGAAGCATTGTCATTATTAACCTTTGACTAGTTCCTCTTTCATTCTTATTAATTTTGCTTTTTATTGCATCTTCAGGTCCTTTATACATTTCACAGCTGTGAAGCAGTCAGCATGAACCAGAAATAATAAATAAGTTTCTGATAAGATTTGAAGTCTCATTATTTATTTCAAGAACTTGACTGAGACTCACCAATTAGGTTACAGAAGCCGATCAGCAAACATCAGTCAAATTTAGCTATACTTGTCAAACTATGAAATGCTGTGTAAACAAACAATATGGACTGGAGTAAAAAGAAATCAGAGAATGGAGAACATAGTTATATGCCTAAATTTGAATAATGTCTGCCGGTTAGATTTCAAAGCCTCGTAAGTCAGGCAGTGTTCCAGTTACACAGGAAACCAGAGATAGGGTATAAAAATTAAAATAAGATGAAATAAAAACTACTGAAAAATTGATAGCTTTTATCCAGAATTTTGCAAATATAATTAAGAGTGTTTACAGATCCAAGCAACAGAGGTTCATGCTGCACTTTTGTGAACTGATTTAACTGAAGCAAGGAAAGTATCAAGTGTTGCAAGCAAAATAAAGGATTATGTTGCAAGTTGGTGAAAAGCTTGTGAAACTTTTGAAAAAAATGTAGAAGACAATTTGGGATCAACTCCTCAATCCTGAATCTTTTTGCCTTGCAATCTGTTGCCACATTATTCATTCTGCTCTTGGATTTGTTTGTGAAAAAGAAAAAAGAAGGCCTGTGCTCTTATGAAATAAAATCATTACTGATCTTTGTGTCAAAAAAAAGAAGGAAAAAATGCATCTTTTGTAACTGTGTTTGAAGGATGTGAAATATTTTTTCTTATTTGCATCTTTTTTTTGCTTTCATTTTTCATTTCCCAGTAAAGCTTCTTGCATATCAGAATACTGAATTTTTTGGTGTATTTCGTCTGGTTATGGAATTATTTTTTTTTTCTCATTGTCATCTTTGTCAAAAGTTGTGTTTTCATGATGTTTCACACATTGAGATTTTTTTGTGGGGATGATACTTGCAGACTGAACATTGCAGAATCATTGTAATTCAATTATTTTCGTATTTTTGAACTTCTATCACTTAAGCCGTTAGGGGCTCAGGGAATCAAAGAGAGAAAGAGAGAGTATGTGTGAGTATGTCTTCATCATGATGATGTATATGCAAAAATCTTTATTTATGTTCCTGTGTGCATTTATATGTATATATATTCCCAAATGACATACATGTCCCAGCTGATAAGTGGATGTCTGTCGGGTGTATGAAAGACATGCTAAAAAATTACGATGATATGACAACAATTCCTCTTGAAATCAAATAACACATTTTTTGTATCAACTGTTTATTAAACATATCTTTATAAAAAAGACTTCAACATGAATTGTGATTTGGTTTCATTGGCCGTATTTTTTATACATTTCTACTCCAAAATTGTTTCATTTGTTATACTTTTAAAGGTATACAATGTAACAAAAACTATTTCTTACACTGCACTTATTATTACATTGTACTTATTCCGGTACCTTTGCAACTAGTTTGTTTTGGGCTCAGCACAATGTGCACATTTAATTTTCTTACCCTCTGGGATTCTACTAATGAAATGCCTCGCAGATTTTCTCGCTAATGGATCACCAATAAAGAGCCTGCCTAAGTCTTTTGCATGGTTCTTCATACCCACCGATAAGTCCTTCTATAAGTGATATGATAAATTTCAAAGTCCATGTTTAGATTCTTCTTATATCGGATAAAGGCATTTCTGAAGGTTTTATCAAACAAATAAAACAACCTTTCTTCAACATTTTCTACTTCTAAGTTCACCAGCGTACTGACCAGTCCCCTGATCTGATTTATCCACATCACCCATACCAACACTGGGGACATTGTTCTTTACTTATAGTTTCCTCTGACTTGGCACTGCCATTTTGAAAGACGGATTGGTAAGTTCAGGGATATCCGTATAATATTGGACATTGTTTTGGCCACAGAGGTATGGCATCAGGCAGGCAGTGTATCTAGGCAAGATGCAGATCTGAAGGAAACGACCATATTGTCGCGCTACTCGTAAGCTTGTAGTGACAGAAATGTCATTTGATTGGTAGAAGGGCTTGAGAAAAAATAAAATTAGATTCTCACCTATAATCTCAACATTTTAAAACTATTTCTGCTAAGATTTTTAAGATATTTAATGGCGTAGAATAAGCACATTAACTGAAATCTGGGTAATTTGATATGATTAAAAAAATTGGTGATTTGATAAACTTTTTGGCACTAAATAAAACATCATCATTATCAGCCCTTTAGCTACATTGACCTTTGCCCACCTCTCTATCATAGACATTGTGGAGCTAATATTTTCTAAACTTGTTTACTTTGTCATGCCAACTTATATTTTTCCGGCCACAGTTTTGCATATGACCTCTTGGGATCCACGAGTTGTGATGTCCAGTGGCTGTCTAAAATTCTTGCAGCATGACCAGCTCATTGCCATTTGGGTTTTCGAATTGATTCTGTATCTTAGAATCCTGTTTTTTCTCTGATATTTTATGCTATCTTGTGATCTCTCTATGTGACGTTGAACATGATTCTCTCTTGGGCATGTTGCTTGGTTTTCAGTTTGAGATTCAATCTTTCGGATAGGTTCCATGTTTCCGCTCCATAAGTGACTTTTGAAAAGATGCATCGGTTGTATACCCCACTTTTTAGAACTAATGGGTTTTTCTTGTTCTTGAAGGTTGAGCTTGCTCTACCAAAAACTTGCCAAATTCTTTGCTTTATCTCTTCTTCTTTCAAGGATTTTATAGAGATTCAATGGCCTAATAAGCCTATATTTAGTTGCTGTCCAGTTTCAGTCGTATTTCAAAGAATTTGTTTTAATTTCTGGGCAAATTATTTCTCATCTGGACAAGACAAACACCTAATTATCATTTTGATTGCAATCAAATTTGATTTTTTCAAATCATTAATTTCCAGTCTTTGCCAAAGAAAGTGAGAGAGAGAGAGATTTTCATAATTATTTCTGATTGAATTAATTTCCTTATCTTTCTTCAGAGAAGTGAAACATGAAATCCACTGAGTAAAATTCATCTAGGAAAAATTAAGATAAAAAGAGTTTGCAACAACGATTCAAATATTTTCAATCTTATTACCCTTTTCTAAGGTCTGTTGATGGACATCAGCCTCTCCTTAGTAAGTGTATGACATGGAGGGTGATGTGCCTTACCCTACCACATTGGTTCATGACATGTTGGCTGGGGTAAGAGATTGATGGATATGTCTTTACCAAAGGCATTAGTGAAAAAGGAAATGCAAACTGTCACAGCCAGAGCTTGAACTCACTGATCCCATTCTCCATGCTATTATCTGCTTGGCCAGCTTGAATTTCATATATATATATATATATATATATGTGTGTGTGTGTGTACATATATATATATATATATATATATATATATATATATATATATATATATATATGTAAAAACGTAAAGTGTATTCACAAAACAAATTTATTTCGTATCTTATCTTACCTTTTATTTATTTGAATAGCACTGTTTCTTTTTCTTGTTTTTTTTGAAAGAGAACAATAAATCTTTCCTAGAAAATGTATGTTTGTTGTGTAGATGTGAGGTAATCTGACAAAATGGTGCAAGTGAAAGACTTGGGGAAAAAGTATATTACGTCTCAAAAGAAGGCAGAAAGAATATACAGAGTGATGAATATCTTTATTACCAACTGGTCATATACTTACACATACACACCCGAAAGAATGAAGGAAAAAAAACAAATACATGCTCCATCCCTACAGATCTATCCACATTACCTTTGAGCTGAAACACTCATATCATTTTGTGTGACCTCTTCTATCTTGGCATGAAACTAGGAGTCAATGCAAAGAACTGAATTTTCTATATACATATATATATATATATATATATATATTTTAATATATACAGAGCCACACCTTTCCAAGATATTCAATTAAATATGACATACATAGCAAACCACTCAGAAACTGAGTCTTGTTTCCAGATATTGTCACATGATAAAGGGTTGGACTTTCCCAGTTTAGAATGAATGTCATCCATCTAATAGACTGGTGGCCATACAAGGGTAAGTAATCCTATTTGCCCTGCTAGACTGAGAAAATGGATTCATACCTTTTGTAGCTGTGCAGGGAAGAGATGGATTCATGCCTTTCAGAGGCAGAAGGAGAGCGATGAATTCATGCCTTTTTACAGGACACTCCTCCCTGCTTCCTCTTCTCCAACAATCAACACCAAAATGGTTATATGTTTTTTTCTCAGTTTGGTACAACATATGGACAGGTGAAGAACTGCATTTTGCTAATTTTTTTATGCATTGCAAAAGTGCTTCTTGAAGATGCTAGTGAAATTTTGAAAAAATGCATCAAGCTTATCTTGATGATAATGAACAATTTTTGAGATGCAACATACTTTTTCTCAAATCTTTCCCTTCCATATTGGCAAATTACTCACACCATATATATATATATATATATATATATATATATATACGTAGACTTATGTTTATGTGTGCATCTGAAAATATGTTTATTTTAATCTAGGTCTATCACACGCCCTATTGGAAACTCATGTTATGTGTCAGTCTACTCCTAAAAACATTAGCATAAACCCCTTCAATAAAAAACAACCTTACTCTCTGCAATTTGGCAACCAATAAAATAACTTACGTATATTTTTGAAATAACAATATTTTCTTTCAGAAAATGTTTCCTCACAAAATACAAATATATTTTGTGCATGCTTATTTATATATATATATATATATATATATATATATATATATATATATATATAAAATGTAATCCTTGAGTGAATGTATGTATGTATGTATGTATGAATATATATATATATTTATATGTATATATATATATATATATATATATATATATATATATATATGAAATAATATTTACAAGGACATGTACTCATATCAAAACCATATATATATATATATATTTGTGTATATGTTTATATATTTATATACACGTACATATGTAACCAATAAAATTATCTTTATAACTTCCGTATAGCATCGGAATAACAATATTCATTCAGAAAATATTTCTCCCTGCAACTGCCCCAAAGGCTCTGAGTTGATAGAAAGCCTGCCTGAGTCTCCATCTCCCTGAAATTTATTAGATTATGTAAAAGATTGTCTTTTAGAAGATTTGCCAGAATTGGATTTCGTCCAGTGGAATGTGTGAATGGTATTTAATAAATCCCCAAACTGTGAACCAATTTAGTCACAGAATGGGGTGAACAAAGTGGATCGCAATTCTGTCATCATCGTTATTGCTAACAAATTACCCGTCAAAAAAGACAGGGTTTTTTTTATGTTGCGTATGGATGAATTGTAAAAATATATTTTAGTAAAAATATATTTATTTATTAGGATGAAATTAATTTGCAAATATTTAGTTATGAGTTTGTTTGAAATTGTCAACCAAAACTGTCGACACTGGTTTCTTCATTTTTCAAGTGGGTCTGGCTGGCTATGTATCATGTGAATAGGCATACCAGTGGAGCTGAAAATCTAAGCATTCTCTATTTCTTATGTCTATTACCCCTATTTTTTGTGATTGGTTAAATTTTTGATTGAAGCTTATGCTAACAAAATTTGTCCCCTGTGTTTGTCTAGCAACATTGGCACTTGTTTTCTTTTAAAATTCAGCCTCTCTTTAGTGATCACCCCCCAATAAAAGGTGAGAGAAGTAACTCATCCATAGATCACCTCCTTTTCCTATTTTTTGATTGATCGCTTCCAACACGGCACCATGCCAAAAGATGTTGGTCATGCGACAGTGTTTTTTAAGTATCTATGCCTGTTTATTTTTATTGTTTATAATCATTTGATATAGTCTCTTATATTTCTTTCTTTTTTTTTTTTTTTCACTATAATTGGATGATCTGCTTTGGAATGTTGCTTACATCAGACGTATTGCTAACTCCCCTCCAATATATTCAAAGTCTAATTTGATTAAAACCTTCCTTATGGTCACATTGTTACACACCGAAAATATCATAGGGTTATGTGGTGTGGTTTTTGCGGTATGCTGTCACGTACAGACGGACAACTTTTGGTGAATTATGATATTATAATATTTCTTCATGCAACTGCTCAAAAGGTTATGAGTCAATATAAAACCAGTTAGTCCTCGTCTCTCTGGAATTTATTAGATTATTTTCAGACTTTGTTAAACACATCGCTAATTCAGAAAATTTTATCTAATTTATTAAAGAAAAATTTTTTCTTGTTACTATGGACATTTTTTCTTTGTACCCAAACTTTGATCATGAAGAGGGTGTTCGTGCTTGTGAAGAAGTCCCTGATTAATGGAAGGATTTTTCAATATCAGCAGACTACACTTCTTATAAAATTTCATTCATTCTTATGAGTAATACCCTCAATTTTAAAGGAGAATTTCATCATCAAATAAAAGAAACAGTTATGGCAACTTTAATGGCAGTCAATTTTGCTAATCTATTCATGTCTAAATTTGAAACAGAACTAATAGAAGCCTTCCGAAATGATCAAGGAATGCAGCCGTAGTCATGGATAAGGTATATTTGATATTTTTGTCATATGGAAAGGAGATGAAAAAAAAGGTTTGAAAACATTCCTTTCATATTGTAATTCTTTAGCGGAAAGGAACTTTAACAGATCCAAAATGAATTTTACCTATGAATTTTCCAAGGAGTCCTTTTAGACACGAGTAAAAATCCATAAACATTCCCTAATGACAGAATTATATTGCAAACTAACTTCTACACATACATACACAGACTTTCAGATCATATTATCAGATCAAATCCACTTTTGCAATTCATAAGAATCAGAAGGATTTGCAGTCTTGATGAGAACTACTGAAAGCATTCTCATGAATTTATGAATCTTTATGTCAACAGGGAATATCCTCGAGTTAAACTGATTCGGATGATGAGAGAAGATGAGGCGAGAAATTGCCAGGACCGTTCTATGTTTAAATAACGAAAAAATGAAGCTTCTCATAAGATAGTGCCCCTAGTAATCAACTGACTGAGAAAGTTGAAAGGATTCTCTCCCATCCTGCGTAGAAATCATCAGATATTAATTGAGGATCATCCAGAACTCACTGCTCTCTTTCCAAGGCATCACAGCGATGTGAAAAAATGTCCTGGCAGCATAGAGCTGAACAAGCACTTCATTAAAAACAAGACTTGCAGTTTTGATAATGACCTCCAGGTACATGTCTGAGAGAAAGTGGAGAGACGTCTTGACACTCTAGCTCACCATGAAAGC
The DNA here is from genome assembly GCA_963457665.1 of Thysanoteuthis rhombus. Classification (NCBI taxonomy): domain Eukaryota; kingdom Metazoa; phylum Mollusca; class Cephalopoda; order Oegopsida; family Thysanoteuthidae; genus Thysanoteuthis; species Thysanoteuthis major. The sequence goes on along the minus strand of OY735228.1, from coordinate 7,420,438 downwards.
AAGTAGATATTAAGGCTAAAAACTCCCAAACCAGATTGCTTAAATGATAATTTTGACCAACTGGTTGATATTCACCATAAACTCAAAAGATTTAGAAATACACCATGTTTTTTGTAACATTAATATGTGACTTTTTTACTTTGTTTTCCTTGACTGAAAATGCATTTCACCTTTTCGATCTTTTAAAAAGAATGATTTTTTTTTATAAAGAACCACATTATTAGAACTTTGATGTATGACATTCAAATTTTATTTTTTTACTTTGCAAAATGCACCATTTATGTTTTCAAAGTTGTTTTACTTCTGAATTTTGACTCATGAAGATATACATTATATTAAAAATTTTCAGTTTTGTTTTATTATATTATATTAAAAAAAATTCAAAACAGCCTGATTCTTCTTCTGTCTATTATTATTGTCATAATCATTTCTTCTCCTCTACCATTCATAATAAGGAACAGTTATTGCTCTGTAGCACCTCCTTTATTTTTAGTTAAAATTAAATACGAAAATGGATAAGTACTAGCTTTAGATACAAAACCTTAAATCTAACCACTTGTGCAAAACATCTCTTCTTTTATCTACTCTCTATAAAAGCTCCAAACGCACATATTCACTCATTCATTTAGGCACTTCCTCCCTTTCTCTTCCTTTCCTTCTCTGTACCCTCACAGTCGGCATAGTATCCATCCGTGACTATAATGTATTGTTTTTTGTTTCTTATCTTCCTTGAACTGAGAATCTGTAACAGCTTTATGGCGACTCAATGCAAACACTACAATTATTTCACTTCTTTCATTTTTGCCCCATTATGGCAACTCAACTCTAACACTAGCTATTAATCCAATTATCATTGATCCTTTTAGCTCCTTGCACCTAAAATTGAACCAATCGCCTTTTGATAATCTAGCCAGGTCAAACTTACCACTCATTATTACAGACATTACTAATCAGGTTCCATTTAATAGATAAACCAAACAACATTAGACTCGTTATGTCATGCATTTCCCTAACTAATCATTCTCTCCTATATTCTAACGTATAGGAATAACCAAACAACTAACTCTCTCTCTCTTCATAAAGATGCTTTGTAATAATCTAATCTAAACGATCAATCTTATTAATGTTTACATATATTTTCCTTTCAGCTTTGTATATATTATTATAAAAGTCTCATCATTGAATGTAGGTCCTATTTGTCTGTTGGAACATTCATATATGTCTTTATTACAATTACGAACTCTGTTTAATCTCCACTTCCATTCTTTACATTCGTGTATTATAATTCTCCCTTCTGTCATAGCGATTATCAAATACCTTCATCAACACTTATAGTGATGTCAGCAAGTGGTGGTAAAAACAAAGCACGTGGAGACAAGTTCCTTTGTTCTCGGCAGTTGTCACCATCTCATCATGTAGAACCAACAATCATTTCTATTCTCTCTCACACAATATAGAAACCCTCATACCTATAGCTTAATTGTCTTAGTTTGTGTCAAACAGCTGTATCCTATTTTTCTTTGACCACTTGGATACCAAAATCCATGTTTTTATCACAATATTTTGACCATTGCATCCTTAGGCTTCCCTTAGAACTGGGTTGTCTTTTGTAATACTTCGAGTGTCGTCCAATGTACATGTACAAGAGGATGGATCAGTAAGTCAGTTGCCTGATCCAAGATTTTTATTGTATGATGTTTGATCTGTGTGATGTATGGAGAAGTGTTTGATGAATTGAATTCACAAGGAAGAAGATTATGTTGAAAATAGCCAACATATTACACCCACTGCTTTCGGGTTTTGGTATGGATATTGAAGTAGGTCTTTTGTCCAGAAACCCAGATTCTTTCCAATAGGAATATAATAATTCTACATATAATTATGACCGTGTGTGTGTGTGTACAGTAAGACCCTAGTTATTGGTTGAACTTTGATCAGAGATTTTCACTGTATGATGTTTGATCTATGTGAGTAATATTTGTACTGAATGAAGTGAATTATCAAGAAAGGGGTTTTGTTAAAAAATAAAAACTGTGTAAAATAAACGCTTATTTCATCATTTAGGTACAGACTTATTGATGTACATACATAAAACACGTAGAAACATCATCCTTAAGAATGTGCTTGACTTCCGTTCTTGGAAAAAGTAATACCATATTTGAATTTGTATATTTTTTCTCTTCAATTTCATTTTCAAGCCTTTGTGATCAGCCTCATATCCATAATACCAGCAAGTTTTGAGCTACAGCAATACTTTTGTCAAATGGAAACAACTTGAATCTCTTTTTTTTCTCTTTTTTTTGTTTTGTACTGTTTCCTTAACTTTTCTGTTTAGTTATCTATCAACTGCAACTGTACAGTACCTGGGGTGATCCCTACTACATTGGACTTAATGGATTGCAGTTCTATGATTCACACTTCAACCAGATTTCACTGGAAGAAAATAGTAAGTATATTTAAAATCAAATCATTTCAATAACAAACTTGAAAGCACTTGGAGAGCGTATACCTCTACTAACCCCATCGTCACTAAAAATTGAATGAAAATTATTAACAGCTATTTTTATTTCATGTTTGAGACAGGCAGGAACCTTAAATCTCCCTACTCCATATCCATTTGCCAATTCTGGCACCAATGTTATAATTTGGTATCTGGGTGGTGAATGCATATAAACAGAGAGATAATGTTGTATGTTTCTTTCTTGTCCAGGTCTAACATTGCAATTTAATTTACTGGTAATGGGACTGTGAGACCAACTTGCAAACCATTGCTCTATGAGAAGTCACTCTCTTGATCTTTTAGTTTAGGACAAGACCGCAAGCATCAGTACCCAATGAGAATGAAACTTACTACAGTCTGCTGGACGAGCTTTCTAACCATTTACTCCATCTGCTGATCTTTACTAGACTTGGTTTAATCGAGATTAACAACAAGACCATGAGCGTGGGGTACACAACAAGGGTAAAATTTCCTACAGTAATAATAACAGGATTAATTTGCTAGATATTGCTTTATAGCTAGATGCCTAATCAGTATGGATTCACTTAAATCCCTCAAATGGCCTGACCATTCAACCGAGTGGGTTACAGATTCTTCTCTCTTTGAGTGTATGTGTCTATCTATATGCCTATCATTTCTGCCCACATTTTGGGGTCTGCAATCTTGAAAATTTGCATGAGTACACTACTGAGCACCATTTGAAAACAGTTTGTTTTTTTTTTCAAAAAAGTTCTTTTTTGGTTTCCATAGTCATTTTAGTACGAACAAGGCCCAAATCTCAAGTTGGTATTTTTTTTTTCTTTGAATAATTTTTGATAAAAGATCTATTTTTTAAAGAAAATTTTAGCTAATTAGTTCATGTATACTTACAGCTATAGTGAGTCACTTATGTGAGGTATGGATATCCAATATACATTTGAGAGAACTTGTGGGCCTGTCAATTTTCTCCTCCCTAATGGCACATTGTAGTGGAATGTGTTAACCTGAAAAATATATCAGAAACTATGAATGCAGTGAATAGCCACCTCATTTCTGACCTGAAAAATAATTTTTCTCACATGGAACCTGGTAATCTTCGATTATGCTGAATATGCCTTCATTACCCAAAATTCTGAGCCATTTGCTGCCACTATTCAGTTCGAATAATGCTGGGCGTGCTGGTAGTAATCTTATAATTGCAAATCTATTTGACATTGTCCTTCTCCTCGGTGCAAATCTTCTCTCAGGATCACATGAGCGTTTGAATAAACCTATTGATCAAAATGAAGAAAAAAGAAAGGATTTTTCCAGATGTTTTCCCAGAAATGCAAAATAATTAAATTGTTCACGAGAGAAGCATTTGCTGCTATAATTTTAATGAGCAAAACTCAAATGTAACATTTTAAAAGTGAAGGGGAAAAAAAAGAAAGAAAAAAAGAAACAAAGATGCCAGTTGGTAGCAATTAAATAAACGTTTTCTTTTTTTTTTTCCTGCAAATTTTGTAAATTGAAAATGCAATCTAATTTTGGCTATTTCAGCAACGACAATCATCATTACGAGCAACGAAAGCTTTTTGAAAAAAATTATCCTTGTCAATTTGAATAATTTATGATTTATAGTTTTCATTATTTCTCTTTGCTATGTATTTTGGTTATCATTTTACTAGAATATTACCCATCAAAAATGATTGGATTATTGACGTATGGATCTTCTCCTTAGGGTCAGAGTGCAGTATTTTCTGGCTTAGGTCAGTGTGGTATCCGTGTGCTCTGCTGAGGATCAAAGTGTTACTCCCAGCCCTTCTGCTGATTGAAAAGTATTGCATACATAAAATGCTATTTCATTCGCATAGTACTTGTCAAAAGAGATGGGATCATTTATGGATCGACCATTCTGCTTAGGATCAGTGTGTAGTAACTATGCACTCTTGCAAGAATCAAAGTGTCACTCTTGGGCACTTCTGCCTAGGATCAAAATGTATCATCTGTGTACTCATTGGATTATTTTAAAAAGATACATTTTTAAAAGATCTATGTGGATTATTTACAACCCCGATTATTAATTTATCAATGTGCTCTCATTTTTTATCTTATTAATTTTTTTGTTATCTGGATCAGTATGATGAGACTATCATTTGCTTTTGTTTTCTTTAGATGTATCCAACATCTCTATTAGTCACTTTGTCTGTTTATCTCCTTCTGACTGACATCATTTATTCTTTTTTCAATCTATTCTTGGGATAGAAAAAAAAATATCCATAGTTTCCCTCTTAGGGATGTTTTTTTTTTTTTTTCAATCAATTCTTGTGATAGATATGAAATTACATCATCAGCATTCCTAAGCATGGGATTAAAGATTGATTTTTTATAGATATAATTTATGTATATATTTATATTTCCAGCCGATTTTCTTTCAGTGGTCCTCCTTTATTCATGGTTTACCTTTCAGAGGTTCCCTTCTTATCCACAGTTTCCCTTTCAGTGGTCACCCCCCTCCAACTTTCTGCGGTTCCCTTTCGGTGCCCCCCACCTCTGTGGTTTCCCTTCCAGTGATATATAGACACTTCATTTGAATTCTGTTTCTGTTTTTTTGACATGATAATAATCAATTTATTGTTAGTCTTATAACTTTACTGATTTAATTTTTCAATATTTATTTTTTTGATTTTCCTCATGAATATCTCCGTAATCATATTTCTGGATCATCATTATTCATAGACTAATTTTATTGCAAGTTTTATTTTCTCATTTCATTAGTCTTTATTAGTTTATTCTCTTTATCACAATTATTCTGTTGGCAAATGTTCATCTATAAATTTTGTTAGTATTCAATTTTTGAAAAATTGTTATGGTTTTATCATTATTTATTTTTCATATTATTTGTATGCATATTGGGTTTGTTGTTCCAGAATCCTAGAGTTATTTCTCCTTATTGGGAAACTAATCAACCCCCTCTGATTAACCATAGATAATTAGTGGATTTTAATGAGCAAGAAGTAGGAAGAACCTGTTATTTTCCCATTGTTTGTTAATTAGTTTTCCTGACTTAACAAAAACAATGCTTGTTTAACCTAGTGACTGCAAATGACGGAAATTTTCGTCATTATAGTTCAATGACTTACTCAACAAAATTCTTGTTTTCTTGTGATTAATGGCAACTCAGTCCTATATGTGACACAGGGCTTTTATCCTGCAATGTATTATCTTGCAATTGACAAGGGCTTCTAAAAATGGATAAATATTTTCATTCCCTTCTGCAGTTAATGGATTAATGTCTTTTTCCTTCTGAAATAACCAAGGATAAAAATCAATCCTCTAATGTGGAAAAGAAGAAAGTTTAAAAAATTTCCTCTCAACAGGACTCATTAGAAATAGCATAGTCTGTAGTATAAGGCAGGTGGGTGGTAGACCCCAACCTTTTTACCTATATTATCCCGTCATCCAGAAAAAAATTCCATTAAAAAACTTAATATACTTAAAATATAAGATTTCTTCAATTTGCAATCAATAAAAATATAATCACATGGCAATTTTGGTGCTACAGTTGTTCATGTGATGATGAGTTATTGTTAGATTTGCTTGACTTCCTCTTTTTGGGATTGTTTGGTGATTATTAATATTTTTTGTTGAAATCAAGTTTTTGATTTTGTGACTGAAACAACACCATCATTCATGAGAGGATGAATTTTGGCACCCATTATTGGCTTGATTATCTGTAGTTTGTTTATGTGGTTAAGTGCTCCTGGCGATACTGTGGTTTCTACAGACTTGAAAATTGGCATCAGTACTCCACTAGATCCCTTCAAAAAATTTATTTTTGATTTTTGGAAAAAAGCCTTTCTGGACTTTTGGGGGCCTTACTCTGATGGGGTTGATTATAACATCTCAATTTTCCAGAACGTAGATGTTTCTAGATATTTTTTATTTATTTATTTATTTTTTTTTTACCCTATTTTAGATTTTTTCCGATGGAAAACACCAGAGAATTTTTCTGCCCATATTTATTCTTTGATGGAATTTTCTTTGCATGACTTTTCATTTTGATCCTATGGTTGTCCAATTATTGACTGTAATGGCGAGTTATTGTTAGATTTGTTTGATTTTCTCTTTTTGAAAATATTCGGTGATTTCTAAAGATTTTTTTCCAAAATGAACTACTGCTAGATTTTGGGAAACTAGTTATTGTCTGAAGGTGACAAGTCTTTTGAATATATCATGTGAAAGAACTTCTAACCCCAACTCCGTGATCATTGGTTGCATCCCATTTGCAACTTGAGAACTGATACTGTCATGTAACAAAATCACCACTCGGCCTCCTGGCCTAAGAAAAAGGCTTTTCTCTTTAGTAATTCAAACAAGTTAATAGTTCATAGTAGTTTTGTACTGTACCAATTTGTCCAGTATCCAGCAAACCTCTCATCACTCTAAACACTGACAAACGTATCATCATCTCTATTTTTGGGGTCTGGGAATGCTCAAAAATATTTTCTTATATATATTAATTGTATTTGCATCATTGCTTTTCCAGACTGAAGGTTTCCATAAGGAACATACTTTCACCAATTTTTATTGTCTTTGTCTACACACACACACACACACACACACACACACATTGTTGAGTTGAGACAGTTATTTGGGCCTTTGCATTACCAGAGGCTGTTTAGCTCAATGACAGGAGCAACACTGTGATGAAGTTGCCACCCTATCAGTGGCAGGCTTGATTCCTGCAGCAGCCTCATTTTCCTAAATTGTTTATTCTATTTACATTATCTAGACCAAATGGTACATTCATAGTGTAATAACGGGAGATCATTTCAAATAACCATTTCAATATGATTCTCCATGAGACCTTCTACAGAAGAAGAAATCACACAAAGAATCAACCAAGGAATCACCCTTTGGCAGAGCAAAACAAGAAGATCTCATTAATCCTAAAAAGTAGGGTATACAACCAATGCATCCACGTGATAGTCACTTATGGAGCTGAAACATGGGACCTAATCAAGAGACAGACCCACAAATTGAGAACCATGCAATGTGTGCATGAAAGAATTATGTTCAACCTCACATAGAGAGACCACAAAACTGCACAATACTTCTGGGAGAAGACAGAAGTCAGGGACATCATAGAATCCATTAAAAAAATCAAATGGCAATGGGCTAGCCATGTTGCAAGAATGGCAGACAACTGATGGACATCACGACTCACGACATGGATCCCCAGAGATCACATGCGCAACCAAGGCCAATAGAGTGCTAGATGGAGAGATGAACTAGAAAAATTCAGAAAGTACTGGCTCCGTGATGCCCACGATAGAGAAGTGTGGCGAATCCTGTGGAAGATCTATATCCAACGATGAACATTGAGAGACTGATGATGATGATGATGATGATAGTATAACAATTTATAATCATTCTGTCAGATCATATATATATATATATGTGTGTGTGTGTGTGTGTGTGTGTGTGCATGATCGTTTCACTAGACAAAAAAGCTTTTCATAAATCAAAAGCAGTAGGTTATGGAAGAGAGAAGAGAGTATTGCCTTTACTTTCATGACACAGAATACTTATTTTCATTTTGATGTTATATATTGAATGATAAATCCATCGCCAAGATAAAAACAATATTTCCAAAGTAGTTACATCATGATGCCAGTCTATAAAGCTTGATTTTTTTTTCTCTCCCAGTTCATGCCTTTTATTGGTCTTAATTTCTTCAGAGCAAAATCTTGGGTGAAGAATATTTTTCCTCACTCTTCTATGATTCTCTCTCTCTTTCTGCCTTCGTTCCTCCATCTCCCAACTTTTGATTTTGTGGAAGTTGCACGCATGGCCTTCTTAGATACATAAAAGCCCGTTTTGAAGCTCACCCCCATCCTCACTGCCATGTACAATTTACTTACATGTCATAAATTTCTTCACTTTGATCTACTTTTTCTCTGAAGAATCCTTCTTCTTTTGAACATTTGTACTGCTCTAACACCGAGGCGAAATCTAACTTTCAGCCTGCAACACAACTTTCAACTTTTTCTCCTTCAATTTCATTACAGTCTCCTTGTATAGTCAAATGTAATAAACAGTCTCGAGCAAAGCGAACATTTTTTTCTATTTCCTTCTCTTTCTTTTTTTTGTTTCTTTCTCTTTCTTTCTTTTTTTTTTTGATTTCTTTCCTTTTTCTCTTTCTTTCTTTCTCGATCTTTTTTCTTTCTTTTCTGTTTCTTATTCCTTCTTTGTTTCTTTCTTCTGTTTTCGTTCCTTTTTTTTTGTCTCTTTTTCTTTCTTGCTTTCTTTGTTTTTCTTTCTCTTTTGTTTTCTTTCCTTTTTTCTCTTTTGGTTTTTCTTTTTTTCTTGTGTCGTTTTTCTTTCTTTTCTGTTTCTCATTCCTTCTCTCTTTCTTTCTTTCTTCAATTTTTGTTCCTTTCTTTTCTGTTTCCTTTTTTTTCTATTTCATTTCCCTCTTTCATTTATTTTATTCTCACTCGTTTATATATTTCTTCTTTTTCTTTTCTGTTTCTTATTCTTTCTATCTTTTCATACATTTTCGTTCTCATCAGTTTATGTAAATCTTTTTCAAAACCCTTAACCCTTCTAAGATTATTTCTGAAAGAAAGTTGGAGAGAAGGCAAACAAAAAGAAGCTTTAGAAGCACTGAAACCCTCCTCGTTGTCTACTATTAGATTCTGGTGTCATGACAGTGAAGAATTTAAGAGAGATTCAATAGATATTTTCCAACATGATATATGGGTCTGTCTATAATTTCGTGAAGGGTCATTAACATTCTAAGAGTCTTTGGGACAATCGAACTCCTTCTTATTTTTGTTGTTTACAAAACATTTCAGATGATCCCTCCCCCTAAAAATTATTTGAATAAAGTAAAATAAAAAAACAGTTCTGTTAGCCATGGTTACTAGACACTCCTTGAAAAAGGAGTCTCCCTCTTTACATAAGAATAACACACCTTGAAGGAGGCTGCAGGATGGATCGACAGAAACGTGTGAATAAAAAAATAACAAGTTCGGTTGTCCAAAAAACACATTGAATGAGAGATGGGTCTTTTGTTATTCTCGTATCCTTCAGCAGAATCTCTTTTTTTTTTTTTTTCAACACATTGTTATTCTCTTGCCTACGTTGGTGTAATATTCAACAGTTTGCTGAGACAATTTGAATTTGCAACACTAGTTGTCAAAAGCAATTCTAAGTTTTTACACCTGGCTTTCTGTGGTCAGCGAATGGAGGAAATGTTTCAATTTCTTGTAACCTCTGTCTTAAATGCGGATCAGACAAAATAAAGATTTATCAGTAAAGGTTCGTGATGATCACGGTACCTAGTAAGTTTGCCAGTGCCTGCCTACAGGAGTTACAGGAGACCAAAACTGGACTATTGGGAGGGGACTGGCAAACCAGGATGATGGGATGTTTTATGAAAAACCCTTGATGCTTATTTGCTGATGTACTCGCTCGGTCATTGTAAATGCAACTGTTACACAGTACACAAGCTCACTAAATGGCGTCTCGTCTATCAAAATGGCTGGACACTTTTCAAAGAAATCTTATAAATCATCTAACTGAAACACATCATTATATCCCACTTTATCACCAGAATATTTCTTGTATCACCTGATCACTGAAATGCAGAGACCATCTTTTATCTTATTTGAAATTGCTGGATCCTTACATCATTTATTAATGCCACTTGATTGGAGGCTTTCCATTGTTTCTCAATGATGTTATTAAATGATAAGGAGACATTGGGTCTCATATCTGGGCCTGTCATTTTCGTGTCACGTTCAGAAAATAACAGCATGAATCATGAATATTCACATGCTGAACACATATACTGTCTAGGGATTTTCATTATTCATCATCAAATCATTTACATTTTCTGGACAAGAGTGTGTAATTTGTTATGTAAATCACATGTGGCTTTGCTTTGAAAGAAAAAAAAAATGGATGAAAGTAACTCTGGAAATAACCAGAGAAAATGAGAGTGCTGGTAAAATTCACCTCATTCATCAGAACGTTACAAGTTCAACACATAGGTCAGAGAAGGACAGTTAAGAAGTCATGCAAATTGATATAAAAAATTCTGAAAAAGGAAAGAAGTGTTTATAGTAAAAATTTTCGTTTGA
>OY735228.1:7347327-7404827 GCA_963457665.1 Thysanoteuthis rhombus | reverse complement strand
CATAAGAGCTGTATAGTTAGTCAGTGCAAACACAGCAATTATTTCACTTATCTCATTTTTGGCGACACAGCGCAAACACTGCAATCAATTCACTTATCTATTCGGCCCTTCAGATCTTTCTAGTGCTTAATCCTGAACCAATTGCATTTTGATAATCTAGCCTGGTCAATCGTACCACTCATTAATATATGCACTATTAATCAGGCTCCAATCAATAGATAAACCGAATGATATTGGTCCTATTATCTCGTGTGTTTCCCCAACTAATTATTCTCTCCTATGTTTGATTTTAATGCATAAGAATGACTAACTCTCTCCTCTATAAAGATACTACATAGTAATCAAAATTGACAAGGCCTTTTCTCTTTACAGTTGATCTTATCAGTGTTTCTTTACGTGTATTTCTTTACAGCTCTTTATGTATTATTATTCAATGTACATCCAATTTGTTTGTCAAATCATTTGTATGTGTTTTTATTATAATTACAAACTCTATTTCATCTCTACGTCCATATCCATACTTGACGTGCATATTCCCCATTCTGTCATGGCATCTATCATTCACCTTCCTCTTTCAACACTTCCAGTGACATCACCAATAAGTGGTAAAAGCAAAACACGTGGAGACAGTCTTTTGTCCTCGACAACTACACAATCTTGTCACTACAGAAATCAACAGCCATCACTACTCTCCCTTACTCATTATAGGAACCACTTATAACTGGTGACCTTTTGACATATATGAATTCAATAGTATATATATATATATATATATATATATATAAAGAGAGAGAAATAGATAGATAGATACACGCATATGGCATATTGTGTGTTTGGATTGTAAGTTTCTAATCAAAAATTGGTGTCAGTATATTTTCACCAACAGACACTGCCTCCTCCTCCTCCAACTCTACAGTAGTGCTTCTCAAACTGATGAATGATTCATCAAAGGCTGAATTGAATTATTTTGAGGGAGAATGAAAGGTGAATAACATAATTTACTCAGATATTCATATTTTTTCTATATTTAAAGAATTCATTTTTGTGGCAAAATTAAACAATGAGAAAACATGTCTTCCAAAGATCTGATTCTAAGTTCTAAGACTGTTATTTGCTAATTTTATGAAAACTAGAAAAATTCTGATAATTTTTCTTTGTTAATTTTTTCATCACTCTCAGTTTTCTTTACGTATCTTTTGGGGTGTTTTAAAAACATGAATAAAATAAAGACTTGAAGAATGAATTAATTTCTGCTTTTTGCTAATGATTAAAAATGAATTATACATAAAATAATTCATTAAGGAGCATTAGACAGGAATAATCAGAAACAAAGAAATTTAGTCATGGTTGAATGAGATTTTTTTTATAAAGACTGGAGGGTAAATGACACTGAAATAGATTTAGAATCACTGCTCCACTGTCATAGAAACATGAACCCTTAATAGCTGATGATCCTTGTATTTTTTGTTGCATTGCCTTTGTTGAAACTTTCTAAATTTTCCCCTAACCCCAGCTGCTCTCCGTATCCAGTTTTTCCCCTTTCATAGAATTCCACATCATATCAGAGCACGGATCGCAGCAACTTGATCATGCAAACATGCGGAATGTGTCCAGTAATCAATCAACACCCGAGGCTCAGGACCACGTGGAATGTATTGCTGAACAATAATCCAACATTGGTTTACGTTACCATTCTCTCTGTCCTCATCTCTCTTGCCTGCTAGATATGGAAGATCTTTAGCTCACTTTTGCAAACCCAGCCACCTGCGTCCTTCCTTCCTTGAACAACTTCAGATGGGTAAGATCAATGTTCTGGCCAGCCTATCTTTGTCCGTACCCATAAGGAGTGCATTGGTCCCTTTAAAGGGATTTTCTTCTTCCTCTTCTTCTCGTCACCCCCTCCCCCTACACTCTTTCTGATCATAGACCTGAAAGTTTAAGCTTCTTTGAATGTTCGATTCTGCTGACCTTGCTGTTGGGTAGGCATCACTCAAAGAGAGACCGATTGTTCAGAAGTAAATTCTCTTCTTATTTGTTAATAGATGTTTTGATAAGATTGAGATTTTATACCTATTGTATCTACATCATAATGATCCAATTTCTGTATGTTTGTTACTCAAAAAAAAATGGCACATCATAGCACAGTTTTTGTTAATGCAATACCGTTGAAGGGCTCTGACTTGGAGATTAAAACAACTTCCATTCAAAATGGGTCGTTGGTTTCCGAGTAATTAATTTAATTAAGCATGAATTGATAAAAAAAGGTCTGTACAAAGCAGGTAACTCCAGGTTTATTAAATACTGTTAAGTACAGTTCTTTATGAGAAAATAAGAGGAATAAGCAAATAATTATTATATAAATTCTATTAGTAGGAAGTGACAACATCAAGCTTAAAGGCAGCTTTTAAGCAATTCTGTATCAGATTCCCTCTATCTGTCAATCGTAGAATCATCTTTACCACAAGCAAATATCTAATTCAATGAAATAAAAACAAGTTAATCCACAGGTTAAATAAGGATTAATGCCATTTAAGTGAATGAAGTAGATTCGGTCAAAATTCCATGTATATGCATGATCAAATTTTCCAAATTTTCCAAAAATCAATCTTTTGGCCTAAATTGATATCTTTTTCTCTTTATCTATCTATCTATCTATCTATCTATCTATCTAAGTAGGGTTATGTTATGTAATTAATGTCAGTATTGAAACTTATAATCCTGTACACAATATGTTTTCAGGTTTCAGGATTTTTAGTTATTCAGCTAGTATTTCCTTCTTGCTTTTTGATGTTCATGTTTTGATGTTATTAATTAGTTTGTTACTCAATCTTAATGGGGTATAGATGATGAGAGGTTAAGAACAAGTTTGTTTTCATGACCTGGATATATTGTTTTTGTGAGGGGAAATAGGACCCAAAACTGTGTGTACAAAATTCCCTGCATTTGTGAGAGGCGACATAAAAGAGAAAGCATCCAACCTCTAAATTTTTAACCTTTTAAACATCAAAAAGGTATAATCCAAGATGAACCAGTGAGGTCAAGCATGGTGGAGAATAAAGAAAGAGAAGGAAGCAGATTCTCCTAATTGGAATGTGGTCAAAATAGATATAAGATTTAAAACTAATTGGATGTCAATGCCCAGTGAAATGTAAGAAAGGTGATTCTAACCAAGAGCAAGATCGGAGTTAACTTGCCAAGTGTACTTTCTGCCCAAATATGCTATATGTAAATACAATGACAGCTATCGTTCATTCATTTAACATTATACAACACCTGTACTTTTCTTTGAAATCTTTCTTTCTCCACTTTATCTGCCATACTTCCCTAAATACAAAGTGGCACAAGTTGTATGTTAATCCCTACAATGCCTGTTCAAAAGAGAAAACAAACTAAACTATAATGACGCCTTCAAGTTGAAGGTGGTGAACTATGTTTTGAGCATAACTTATATTCATGTCTTCAATTTACTTGGTTTTTCTACTCTGATTTGACTCCACCGTATACTTATGGTCGATTTATATTCAAAGATACACAATAATTACAATTGCATTACTTAAATACTGCTGTCATTTTTTTCTCATCATAGCTTGAATGTAGTGATGAAAAATATTAGTCTGAATGTCCTGTGGAATAATGACAATAAATCATAATTTCAGACAATGAGGAAAGCTAAAGAAAAAAAATGTAGTGATGAAAAGCAACAAGCTGAGAATGCTAGTCTGAATACCTCATTGGAATAATGACAACCACTGGTCTCTGGTGTCTACAATTAAATACATATTTTGTTGATAAATGTTGCTAGAAATACTTCCAATATGAAGCTGCTGTTAGATACTTATTTATTGGTAGGTTTTGATTTGTGTTGATATGAATTTTCAGATTTCTCTTTGTTATTCTTTTGGCATTATTGTAAACCATTCAATATCCGCAGGCATGGAAATCTATGTCCAAATTTATTGAAAACCTTGGACATTTCCTTTATTCATCGGGGATAGTTTTCTGTCTATTGTTAGCATCTATGCCGATGGGACAAAGAACTCATCTTAGCATTTCTCAAGATTAAACTACCATGAAGCATTCATGGCTCTCAGGTAAGACACAAACAATGCCAAGATCTTATTCAGCACTCCAACTTAGCATCTGAAGCTCTGTTTCTGGTTTTTGGTTTTAAAATAAGTGGTTCTTTGATTATTCCTGATAAACTGGTATTGATCTCCAGGGTAAACCAATAAATTCTGCACTGGCACCATGAGTGTCTTGAAGTGTGTCTGCAAGTAGAGAAAGAGATTAAGTTTGTCAAAAGTTGTGTTATTGATGAAATCAAGGATTATTGTGGGCTTTATGGAAAGAAGAAAACAAAAATAATAATGATAATAATTGTGTGACTTTCAGTGAATGTGAAATCAGTTTTTTACCACCATGATGTATTATCTTGTCTATGCAATTTTGCCATTGGTGTTAATCAGAGGATAAGTAAAGTAACTTCAAATACACAGACAGTTTCTTATATGAAGGATGGAAAGGTTATACAGACAATATGGCTGATCTATGCAGAAATAATTTAATATATAGGTGAGATGGGAAAGTGAACCGTCTGGGAAGATTCCTCTCAACTACTTCTACCTATCTATCTCTGCATCTCTGTATCCATCTCTTTCTGAGTCTAATTATCTCCCTCTCTCTCATATATATATATATATATATATAAACATATATCACTTTATCTCTGTCTCTCTCTCTATCTGTCAAAACTGTAAACAAGTTTTTTCAGTTTTCAAGTTGGTCTGTCTGGCTGTGGCTGGCTATGTATGCATGACTCATACAGGCCCATTAATGGGGCCAGAGGGCTGAAAATTCAAATATTTACTCCTTATTATGTCTAGAAAAACCTTTTTCTTTTTTTCAATAATTCCCCTCTAAATAGATTTTCAATGGGGGCTTCAACATGCAATATAAATTTTTGCTAAATTGGTCGATTAATTTATATCTAGCAACATTCACACTTATTTTTTGAAAATTTGGACTTTTTTTCCAGTGATCACCACCCTAAAAAAGGCAAGAGAAGTAACTTATTCTTTGATCACATGTTTTTCCAATCTCCTTATATACTAGCTGGCGTACCTTGCCTGGGAAAGAAAAAAATTATAAAGATTTCAAAAAATCAAGGATGCTCATGTGAAACCACTCCTGTTGAGCCTGAAGATACACACAAAAATTCAAGTATCACACAGGCTCCTTCAAACTGACTTGATCCTAAATTGTCACCAGAGGTTAGCATCACCCATCGTATGTTCATCCGGTGGGTCAAATTACACTTTTACACAAATATGCTGCTGTAGAGGAATCTATAAAACTGAGAAACAAAGAAACAAACATTTGTCATCTTTATAGTATATATATATATATATATATATATATATATATATATATATATATATATATATATAGTGTCTACATTGACATTTTAGTTGGTATTTCAGTTTCAATTACATTTTTTTGTTTTTTGTCATAATGTTTTGATTTTAAGCAAGGAAGCATATATTATTCATGCCTAGATGGTCGGTAAGTGTGTAATTTGTATATGTGTATATATATATATATATATATATATATATATATATATATATATATGCATTTATATGTATATATATATATCAGTGTATGTCTGTCTATATCTATCTATCTATCTATATATATATATATATATATACTTACGCACACATATACATATATTCACACATATGCATGTACATGGATGTATAATAGTATATATTTGTATCTTTAAAAGCCTACATAGATAAACACTTACATGAATTGATTTCAACTTCAGTCTGGCACAAGGCTGGGATCATGAGATGCCTAGTGTGGATCGAACTCACTATAATAGCAATTGTCTGTGGGTCTTGCTTGCCTGCCAACCTGACACTTCCCTGCCACACATTGATGAATATTTTGATCAAAAAATAATTTTTATCAAAATATTCCAGTAATGTGTTTCAGGATTAATAAATAATGTCTCCAGGAAGAGAACACAAACTCTCTCAGCCAGATTTAAACTTTGCTCACTGAGTTCATTCTCAGTGCTGTTGACTGGTCAGCCATCCCAAGCCTCCTCCTTGTTATTTCAAGATGATATTTAGGTGGAACATTGATATGATGTAGACAGACACTTTCCATATAAATGAATAATGAAATATTTGGTGATTTAAATATTTTTTTTTCTTTACTTCAAATATCAGATGTGACGTAAAATTACTCAACAATGAAAGGTTTATTTAATTTACTTACTAAAACTCATTACATAATTATTCAACTTTAAAATGCTTGCATTAGTAAATTAGTTGGTTAGATTAAGCAGAAACTTGTAATTGGATAATTAAAAACTTTGACATTTTCTTGATAAATAATGTATAAAAATTTCCATTGGCTTCCATAAACAATTTTTCTGGGTAGTGGTTTTGAAAGCTAGGGAAAGTGGAGGCAGTTGTCGGAAAGTTTTGAAATCAATGGTCTAAATCAGGGCCTCCCCCCAAATTTTCAGACCATTGACCCTTTCATGGAATCCTTGATCCTTAATCGACACCCAGGCATGTACAAAAAAATGAATAAACCTTATTATGATTGAAAGAAGAGTAGAAAATGAACTTATTTCTGTTATTATTCAGGTTATCCTCATCTTGATTGTTTTCTTTCATACAACGTTGTACTCTACAGCCTTCATCAGGTATCATAGCGTAGTGGTTACAGAATCAGACAGAATTACTGCAAGTAATCTGATGGTTCTAGGTTCAATCCCAGTGTGAGACAATAATAATACTACTAATACTAAGAGGGGAGTGCGGTCAATATACCCCTGTCGGTTGAATAAAGGGTTCAGTTCGTTACTTCCCCACACCTACCAGATGATACCTGATGAAGGCTGTAGAGTACAACGGCCAAAACGGTGTATGAAAAACAACCAAGATGAGGATGATCTGAATAATAATAGAAATAATAATAATACCTCATCTCAAAAATTCAGAGAAAATGGATTTGATGAGCCAAGTTCAAACTCTGATTGAGACTGGCTCTAATGCCCTTCAGAAATCCATCTCCTCCCCCCACAGCTATCGGTAGACTAGCATATGGTGAAGTCAGTGACTCTACTTCGTCTTTAAGTCAATTCCATGTATCATAAACCTTAAAGAAATTACTACTTTTTACTATCACTATTCACCAGAAGTCTGTCCGTCTATTAGCATGTAACAGCTCACCATAAAAGCCACGCTACATAACCCTATGAAATTTTCCACGTGTACCCATGTGACCCGAGAAAAAAAACTTTTGCAAATAATTTTTGAAAAATCAACCCACTAAATATGCTTTATGAGGGGGACTGATTTATAATGTAAATTCATGCTAAAATGGACACGTTTATTATGCCTGCTTTTCCAGCTGAACAACCTGTGTACTGCTGAAAATAAGCACCGAAGACTTGTATTGTTCATAGAGAAGAGGGGAGAGTAAGAGGTAGGATGACTGCATGTTTACAGAGTGGTGATTTTGTTCAGTTCATAGAGAGGAAGGGATAGCAAAAGGGAGTATGACTGTTTATCAGCTTGTGAATTTTTGGCATCTTTCTTGGAGAGGGGCTGAGAGTAAAGGGAAGAATGGCTTTGTTTATTTGAGGTGTTGTTTATATACATTTAATATTTTTTGCGATTGTGAAAAAATACTGTAAAAGTCAGAAATATCACTTTTTGAAAACAAATTGAATTAAACACTATCTAATTGCTATCTATCTCTACCTATTCTATTGTTTGTGTTACAGCAATTTAGCCCACCTGTTGGGGCGTTTATTTAATTGGGTTATAATAATTAAATACAGGTGAACTTTCAGACTTGATTTTATTTCATTTCCTATTTCCTTTCAAAATTAAAAAAATAATCAAGGAAAAGTCTCCTTTTATTTCATAGCAGAATGAAACAAAAATATATACAGTACTTGTCATAAGTATTTGAATAGACAGACATTTTGCGTCTAATCTTTTGGTTTCAAAAGTTAAAAACAAGAGCATGATGCAAGAGGAACTAAATTTCATTGTAATCAACATGACAAGGCATGCATTTAGTCATGTTTTGTGGTTCTGAATGGTAAATTTCTTGAAAATGTTTTTTTGGTAGAATTACTTTATTCAATGATAAAAAAAAAACGAGTTTTTCTCCTATCCTTATAAAAACTTGTTCAGAATCTATCAAACTAATTACCAAACTAATAAGATAATTTGCCCCCCCCCCCCCGCTCAAAATCCTTTATGACTGTAGCAACCACGGGCTATAAGAACTGATTTTATCCAAATACTTGTGAGCAGTACTTTTTATGTAAACAAACCATTGTTAATGTAAAAAGTGCTACCCATGATTATTTGAACAAGTACAAAATCTGATTATCAAACCTCTTTTGACCCCAAAGTATCTAATGCCCTCTTAGATTGTTCCGTCAGCCCTGACTTGACCCTGGTTTAAATCATATAATCTCAAGATTATTTTTCTAGCTAAAACGTTTAGCGTTTGCTGAACTTCTTTATGATTTCTTTTATCAGATCAATATCCTACTATAATCCACCAACATCTGTCTGTCTGTCTGTATGTGACAATGTCCCACCCCCTGTATATGAATAAGGAGATTTCTTTCCGACCCCCTGGATCATTTTAAGGCCCCCTCACCTTTGCTCTGAGAATATTTTTTTGATGCAATGATTAAAATGGGCATGTTTTTCGCAAGGTGGTTTAGAAAATTCATTTAAAAAGGTATAATTGTGGGGTCTGCATTTGCGTTCACCCCAATGATAATCTGATTTACTCCTCTTTATTTATATTATTACTAAAAATCTGATTTTATTCATCTATATTTGACCTGTGCAAAAAAACTGTTGATTCCCAACTCGATAATAGCATGAGGCTTCTGTACCAGCTCGCTTTGATTATAATGATCTGATTTGCAACTATCTATCTATCTATCTAGCTGTCTGTCTGTCTCTCTCTCTCTCTCTCTCTCTCTATATATATATATATATATATATATATATATACATATCGCTAAAAGTCTCATTCAATTTACCTATATGTGACTTTAAAGTATCCGAAATAGTGCATTATAGCCTGAGATATTGAATTAGTCTCCCCCCCCCAAAAAAAAAACCAGTTTAGATTTCTCATTGGGGCCAAAGATCTCATTTTAGCCTTCTGCAGGAACTTGCTGAAAAATTTTGCCTTTAGGACAGGTTTTCTGCTAGTTTAAACACGAAATTGAAAAAAAAAGTTCGATAGTATATCTCAACTACCAAATAATATCTCAATATAAAAAAAAAAAAGATTTCTGATCAATCATATTTCTACGAGTAGTCAGAATAGGATTTATGAAATCTGCGGCAGAAGTATGTAAGCCTATCCCTTACAAATTAGTGAATGTAATTTCGATATATTTTGCTGTATATAATGAGCTTAAAGAGGAATAGTTTACAAGTGGATTTAGAGTGCTACTGCTCTGTAACTCATCCAAGCCCCACAATGTATCGAGCTCCAGTAGACAGACCCCTAGTCATAATACAGGCACATTGAATGCGGTGTAATATTTGCATAGTTAAAAGAAAAAATCAATATCTGTCTCGTATGCCAGTATATACAGCATTTATTTTTGTGGAATTTATACTGAATTCTCTCTAAGGTATACTTGGAGATATTTTTTCTAAGTTGCCTCTCTTCTGAGCAAATACTTTAGAATCTAAAATCAATTCTCCTGAGAAATAAAATTGGCAAGTGGAACTGAAAAGTGTCATAAGAAAAAAAGGTATTCTGAGCTCTCCGGTAGATTCAAGGCGTTAACATATGGTTCTCGTCATGATTTTCTTTGCAAATGATTGTCTAATGCCAGAACCCAAAATTTAACCAGAAGGTTGAATTTCTGTTGTTGGTTTTATTGGTTGAATTTAATGCAATTTGTATCAAGCTCCAATCGCCTGAACTGCTTCAACTTATGACCTTTCGAGTTTTCAATAACCTTTTATTACTTCTAAATATGGACAACATATTCCTGATTATTATTCCCATCCAGAATGAGTTCAGTTCTAAATTTTACCTGTTTTAGTCTCTGTTCAACCTGGGAACAATTGCAATCAAACTGTAACTCACAGAATCGGCCTTCCTATTTCCCTTCAGAGACGGAATTTTTCTGACAGGATATTGTATCATCTGAAATCCGTAACCCCTGATCTGCTGTCTGCCTCTCCTACCTCGAGAGATCCATTCTCTGTAAAATGATACGTGTTTTAAATAAGACCAGGAAATTATGGGTAATTTTAATTGAATCTTCGTTTTTCATTTCCCATTTTTTTCCCCTTGTATATCCAACTGCTGTTTATGTATTGAAAAGAAATGAATTGTTTTAGTTTCATTTCACTGCTCTCTTTGTAGGCTGGGGGTAAAGGGTCATGTATAGATCTGCGGGAAAAAAGATTGTGTGATACTTTACTCATCTTTCTTTTTTTTATATATACAGTTTTTTTTTTTTCTCGCTTGTTTACATTCTCACCTTGCCCAGAATTCATCGTATTGCCCCGGGACAGCACCTCCCAACTACAATTGCACTGATGCCTTTGTGACACTATTTGTGGGAGGACTGAGCAATTTTGTTGTTGTACACACATATGCGTGTGACTCCCACCATTAAACTGACTTTGTGTTAAAATCCAATTCTTCCTCGTGAGGACGACTGTCAAGGCTGATTTCCAGCAACAGATAGCTATTTGCTTTGTTTTCCGAGCTAGAAGTACAGGTATGCATCCGATTTTCCGACTCTCAAGCACTTCTTTTGATCCAAACTAAATTATGAGCTACCATTTGAATTTTTCCTGGCTCTCACACTAGGTGCCTGAGTGGTCACAGTATGTGTGCAGCCACCTCTTAATTGTTTATACTGTAATGGTTGTTACTGCTCCATCAATTTTGTAAAATTCCTTACCTGATTTGCTTAGATTCACTCATAGTGATTGCTTCCAAGCAATATGTAAATGCTAGTGTTAGTTTAAATGTGCTAAGACAAGTCAATATCGATGGAAGAAAAGGTGAAGTTCTTGTCTAAATACTGTTAGGTAGCTTTTATTAATCATTGTATATGATATGGTAGGACTTAGTTTCCCTGTCTATATGTTGATTCTATTCAGAGCGCTTGCTCAATTACACTGGTTTCGCCACATACCCCATAGGATAACACAACCCGGACATACAAAAAACAGATGTGATGTGTCCAGTCCAATTGAGCATGCAATCCAAGTTGTGATTCCATATTATAGAAGCAATAACACCTGACTTAGACTGGAGGGTGCGCAGCCGAAACATTGTGAATAAATGAAGACATAGACGAGGAAAATAGTCCAACCATATCATACATAATGATTGAAAAGTTTAAATGTTGAGAAAACTCAATGACAGTGTTTCAGTATAGAAGCTGTGTAAGATGTATGGTATTGGCTCATCAATTGTATAGGACATTTGTATTTCTTAATATCCTTGTACCTGTTAAATTCATATTGATAAACTGTGTGTATTACATTTGATCTTTGATGTATTACATTTAACCATTTGTGTATAACATTTAATCATTTGAGTATAACATTTAACCATTTGAGTATAACATTTAACCATTTGAGTATAACATTTAATCATTTGAGTATAACATTTAACCACTTGAGTATAACATTTAACCATTTAATTCATATTTCATCTTTGTTTAATTCAAGTTTTTAACAGTCCTAATGCTTTAAAGATATGAGATGTGGATAATTGTTGGATCACAATTATGGGATTGAATTATTATTACATAACTTAAATTGATCCAGCAAAATGGATAATCCAGCTTGGTCCTGGAACCAAGGATGCTGGAAAATTGGAGATGTACCTGTATCAAAGAATATCTAGTTGGATACGATGAAGACTCATAAATGTTTAATACATTGCTCAAACATTTCCACTCATAAATGACAAAGAAATCTCTGTAATGTCTCTTCAGCAGGAGGAAGGATACCATTTATAAAAAAAAAAAAAAATAACCCCATTATCACTTATGACAAATATTGATAGTATACTGGTATAATTCCATCATTAGAATCTACAAAGGAATGACGAGAGGCATCAAAATTCTATATCCATATATTTTGGTATCAGTCTTGTAAAATTCACTGAACCAAGTTCAATGGCTATTGTCTGCGAGACTGCGGAATTTACCATTCGTTCATATTTTGATATATAAGTGTAGTAAAGTATGGTGAAAAAATATGTGTACATTTATCTCAGTATATAACGATTAATGGAGGCATGCTAGAGCAAAAGAATATTACAATTACAGGTATATATGTATACATACATATCTACCCTGACACACATATATATATATATATATATATATATATATATATATATATATACGTGTGCACGAGAGAGAGAAAGAGATAAGGGAGAAGGCTCAAATGCTCATTCGACATGCAATACATTTGTTGTATCTAAAATTATATTGAATTGGATTTCTTCAATAAATAAAAATTATTAAAATGAATACACAGAAATATTAATGGAAGAAATTCTTTTCAATGTGGAGATGCTGGAGGCCATTTTGAATATCACATTGCCTTGTTAAATCAATCTGGCTATTACTAAATCTACTTACGGAGAGCAAATTTAAACTCATTTCCCTTACATCCTTACTCATAATCACTTTTTTTTTTCTCTCTCTTCTCACAGCATCACTTCAGGCAAACCCTTCTTTCAGGCAAAAATAAATTATTCCCAAACATATATAGCAAACATATTGTCTATAAATTTGGGAAGAGTCATTTTTATTCGGACAATTGAATCTGTTCTTCCCATCATTCATGCTCTCGGCGCAATGTTTCAGCCAATCCCTTCTACAGCCCTCGTCAGGTATAGAATTTGAGAAAAGAGGCAAACTTCATTTTTCTCCCCTTCTTATAAGCTTCAGGCTCGGTGGTATCAAAACTTTATCTTGGCTCCTACAAAAGAATGTTAACTTTTAGATTCATAGACCACTAGTATCTGCTGTGAAATTCTTCAGCGATTAGGATTTCAAGAAATGGAACTGTATCGTGAACTGAATTACAGAAAAAGAAAATTCTCTAAAAGTACGAGGAAAGTAACTTCAATCAGATGTGACTTCTTCAGAATTACCGTTTTTCTATATTTTTTTTTTTTTTACTAGATTTAATTTGAGATTTATATGGTTGGAAAACTAATCCAGTCTGTGTGATGATTTCTCTGTTAGTCTCCATTGTATGATTCGGTCATGTTCGTATAATTGGATCTCTTCTTCCACGGATGGGAAGAAGTGATTTGATTGTCCAAACAGAACTTGGAATGTATTGTAAACACTTATGATAATCTTAGGAGTGCAAGCATAAACATGTGCAGACTTGCAAAAAACATCCTCACTTGAACAGCTGCGATAAATCTGTATATATCATGTAAATTTCTCAGGAAGAAGTTTAACTTGGGAATCAGGGACATAGCTGAGGGGGTGGGCAATTTTAGATCTCTCCCCAATGGAAATGGGGGTGGGGACAAAGGCTCTATGAATAGTGGTTCACCTACCGCATTTCTGCTAACATTATACGATAACAAATCACAGTAAATGTTGGAGGGGGCTCCTTAAAGAGCATAGCCAATCTGGGCTCCCAAATTTTCAATTAAGCCTATTTAAGGAATACACTCTATTCCAACTTGATTTAGTCTGCAGTGGTTTAACAGGAAATATCAACATGATTTTCTTAAAAAGCAGAATGTTTTATTGTTATTAATTTTGACTAGTTTTTACCTTCACCCTAACTTTTAGTTGCTTTTTATCACAACCTTGAATCTGACCATAATCATAGGGCAGTGATCAAACAGAATGCATCATATATATATATATATATATATATATCCCCTACATCTATTCAAAACTCTAGCTGGGGTACCCAGTATTGCCTGGGAAAAATTAAAACTTCTCTTGTAACAATGCAGGAAACAATGATATTTTATAGAGATTTTGAAAAATTAAATAAGAGAGTAGGTGAGTTCCATCCTCCCTACCGTAAGCGGGTCCACGCACACCCTCATGCGAACCCCCATATACATTTGGGCAGGCTTGCATAGCCTCTCCCAGAAGCATAACAAATTTGACGATTCTTTTAAAAAAAAATACTGCTAAACTTGTATAAGTACTGAAAGAAAGAGAAATTAATATCTGCAGTTTCCTACAACAAACAGAAAGTGAGGGTCTTGTTAAGCATTAGGAATAGCCCATCTCACCTTCTTCTAGAACCTTCAAAAAGATTTTTTCATAACTAACAAATATCCAGAAGACCTGAATATCTAATAAATTGAAAGTACATAAATTACAAACAAGATTTTTTCTGGCACTGATTTTTTTAGAAATAAGTAAATCTTTTGATAGAACCTTACAAATTAGGACCAAAAAAGTAGTTTTGACCCTAAATTGGCCTGTAGGGACCTAGGTGGTCAATACCACCTACACTATGTTCATCAAAGGGTCAAGTTGCCCTTATAAACGAATCTTTGGCCACTTGGGTGGCCATATGACTTTTAAATGCAACCAACCAACCGAGCAAGCAAATAAATGAACCAACAGCATTTGTCCTTTTTTTATAGTAATCGATATATAAAATTACTGATGAAAAATGGAAAAGCTATAAGGATTTTTTATTAAAAATATCTCATATCTCTCCTTTTTTTTTTCCTTTCTTATATCCTTACTTTTAATCAATTCAGAGCAAAATGCATCTCTGTCGTCCTCTCTTGTCCGTATGTCTTCAATTATTATGCGATTCACTGTTGTTACTGCCTGTACACTTCATACACGTGACGACAGCTCGTTCAGATAATAAAATCAATTTATGGCTCTCCATAAAAGTTCATGTTCTTCACTTTGTGCCGAGGCCACAAAAAGTAAAATGGCTTCAAAATAGTCGGCAAAAAACATTTAATTTCTTTTTCAAGCAGAAATGAGTCCACTTGTATCGAAGATATTTAATTCTAATTTCTATTCATGTATTTCTTTCTTTTTTAGAGTTTTCTTCAAGCAACTATAATTAATTCTCATCCCGGTTGATAGAATCCTCTTATCCCTTGAGGGTGGTTTCTTTTCCACCAGTTGCACCCAGAAAATCCAATGAAGCATACATAGAAATGAAATAGGCACCTAAGATCCATTTCATCCCTCCCCCTGTCATAATCCATAAATTCTTCAGGCAGGCAAGACGGGCCAGCATCCTATCACCTGGATAGCATAAATAATTGAAGAATAAAAAGACCCTAGGAAAAACCTCCAAAACTGGAACACTCAGTCCTAAGTACTGACTGTAAATTATTTGCAAAACAATTAGATGTAAGGACGTCATTTTAATGTCTGCTCAAATAGTGCATTGGCTAGCATGTCAGCCTCACAGAAGGTTCTGGGTTTGATTCCCGGTATGAGCAGATAATGGAAAACTCATCATAAGAACAAATTTCCCTGAGCGCTCAGCAGCTAATTGAGTATATTCTAAGCTGTGTGATCAGGGAGGAGATATCCCTTTGGTGGATTATCAGAACATTCATGGATAAAGGCCTGGTCTCAACCATGAAACTTGCAAAGATCACTAAAGTGATGCATGCGAAAGAAACTAAGATTTCACCACCATTCATACTCCAATCAGAGATGTTTTTTAATGGATAGATAATCTACCTTATATCACTTTAATGTGAAAAATTTATTCATATCAACAAGAGTAATTTTGATCAAGTTGATCCACCATATTTATCTGACTATGGGAAATTTTGTATCAAAATCAGAAGTCAAAATAAAGAGGTGTTGCATAATACATAAGCATAATATTAGGTTAGTGCAAAAATAATTGCATCTTTAAAAATTCTATCTTTTGAATAAACTCTTATTCAACAATGTTCAATATATGATATACCGTTTTAAAGCATGAATTTAGCTGTTTTCATTTAAGCCTTTTCTTTCTACTATTCATTCTGGTTATTTGAGGCAGCCAAATTGAATATTGTGCAAATGACTCTGAATGAAAAGTAGAAAAATCTTGCATGTTGTGCGAACGACCATGCAGAAATTGGACGAACTAGATTACAAAACTCTCCTCCACCATAGCTTACTCACCAGACCTCTCAAAATTGACTACCACTTCTTTAAGCATTTTGACCACTTCCTGCTGGGGAAGGTCTTCAACCATCAAGTAGCAGCTCATTGTTCCGGGACCTCAGAATTCTATGCTTCCGGAATAAATAGACTTTGTAGTGGGCAAAAATGTGTAGATTCTGAAAGCTTAGCTATACTGCTTCAAAGTTGATGGTGGAAAATCACATTTATTTTTTCAACCCACCTAATACTTTGACAGTCTTGTTTATTTGTATCTGCAAATTAACTGCCACTTAAAAAGAGCAGTCCCGTTTCCAAAAGCTTAATGGAATCATCTTTTCCTCCTCTAGGGGTTGTTTCTTTACTGCTAGTTGCGACATGAAAATCTAATGAAACATACAGGGAAATGAAATTGGCACATATGATCCATTTCATTCTGCACTACCTCATAATGAAAAAGCATAGTCCATGTTCCTCTTGAGACGGATGAGAGAGGATAGCTTCCTGACACCCAGATGGTATGATTCTAGGACAACCTTCCCCCCACTCTGCACAATAGCATAGTAACTGTAAAGCCCAAGTGAAAGTTTGTGGAAGTTTCGGCAATGGGTTATTAAAGAAGTGATTGAATATTGGGGCATATCCATGTATAGTTACCTCCCCTTCGTCTTAGCTATGTCAACACAGCCCAATATCTCTAATAGTTCTCAATGAATTTCAATGGATTTCCTTGCAGGGTGGGCCATGGGGTAAGGAAGAATTGGTTAAATTTGAGGATGGATCCAGGAATTTTTTTCCTGTTGGGAAATCTGAAGAAATTTTTTTTCTAGAGACTCAGATATTCATTCATATTTGTCAATACAATATCTCCAAAAGTTCTCAATCCTTTTCAATGACATTTTGTCTATGGGTAGGCCATGGGCTAAGGAAGAATTGATTAATTCTCTTGGGTGATCCAGGGTCTTTTAAAATTTATCTCTCTTGCATTGTAATTATTTAGGAACTGATTTTCATTCAGTTTTCTTGCCGATGACGTTGGCTGAGGTATGTTTTCTTCTGAGTGATATCTAGTCTTTTTTAAAATCATAACATAAAGGGAAGTTGTGGTTGACGCTGCCCAAACTCACAATCTACTGATGAAGATGGTCATGCTCTGAAACATGGACATCCCTAGGGGGGGAGGGAAAACAAGGCATTTGTATATATTCATGAGCTGATTTATAAACACTTGATTGGACAACAGTGTTCGCAGAGCTATGCACTCTCTGAATGCTTTCTAGTTTTACTATGTATTCAAGTATGTTTCTGTAAATGAAAGTTTTCAGGGTTTGAAAATAAAACCTTTACTTCATTTCCTTGTTTTCTTTTAGGCTTAAAAAAACAGCTGCATTGGAAATGAGAATATTATTTAATTTATCGGGTATAAAAAGATATTGGATTTGATAATCTTTTTTTTCCCCGAAATTACTCTTCCAATCTTCATGTATGTAAGCTTAATTGCATTGTATATGTAAGGAATTTTTCAATAAGTTTTTATGCATTGAATGTAATTGAATTTGTACTGAAGCAAAAACAATAACAAAAGAGACTGTAGCCAAATTGAACGATGGAAACTTGCATATCAATTCTTTTTCAAGGATTCTCCATCATTTCTTGTGTGGCACCACAACAATACACTCCTCTCTATCTACTACATTTTAAATTATGGAAACTCTGTGCACAGCCTGTTTTCAATAAATTAACAACAATAATATTCTCTTCGTAGGGTAAATGCCTTTGGAATTAATTAGGTGCCTTATTATTCAAGCTCTTTTATTATGTAAAAATGAATTTTCTAAACCGCCAACCCATGTACAGGGTATTTCATTGTGGATGCAGCCCCAAGGATAAGATGGTAGAATTTACACGTATGTTAATTTTATGCTACAATATCAGTCACCTAACAACACTGTCTTCAGACACAACAGTATTCAGCAATTTTGAATGATGGCATCTGGCTCTGGCCTCATTTGAGTATCCATTCTTTTGTATTGTGTCAGCTTTATCATTTTGATGGAACATTCATCAAATGCAATGAGTACAAACCTGTATCCAGGTCAAAGGAAATTACTTCTAACATCTGTTGTAATGTTAAAATGTACGTGTAATTAGCATCTTTTTGCAATTTGTATCTTTAAAAATAGTTTTTAGATTCAAGTTATACAAGAGATGGTCATATCCTTTATGAAACACTCGATATATGTCCGTCCCAGGAGTCTTTCAAATGGGTGTTTCCAAGTATGTTCATGGTTATCCAATAAAGGTCAGACTGGTTACACAATTCTCGATCCCATGCTTACCTACCTTGTATATTTGCTGTTCTCTCTGTACACAGATATTGCTGCTTACCCGGACAGTGTGAATGTCCTTAACCCCAACCAGCAGACAGACGTCCGCACACCTGATAAGCTCATTGATGGCGTCAACGATACCAAAGATGGTTCTCACATGTGGTTGGCTCCGGTTCTTCCATCGATTGTAAGTGCCTGCCTTTTTTACTCTTCACTCAGCTGATTGTATGTACCTATGAAACAGAATTGTTTGTTGAATATTGGAATGCTCAATGCAAGCCACCCTTGGTTTGACTTTTCATTCAACATGCAAAATACCTGCCATACACACACACAGGTCTGTGTGTGGCATGTGAGTGTGAGGGTTTTTTGTGTATTTTGTATTTTCTATGAAACCTTGTTTGATAAAAAGTTGTCATACCAAGCCCATTGCTTGACAATATACAAAGTAAGTTGGAATCAGACCTCAACACGAAATGACAAAAATATTAGGACACTAATTGGCTTTGATAACTTTGTTGGCAAAGGTAAATGATTCAGAGAGACTGCTTGAAAATAAGATGTTTGTCTAGAGTCAATTGTAATATTACCTATTCTAAATTGTATGAAGAAAAACTGTTTTTATTGCTGTGGATTTCTGTATCTAGTTTTTAGATTCTCCTATTTTGGTTGTCCTCTGTTTCTGTTAACTTCTATTTTGCAGGTAAATAAAGTTTATGTGATATTTGATCAGCCCACAACAGTATCCATGATAAAAATCTGGAATTACAACAAGACGCCATCCAGAGCTACAAAGGATTTTGCAGTAAGTTCAAGGATGCTAGTTTTTCTCTATGAATTGGTTCTTCAACTTAGATATCTCTTTTTACTTCTTCTTATATATAAGTGTGTGATGTCTGTGCATCTCTTTGTTTGTTTTGCTGTAAAATGCACAGCCCAACCAAATTTGGCATTCATACTTAATAGACCGAGGGGAATGTTTTAAAATGGAAAGCTTTGTGAAAAAAAATGTTTTAAGGGTTTTAGGTTGTAGGATTCTATTTACAATGTAACTATAATGCCAAAATGGAATCATATGAATGAATGGCTTAGCTTTGCAGGCGAAGATTGTTGAGAGATATCTCCACAGCACTAGGAGCCTAGATAATCCTCCAGCCTAAGCAATGGAATTTCAAAGTGGTCAGCTTGGCCAGGGTCACCCTAACCCTTTAAACCAAGGGTTAGCATCCTAAGGTCCACCAAGATGGCACAGATAGAAACAGGATCCCAAGGGCGTAGGTTTGACAGGAGTTTCCTTCTCCTGGTAGCTGTGAGCTAGCTATGTTTATATATAATTCTTCAATGTCTATAAAGTGAAGGAGAACCCCTCCCACCTTTAACTTGAAATTACTGCAAAACAGAAAAGTATAGAACAAAACTATTTATTATGTAAACAAATCAATCCACTTCAAAAAACGAGTTCTAATTAATCAATATCAATCCACTAATCTTCACTTGAAGACAAGTCAACCATACCATGAAAATTAAAACTAAGAGTAGCCAAGTGGTTGACGACTACAAAACCTGCAAGATTCAGAACTAGACATTTAAAAAAAAAAATAGATGGTTTTCTGGAAACCTGATAAATTGTCTGGTACTGCAAGAATGAAAAGAATGAGTTCAATCATCCATAAAACCCGTCATGAATTTTTTTTCTTCATGAAAGTTAGTCTTTGATAGTTCATGTTTACAAGTTGATATTTACCAATAAATTTTGTTATTCTCCAAAATGGTACAAATCAACTTGTTTCTTTACTTATAGTTGTTGGTTGATGAACTTTTGGTGTGCAATGGTGCCCTCCCTGCTGTGAACACTGCCTCCAGGGGTATCTTACCAACCCTCGACATGCCACAACCTTACCACACTATTTTGTTTAGTGGGGATCAGGATATTCTGCGGAAAGAGAAACACACCATCGTAAGGTAAGTGTTTTGTAGCTTGCTCAGATGAAAGCAGAGGATGTTTGTCAGGTCCTGTTTACAAAGTTATTTTCTCACTCCATCAAAGAATTATTCCTCAAGTTATGCAAACCAGTATTTGCTGTTTTTATCACTACATTTTGGCTAATGTGTTCTCCAGCCTTCCTCATTGTGTGAAATTCTGAGAAGAGACATCGCCATTATTCTTCAAGTGCTTCAGACCATTATATATCTGATATCTTCTCTCTCTGTCCTTTCTCAGATGTATCATCCATCTAGTAATGTGTTTCCTGTAGATACTATTCTTTTCTAGCTTTTGTTAACTTAGTTTTTCGGCTGATCTTTTCAGCTGCCAACTTATAGAGAGCAACAACCTCTTCCAAACAATCATATTGTTACAGCCACAATATCATTCTGATAACAGCCATTAGCAATTCTTCAAGAAAGAATACTGCTTTATTGAACAAAGGATTTACTTGTGTGATATGTAATCCCAACCACAACAAAGTACTAGATACAATACCTTGCAATAAAGACAAAACACTACAGAATAACGGTCTGTGTTGCTGTAATAAATAGCCACTGAAATCAAGACGAAAGAAATAGTAATGAAAAATTATTCATAATTGGCAATAAAATAAAACAAAATTACCACAGATACGTTAATGTAGTATTTCCCGTCCAGGGTTCCCTGGAACCTTAAAGTTCTGAAAGAGGTCACTTGGGGTCCCTCGGTAAATAGTGATAAATAATTACTGGCAAATGTTCAGCCAAAATTAAAGATTTTCAGCCCATTTTGGGCCATTTTCCCCATTATGGACAAAAAAGCTTTTGCCCATTTTTTAAACAAAGTTGGGAATTTAAAAATTGGAATACACTTTTTCATTTTTTTTTTAGTAATCCTTCAACAAAAAACTCCTATCAGTTTGCTTATAATAAGAGTCAAACACAACGTCCAATCTTTCTCAGATATGGCCTACACTATTATTGTTTGTCTTATGAAATTTAACTCATTGAAAAAGACAGAAAAAGATTAATAAAGATGTGTAATAATTCTTATCAAGGGGTTTCCCTGAGACATGGAAGTTATTTTAAGAGTGCTCCCAAGAGTAAAAAGGTTGGAAATGTTGCTCTAGTCTATGTAAGCAAACATCAAAGAGTGCAGAATCGTACAATCAGGAGAAAATATGGAATAAGCCTATTTGACTGGATTTGAGTGTCTGAAACCATTGGCTTTCATAGCTCAAGGAGAGAAGGGGATGTCACGCTGACAGGCTTTCTGAGGGAGAGTGGACTTCGGTTTCAGTCTTTTTCTCTATTTTTATCTGTGCTGTTTGCTAACAAATATAGAATGATGGTTAGAGTAATTGTCATTGAAAGCAACAGAAATAAAATGAGAGAAATACCAGAAAAAATTAATAATAATTAGCAAAACTCCATCTTATAATAGAGATATACATATATTCATTTTTCTTTTTGCTAAACATACTACTTCATTTAATTTGTTTTATTGGCAATTTCAGCTCTGCTAGCCAATACCATTTTCGAATTGAGTGAGGAATGTTATAACATTCTTTTTCATTTGAAAATGGCTAGCAGTGCTGAAATATCACCAGCAAGAGAAATTATAAGAAGTAGTATTTTTGTAGAAAAGAATAAAACATATTTATCATTACACAGCCACTAAAGATGTCACTTAAATAATTCATCTAATAATAAAATTCAGTATCATATTACTAAGAGCCATCAAATAATTGTCTGTGAAGTTGCAATAAAAAGTGAATAAAATCAATTTGAGAAAAAATACCAGTCTTAAATTAGGAATAATTGATGATGCTTCATTCGAGAAATTCAAAGAATATAAGATCTTCTTTAGTTTGGGCTCCAGGATTTTGAATTTAGGTAATACTTCTAGTATAATACAAAGCAACAATAAGATGAAAGAAATGCTTGTAAAAAATGAATTGAAAGCTTCTTGTCTTGCTCCCATACTACAAAAGAACTCAACAATAAGGTTCTTTTACAATTGGGGTATATATTTTTCTGTACAGGGTTAGAATAGTGTGGAACTTTGTAACAAATCTTTCACTGAATTATGTTTGTCTCGTCGACACCCAGCATGTCGGAGCGTAGAATATTGTAACAAATGAGGCAGGAGACTAAAATGGATTACCTCTCTCCGTTTCTTTGTTACGTTATAGAATCGCAAGTTGAATATTCGTTTTTTTTTCATGGAAACACATGACTTTTTTCCTACTATAAATCAAGTAAATAAAAATATCATTTATTTTATTAAAATATCTTATTGCTATAAATTATATAATTTAATATATTTCTTATTTTATTGAGTTCACTGCATTTAACATTGAGTTGTTATAAGTTTCTTCTCTCGTCTTCCAAGTGTTTTTTTTCCTCATCCAGACGTTGCTTTTCTTAGGTAGTTCTATATATATATATATATATATATATATATATATATATATATAAAGAAAAGTAACATTTATAAGAGTTAGAATAATTTAAAAGCCCATAAACATCTCCAATTTTATGCTATTCAGCCAACCTTACTCAAAATACAAGTATCATTTACATCTTCTTTGCAGTTAACAGAGAGCGTTTAGGTTTCAAGTAGTGTTTATGAGAATTTGATTGATTTACTATAAAATGTATTAATTGAAATTCCATCTAGTGGTGTCTAAATGTGCCAATTTTTAACATTGGGAGTGTGGCCACGTGCTTAAATGGTAGTAAATGAAAGTGTGGCTGCTCAGTTAGGGGTGGAATTTTTGACAAAATATTTTGATCGAAAATATTCAAATAATATTACAAAATTTTCTTTAGTTTGTGTACTGGGATCAAAATCTTTTTTTTTTCTGTAATGAGTTGTATTGAATGAGTTGTATATCACATACTACTAGTGTAATAAAAAGCGACTGAAATTAAGATGAAAGAAATACTAGTAGAACATTGCCTCATATGTAATAAAACGCAATGTGTGTTTTTCACTTATTTATCTCCTGTTATACTCTTTATATCTCCGCATGATGACAATTGTAAAGATGATATTATATATACTGATGATGTAAAAATAGAATTTTATGTTATACTAGTCTTGATGAATATAACACCATAATTATTCAATGGCGAATTGAATCTTACTTGTAAATTTTTTGAAGAAAAACAATTTTTAGCTGACGAAAATAATATATGTGATAATCAGCAATTTTCCCATCTCTTTGTATTGGATTCTTCCAGATTTTTTTGTGTTTGTATCTTTTCTTGATTCTATCTTTTAATTTAGTTCAATATTCAGGAAATGTTGAACATATATAAACAAGAAGATGGTTTTGATATTTTATAAGTACAATCCGATTGCAAATTTACTTGATTAGGGTAAACTAATCGATAATAATTGACAATGCTTTATCTGATAACAAAGGCAGAAACCAAAATCAAAACAAATCTCAAGAAGGACATTAGTTCAGGAAAGAAAAATGAACAATATATTTGAAAAAGCCAACATCAGGATCACGGAAAAAGTATACATGCAGCATCAATAAAACTATATTTGATTGGAACAGGGCTGCCAGATATTCCATACATTTTACATCTTTTGACCAAATATTCTTGTTAATTTTGTGTTTTGCCATCGATTTCTTGTTGACCTCCTGATCTCTTACATTGTCTTCTTTGTGATTGAATCTCCTTTCGTTGCTCAACTCTTCCGCTGCGACAGAGAAAATATTTTCCTTATTCAACAACATTAAAGTGAAAAATTGAAACAAAAAATTCCTTACTACACACAAAAGGTTTCCTAGGAAGGACAAACTTTACCAAATGGATCTCATCACACGATCTGTGTAATAAGATAAATGAAATGGTATATGAAAGAAAAAAAGAATAGAGGAAGCAATTTTTTGATTTATTTAATTTGATTAAAAAGATTTCTTGTATTTTCTTACAAGAATAATCAATAACAGTGATATGCTAACTAAGCATTACTATCATAGTGGTTAATATTTTATTAGATGCTATGGATTTGGTGCATTTTTTAAAGCATTTGGTACATGTAATGGCTGTAATGATGGTATATCTGATGAATCTCTTTAGCAGCTCTGAATTAAAGCATCCATTTTCTCACCTTCTCCATCTTGCTAAACCTTTTCCAAACATCAAGCTGTTGACCTAAAAGTCTCTCAAAGGAGTGAAGTAACCCTGGAGATTCTCTTGCTGGCTTGTCCCCTAAGTTCCTGCATCTTTGAATCTTTTAGAAAGTCCATTACTGAACTTTTTGCATTTTCAGCTAATTCCAACTGGCAAGTTCTTAACTATTCTGTGATGAAGCCTTGCCAGGATCTTCTCTAAGTGATCTAGCTTCTCCAACCGCAGCCAACCACCCAACCCAATCTTTTCTTTGTCCATTCCATTCCAACTCTTTCTAATCACATCTTCTTACTTTAAACCTTGTCACCTTGAGTTATGTAGGTTGATGCGAAGATTTTTCTTGTGCCACAATAGCCATTTCCTTCATCGCAGATTTCATGTCACTGTTCCTTACACTTTGATTGACTTTTTGTTGTGTAACTCTTTCTGGCAGGTTTGTCTAGCTTTTGTGCCGTTCAGATAATGCAATAAGAAACAGCTGTTGTATGAGATGGCCAGAAAACAGAAAATTGTCAGACTGTGTCTTGAGCTGTTCAGCTAATTCTTCCTCTCTGATGTTATATTTTGAGAGGATGATAGTATGAAATTGATTCAGAGAATCATTCTTGTTAATAAGCAAAATTTTTATTGAATAAACAAGACAAGGCAAGTGTGTTATAAAATGACAGTCTGATAGTTGCAATAAGCAACAGAAATAAGATGAAAGAAATGCTAGTTAAAAATTGATTATTCGTGTCAGACAATTGATGGACATTATGACTCACACCGTGGATCCCGAGAGATCACATGTGAAACTCTTGCCGCCAGCAAAACATAAGATGGTGTGACGAAGTAGACGAGTTCAGAAAATGTTGGCTCTGCAACACTCATGATAGAGAGGTCTGACAAATCCTGGGGAAGGTCTATGTCCAACGGTGGTTGCTAAAAGTCTGCAGCTGATGATAATGTAAATTTACTTGCCCAATAATTGATGACCTTCTTTGCGTTTCTTTTGGCATTTTTCATTTTTATTGTTTGCTTCGCAAAGCTTTCTGAGAGTTATTCATCATTTACAAAGGCAGGTGTTTCCATTGACGGCTTTGTTTATTGAAATATCAGCCAAGAAAATAGAATATTAAATGAGAAGAAACGTTAAGAAAAAAAGAGTGGATAGAAAAAGTGGAAAGAAATGTGTTTTCAATGATGATAACTGAGATAAGAAGATGCACTTGAGAAAATAGGAAAATATTGGTATTTGACAAATTTATTTCCCACTAAAATATCTAATCCTGTGATTCTTAATGTTGGGCATATGCCCCAAGGGCGGTCAGTTTGTAATTTGTGTGTGGAGAGTCAAAAGAGGTCCATGGCTCAAAACTGAGTCATACAAAAGAATCAGATGAGATATCACAAAACAAGGAGACTTACAACTGAAGCAAAGTTACTGAGAGCTTGAAATCAGGACCATCTGTAGTAGTTATCAGACTCAAGGGTCTCACTAGGTTTGTTCTATTCTTAAGAGAATATCAAAAATTCTAAGTTGTATTTTTATGGTGTATCATACTTGATAAATTTTTTTAAAAATTGATTAAAAATTTTTCTTTTCACTGAAATCATTTCCCGTTGATTTAATTTTTTCTCATTGATTTGAAACTCTAAAGAATAGAATAGAATATATTTCATTTCACCAAACAAACAATTACTAGTTAATCGTAATTAGATTTTTTTTTTCAATGCAACAATTGGTAAAGAGATTTCAGATTAGGCTTAACGCTTCAGAGGCATTACCCAGCTATATATTCCTGAATTCAAAACCACCAAATCTTTTCCATTAAGGGAGACATCACATTGTTGGAGCTATCGAAGTGGTAAAGGTTAAGAACCACTGAAATCATTGCGTTAAGATCTGCCATATAAGGTTTAATAACAGTGATTGAAGATGATTACAATGGTGTTTTAATAACAGGGATGAGGACTGAGTTCAAAATTCAATAAAGCTTTCTCATCTAGCCAATTTTGTTTTGCTCATTCCAATAGACTCCATATGGAACATAGGGACACAACCAATTTGCTGCAGTTTCAATTGAAAATAGGTTTTATGGGCTGGAGTTGCTAGCCCAATGATTAACCCTCCTCTTCTACCCGGGCTTTGAACCAATTAAAACAACTGCCATATGTGGGTTTTTCTCTGCCAGAGTAATCTTCTCTCAGATGGACTGACTTACAAGAGTAAAAGGATCCAACTTCTGCTGTTTACCCATACTTGGGGGTGATAAGTGTATTCATGCTTTTCCCAAGGGCATTAGTGTGAAATGAATGAAAACAGCCCATACTGAAAATTGATCTCTGTCTACTAATTCTGTTTTCCATGTAGGTAACTGTTATGCCACTCTGCACCTCTACCATCTGACAAATACCAAGCAGAAAGGAAATGAAGAAAAATTAAGTAAGATGGTGGACAAAGAGTCACAGTGAACAGAATTGGAAAAAAAAGGTCCACAAGTTCACTGATGCGTCCACCATTCTTATGTCCATATCTGTCCATATTGAGCATTCAAATCATGTACTGTTAAATTTCCTGAGCAACCGAAGAGTATGAGGTAAAGAATGGTACAGCGGATAGACTCGAAGGTCTGACCTCAAATCAATCGAACTTGAAACGTTCTAAAAAAGGGCAAATCTTTCCACATTCCATAAGGTGGTAGTAGCAGGAGGGAAAGAGAGATGAGGATGCCTGACCTGAAGGTCTGGACCAAGTTTCATATAAATCCAACATGATACAGCTGAGAAAATTGATATTTAGCATTACTAGTTGTGGTGGGAGTAGTAGTAGCAGCAGCAGAAGTATGGGTAAGAAGAATCCGAGTATGGTTCTTCTGAAGGTGTAGGCTAAGTTCCATATCAATTTAACATGATACAGTTGAGAAAATTGATATTCAGCATATTAGGGACCAGGCAATCAACCGAAAAGTGTCTTATAGAGATGCATGGTCACATCTAAAGAGAAAAAAATGACGAGCATGAACAAGAGGAACTAATTGAGAGGTTGATAAAACCATAAAAAATTGTGTTTGAAAAGAAAACAAACCAAAATTGTTTCTGCGAACCAAGTAGATAAAAATATAGAAAGCCAGGCAAGAATTTATTAAATATAAGATATGAGATATGAGGCTTAAAAATGTCTCACTATATGCCGGAAGACTTATAAGAGTGAGCAGTAAAAAAAAACCCCAAAAACCCAAATAACAACAATGAAGTTAAGGTTTGGTTTGGAATGTCTACTGCAATAATTCATAGTTATCTATCTTGTCTGTCTTACTCTTTAGTAATAAAGATATAAATAGTGTTGTACCATCTCAATCTTTATTGGAGAAGTTATGAATGGTTGTCTATCTCCATGTTAATACGTATTTTATATCCAAAATTATTCGCTGATCATTTGGGTCTATGTTTACAAGGAAAGTCGTTATCAAATTTGGTTTCATACGCCCGGAGACATTTTTTGTTTTATATTTGATTTATTCAACATTTAGGGGGATATTTATCCCCTTTTTTTCATCAAAAGATTTTATTTTGTCTTCTTTTATTTGCCCCAACATTTCTTTTTTAGAAATCAAACAGTTTTATTTTCAGTTCCCCCTTCCAAACAACTTGCTTCTCTCTTTATAATCCCATCATTAGAGATAGATGATTGTAAATTATTGCTTTGAGCTTTACAGTATTATCTATTTTTTTTTTTCTTTTTTTACCTTCGGTATTTTTTCTTGTAAATTGTAATTTTTTTTCTTATCATTTATAAATTCACCATTTTTTCCTAATTTTTCCCATTTTCTATTTGCGTTCATATAATTTTCTTCATTGGTTTATCTTTCATTATCTGTCTTTTTCACTTTTTTTCAAATTCTTCCTTTTTTTTTCATTTCTCCTTTATTGATTTTCTCCTCATTACTTCTGCCTACTAAGTTGGATAGAGGTTATGTCTTCACCTGTGTTTGTCAGACTTTCTTTCTGTCTGTCTGTTTGTTCACACAATATTTCCAAAAGTTCTCAATGACATTTTGTAGAATGGTTGGTATGGGCCAAGGAATAATCGATTAAATATTTTGTCTGATCCTGGAATTTTTTCAATTCTAACAGTGATATTTCTCGGTCTTTTGTATAAAGATAATGACAGTTACTCAGTTTAAGGAAAATAATCAAGTTTTGGAATGAATCAAAGTTCAAAGGGATGTCTCTGATGAATAATTATATGAGGCTTTTGCCACAGCATAGTCTAATATCTGTAATTAGCTTTTACTGGCAATGTCATTGGTTGAGGTGTGCACTCTCTGAGTGCTTTCTTGTCGTATATATTTTTCTTTTATGTTTTTATTCCATCTTTTTTTGTTTCTTTTTCATACTTATTTTATTGATCCCTGCCATGCCAGCATCTCCATGAAGATTAGTTGATTTCTGTTTAGAACTTTTTTATTTTCTGTTCCCTCTCCTTCTTTCAAGATGCTAGCTGGAGGTCTCCGCTCTGATGTAAATACAGTAGTACATTATTTCAACTCCGTTGCTGTTATAATGAATTTGCTGTTATAACAGGTGAATTCCATTCAAAGTGTATAAACAATGAGAAATCAAGAAGTACAGAAAAAAATTACCATTCATTTCCCTTTCCCAGTTTGATGCCCCATTTACAGATTTTCACTGCAAATAAATTGAGTGAACTTATAGTCTTGTGATAATATAAAACTAAATGTGCTGTTAAAATGCAGTTATCATTAAATATTGCTCTTATAACAAAAGTTTACTGCATCTGTCATTACATAACCATTTGTATGTTTCAGTTCGTGATGAGGGATTACCATTGATATATGGTGACTCCTTCAGGCTAGTGTCCTACTCTTGGTTGTTAATCAGGAAGTTTTTAGCCATTGTATTCCTCAGGTGTCTTCACATTTGGAAACCTTGTAAATTTTTGCTGTTTTGATCGTAATATTTCTGCCATTGAATAATTCTGTGATATTTTTTCCTGACGCATGCTGGGTCATGTAATTGGAAAGGAGTTTTGAAGAGAATCTTCAAATAATTTTTAACTGACTTTCTGCCAAAGTTGAAATTGAAAATATTCACAGATTTGTACAACAGAGCTTTATGTTGCATTTGAAAATTTTTTTTTACAAATCCCAAACTGTACTAGAGAATTGACAACTTTGGAAGATATAACAATTTATGCGAAGATTCAATAAATATGTTTGAAAGCATATAAATCTTCATTGGAGAAAAACATTTTTTTTACTGGAAGTTTTAATTGAAAATATTTTTTTGTCTTCTCGTATCACATTAACTTCATTTGGTGTCATTATCTCATAAATCACCTCAGAAGTTTTCTTAGAAGAGAATTTTTGGTTTGGGAATTCCAGACACCTCAGTTAGAAGGAACCATAAAAAAAATTGAGTTTGAAACTTTCCAAACTTTCTTTTGATAACCCTTTGTCTGATGTGGACAGGGATGCTTGGTTGCAAAGCCCTTTTTATTAAGGGCTTTTATACTCATCTTTTAGATGTCATGGTCTTAACTGATCAAACCATTCTGCAGAACTTGAGTCTTTATACATAGGTGTCTGATGCCATTCTCCTGATGTCAGAAAGTATATATTTCCAGTGGGATCAAAAAGAATATATTCAGGATATATTTTAGTAGCAACCCTGTTATTCAATAGCCATTCTACCCCTTTCACCACTCTCTATGGTATTGTACAACCCACTGTATCCAGATGTCAGGTGGTGCACTTGACCATTGATGGAGATGTATGACCTGAGCCTGGAGTGATAATGGATATCAATGAATAAATGCTATCAATTTATTTGGGAACATTAAGATTGGATTACATAAAACAGTTGTGTCATGCCATTATCTCTTATTGACTGTGAAGTTTTGACTTTCAAAGCCACTCGCCCTCAATGGGAAGGTCTGATCCAGGGTTAGGGGTACAAATACTTAGTCCCCCCCCCCATTCATCTTTATATGATTGATACAAGAGCATAACACTCCTAAAAGCAGCAGACTTTTCGCTCAACAAAGTCACCCAGGATTTATTTCTTCCATTGTGAATGTTTTGAGTAAGTAAATCATCTTAAAACCATAATTTATTGCCGTCTCTCTTGAGAGAAATGTGGCTTTGATGATTTAATATACAGATTTCAAGTTGCTTAGACCAATTATTTTTAGACGTCTTTTTCATTTTCATTTTGGATGGAGATTAATTATTGAATCAATGAAGTTTGTTTACATTAATTAGTGATTTCCGAAGAGTGATATAATGATGGATGATTTGTTTTTTCAATTCTCGGACTTTTATAGATTTTCTTGTTTGTTTCTATGTTTTTTATCTGACCGAGTGGTGCTTAGTTTTAGAGTCGATAATTATTGCAGTCACTCATCTCCTTGGGTGGTGCGAGTGGTGTAGTGGTTAGCAGTGTAAACAATGGAAGTGAGTTCGATTTCCATTCGAGGCTGTTCATGTTCACTTCACGCGGATGCCCTTGGGAAAGGCATGAGTCCATCTCTTCTCTCTCTGGCTATGGGTGAAATTGCTGGGAAGACTGGACCTCCCTATCCTTTGGGAGGCAACCAGTCTAAGAGAAGGAAACCTCTGATTCCAAACCAGTGAGTGGAGCCTCCTTAAGGCAATTGAATGCAGAACTCTGATGTCCTACCAGCATATTTTGCATATCCATATGCTTCACCTATGCTTGCGTCATTCCATTGTCCATTAAGACAGAAGGTTGTCCTCTATTCATCTTCTTAATGTCGGACTATTCTGCTTATGATTCTTTCACCTTTCATATTACATGATGGTTAGGAGAGAGTGATATTTATCCACGTAATATTACAGTTTAGATATAACATAATAGTCAGTGAAGGAGCAATTGAACAACTATAGCCATCAAAGATGGCAAAGGCTTCTATCCTTTGTTATGTGTGTGTGTTTGTTTTTGTGTACTAACACTCCTGGTCGTACCACTTTGTCTGCAGACTTGAAAATTGACATCAGTACTCCACTTGCCCCATTCTAAAAATGCTTTTTTCAAGTTTTTCATTTTGGGGAAAAAAAACTTTTTTCACCTTTTTTTTGGTCCTTATTTTAACGAGGTTATTAATAACATCGAGAATCTCCAGAATTTAGATATTTATAGATGTTTTTTTTATTCTATATTAGATGTTTTCCAGTGATGTCATAAATAGAATTTATTCTGATCATATTTATTCTTTGATTAGATTTTTTTTACATGACTTCAAAATTTTACACTACAGCTGTTCAATTATTGACTGTGATCGCAAGTCAACATGAATATTTTCTTGAAAATGTTGAAATGTTTACAGTAATAATAGAGGTCTTTATTTTAAAGATGATACGCAGATTATCCAGTGTTATACGTTAGTGGAGGAAAGGTAATGTATTTAAAGTAATGTATTTATAGGATGTCTGTTCGGATAAGATGTACATCTATTCCATGTGGAATTGAAGCACATTCTTTTCTCACCACTAACAGTCTGTGATTAAATAAGACTTCACTGAACAAATGTTTCACTCAAATATCTCAAAATGTGAAGACAGTTCAGTTTCATAATTAAATAAATAAAGGATATATTTCATTGCAGATGCATGTGTTTACAGTAATAGTT
Source organism: Thysanoteuthis rhombus (assembly GCA_963457665.1). Lineage (NCBI taxonomy): Eukaryota > Metazoa > Mollusca > Cephalopoda > Oegopsida > Thysanoteuthidae > Thysanoteuthis > Thysanoteuthis major. The sequence continues at coordinate 7,372,534 of OY735228.1, read as the reverse complement.
TTGTTTGTACCTGACATATTATAGTTTGGAAATTGGGTTTGGATCGTAATCGAAACGTTCACCGCTAAATGGATTGATGGCAGTAGTTTTTGTTATATATACTTACCTTAGCTCCATCATAATAAGAATGTAGGATATCTGCTTAGATAAGGAGTATGTCTGTTTCAACTGGAATAAAAAAACATATTCTTTTCTCACCATCGTCTGTGATTATATGAGACTTTACTGAACAAATGTTTTACTTGAGTGTCTTGAAGTGTTGGAGATAGTTAAATTTTCTTGTTGACCTTCTGAACCCTCAGTCTCCATGTCTTCAGATAACTTGTACCTGGATTCCTGAGGAGTTAAGCTGAAATTAATTAAAACAAGTTTTGTTCATTGACTACTGAAACGTTTTTGCTGATTAATTTCAATTTTTACTCTTCGTTTTCTGCGCATGCTAAATATATTTTTTGGTGAAAGTTGGGTGGGGTTCGTATAACCTCTGTCATCAAATGAGCTGATGTAAAGTAATAGTGCTCAGCCCAAAATATCAGGTTTATGGGTTCAAAGGGTTAAACAGAAAATAATGTATTGTATTTAATTGCAGATAAGAAGCATCTCTGTTTCAACTGGCAACTTTCTGAAACAAATTACAGTCTACGATAGTGAAGGCTTAGAATTGGCTTATGGAAGGGTCTTATCTTTGTATACACTGGATGATTAATTTATTTTTAGGTGCATCATCTCTACCATGAAATAAGATAAGCATGAATAACTAGTCGTCATTTCAGCTCAGAAACAAACTAGAGGTTACAATAGTCAAAGATAGATATTGGCTCATGGAAGGGTCTTACCTTTGCATCACAGACTTTGGGTCATATTTCTGGTGATATTTTCTTTTATATAAAACCAAATCTGTCAACTGTAGTTATAAGAAATGGCCAAAATGAAAACTCAACTTTTTTTTTTTTCTTTTTAATAAGAATATCCACAGTCTGTTGTTGGTCATGGACCTTTCCCAAGATCCGTCAGTCCTTTTGTTCCGAAGCATCATGGAACTTATCAAAATTTGCCGGCCATAATTATGCATATGAGTTCAGGGGATCCACGTTGAGAATCCCAAGTCCAGTGGTTATCTGACATTCTTGCTACATGGTCTGCCTATCACCATTTCAGCTTTTTAATGGTTTTCATGATATCCGTGATATCTGTTTTCTTTCTAATATAATGTGCTGTCTTATGATCCCTCCATGCAGTGTTGAGCATGATCTTCTCCTGTATAATTCAATTCCATATTTGTTTTCAATCAGTTATCCTTCCTATGTATTCTAACATACCAGTTTACTTTTAGCTTGATAATTTTCCAATTTTTTTTGTTGATATGTATGTCAGCACAACAGTCTATTTTTTGTTCAACCGTAAATAGAAGACATCTGGAAATCAGTTTTCAAGGCTGATTCTTTTCATTATTTAGAAAATTTTTTGCCATTTTATTTTCTATATTTGATATTTAAAATGTAGAAATATTAGTAATTGGTTCTATTTTGCATGTTGCTAACTTAACTGATCAATTAACAAGAATCTTCAATCTTATGAGTTATTTCAAATTTTGTAAGCAAAGATTGTTAAAATTGGTTCATTTGATTAAGTACTCCTTTCGGGCTGACATTGTTGTGTGACTGGCAGGCTGGCACACATAAAAAGTACAACCCATTTTTAATATATAGAACAGCTTAAATTCATGAGATTCACAACCGAGTGAGTATTTATACTGCTGAAAGCTTTCTATATCTAACATTTATTTTTTTGTATCTAATCTGCAAACAGTTGTAGAATAAGTTTATCAACCCTTTGACTCCCAAATCCTCTCTTTTTCTACCCTTAAAATCCTTTATAAACATAAAATCTATTCTACTGTAGATGCATAGTATTGCAGCAAGCTTTGAATTAAAGAATGTTGTTGTGAAGAATTTGCTTTTATAACCGGTGGATTTTATATGAAGTGCGATGATAAGGAGAAACCAGGAAGTACAAAGAAAAATTACTTTTTATCATGCTTTCATTTCCGATGCCTTTTCTGTGAATAAAATGAATGAACCTATAGACTATAGTCTTGTGAGAATTTGAAGACAAACATGAATGCATGTGTCATCAACTAGTTCCATTACAAGAGACTTTACTGTAATTAGTAATAACCTGTGTGTCTTGTATCCTGGATACTCACACAATGTTTTCTATCTTGTTATGGTGAAATGGTTAACTTGTCTACTTTGACTTCAGGAATTTTTTTCAAATTGAATTAAATATTTTTGAAAAAAGTAAAGAAGGAAATGTGGTAATGGTGAAAATTGTTATATAATATGAAAATATGTTTGTTGTATTGTAGGTTTTTATTTTGATCTTAGAATCAGAATGTTATTATTGACTCTGACCTAAATTGCTTCAGACTTTGATTTCAACCCCTTCATAAATAGCAAATGTATATTTAGTAGCAATAACACTTTAAATCATAATGGAAAACATTTTGAATCTATGTTTTGCCTTCTTTATTTGAAATGAAAGACACTTAGATTTAAATGTTTCCCTCTTGAGTTATGGTGACAGGATCAAATATGGCTAAATAGCTTCACTTACTTTGGGAATTTACATCTTTAAAAAGTTTGCCAAACAAAATAAAATATTTTTCGGAAAGAGTGAAAAAGAAAGTGTAAGTTTTAAAAATTATGATTTAATGTAAAATATATTTGTTATGATAATTTCATTTTTTTTAGATTTTAATCTTAGAGTAAGAATTGGTAAGTCCTTCATAAATGGCAAATGTATATTAAGTAGTAAGAACACTTTGGGTGTATGACAGACATTTAGAATAAAAATCTTTTCTTTCTTGAGTTGTAGTGGATGGCTTAAATATTGATGACTTCTTAGGAAATTTTTTTGACTTTGAGAATTAAGATTTTTCTAAATTTGTTAAACAAATTTTGAAAAATGCTTAAAAAATTGAGACTTAATCATAAAACCATACACCCTCCTCAATCGGGCATGATTGAGGCCTGAAGTATGTCTGAATTGTGAAAATGCAAAATCACTGAAGGATTTCCTCTAAACAATAGCTAACTACTTCATCATACCTCTAAAACATTGTGTAAATCATGACAGGCTGGATATCAGAACTAAAACTTTAAATGGAAGTAAGTGAAATTTTAATGAGGTAATGTACTGTACTGGCACGTTGTTCGAACAGATGAAGCCAACCTTTGCAGTCAAACTGATAATCTAGTCTCACTTCTTCATGAAACACACTCGCTTGTCCTTCCATCATATCTCCAGACAGTTCAACACATTTGCTTACAAGAAACTAAACCACTTTATCAGCACTTCATCAAGTTCTGAAACTTCTCTTGTCTTCCATTGTTTTTCTCACACACATCTGTTTCTTTGAGCCATTATCAGCAAAAGAATTTGGCAGTTTTTTCTCTCCGCTTCTTTATATCATACACCGTTGAAGAGCCAACGTTGAATAACTCCCACAAGCCTTTCACCAAAACACCCCTCTCAAGTTTTTTTTTTCTAATGTTCAACTTTATCTTCAATCGATGATTTGTGATGTTTTTGTTTCACAGCATGGGATCTACTTCCTTTATTCACTGGGGCCATAACTCGGGTTAAATAAGAGCAAATTATATTAATGAATGTTAGCAAACAAGTAAGAAATGTTTGCCCCTGTTTACTAGAGTGCAGTAAAAGGTGAATAGATATAGTGCAACCAAAACAATGAGCAACTGGTTGGTGCAGTACCCTGGGAAATATGTAATCAGTGCTGAATTAATAGAGAAATCAGTTTACAGGTAGCTGTATTTGTGAATTTCTACTGTGTCATAATATAACTAGTTTTATAGTAAGTCTTAGTTTTATTTTTATATGAATGATATTGTAAGTTCTTATTTCAATGCTAAATTAGAATTTTTCCAAGGGGCAGGTGAAAAAAAATTGCTACTGGAAATTGAGATTAAATGTAAATATCTAATCTCCAGATTGTTCGCATAAGTTTTCATTTCAAAACTGGAATCAGAATCCATACATTTTTATCAACTTCAGTTTTATCTAAAATTGTTATTAAATCTCTCTTCAAATCTATTGCCAAAAGACATCTGAACCAGAGGACAGTGCTTTTGTTTTTTTTGTGACACCATTCTTTATTGCCCTTATGCTGGCTGCAGCTTCAGCTACCCCTTGCTTGGGCTCTGCATAATACATAGCGACTTAATTGGCTTGTTTATGAAATAGATTTAAAGGCAAAAAGAATCCAAAGTAGCATCACACACTTCACCCAACACTGTTTTGCACATACTTCAAGGAGAGGTGGATTCATGCCTTTCCCCCAAAGGTGTTAGTTCAAAGTGAATGAACTGTCTCAGCCAGAGTTTGAAGTCAGCTCAATCTATTTTCCATGCCGTTATCAGCTCGATCATTCCACAGCAAATGTTGCCAATTTAGCGCTTTTTTTGGTCTTTGTTTTGGTAGTGTAAAAAAGCGCTTAATTCACGCAAATGTGCTTAGACCTTTTGGCCATATTTTGGTGAGCTTTTGACTATTTTGGGCAAGATCGATATGTTTTCGCCATTTTCAGCATTTTTTTTTTTTGCTATTTTCCTTATTTAGCCCTTTTCAGCCTGTTTTGGCAGTCAAACTAGCATGAAAATATTTTCTGAGTTGGCAACACTGGCTACAGTTGCTTTTTTCAATGACATGGTTCTGTGTAAATAACCCAATCCCATGATGCTTCTGGAGGTAAAACACACTTGTAACCATGAGAGGTATTTGTTTGGTAATTGGTTTCATCATTTCTGCAAATAAGAAAAGCATGAACTCATTTCCCCTTTGTTGGCAGAAGTAATAAAAGCTATAATGTTGACCCTCAAGCCCTTTTTTCATTGACTCCTTCCCTGGGTGGTCATTATTGACTCTCTCTCATCAAAATGACCACTTTCCCCAGAAGATAATTGCTATTTATTTTATTGATCTTGCAAGGACCATAAAAAATAGGCCAAGCTGATTGTTTTTGTATTCGATATTTTGTGTTGCTATTTGCCTGGTGTTTGCACAAAAGTTACCTCAGACCCACAAGGAGGAGTATTTGTCTTAACCTTCTTCAGATTGAGGGTTTCATACCTTGAAAGATCTATCAAACCTATATGCAGAGAGGTCAATAGAAACTGTCAACTGACCAACATTTTCTGGCAGCATGTAGTATTGGGGGTGATCAATTAAAAGATATGAAAAGTGGGTTATCAATGAATGAATTTCTTCTTTTTGTTAAACTAAGGGACTGATTCAGCATAATATAACATTGAATTGATTCCTTCACTAAAAACCTATTTGTGGGGAGAATCTTTTTTAAAAAAATAATGTTTTTTTTTTTAAATTCATCATCATCATCAGTCTTTCAACATCTATCATTGGACATAAACCTTTCCCAGGATTCGTCACACTATCGTGGGTGTCGCGGAGTCAGTACTCTCTGAATTTGTCTAGCTTATCTTTCCATCTTATACTCTGCCAGCCTCGCTTGCGCATGTGATCTCTGAGGATCCATGTCGTGAGTCGCAATGTCCATCGATTGTCCGCCATTCTTGCAACATGGCCAGCCCACTGCCATTTGAGATTTTTAATGGATTCTATGATGTCTCTGACTCCTGTCTTCTTCCAGATGTATTATGCTGTCTTGGGGTCTCTCCATGTGAGGCCCAGCATAATTCTTTCATATGCGTGTTGTTCCATTGGTGTAGCCTGTATACACAACACTTACATAGCCAGGCAGAATCATTTGAAAACTAAAGAAACCCATGTTAACTGTTTTGGTTTACAGTATCAATTTATCAAAATGGAGTTTAAACTTGAGACTTTGTGATTTGTTTCTAATCAACCTATCATCCCAGCAATTGTCCAAGCGAGTGAGTGAAATGAAGCGAAGCTTGGGTGTTGATATTGACCTGTTCATATGCTTATGAAAAAGGGGTTCATTGCAAGTCAATGCAAGGCTTACACACAGTTCAGAATTACAAAAATATTCACGTAAATAGAACATATTCCGACATGTTATAGGCAAAAAAGAAGCAAAACAGGATCCTCTCAAGAACAGTACAGATAAAATCATAAAAACTGGATTCATATGATGAGTAATTATGGCTGCTGTAGACAAAACTTTAATTTCGAACGTGTTTGATTTTTTTCAAATTAATACTACCATGGACACTTTGATAGAAAAGAACAAAATATATTTCATTTCACAGAACAAACGATAGAAAATTTGTTATGAAATTTTTGCTTAATAAAATTGTCAAGGAAGGTACAAATATTTATTATTTTTCAAGCCATCCTGCGACCCTAAAGTGCCTGAAAAGCAGTATGATAGCCACCTTTATATTTTCATAATTTTCTTATTTCTCTATTCATATTACGAATGTCTGCTGCACAACCATGATAGATATTGATAAATATGAATTATCCATTTTGTTGATATGAAAGAAAAAAAATTTCAACACGTGTCAAAAAAACCCTCTGAAATTTGTAATTTATCAATTTTATTGAATTATTCTTCTGTTATTAATGAGATGGAAGATCAGATGACAATTGTAAACCAGTGAAGGAACAGAATTTGCCTCAAGGAACGTTAGCCCATTCAAATCATCATCGTAAGCCTGTTCAGATTGTTCATTCCTTCGTACACTTGATGCTGAAAATGGTGTACAAATAAAAAGAAATAAGAGAATTTATGAAGGAAAATCAGAATTACGATTCTATGTACAAATAGATGATCATTTATTTAGAATTAATATCGAATGAAAAAGATGGTAAAATGAATAATATCAAATATTATTCATCGAATTACATAAACTAATCTAAATTTCTAATTTTCACGGAAAATGAACAAAAAAGCTAACACAAAATTGTAGGCCCCCCCCCAACATATTTTGAGGGCTGCTATTCAAGAATTAACTTGCTTTAAATAAATATCTATGAATATTTGTATTGAACTATTCAATTTTCCAAAGATCTTGAAAAAATACCGTTCCCGACTTCAAATTATAAACAAACAGCTCTGATTAGTCACTCAAGAGAAACCGTCATTTGACCAACATCTTTTGGCAGCATACTATGTTGAGATTAATTTAAAAATTCGAAAAGGGGTGATCCATGGATAAGTTACTTCTGTCACTTATTTAAAAAAAAACAAACAAATGTTAATTCTGTCAGACAGAAACCAAGGGATCAATTTAGCATAAACCTACATGGCAAATTGACCCCCCCCCATAAAAACGTTTGGGGGGGGGTTCTAGACAATCAGGAGGAAATGTTTATATTTGAAACCCCTTAACCCCATTGGTGCTGCCTGTGTGCATTATACATGAATACATAGATAGCCAGCTAGATCCAACTAAAAACTGAAGAAACTCACGTTGGCAGTTTTGGTTTGCGTTTTCAAATTAAGAAGGGAAAAATTCTCATCATAAATTAATGATCAACAATGCTTGATTTAATAAAAAATAAATCAAGGTCAATAGATGTCGTGTGATCAACGTCTGTCAACAGCAAACCGTGATGGCATGATCAATTGGAAAAATGGTCGACCAGTATCAATGAATAATTTACTTTTGATTCTGTTGGGTAATGATCAATAAAAAAAGTCAGAACTTTCAAAAAATAGCAGGAGTGCTGCTGGACGTAAAATAAGGTACCAATTTAGCATAAACTTACATTGCAAATTGAACCCCCTCTTAAGAACCTACTCAGGAGTGAGGGGATATTGAGAAAAAGAAAAATTTTTTGTAGATGTAATATTTTATATATGTTTGAATTTTCTGCCCTCTGGCTTCATAGGTACGGCCTGTATACGTGATACATACATACATGCATACTTAACCAGCCAGACCAGCTTAAAAACTGAAGAAACATCTGCTGATAGTTTTGGTTGATGGTTTCTAAAAACATAACATTTTAAATCTTCAACCCCCCCCAAAAAAACAACATATTTTTGGACTGATATTTAAAAGACTAATTTGCTGAAAAGATTACCCATCGTCATATTTGTTGACACCGAAAATTTCATAGTTCTATGATGAGTGATTTTTGTGAAATTCACATTATTTTTTGTTGAAATCTCAGAAAAAATATCTTCCTTTTTCTCTCGGTCCCTCTCTATACTAATCACTGTTCTCCCTCTTACTCTTCCATCTACTCTAAAAATGATATAAAGTACCTACGCGCCCTAGAAATGAGCTATTTTTCAGCTGTAGTCAAGTGGCAACTGAAAGAAGCTAGACACAAAAAAAAATGTGTCCAATTCAGCATGAATTTAAATTGATATCCCTTACTTCAAAGTTTTAGATTGCTTTCTGTTTTTTTCCAAAAACCAACTTGCTAAAAATCTGCCCCAGGGTCCGAGTGATACACACAGAAAATTTTGTGGGTTTATGTAACGCGATTTTTGCGATAGGCGAGTTCATACAATCTGACATTTGGTGAATCATTAAATAATAATTACTTGGTTTTAATGTTTGATCATTTGCAATCAACTCTCTTCCCTTTTGTGCATCTGTAGTCAATTTTGACAATGATCAAAAGTAATGTGGATACAAAATGCAATATAATGCCTTTAGCAAATGATATCTATTCGTATTGAAGTTATTACAATTTAGGTGAGTGTTTTGTATATTTTGAGGCAGGGGATAAGATTCAGTTTAGGGGATAAAGCTGAAATTCATTATTGAAAATTTTTGTGCTATGCTCAACCTCACATGGGGGACCACAAGACAACACAATACATCCGGGAGAAGACAGGAATCAGAGACATCATAAAATCTATTAAAAAACTCAAATGGCAATGGTCTGGCCATATCGCAAGAATGGCTGACAACTGATGGACATCATGACTCAAGACATGGAGAGATGAGCTAGACTAGTTTAGAAAGTACGGGTTCTGTGATGCCCATAAGAGAAAAGTGTGGCAAATCCTGCAGGAGGTCTATGTCCAACAACAGATGTTAAGAGTCTGATGATGATGAATGTTTAGCTCATGATGGCCCAACCAAACAGGAATCTGTTAGTTTTCTGTAATTGTGCTGTGAAATCGGAACAAACTGTATTAGTTTCAAACAAATATGATTGATAATTTAAACTATTCTCCTTATCCTTAATTTAATTATTCTCCTTAATCATGTTCCAGATGATTCATTCTATGTCACCGTTATAAAGTTATGGGCAAAATATGATTGAGTTTGGATATGAGCACGTAATTTGCTACCTCATGAAATACATGTCCGCAGACAAATACAACACTTCTGGCTTCAATGCTCTCATCAAAGCTGTTGTATCAAATGGTCTAGCTGTCAGAAAATATTCTGTAAACTAACTGAGTGACGCTTGGGGTATGCAGTTGTTCAACTGCACATCTACTTGATTATTATTGTATCTATGTATCACGTGTAAGTATAAGTCACATCCTGATTTTTATCATTATATCTGGTACAAAATTGCTTTCATTCAAATTTTACAGATAATAATTCTACCATTGACCTATGGGACACAAAACTTCCACTTTGGTCGGTTATTAATACCTCAGACATACTGATAAAAAAAAACTTGAACTTACGTATCTGTTATCAAAAATGAAAGAACATTTATAAAAATAAAAAGTTTGATTAAAGTAATGAAAATTCTCTCTTATCATGAGTAATGCATGTAATCAAGTGTTATTTGCACCCAATGTTGCGTAGCCCTTGTAAAGTCTGGTTTTATCTATTATCACAGTGCACTTGTGTCATTTTATTATGAATTACTGCACCCTCAGGGATGCATCAATCAGATACTGGATTCTAAAAGTCGTATCTAAACAAGTGAAATAAAGAATTAAAAAAGTTGTACGAAAAGTGTGTTTTAACTAATATTTTTCGTTCAAGATAATTTTTTAGTTACTGTTTATGGCAACTTTACTCTGGTTGTCAAATAGTTATTGGAAGAAAAGGAAAAGCTTCCGGTAAGACTCAACCTCACGTCCCTATAAGCTCGATTATATGTACTAACTATTTTAACCCACTGAACTACAAGAATTCTATGGCTGAACAGGATATCAAATCTTACCCTCAAGCATTCTCTGCATTCTTCCTCAATCTCTCTTTGTGCCATATTTAATATTGTTTTTAGACTAGAAGTATCAATGGTCGCAATATCATTTTTATCTATTTTTTATGAAATGAAGAACTGTTGACCATTAATGATTCTTTCACCAGTATTTTTCTTCTGCCTTCATTTTTTAATTGCTTCTAATCGCAATTCAACTCAGGCTGTCTATCTATGATTTCCAATCCAGTTGAGTGAGGTTGCAACAAAAAGTAACTGGGTATTCTCATCTTAAAGAATTATTGAATAGCAGCAATACCTCATCTCAGAAATTAGGGTGATAAAAAAAAAACAAAGATCGTGATGTTCATCTAAAAAAAAATCATAGAATGGTAACAATACCTTGTCTTAGAAATTCTAACAGTTATAGTACTTGAAAAATATTTGTCTATTGTGGACTTTTTACCTATCGAAACTGGATCATTTGAATGAAACTGATTTTAAGACTTTCTGGGATTAATGCTTTTGAAGGTTGAGCTGGCTCTGCCAGAGGTTAGCCACCCTAGGATGATTCTTCGCTTGAATTCTTCTTCTTTTGAGAGGCTCATGGAGATTCGTTGTCTTAGGTAGATGTGGTGGTCTACTTTTTCCAGTTCTGTGTCCTCGATTTTGATCTTAGTGTTTTTATTTCCAGTGTGGTTGTTGCACATGATAGAATCATGCTCAATCTCACATAGAAAGACCACAAAACAGCACAATAATTCTGGGAGAAGACAAGAGTCAGAGATATAGAATCTATTAAAAAACTCAAATGGCCATGGGCTGGCCATGTCACAAGAATGGCAGACAACTGATGGACATCGTGACTCACAACTTAGATCCCCAGAAATTACATGCACAATTGAGGCCGACAGAGCACTAGATCGAGAGACAAGCTAGACAAATCGAGAAAGTACTGGCTCGGCAATGCCTCGTTAGAGAAGTGTGATGAATCCTGGGGAAGATCTATGTCCAACAATGGATGTTAAAAGACTGATGATTTTATGACTTCACTGTCTTTTTCAATTACTGGAATGTTCTTTTTCTTTGATGAAAATCTTTCACTTATGTGCCATTTTTAACATCAGGTGTGTACGGATGTGAAATTTTCATAAATAAATTTCAAAAAATGAAAAGAAATAAGAGAATTCATGAAAGAAAAACAGAGAGGGTGGTGAAGTGTCAAAGTCAGATACATTCAAATGATCCAATTTTGATGGTTAGAAACTGTTTGTCAAATGTTGTATAGGTTATCTCCCTTGTTCTTTTCATTATTTCAAATCAGAGCAGATGTAATTGAAGTGACTAACAGAAATCTGTTCTAATTTTTTAATAAATACAGTCAACTTAATAACTGATTATACTGAATGAACATCAGAACAATTATGATCTCAGAAACATATTAGATCTTAAATTCATAAAGCGTTTGTCACACATAAATGTTTTCTCTACTACGTAGCAGAATACATAACCACAGGAGAGATATTCTTCTGTCACTGGGGTCTCAGTTTAGCCCAATATTCCATGTTGGCCAAACATCTTGGAAGAACATTAAGGATGTCTTGAGCCCAAATGGTAAGACACCTTCCACCCTAATCAGACAACTGTTTGAGTACACTCTAAAATGAGTGCATAGGGAAATTTGTCTTATGAAGAATTTCCCACGCTTTTGACTTGTGCTGGCAATTGAACCCACAACCCTCTGCGTGTGAGACATACATGCTAACCATTACATCATCCAAGTTGATGTAACCACTTGCAATTGACAATGAAACTCTTCGATGAATAAATTAAAAATAATGGGAATGAAAAAATCCAACAAATGGTCAAAGGGTGATAATTCTAATCTGGAGTTATTTCCTCAATAATTATGTTAAATTTTTTTAAATGAATTTAAAAGTTGTTTTTTTTTTTTTTCCTTTGTTATAAAGAAGAAGCTTACTGCCATGACACATTAGTCATTCTATCTTCATACCTCAATATCATAGCAAGATTTTCAAGAACTGACATAGAAAATTAAGTTGCTGACATAAATACTATGGAGATAAAAATCTTTGGGAACTTCGGCTATCTTGGTAAGTAACAAAAGAATGAAAATACGCAGAGAGAAGATTCATAGTGAAAAATAAAAATTTTTAAAAAATGAAGAAATAAAAAAAACCTGGGAAGAAATTAGAAAGAAGTCCCCCTCTCCCTCCCTGAGAGCCAAAAATGTTAATTCCTGTCAAGGATGCAGATAACTTTCTCTAAGAGCTCACATGGAATCGATTCATCTTGGAAGAAGAAATAAAAGTGGTCAATGGATGGGGAGTGGTTGCTGCCATCTTAGAGCTAAAAAAAATGGAAAGATGAAGAAAGTAGCAAAAAAAAAAAAAAAATAGGATTGTGTCTTTGAATAGGTCTAAAATCCGATTCTAAGAAACCTGGCAATAAAAATCCTGAATGGAACGAGCTAAAGAAATGCTGAGAAAATCTTAAAAGACGTTACTTATAAATGGAAATGGCAGCATGACTAAATAAACAAAACCAAAAAAGAAAAAAAAAGAAGGAAAAAATTTTAAAACGCCGCAGAAATAAAAGATTACGGCTGGGAGGTAGATGGTTACTAATGCCTGTCGCAGCATGAAATAAACAGTAGACAATTCAGAAAGGAAAGATAAAATTTTTTAAGAAAAAAAAAAAGAATGAAAATGAAATTGGAAAAAAAAGGGAGAAGAACAGAAGAGAAACGTTCTTTGCAAAGATATTATGAATTCCTATTCCGTTTTAGACAAGAACAGGTAGTGAATACAAGATCTGTCCGGAAAGTAATCAAACATTTAGTAATAACAGTTAAATAGTCTACCAGAGGCTATGACATCTTAGTCCTCTTCAAAGTACTCTCCTTAAGACCTCGCACATTTATTCTAGCGTCTCTTTGACTTTTCAAAACAGTCTGCAAATTCCTCTCTTGGGGTCAAGATCAGCTGCCTCATTGTGTTTTCTCTGATTTTGTCTGTGGTCTGAAATTTTTGGGGGGAAAGAGCTAGAAGTCAGAGAGAGAGCCGAATCATGATGATGGTGATGTTTGTAGACATAGGTGATGCAATGTTATAACTAAAAGACCTTGTACAAGATATGAATAATGGCTCGCTCAGTTATTATGAATGTCCTGGTCATATAGAACACAAGCTCACTAAACGGAATCTTGCTGCTGACTGAGTGATCCCCAAGGAGAGTGTCACTTAATTGCATCTTGTTGCTGACTGAGTGATCCCCCAGGAGGGTGTCTGTTCACACACGCGCAGTAAGGTTTACTCTGAGCGGTTGCCTGAGGCTGTGTAACCGATCCTCCAGATATTCAAGATGGCTGGATACTTTCAGTCTCGCAGACATCTGAATCAACTACCGGAGCTCTTCTCTGAGAGAGTCATGTTTGCTCCTCTTTGTTTATTGTCGAGTGTTTTTCTGTTTGTTCTTATTGGCTTTGTTATTGATTCCTATCCAGCTATGAAAGGACTACAAATATGTCTGGGTCTGTTTGGGTTTCGTTGGAGCCATCAAACATTATGGACCAACAAATCATTGTGATTTATTATCATTTTTTTCCATCTTAATTGCCAAATAATAACCCCCCCTCCACCTATGCAGCTGACAGCCTTACCCCGCAGGAAAAGCGATTAATTCTGTTTTAGCCGGAGCATCTCCGTGAAACTGGTTGGTGGCATGTTCATAGGGGTACGATAGCTGGGCTTTGTTTATCATGGCATTGTCAAGGCAAGAAAAATTATTTGACAGCGCCCATCTCCTCTCCAATTATTATTAGACAGATAGTATCAGTGTACATGATATCGGAGCAAGGAAAGTTTTATAGCATGATTTGAATTACGAGAGTGGATCAATGAGCCTGCAGCCTGACACTTTTGAATTCTGCTGAATTTTGATCTGAAATTATCACTGTATAATGTTTAATATATGTTATTGATTTTCACAACTGAATTAAACCATGCAACGTGCACATGAAAGAATTATGCTGAGCCTCACATGGAGAGACCACAGTACATCTGAGAAAAGACAAGAGTCAGGGACATCATAGAATCCATTAAAAATCTCAAATGGCGGTGGGCTGGCCATGTTGCAAGAATGGCGGACAACTGATGAACATCATGACTCACGACATGGATCCCTCGAGATCACATGCACAACTGAGGCCGGCAGAATATTAGATGGAGAGACAAGCTAGACAAGTTCAGGAAGTACTGGCTCCGAAACGCCAATGAAAGAGAAGTGTGGCAAATCCTTGGGAAGGTCTATGTCCAATGACGGATGTTAAAAAACTGATGATGATGATGATAAGGAAAGAGATTACCTTGAAGAAGAAATATCTGTTGTGTAAAATGAAGGGTTTCCCATTGACTTTGTGACATACTTTTCTTAGTCCATCCTGTCATTGAAAGAAATTTCACTGGCAGGATGGGAGTGAGTGTAGAAAAAGCTGATTCATGCCTGTTATAGACCAAGTAAATACTGGGTTGTGTTCCAGCCATCTATTCAAATTCGTGGTAAAAGTAATGACAAAACAAATAAAAGAGGACATGAAATATTCGCAAAAATATGATAATATACAAATGTTTACATCCTGCCACAATTCACCAAATGTCCGTCTGTATGTGACAGTGTAACTCTGCAACTCTGCAACCACAACATTTGCCCATGAAATTTTTTGTGTGTACCAATGAGACCCCTGGGTATGATTTTAGTTAGTTCAGGTTAGATTTTGAAGATTTAAAAAAATGATAATAGTGTGGAGTCTGTGTTCGCACTCACTCTGATAATAATGATCTGATTTCTTTTTATCTATATAGCACTACAAGTCTGGTTCTGTTTATCTGATAGTTGCCAAAGGTATCAAATTAAGGCACCCCTAATTATTCTACGTGTACACTCAACCCGATGATAATGATCTGATCTACCTATCTTTCTATCTATATGATATGAAAAGTCCGATTCCGTTTATCAATTACTAACGTCTAAGTAGTTGAAATGGTGCATTGTAGCTAGAGATATTGAATTAAGTTACCTCTAAAAAAACAGATTTGGTCTCTTATTTAAGCTTATGGCCCCCTTTTCAAGCCTTCCTCATGAACTAGCTGAAATTTTATCCTGTAGGCCTAGGTTTCAGCTAGTTTATTTGGATAAAACACTTGGCTCTGATAAAGAAATTTCCAAGAAAACATCTTCCCTCAATAAGGAAATAGATGGAAACTTATTTGCTAAATCTCAGTTAATAGTCACTAATGTACTTACCTATACAATGAATTGTACAAATGAGGTATAAAACGAAATGTCATACATACAGTCATAAAAATGTAATTAAGATCATGTTTGGCACTATTTGACCAATATTTAGGAATTGATTTACCATAAATATTATTTATTGATGTTGGATTAAGACGGTTTGAATAAGTGTAAATTGAATCAGTTTTAGTGATGGATTCACATGTGATAAATTCTTCCTTTGGTTGTTCAGTAGATTTATTTTTGTGCTTGTCTTTTTTGTTTTGTTCTCTTTTCTGCTTTTCTCTAACCTCTTGTGCCTACTCCTTGTGTTACGTAAGGTCATCACAGATGTCTCCCCAAAGCAATGCCACTCCTTCTGCACCTGATACTAATGAACTGTCAGCATCGCTTCACGTACCCTCTGATTCCGTTTGGAGTTTTCCTGGCTTCTGCAAAAGGGTTCAATTTTGTTGGTATGTCTCTCGCACAGCTTCAGATTTGCTTTCAGCATTTTTGCCCCCTTAACCAGGTCAGCAAACTATGGCCCGCAGACCAAATCCAGTCTGCGTCCTCATTTCATCCGGCCCTCTGACGTCATTGAGTGTGACTTTGCATACAAAAGTTTCTTTGTTTTCCTTGTTTATCTTTGGTCAAAGAACAATAAAATCCGATATTGAAAACTAAAGTAAAAGACTAATCTTTGCTGTGGTCTTGAAAGAATCAATGTTTTATTTATAAAAATGTTATAAATTCTATGCAATCCTATAGTCTTATCATAATACTCAGTCAACTACGGCATTAGATACTATAACCCATAATACAAGTGCAATTTTCTATTATACTCAGTTAATGTGTCTTTCTCTTTCAAGTGATTCTTTCTATATATATGTTGCTGTCCCATACATAACAGTTGTTCATTACATTGTGAATTACCATAGCCTTGTGTAATCATTGTTTCATTTATTATTTGCACTAGCTCACCAGACATATGAACATTTCTAATTCAGCCTGCCTTCAGTTTGCTGACCCCTGCTTTAACTCATTACCTGCAATAAGAGCAGCTCAGTTGCTGTATTCTGAATGTGGACGTAACACGCATTATACAACAAAATAAGCTGAACTGTTTGTTTTCTCTGTTATCAATGAATACTTGAAGGTACAGAGAAACATTGAAACAAACAGAAAAAGTCATCTGTAACCTCAAGTGATTGGTTCCATTGTTTATGTAGAAAACTTTCTGTGATTTGCAGTTGAGCCATAGAACAGCAATGACTGAAATTTCAGTCATCTGCAGTTAATGGAGTGATTACCGAGAGAGAACAAAAAAATTGGAAAAGCTTAACTATTCTTAAATTTTTTTTTTATTCCTTGTTGGTGGTGGCTTCTCTGAACAGTTCTGTTTGGAATATTTTTTTCGAAGACCTTCATTTGCAACAGGCAGGAATCCGATTGAAGTCAATGTCAGACAGCACAGGTGTACTTCCAACGAGAATGTTTTTTGGTTCTGTTTAAACTATACATACATCATTATAAAGCTGATTTATTTGATAATTTAGAGTTACGATATTGATGGAAATGAGATGATGTACGACCTGGGAAAATTGAGTTCAAGTTCAGTGAAAAAATTTGTCTAATTCTTTGGTTGAATAAATTGGTAGAAAATCAACTCAAAGAAGTTTTTCTGCTTAATTAGTATTCTTGAAGATGATATCATGAGTTGGTTTGCATGTAATCTGAGATGAAAGCCAACACAACATATTTAGCATTCACATGGATGAACACTCAATAGAAGTGACACTGGAAAAAGAATCACATCTGTTATACTTATTAATCCTTTATTATCAAAAATATTTTTGGGGTATGTAAGTTTGCCCTGTGTTTTGAAAAAAATTTAATGATGTGCAGTATAAAATAATATCCATGTACAATACATCAAGATATTACCCTATATAGAATAACTACATGTAGTATGACATAAGTTATATATTAAAATCTTAGTTGAAGGGGGGGGGGGTTGATCAACATTGCTGGGGAGCCTTATTTATATAACTATTATTGAATTTTGTTTTTAAATCCCTGAAACAGTTTCATGGTGAATTACTGATGATCCCAACAAGAAAAATTCTCACATAGTACCATATTATCAAATTCTGTATAAAACATAAAAAAACATTGAAGAAAATTATATAAATTGCATCAACAGATATTGGGAAATAATTGACTAAAATGACACAAAGTTTTGGAAAAAAGATTTTTCATATAGTCAGTGTTTAAAGCTTTGTAGACTATGTATATATATATACATACATATATATATATATATATATATATTCATATATCAGGTATGTACAAAAGTTTCCAGCTGTGTATTAAGTCCTTAGTTTTCAAAAAAAGCATGGAAGCAACTTTTGTACATGTATGCGTCTATATATTTATATCTATGAGCGTATTTGTACATTAGCTATAAATGTATTAGGGGGGATCAATGTCCGCAAGCTGACACTGTTAATTTTGATCTGAAATCTCCACTGTATAATGTTTGATCTATGCAGTTGATAGAGAAAGGTTAGGTTATGTGTATTGAGATGGAAGGATATTATGCTGAAAAATATTTGCTCTGTGGAATAAAAGCTTTTTCCCTAATATATGCACACACACACACAACTGAAAATGCATCAGATGTGATGCTTCCAATTAAGATTTCATTAGATGATGACCTCAGGGTCAGACATGGATTCAGGCTTAGACATTATTGCTACTAACTGAGGTCAGCTTTTGACTGATGATATAACTGCTACGGCCCAACCTGATGCCATTGGTTTGGTTCTGGAGATTTGGAGTCTATTTTCTTTGAGATGAGTTATTAATTCTAGAAACCTCAGATATCTTGAGGTTAAAGTAACTATGAAACCACAACTTTGATAGGAAATATATCATGCCATCCACCATGTATATATATATATATATATATATATATATATATATATATATATATATATATATGTATGGTGGGTCAATGTGTCTGTATCTTGATTCAGTTATTAGCTGAATTTTGATCTGAAATTCTCACTGTATATTGTTTGATTTGTAATCAATAATTACCTCTGAATTAAGTGTATTAATAAGGAAGAAGATTATGTTGAAAAATTGTTTTTTTAAATAAATGCTCTATCGGTTATTTGGCTGCTGAATTATTGATGTATCTACACACACAGAGGCATATATATATATGTACACACAGACACACACCAAATTTCTCAGTATTGAAGATGCACCTGCTCCTATGATACAACCCTAACAACTTTTTTTTTAAAAACTTGCATATACAGATGAATTGAGTTTGGCCTACGGTGTGACTGTGTTCATAAAATACAAAGTTTACTTGATCGCAATAAATATTTGTTATATAACACCGCCACCCCCACCACGTTTTTTTTCTATTTTCACTCGGAAAGTTTTTTTTGTTTCTCTGACATGAATATCGAACAATCAGCAACCTTGTTGTCAAGGGGATGTTTTATTATCAACTCTCATGTCTGACTAATTGCTCTTATAAGCCAGGGCATCACAAAGTAAAGATCAGAACTCCTTCAGGGGTCATGCAAAGATTATTGGTGGGGGAGAGTACGGTCACAGAAATATTTGAAAACTTTTTTAAAGAATTATTACGTAACTGCAGTTTATTTCTATTCTAAAGCATAAATGTTCTCCTTCTGATGCTTTTGGTAAAACGCCTCAATGCTATTCAATAATTCAAGAAAAATAATTCTCAAATCAGATATATGTTTGAAAATCTATTTTTGACTGTTTTTCAGGTTTTTATTTGTTTCTTCGTTCAGTTAATGTTAGACTATGACTAAAGACTAAAATGTAGTCTTAGTACCTATTGTTTTTAGTACAATGAGTGGTTCAAAAGAATTTTGTCTCATCAAAAAGGGTCGTGAAGTATGTTGTCTCATCAGAAGGGGGAGCGAATAAAAAATATTCAAGAAGCCCATCCCTAAGCAATGTAACATTTAGCCTCAAAGATGCAGAATTAATCTTCAATGTTTGTTTTGGTGAAAAAAACATCAGCTTCTTTGATACAAAGAGAGACAGGTAACAAGGTCTCTCCTGAAGGTATCCTGCTATTTTGTCGAGAACCAATCACACGGCCTTGGTATAACATGATCTACAATCAGTGGAGACTTTACTATGCATGCATGAATAGACACTCTATGGTAGGGTAAATCAATTGACAGTGTGAAATCATTAAGTGAGTTTGTGTAATGTGTAAGAGTCACGTTCATAGTGAACAAGTCATTCTTCACATCCTGTACAGGGTCTTTTGGTAAAACCTCACATCATTCACCTCCAGATAGTCCAGATTCAGCTTCCAGCAAAGTCTGGCTTTTCCCAAGGAGAAAGGGAGATTTCAGATCGTGGACAAGATTTAGGAGAATGGGACGAGGCGGTTTATGGTGATCCCGAAAGGACTTGGCACACTGCTTCAAGTAAAAAAAGTAAGCGGTACTGGGATAAGTGTGTGAGGTCTCAAGATGAATATTTTGTTGGGTACTAAGGCATCATTGCCCTAGGTAGGCTATTTTTTTTTAAATATCAGATAGTTGTCTACTTTCTGGATGGACCTGGCGTATCTTGAAGTGAGCATTGAGATGTTAGAACAATGAAGGAGATAAACATGATGCAATTTAGTATGTCTTGGTGACAGGACTAGTTTTAGGTCCAGTACTTTTATTTTTGCACAATCAAAAACTATGTTCCTCCTTCTATCACTGTACAGCCATGCGTTGACTTGCTTCTGGGTTATGTTCTGGCAGTGTCAATGCAACTCAATCTGGATATAAGTCAATCATCATTCTTGAGTGAAATAGTATAATGTATACATTGCACAACATAAGATACCATGACACATACATATTTACCTAAATCTCTGTATTGTACATATGTGTTCCTTGCCTTGACAAAGAGAAAGGAACAAATGTCATCCATTACGTTTCTTTCTCTGAGGCATTAGCTCAAACCAGCAAGTTGTCTGATGTTTTACCTTCTCTGTCTCACTTTTTTTTTGTCAGGAGAACTTGAAATAAACATGACTTATAAACTGCATTCTCTTCGAAAGCTTACAATAAGATGATGGAAAAATCTGTCAGTTGAGCCGTAGGACTGCAAGGTCTGAAATTATTGTCATCTGTAGTTATGTGGTTTCAAGCTCTGATAGGTGTGTATCTGTAATCGGATGAAAATCAGCTTATGACTGTATATCCAACCTTTTTTTCCTTGTCAGCATTGCCTCGGATCAAACTAACGTAAGGGCTTTTTGTTTTGATCCCCATGTTTTGCCACAGTGGCCCCTGCTTTGCGTGCAAGATCGTTATCCTTCATTGATTGGTGGTTCTCATCCTCAGCTTTAGCCCCCCCCACTGCCCCTGCTTCCTTATGGTTCCTGTTTCTTTGAATGGCCTCATTTCTTCTGACACAACAAATCCATTGTATAGAGTTGGCTTATTGTTTGTAATGAAAGCCAAGTTCAGAGTTGAAGAGAAAAATGGTCAATGCCTCTGATGTTTGGTGTGTCATCATTGGATTATTTGATTTCTATCTTTTTTTTTCTTTCAGCATTGCCAACAAAGTTGAAAGAGGTGTATGTATTCGCTTGTATCTATCTATACAATATCTTCTTGATCAATTTCAATGAAATTTAGTGGAAGAGTGGGCCATGGAATACAGAAGAATGGATTCAATTTTGGTCGATGAAAAATAAGGGAGTTTGCTTGATAGTGATACATCTAACTTTTTTCATCATGTTTATCATTAGTGTATGGTGTTGGCAGAGGTGTGCGCTCTCTGAATGCTTTCTAGTTTGTTTTGCTTTAGTGCTTGTGGTCTCCATCCAAACTTTGAATACAATGTTTGATAAAAATCCAATATGGTTATTTCAGCCAATGGAGTTGGACGGAAGTTATGTATTCACACGTTTGTCTGCCTGTCTGTTTGATTGTTTGTTCACACGATACCTTAGAAAATTATCAATGATTTTCAATTTTAGTGAAAGGTGGGCCATGGACCAAGGAACAGTTGATTGAATTTTGTCGCTGATCCAAAAAATTCCCTCCAATTTTGTAAATACATCGCTAGACAATTTTTCAGCTTTTCAGATTCAATAACACAGTAGTGATATCAAAACTGACATAATCACAATGGATGTAGAGCAATAATGACAATAATGTCATCACAGTTACATCATCCTAATGGAAGTAGATTGTGCCATAACAAATGAATCATGATGATGATGTCAATAATGACATCATTGTTATGATGTCATGGCTTTTGACATCATAATAACAAAATGTATTGGGTTATCATTATGATTGCACTATCCGCACTTTTGTCGACCTTTCCAGGGTTAAAACGATTAATATAGCATGAAAACTGACAAACTTCTTGACAACGTATTGAAGATATTCAAGTCTGTTTGATAATTATTACAAGCTTTTGTCATGGCATAGTCAAGAATCAATAACAGAATCGTTCAGTTTATAGTGATAATGGCATTGTAGGAGGTATGCACTTTCCGAGTGTTTCTCTAGTTTTTTATGTGCGGCTTGTGATCCAATGGCTCAAAAGCTTTTGTCAACAGAACTTTTTGTGTGTAGTAAATCTCTAATGCTTTTCTCCTTTTTCTGTTGTTTTTCAGAATGGGAGGATAAATGATATATCTCCTTCCTCTGTTTATTCCTTCATAGATTTATTTATATCGTGAACTCTCGTAAAAACACTCATTCTAATGACACTATTTAATAGCATGTGCATTCTAATGGGATGTTTGTTCATTTATTTTTGCAAGACTATCACCAGAGATTAGTTTACAGCAACAATACATGAATATTCCAGTGCATTATTCTAAAAACTAAAATTAGTCAACCCTTAACATAATGCTGCCTGAAGTATCACGGAGTATTTAATAGTGAAAGAGTAATAATCAATCACTGTTGTCAGCACTTTTTGCTCTCTAATGGTTTGATATACGTTGTGGATCTACTATGATACAGCTCGATATAATGCAGAATCGCTTAAATTGCCGTTTGAGTATGGACCCCAATTTTCAAAACATTGAATTCGGCTCTCAAAATAATCACTAAATATAAAAATAAGAAGACCTCCAAAGAAATGTTATGCCCAGGCTAAAGTAGCTGTAAAAAGGAAATGAATTGGATAGAGACATTTCAGTAGTCAGTAAATTAAACTAATTGTCCCTTTCCTTCTCGTTTGTCATTAAAAAAAAGTATTATCTACATATTGTGAATCTCCTACTGAAGAGTTGACTGTAATTTTCCATATGATAACAATGACCTCACCACCCCAGGTGCAGAGGAGGGAAATAAATAAAGCAATAGGAGAGAGAATATCCTTAGTAATATCAATAAACAATATTGATATTTCTTAGTTAATTTTGTTATCAAAGCCAGTAGTACTAACTGATAAATTAGTGGAATAGTTTCGGTTATTGTTACGGGTGCTTAGTAAGATCTTCAGTATGATTTTTTTTCTATCTCTTTCTTTCTTTTCACTATAAAAAACCCTTTTTTTCAGGGATGGGTAAGGTGATCATCAATTGAGCAGTTTTCTTATTTCTTTTGGATACATGTATGTGCATTAGATTATCTAAACTCTATCAGAAATGATCTACCACTGAGAATGAGTCACTCAGCCTAGACAGTGTAAATAGAAGTAGACTGATAAGGTAGCTGCTTCAACATAACATCACTCTTGACCATTGAGTTAAACAGCCCAATTAATACACATGTATATATGCACATATACGTATAAATACATATATGTATGTACATGTATATATGTGCATATATTTGCATATATGTATATATGTGCTTATATTTGTATGTATGTATGTATATATATATATATATATATATATATATATATATATATATATATATATATGTATGTATAGATATAAAATATAATTAAAACCTGGCCTTTCTTATTTATAAAATTGAGTAAAAAACATAGAATATAATTGAAATAATGAAATTATTGCCAATAGCAATGTGTTGACGCTAATATGTAAAATTGAATCAAGGAAACCTAATAGCAATATCTGATGCGTAAAAATATAATTAAAGAGAAATAATCCAAATGGCTATTTGTGCTGGATTGTCTTTCTCTGTCGAAATTTTTTAATTATTGCATGTGGATTCTTTTTTTTAGTCAAAACAGAAACACATCTAAAAAAAATATGATACAGCCTCACAGAAAAGATTGAACTACTTTCTTAGTTTCAGTATTAAAAGAATGCAGAATTGGTTAGGATGCAATAAAGCAATTCTTGGAATAGGGTGCGATTATTTTAGAAAAGATTAGATGTGGTAGGTGTGGGTAGCATTCACAGCTGGGTCACTTCTATTCAAAAGTTGACTTTTCAACCCTCACTGATTGAAAATTGCATAATTCTGGATGAAAAAAATCTAGAAATATCTAAATGCTGGAATAGCATTACCTCCCTTGATTCTTTTGCTTCTGAGAAGAAACATCTAATCGAAGAAATTCATGAAATTTTCATTAAATATCAATCCGTAGGAAGAAACTGAACCATGTTTTATTTGTTCCTGCACCATTGTTTGGTGAGAGAAAGATAAATTCATGACTTTTCCATGGGCAGTAGTGCAAAATGAATACCAACTGTCTCAGCCAGAGTTTGAACTTGGCTCACAGATTCAGTTCCCTACGTTGTTATCTATTCGGCCACTCTGCACCTCTTCTTGGATGTCGAGAGAATTCTTTCCATTTTTCTTGTCTGTCATGTTCTCTTCCAGAAGAAACAGAGTTGGCAGCAGAAGCAAGGAACTCAACAATCCCAACCAGTGTGAAATCGGTTCTGCTACGTTAGTGAGGAATTTCAACTCCTTTGAACTCATAGAAGTCTTTATTTTAGCCAGAAAACCAAAGTTGCAAAATATTCCTGTTAAAAAAAGTTTTAAAAAACAAAAAAAAACAGGTCTGGTCACTCAATAGAAACCATCATGTAACTAACTTCTTTTGGCAGCATATCATATTTGGGTGATCAACAAATCTCACTTCTCTCACCTTATCCGAATTTTCAAAAAACAAACATGAATGCTGTTGGACAATAATCAAGACATCGATTTAGCATGAACTTATATTGCAAATTGATCCCCCCCCTAAAACTGGGGGAGGGGATGAGAAGTAAATGCTTAAATTTTCAGCCCTCTAGCTCTATTGTTGTTGCCTGTATACATGATACATAAATATATACATAGCCAGCCAAACTAATTGGAAAACTGAAAAAACCTATGTTGACAGTTTTGGTTGACAGTTTCTAATAAAATTTTAGAAAAACTCTACTCCTCGGTTAAAAAGTAAATAGAAAATCTTGAAAAATTCAGAATAAAAAAGTTAGAAATACTGTAGTCCCCCTTTATAATGCAGGTGTCAGGGCCTCAAGAAAGACGACCATGTTATAACTGAACCATGGATAATCAAGAATCTATTACAAGAGCTAAAAAAGTTATCATCATCATCATCATCATCAGTCTTTTAGCGTCCGTCGTTGGACATAGACCTTCCCCAGGATTTGCCACACTTCTCTATCATGGGCGTCACGGAGCCAGTACTTCCTGAACTTGTCTAGCTCATCTCTCCATCTAATATTCTGCCGGCCTCGGTTGCGCATATGGTCTCGGGGAATCCATGTTGTGAGTCGTGATGGTGTACAAAGTTGTAGTTTTCATCACAAAATCAAAGAAAGTATGTGTCGGATACCCTGTAATTA
>OY735228.1:7252327-7337327 GCA_963457665.1 Thysanoteuthis rhombus | reverse complement strand
GACAAACTCGATTATTCTCTGGCATTTTACTTAGAGTTCCAGGAGTTCTCTACTTGTCATCCATTTCTACTGACCAGATGTATTGTATATATGCAATAAAATACAGTACTTTATTTATTTATACATAATATCTCTATGGGCATCTCATTATAATATATTGTCTTATCAACATTTAAAAATTTTATGCCAGTTCAACATCACCTCATCACATGTAAGCTTGGTATACTTAACACTTGATAACTGAAATTCTTATAAAGATTTCCTCAGAGAGTTCCCAATCCTGACCATTTAATCTATCTTTTATGCCATTTTCTCAAAATTTGTCAATACTATCTTAAAAGCTGTTAATACTACTTTTATTTTCACATATTCAAGCTATTCATTTCAATTGTACACAACTCTTTCACTAAAGAAATCCATGGATTTATCTGAGTGAACTATTAGATTATTAATTTGTAACTACCTTAGGTTTTATTTATTTGCTAGTCTGTGACCTGTTGCTTTACTGACAAGTATCAAAATTGTACAACAACAGGCTCGGTTGATGGTTGCTATTGATACTATAATCGTAGCAGAAAGGTGGGAAGAAAGAGTGGAGAAAAGAAAGTTAGGTAATTTAACTAGAAGGTTTGAAGGATAAGGGGCTAATGGCTGCTTCTGATACTGTAAGTGTGACAAACGTGGCTCTTATTAAATACATGATTTATGGAAGCCGAATTTGTATTCAAATATCCCAATTATCATTTCAGCAATCAGGCCCCATTGAACCAGGGTCAAGATATTCAAATGACCAACAACAAACAAGTTCTGACTACTTATGAGAGTCCAAGGAGAGGGAACAATAAGAAACCAGTAAATCAAGGTAAGAAAGAATTGTGATTATTTTGTTCGGATCATGCTAACAAAAAATTTGATTCTTCTAATCAACTGCAACTAGTACTTGTAACCCTAACCCTAACCCTAAAACTCAATTCAACAGACTGGGATGCAATGCAGAAGGAGTGTCTTCATTGATAATTGTGTAACTTGGGATGCTGTTTTTTTTTTTTAATTTTAATGCAAAAAAAAACTTCGATACCATATACAGTACAATATAAAATTATCTAAACAGGCATATATGCAAATTAGTTTGTTTATTTCGTTCATCTGCCCTATTCACGTTCCTGATATAACCTCAAATTTATTATGGATTAGTCCATGTGGAAAGGTTAAAACAGCTAATAAGAACAATTATAGGTTTTAAAGTGAGATGTGACATAAGTAGAGTTACCCAATGGTTGCCTGTCATTGGTTGAGATTGCAGATCATAATTCATTTGCAAATTACTAGTAAAACAAAGATTAACAATGTTCTCATAAATAAGATTTATTTCAAGCATAATTAAAAAAATATTTGTTATTAGAAAAGAAAAATGAAAAGTAATTTGCATAATTCTAATAATTACATATACACAGAAATAAAATGAGATATTCACAAAAAAGGTCTGTCAAATCCAAAATACCAGGATCCTTACTATATTTGTCGTTTTAGAATTATGAATTAGGTGTTAGTAAAACTGCTGGATGATGTTATTGAAGAAGTGAAAATCATTATATATGAAAAAAACTTCTTTAATAAAAAAAAAAAAAGATAGATATATATAAAATCTCAACAAAAAATTTTGTACAGATTTTAAAGATGAGAAAAATTCCTGTAAAACTGATTCTTCCTTGAACAGATGTTTTTAAAGATACAATGTTTGTCAGAACATGGGAACTCAAAAATCATCTTGTGTTCCCTTGTAACATAACAGAATGATAACTGAACTGGGATGCAAAGTGAATTGGACAAAAGTCATTTTGTAGTGTTGAATTATCATTGGACTGAATGTGAACACTGCTTTCCCCACTTGAAGATATCTGTTAAGATCCAAAAAGATCAGGTGTTTACCCTGCCAAAGAAATCCAGTATCGTTATATGCTTTGGATATTTATTTTATGCTAGCATTTTCAAGTGCTGAATACTGGAGGAGTGATGGACAGATTTTCTGGCATGAGAAAGAGTATGTAAGTGCCAGAAAATGATATCTCATGATCATGCTAACCCAATAGAAGAGCAGTTTCTTCTCGGTGTAATTTTTAATGTAGATTTCATAAGAAGTAAGGAGTCAGCTTGCAGCCTCCCTCACTTTAGCTTGGATCGGGGCTGCCGAGACAGCAGATGGATTGAAATGTTTGCCCCCCACTCTGTTTGTATGCTGAATCAAGTGACAATGATTGTATTTTGAATGGTATAGAATATAACTCTCAGCCTATCTTTCTCTCTTTGTTACCCTTTTTTCTGTTGCCCAAAAGCGTCGTTGCTACTATGTTTGATACTTTGACCACTGTTTGTGACCCCCAAAATAAACCTCTCAAAACTGAAATCAACTACTGATATTTGGTCATTGATTTTGGGTTCATGTCTTCTGCAACTCATATGTGCATGTTGCTGATAATGGAACACTCTAACTGACTGTTCTGTTGTGAGACCAACGTTTTCATTCTCCTTAAACAATTGTAGTCAATGAGACTCACAAGCCTGGAACCAGGGTAACCATCCATTGCCCATGTTCTACTTACAACCAAATGGTAAGAGAATTTGAAAAGAATCTTGCGGCCACCTGTCTGAAGCCATATCCATAAGAAAAGTCAATTTTCAGAATCTCTACTTAATTATTGTTAATATGCTCATTTACCAGATTGAAACTAAATAGTATATCACCTCATGCAAGTCTAGTGCTGTGTCTCTGAACCATGCCTTTAATGACATAGAATTGTTTTTGCTTCGTTATTGTTAATTATTGTTATTAGACTACCCGGATCACGAGGTTTGTTAGTGTGACCTTTTTATCATTTTATCTGATATCAGCTAACTGAGCCATAGCCATGACAAGATAAAATTGTTTTTCTTTTTCATTGTTAATTATCATTTATAGACTGCCCGTTGATATCAGAGTTTGATCTTAAGACTTTTTAATTTTTTTATCTGATATCTTACTGAGCCATGCCCGTGAGAACATATATTTGTTTTTTCTACTATTGTTATTGTTCAGATAGTCATCTGAAATCTGGATTTTATTTTACCCATTAATATCCCATCTAGTGCCACACTAGAAGACATAAAGATCTGATATCCATTTCCTGCATAAATTATTTTTATGAGCAGAGACACAAACAAGGCTTGAACCTATGACCTTGTATCTAATACATTGAGTATCTTCAGGTTGAAAACCAGCTCCCCATTTGGCAAAATGGTGTTCACTATTGTTGTTCTGAATTGAACTTGGAGCCTGAGCTCTCAGGTTCCACAATTTGTAGCCTGGTGTGTTCTATCATAATTTGAAAGCATTGAATGTAAGAAGAAAGGATTATTGAGGTGGAAAAGAAGTGAAGACTGATTGAAAGACAAAGAAAGGGGAAAGGAAGGGAGCAGTGGCGTATGGTGGTTTGTATAACAGGTGTGCTTCAAGCTACGGATGCACAAAAATGCATAAATATTTCAGTGTCTGTAAAGAGCAATGGACAGTAAAAGTCTTTTTGGTACAATGGAGGTTAAGTGTAAACATTTTCTGATGGTTCATCCTCTGATGAGTGTCAGTCAAATGGAACTTCTAAGGATTTTTTTCAAAGAACAAAGTCAAAACATTTATTCTCCTCCTTTTTTATGTTTAAGTATGAATCTGCTAATTACGGCAATTTTAAAGTTTTATACCACCATTTGCAACATTGAATGAGCAAAGGTGCATAACTTTACTATCGGGACCACCTGTCCCTACATTGTAACAAAAAGGTTTCTACTGTCCATCACTTTTTACAGATACTAAATATTTTGTACATCTGTAGCACACAGCACACTCAAGATACAAATCACCTTATGCCACTGAATCTTCCTTCTCTCATTCCCTACCATTCAGCTTTACTCTGTAATAAACTAGGCTCAGTAAATGTAAAGTGTTATATTTGTGCATCCATACCTCAAAGCACACTCATGATTCAAGGCTCCACATACAACTGGAAAGGAGAGAGTGAAAAGGGGAGGAGAGAGATAGAAAGAGAGAGTGAAGAGAGAAAATTCTTATCCTAGAAAAACAACAATAAAGATGATTTGGTAAATTTCCTGTAAACCAAACCAAAACAAGAGAATACAATTTGGCTTCAAAGATAAAACACCAACTGAGAATAATCAGTGTCTTTCAAAGCATCCAGAAAGTTTTAATTAATTTTTGAAGCTTTATTGTCAAGTAATTTTCTAAGATCTTTTTTTCATTTCCCTCATCTCTGTTATTGTCTTCAGATGTTGATTCCAGTATTTGGAAAACAGTTTTTAGATGTGTCCAACATCTCTATAACTCACTTTGTCTGTCCCCACTTAACTAACGTCATTAATCCTTTTTTTTTTTTAATCAGTTTTCATGATAGAGAAAAAATACATCATCAGCATTCGTAAGCTTGGGATTATAGATTAGAATTCTATTTTCAGATAAAATTTATGGTTTCCCTTCAAGCGGTCTCCCTTGTCTGAGGTTTTTCTTTCAGTGGCCCCCTTTAGCCGTGGATTCCCTTTCAGTGATCATCTCTTATCTGCAGTTTACTGTTCAGACGTGTCCTCTCCTTGATCTGTGGTACGTGGTACATGGACACATCATTAGAATTCCGTTATTGTTTAGTAACTGAATATTTTGGCAGAGAAGACAATCTTAAAAAAAGACAAAACCCCCATTTCAGTTTAAATTCCATGAGTTTAGCTCATTGTTTAGTCAATCTTTCAAGTGTTATCATATCTGCTAAAATATGCACGGCATATTTAAAGCCAGTAATTTCTCGTGTGATAATTGTATTGATAAAATCTATACTAGCCTGACTCGAGATCCAGATAATTGATAAAGAGAGTAAGAAAGCTGAAAGAAGCAGCATACACTGACTTGTCAGACAAATGCATGTCCAACTAGTACAAATTTCAACATAATATGATTTTTCTTCTTGAAAAAAACAGGTGTTTAGCAACTCCAATGAATAAAGTTTGGGGAATTGCCTGAGTCTTTGGTTAGTGGTAGAATAAAGTCTCTGAACCTAATGCTGACAAAAAGTCAATTGTTCCAGTTGATATGTTAATGACCATTATCTTCTTCTCTGCTCCACAGAGACACGAGGTGAAATCTTTGTTCAACAAAGAAAGAAACTGAAAACGATTCCTTGTTCAAAATTAGTAAAAGCTGTACTACGTTCATTGTTAAAATAGAATAACTTATTCATAAGTATTGCAGTTAACATTTAAATTCTTTATTTGAAACAGATTTTTTACTTTGTTCTACGAGAGAGTGAGACCCATATAAGAGATTCTCTTTCCTTATAGATATTACATATTACACCTGGAGAAGGCGGTAGAATCGTTTGGCCAAAACGTTCTGATGATATCAAAGACGGAAAGAAGATATTTGATTGTTAGCAAAGTGTTCAAAAGCTACTTGTATTATTTACAGTAAAATTAGAAAACATCAACCAAAATTGTCAATGTAGGTTTTTTCAGTTTTTAATTGGTCTGGCTGGGTATGAATGTATATATGTATAATGCATAGCAGGCCATAGCAATGGAGATAAAGAGCTGAAAATTTAAATATTTACTCCTTCTCATGATTAGAAAAAAAGTTCTTTTTTCAAAAGATAAGTAGGTTTCTAGTGGGAGGGGGTAGTTCAATGTGGCTGTTTCCATTGGTAACTAATCAGACCTATTTCACTTTGTTTTGTTTACCTAAAATATTCTGTGAATTATTCTTTAAGACTTCTTGTTAAAAGCAAGTGGCTGCTATTTTTTTTTTCACTGGCAAGTATGGTTTTATGGCGGTGAAGTTTCAAGCCTCATGCACCCAAAGTTTTTTTTTCCTCTCATAGTAACCTTCTTGAAGATGATCTTCCAGGTTAAAGGGTTCCAAATGCTATGCTATTTAAATGTAGCTGGAGGGGAGAAGTGGTTTCATGCCTTTCAAAACTGCAGTATTGCTAAGTCAATGTAAGCAGTGTCAGTGGAAACTCAAACTCAGTTTGCTGGTTCTGTTTTTCTTTCCAAGAACCACTTCACCTTCTCTAATGGAAAACGCTCGAATTTTTTGTTCTAGATTTTTGGCCTTTTCATTGGCTGCTTTTTTTTTCTAGTGCCATTTGAAATTATCAAGAATTTCTTGAAGGAAGAGAAAAAAGAAGCAAATTCTCATTTTATATTATGTTCCTGTGATTTTCTACAACAACTCATTGCTGAAGAGTCTAATAAAGTCCCGAAGCATTTTGTAATCAAATAACTTGTTCCGACCGTTCGACGAGCACCGCGGTGTTTGAAGAACTACTCTAAAACAAACGGGTCCTCTTAATTTGGAAAAACAAAAAATCAAATCAAAAACCCCCTGTGTCATTTTGGAGACAAGTGATGTTTGCTCTTTGCAAAGCTGGGACGGTCAACGAGAAATTCCTGCGAGAAATTCAAGATTTATTGCTCCATTGATACTCACCATTTCTTGTGTTTTTTTTTTTTAATTTTTTTTTATTTAGCTGACTTTTTTTGGGGGTTGTTTTTCTTCTTGAGTTATAGGCAGTGAGCTGTGAACATTGCAATGACGAGTCTTGCATTTGAAGCTGCAGGTCATTTTTACTGTAGATATAGGACAGAAGCATCCTGTAATGTGTGTCTTTTACGACCACAAAACCCAATGCAGTAGGAGAAGCCAATCATGAAATGTAGCAGAAAGCAAATTTAAAATTACTGTCTCCACCATTCCAGTCGTTGAATGACAAAAAAAAAAAGCATCATAATGAGTTTTTTTCTACCAGATAAAGAAAAGAAAAATATTATAAACATGTATGTTCACATCAGTTTAGGTATCATTATACTGATACTACATCTGGTTTTGTGTTCGTAAAAGACATACATTGTAGGATAATTTTTTCCTGAATCCCCAACAAAAAATGATATAGCACTACAGGGAGTGGGGGGGTTATTTCTTTCCAATAATTCTGCTAATCCCTCTCTCTCTCTCTCTCTCTCTATATATATATATATATATGTGTGTGTGTGTGTTTGTG
The DNA here is from genome assembly GCA_963457665.1 of Thysanoteuthis rhombus. Lineage (NCBI taxonomy): Eukaryota > Metazoa > Mollusca > Cephalopoda > Oegopsida > Thysanoteuthidae > Thysanoteuthis > Thysanoteuthis major. The sequence goes on along the minus strand of OY735228.1, from coordinate 7,330,236 downwards.
TGTATGTACATATATATATATATATATATATATATATATATATATATATATATATATATATATATGAAACTAATAATTGCGTTATCCACACACAGTTGTTTTGTTGTATTACAACTCTTCATTTTATCCAGAGTTGGAAGAGCATTGCTATGTAGCTTATAATGAACGAGTTGCCTTACTTAAAGAGTGCTCAACCCTGAAGAAGGGAGCATTGATTATGATAATAATAATTAATAATTGAGTCATCCACAGACAGCAGTATTGTTGCATTACAACTCTTCATTGTTGCTATAGACTATACATTATCCCATCCAGCACCACGAGGTGGGATTGAAACCTTCGCTTCAGACCCAGAGGCTGGCATTTTACCCCTATATATATATATATATATATATATATATATATATATATATATGTATATATATATATGTGTGTGTGTGTGAGTGTGTTTGTACGTATATTGTTCGAAAAGTATTCCATACATTACAAAAGATCATTTTGACATCCTTGTATAACTTCAAAATTGACAGAATTTGTACCAAAGATTTCTGATTTTTTAATATAACTTTTCAGAGTTCAATTTTGTTTCAATATGTTTTTGATTCTGATTTTTTAATCTAAATGGTCTAAATTCTGTCAGTTTTGAAGCTGTATATGGACGTTTAGATGAATTTTTGAAATATATCATACTTTTTGCATTCACTGTGCACATTTATATATATATATCTTTCATCTCTCTCTGACTATATGTGTGTGTATATATATATATATATATATTTAGTAAGAAAGAGATATTCTGTCAATTTCCTAAGCAGAAATTCTTCTTATATTCTGCAAATCTTCTTGAGAATTTTCTCATCTCAGTGCCAACCTATCTTTTATTCTCCTGCCTCTGCCAATTATGTATTGTAAATATTGCCATGTGCCATGCCAATAATGGAAATCTTTGGTCGATAGATGTACTTACCGTAAAGGAAATGTGACACGTAACCCAACACAACATGCAGTGAACCCCCGTCGGCAATTAGAGATGCTGCTATTCCTCATGAAAGATGTACATCGACATGAGCACATAGGGTTCAATGGGGGTGGGGTGGGGTGGATAGGATGGATTTTTATTCTTTTTCATTGTTTTTAGGGAAGGGGATCTTTCTGCTGAAGGATGCCATGATTAATAATATCCCAATGATGACAGAGCACAAAATATAGATGTATATCTTTATCAGCAGCTCGTAAGCATTAACACGAACATTTACTATTATCATGTTGAAGCGAATGTCTTTTATTCATATAAATTCATAACATCATTATTCAGTCATCAAATCACTTTCAACTTTTGATGACCTTACTGACCTTGTCATCAACAACTGTAAAGAGAATCCTCAATCTGCCCCAAAATTGAATCAATTCTTCCTTAGCCAATCCTCCCACCACAAAATTTAAGTGAAACTCATTGAGAACTTCTGGAGACATTGTGTGGACTGACAAATAGGTACGATTGAAGACGTATCCCTCTTCCAACTCCATTGGCTAAGATATAAAAAAAATTCCTCTCGAAAGACCCAACCATTATTGAAATTATTATTTTTAAGAATTCCCTGCAGACAGTTTGTTCTTAATGAAGAAAACAAACTTTTCTGGTTTCTTCTGGAGACAATGAGTGTTGGTGTGGAAATTTATGAGAAACATTAATTCTTATCTCTCTTTCTTTCCTTACTAATTGGTTTAGATCTTGTTATTTGTTGATTTTGCTTCCCCCCTTTCAAAATTTCACCAAGATAATAACAATTCTGCCATTTTTCTTCTCCTCTGGTAAGAGTTTCCAGATAAGACTTCCAGAAGGAAATACCAAGCAATTGTGTATCAGGCTGTTAAGTCATTCTTTATCTGAGGATAATTTTTTATTTAGTAAGATAATTAGCAATGCGTTTACTCTTAGGTGCCTAGAGGTTTTAGAGGAGAGGGCTCTGTTTATAATTTAACTATAATGCTCAAGTGGAACCTTACTTTTCGTTCAGTATACATATATCCATAAGCATACCTCTTATTTTATATCTTTATGTATAATTCTTCAAGGGGCCAAGAGTGAAGGGAAACTTTTCCCACTGTAAGGGGTTGAAAGTGAATGAAGACTTTTCCAACTGTTCAAAAGTGAAGAAAGACTAATCACCCCTTTCTAGTTGTCAAAATGAAGAGAGACTTCCCCCACTTCAAGGGACAAAAACTGGAAGGAAACTTTTTTGTCTTTAAGGAGTCAAAAGTGAAGGGGACCTTTTTTTTTCCCTTGTTTAAGGAGCCAAAAGCGAAAGGAAACTTTTTGTGAAGTTTGAAGGCTTTAGCCTTTTTTTTTATCCTTGAATATTTTACCTGCATAGATAGGTACTTCAGCTAGTCTCTATATGATAGTCCTATTCTATTAGTAATACTTTTATTAATACTTGACCACTGACAATCCCTGTCATTCTGGTTTTCAATGTATCTCTATAGCAAAATCTTTCACAGTGCATTTACATTATACATATAATAGCTCTATTCTGTCAGTAGTTATTTTAGTAGTCAATGAATGAAATTTCTTTTTATTACCATTTATACTCATGGATAAGTTTGCGTTTATAATTTTTGACTTCAGCCTTAGATTATGCATAAGTTGTGGGAGTCCTACTCTAGTACGCAGCCTACAGAAACATGTGTAATCTACAAACCTAAATCTTCCTTCACCTAACAAAATGAAGTGCCCTACTGCTTATCCCTTCACTCACACAACTTACGGCTCCATCATCGTACACACCTTTTTTAATAAGCAATTGTCTCTTATCATGCATGGTCGAGTCTAGTCTTGTCTACACTTCCTCTTGTTAAGACAATGGAACATTCAATCATCTTATTTCTTAACAAACTGGTGACTCAATAGAACAATATATTTATCAACTAACAAGTGAGAACTTTAGACAGACATGAGCAATATAATATACAAATCATTACGTTATGTTGTCAATGCAACATGTCTGTCATATTAGAGCAAGGTTTGGTAGATAAGTCACAGCCAAATTATGTTGGATACACTGGTTCCAATACAGCCAAATCACATTGGACACGTTCTTGTACGATCACCAAACTTAAGGGATGTTGAACCTGGCTATTATCCAGATGGATGACCATCTGGGAATACCAGGTGCCATGTGCAGCAACAAGATTGTTCTGCGAATATCTCAGAGCATTTTGCCAAGCCAGGACAAGTCTGTTCAACCGGTTCCTTTCTCAAGTACACACCTGAGGTCACATGACAGTATGCTGTCCTCGGAGTTGCCATACTTATATGATCGAGTGGCAGCAATCATCATCATCATCATAGGATTTTTTCACTCGGGAGCTCACGTACAGGGTATCTAAAGGTGCAGGGGACAAGACGTTGATATGAATATGTAAATATCATGTATTTAAATATTGAAATTTGATATATTTTGTAATATATTGTTGTTATTTGATGAAAAAAAACAAACATTGAAGAAAGCCTTTGTTTATTTGTTCAAATACCTCTTGGTTTCTATACGATTAATGATGTGTGCCATCTTGCTCTTATCACCAGCCCCTGAATATTACCTACACCCAGGCTGCAGTTAATGCAACTTGGTTATAATGCGGTTGGCTCTCTTGGATGCTGACATCTTTTTACTAGTCTACTGGGACATTTTGATTCAGACATTAAGTAACTGAATGGGTTTGTTTTGAAAGGATTAAAAGAAAATAATGGAAAAAAATTGAACAAAAACTTTTATTTTCATTATCAAGCATTCTTTTATTTGAAAAAAAGTTGTTGTTGAGATAACTTTGCTCTCGTGATGAGAAAGCAAGCCTCTTATTCCCCCTTATACCTGACGTGACATGAATAATATATCATTTGCTGTCTACATTTGATCTGATCTATTGTTGAGGCTTGGCAACTCATCCCTCTCTCTCTCTCTGTATATATATATATATATATATATATATATATATATATATATATATAGGTCTGGGTATTCACTCAGCATAAACTGTCACATGACCAATGTCTTTTGGCAGCATGCTGTGTTGGCGGTGATTAATTAAAATTTGAGGAAAGGGGTGATCAATGGATGGGTTACTTCTCTTAGCTTTTGTTGGATGCTAAAATATCTAAATTTTAAAAAAAAGCACAAACACAGACGGACACAAACCATTGCCTAATTTAGCTTGAATTTAGATTGCAAATTGAAGCATTAAAAACCTATATAGGAGAAGTATTTTGAAATAATAGAAAAAAACGTTTTTAAATTCAAGTTTCTAGCCTTCTAGCTCAATTGTTGTAGCCTGTACGCATGATACATACATATGTTTCTAGCTAGCCATTCAGATCAGCTTAAAAACTGAACAAACTTATGTTGACTGTTTTGGTGAAAGTGTCGATTGATGGTTTCTGATATATACTTATATATAAATATATGTATGTATGTGAGTGTATGTGTGATATGCTTGGCAACTCATCCTTCAGGATACTAGCCTTCATTCTTTCACATCAGGTGTTCTGACCAAAAACCTCTTCACATTCGAACATTTATGAAAACAAAACATGATATAAGGTTGGGCGCAAAAGGCAGGGCCACAATGGTTTTAAAATTGCTTTTGTTCTCTTTGGAGATTGAAAGCAAATGCAAATGACGAGTGAAAAAAGGATGAAAGGTTTTTTACTGAATTCCTTTTTATTTATAAGCGAATTCAAAAATAGGATGTATTTGCAGCTCTTCAACATTCCCCTAACAATTGCTTTGTCTTCTTCTCTTGATCCTTCTTGCTTCCTCCCGACTTCATATATTTGTGTATGTAAGTGTATATGTAGAGTGGCGGCACTATGTCCGACTATCGCCCCGCAAAAATTTTTCTTGAATATCTTTTTTTTATTTTCTTATCATTGTTTTTAGATTTTAAAGGAAAATTATTTTTTAGATTTTCCTAGGGTTCTTCAGATATATTGTGTCCCCAGGGCTCTTGTACCCACCATCTAGTTGTGGGGTCTGAGTATCCCATGTGCTACCCCTGATTTAAGACGTAGAGATAAGGGTATATATACAGAGAAATAGAGAGATAAATATAAAGTTGCTCATATATATATATATATATATATATATATATAAACTAAAAATCTGGGAGAGAAATTATCCAACACTTGTTTCTTGGTTTGATTAATTGTCAAGAGTGGTGGCTTATTTTTAGTTTCAATCTAATTACTTTTAAAGTTACCGTTAGAACGCATTATCTAAAATTAATCAAATATGTTTTATTTCTTGGATTTTGCTCATGAAAAGAATGATGAAACAATATTGTCAAGAGAATAACAAAATTTTATTCATTCTTAATTCAGTTTGAAAAAACTGTCATTTTATCATTTTCATGAAGTTATTCTCAAAATCTTCAGGTTAAATTTTATCACTTAAATAAGATAAAGTTAATATTGATGATGTGTTAGTTTTTAATTGAGAATCAGATTCAATTTTATGTATTTTTGTATATCAAATAAACATTAACTTTGTATCACTATTGAATAAAGTTCTACAATAAAAGATAAACATTATTATATGATGAATTTAGTAAAGTAATTAAAAGATTTTTATAACAAATATTACTCGTATTTGAAATTTGTGTTATACTGACATCAGCAATATCATAAAGTTGAAATGATTGAATAAATAAATAAATCAATAAAATTAGTGATTATTCGTATATAATTCCTGTATTCTAGAGTGTAAAACAAAACTAATATAACTGTTTTGTTTTTAAATCCACGAAACAGTTATATGGTAAACAACTGATGATCCCAACAAAAGAAATATACGCTTAGTACATTTATAAGAAAGTATATATGAAACGTAAAAAAACACTGCCAAAAAAATTTTTTTCATGTGTATAGTGTTTAAAGCTGTTGAGCATTCTAGGTATATATATATATATATATATATATATATATATATATATATATATATATATGTATATGTATATATATTGATATATATGTGTGTGTTTGTGTCAAATACCAAGTAGTTATTTGCATTGAAGCATTTAGAAATGCTTTTTTCTCAAAACTTATTATTTCAATTTATTTAAGAAAAAGTGTCCTTGACTTTGACCCCTTAAAGGTGGGTACTCCCACCCCTTAAAGAATTATATATTAGCATATAAGATAAGATATATATATATATATATATATATGGGTGAAAAGCATGTTCCACTTTGGCATTATGTATGTATGAATTCATGTTTTTCTGTTTTTTTAAATGACATGTAATAAATCAAAAATAATAGAGGCAAAACATTAAGATAACAAGGTGCCTGACTGCTTCCAATTGTCACCCATTTCTCATCACAGATCAATAATCAATTATAAAATGGTTTATTCACTTGGCGCTAAAGAAGTGACAAGCTTATTGTGATTCATTGCATTCACTGAGTTTGTCAGGTGCTTATTTCTATAATGTGCATCTTTTTTCCTCTGCATTGTAGGTCTGTAGTTTTGTTGTTAGTGTTGAGCCCCAATACAACCATCTGACATGTTTGAAGTAGATTAGATTCAATACAAATCCTCACCTGCTGTCTTTTATGAGGTATATTTCCAAGAGATTCATTTCCTATGGAAAATCTCTTGACTAGAGTTGCCTGTAAGCTGCGTATCCATGCACTAGTTCTGGAAGTGTCAGATGAAGGAGAAAAAGAAGTTTTAATAATTAAACTATGTGCCCCCCAAAAAGCAATCATCATATCACTCTTTCTCTGGGTGGCATCATTTGACTGCAGGGTTATGAAAAGATTAAGGGTACATATTGGTACATAGATAAAGAAAAAATATTAGATTAAATAATAATGAATAAATAATAAAGAAAAACCGATGCACCGAATGAATGATTTCTTTTATTATACACGCTTTGTTATACATAAGAGATCTTTGTTTCATAATCTTTGACAAAGGAAATCAATGATCATCTTAAAAATGAAAATATTCTCTGCACCCTCCACTTCCTCACAGGCTTTTGGGTCCCATGTTGACCATGAAAACATTCGAGGAGGTATTGATTTTGTAGCAGATTTGAGGAGCATGAACCCTAACTCTACTTTCACCAATCCCTTTATATATTCAATATATATATATATGTATATATTCTATGGGCTGCTTTTTCTGCTCTTGTTTATTTTCATTCCACTCATTACTACCATAGACATACTTGTCTGAAGATAATTTGGAAGTAAATGACTTGCATAGATTTATTTCTATTAATATTCGGACCATCCTCGTCTTGGTTGTTTTTCATACAACGTTTCGGCCGTTGTACTCTACAGCTTTCATCAGGTATTGTCTGGTAGGTGTGAGGAAGTAACGAACTGAACCCTTTATTTAACCGACGGGGGTATATTGAACGCACTCCCCTCTTAGTATTAGTGGTATATTATTATTGTCTTGTCTTATGACTGAAGCTAGAACCATCAGATTACTTGCAGTAACTTTGTTTGATTCTGTAACCATTACGCTATGTGTCCATGTGGACATATGGTGCTAATTTTTAGGAGCCTTAAACCTCAGGTGACAGTTTTTGGTGTTTTGATGTTATTGTTTTCTGTCTTTCATTATTAGAGGTTCCCATATGGTATCCATTTCAATGTTAGGATTACTAAATTCAGAGATATACTTACATAGATTTCATGTTGCTGTAAATTCTTGAGAACTGTTACTTTTCAATAAATTTTTATATTTTGAAAAAAATCTTATAAAAGAGGAAGCATCAAATAGTTTTATTACATTTTTAAAAGCTTTGAATCAAGATCTTTAATATGCAAAGCTCTCAGCTCAGTTACGACCATATCACACGATATGAGGCAATTATTTTATCTCTGTTTCCATAATGATGACCTCATACATTTCTTCTTTATTCTTCTACGGTGATGTTTCCTCACTTTGTCTTTCACAACATTTCAGAGGTTGAAAAGAATCAATATATAATAGTAACAACACCACGTATCAGAAGTTTAGATAAAAGATTTCAGCATTCTATTTTACTGACTTTGTTTACTGCCTTGATTCTGCAAGATTTTGTCATATTTGTGAATCTTAACAAAGCAATTCCTTGGGTCAAAGAAGATTGATAAAAAAACAATTCTATTGCTTGTCATTACCAGATAAAAAGCCCCTCTTTTTACATACAGAGAGCACTCCTGAAGAAGGCTGTAGAATGAATTGGACAAAACATTGTGGGGAGGAAACGAGAATGAGTTCAATTGTCTGAAAAAATTTTTTGAATGTTAATGAATCTTCTCAAAATCATAGACAACCCACGGATATAAAATGCAACTTGCATCTATTCATCTCTCTCTTTTTCTCTCTTTTTCTTTCTTTCTCTCTTTATAATAAAAATATATATATGTATATATACTAAAAATTTGGGAGAGAAATTACCCAACGTGTGTTTCTTGGTTCAATTAATTGATTGAACCACAAAATACATGGGTAATTTCTCTCCCAAATTTTTAATATATTGCTCCACATCATTTGATTAAGATATTGAGCACTTTATTTCAATTTAATGAAAATAATCAAATTAGAAAATTCAACTACTCTACTTCATTTTATCAAAATTTATTTTTGATATTATACATATATATATACATATATATATATAGAGAAAATGATGTGATTATTTATGTATGGATTGGCACTTCTGCCTAAGATCAAATATCTGTACTGTAAAGAGACATATTGATCCTAGGGGCAGCACATGGATATCCTGATCCTAGATAGAAATGCCAATCCACATCTAAATAATCATGTTATTTTTTTGCGTGTACTTTGCTCATATACCGTTTTATATATTTTCTGTCTTTGAAACTTATTGAGGGAGATAACTATTGAGTGCTAATCATACAGTATTTTCCCTTTTTGCAAAGACATAAAAAAATCAGGGTTCATTCTGATTGAATAAGTCCAGTCCAATTACAAAATTATTCAAATAGTGCCATTATTTTTTGACAGCATTAGTAAGCTTGTATAAAAGAACTATTCTCAGACGAGAATTGAGTATGCTTTTGGAATCCTTGAAACACAGCATCATATGTATATCTGAAAGATTTTCTCCTTACAATTCTGTAACATAGATGTCTGCCTATAACACCATGCAGTGAATTTGGCTTTGATCAAGGCATTGTGTGTAGACTCCAAGTGGATAGACCGTCAGAATATTTCCATCAATAACAGAACACAAGAAATTTTGGAATCACTTTGATTAGCATCAAAGAATTACCCAGAACGACATCCTGGCCAACAGAGTGTAGCACTGTCAATTTCTTTCCCTCCTTTTTCGTCTTTGACGCTGCTGAATTGCGTGACAAGAACCACAAAGTCCATACCTACATCTGCTATCTTGCTGTCACGTTCGATAAAATTTATCCTGTGCAGTGTTCGTCTTGCGTAAATGACAAAGGGGTTATTGACCTACTGTCATTTCTGGCTGGTTCCGGAATTTTCGGCTTCTTGGGGATTTTTTTTTTCTTTGTACTTGACTCTGTTGAATTGGTGCTTCTTGAAAATCTGGTTTCACTTTGTTGTCATTATCTTCCCTTGTATTATAACATCAGGCAACTAAAAACACAAACCACCACAAATGTTACGAAAAAACAAGACTGTCTGCTGCAAGGTCAAACTCCACTCCAACTTCTCTTGTAACTGAAGATGATTACAGCAACTTTTGTATTATATATATAATAAATGAATAATCATGAAAATTGAACTACTGTAGCTATCAAAGATGGTGATGTAACAACCGTAGCCATCAAAGATGGCGAAAGGTTCTATCCCTTTTTTATATGTGCGTTTGTGTGTTCCAGCACTCTTGGCCATACCGTTTTGTCTACAGACTTGAAAATTGGCATCAGTACTCCACTAGACCACTTCCTAAAAATGTTTTTATTTTCATTTTTGGAAAAAAAACTTTCTTTACTTTTTGGGGACCTTATTTTTGTGGGTTTATTAATAACATCTAGATTCTCCAGAATCTAAATGTTTCTCACTCTATTTTAGATGTTTTCCAGTCATAAATAGGATTTATTCTGACCATATTTATTCTTCAACAGAATTATTTCACATGACTTCATATTTTCATGCTAGTTGTTCAATCATAGACTGATAGTGAGAATATATATTCTTCATATAAATGTATTTATTAGAATAAAATAAACCTTTGTAAATCTGTATGATAGATTTTTGTTAATATCTAAGACTTGTCAATTTAGCTCTGTCAGTAAGACAGCCTCCTTGCAATCATTTAGTTCAAATCACTGGAGGGGAATGTGGATTTTACAGATCAGTTCATACCCCTAATTTTGATGGAGATTGTTTTTGTTATGGTAGAAAAATGAAGTCAATTCCAATTATGGAGTTCGACCATTAATTTTTATTAATTTGATATAACATCTATTATTATTCAAGTTTAAAACTATTACTGTTAAGAACTGTCAACCAAAATTGTCAACATTCAGTGTTTAGGATGGTCTGGCTGGCTATGTATTGTGTGTATCATGCATAAAGGCCACACCAATGGAGCCAGAGGGCTGAAAATTTAAACATTTACTCCTGACTATATCTTGATAAATTGTTTTGTTTTTTTTTTATTTCCACCCAAAATAGGTGATTATTGGGTGGTTTAATTTGCAGTGTAAGTTAATGCTAAATTGGTCCCCCAGTTTGTGTCTGGCAGTATTCAAGCGTGTTTTTGAAAATTCAGAGAAAATTCAGCAAGAGCGCTAACTTATTCATTTATCATCCTTTTTTTCCAATTTCCTGATTGTTCATCCCCAACAAGTCATGCTGCCAAAATATGCTGGTCATGTGATGGTTTCTATTGAGCATCGAACTCAACCTGTTTTATTATTTACAAGTTGCTATAATAATTTTCCATATTTTATTCTTTTTTCTTCTTCTTTCAGCCATGAGACCCGGCACTTGTGTGACAGGACAGACGATAAAAAAACGATACTGAACAGAGTCCTTTTTCTTTTTTTTTTTCCTTCTTTTGCAAGAAAAGAGACCTTGATACGAAGAGCAATAGTACATCTTTTACTTGTTGTATAGGTAACAATGCAAAGTCTCTCTACACATTGCCAAAAGTTTTGAAACCCCAAGTCATTTGCTGTTTATGAGATAAAATCTCTGGATGTCTTATAAAGTATTTTTGTACCATGTCCAAGTTGAAAAGAAGGATTTTCTTTCATTATCCGAGTTAAAATGGAGGATTTTTTTAAAATCCAAAGATGCTTGGAGTCGATTCCAAAATGTCTATTCTGAGATGACTGTAATTATCGCCTGACTTTTTATTTTAAATTTAGTTCATTGCATCAACTGAATTTGCCTTGGACAAAGTAAGAATGTTACACAGTAACTGACCATTCACCCTACTTCTAGGAAACCGGAATTACCGCAAAACTGGCTAATTATGAATTTGGCTGGCTTCATTGTAGTTTACATCTCAGTTGCTCTTTGTTCTAATTTTTATGGCAGTTAAATTGTCTTTAGACTCGTGGGTTGATATTGTTTAATCAGACCCCGTTTTTTTAAGTGGATTAATTTGTATATGTTATATACAGTTTCGTTCCTTACTTCCCTTCATTTTCTTCAAATGGTATATTCTCTATTTTAAGAATCTCAATTGGATTAATAAAGATCAAACAGACCCTGCTTTAAAAGTAGATTATTCTGTATCGATTTGTTACAATTTTATTCTCTACTTTTCATTTTTTTATCATATTTCAAGCCTTCATTTGGTAATGCTGGAAATCCAGAAATTCCAGCTATCTCTGGACCCAAGCTTGCTGGATAAATGATCCAGTACTGTCACAGATATAAAAGACCTATATGTAATAAAACTTAGCGTCATATGGATGTTATTGCAAATCCCATACGGATACTGGATGGCCAGATTGAGCTACAGGAGAAGATAATCCAAACTTACCCAACCCTTACACTTACCCAAGGTTTGTTATCATTGAATTTGGAAATCGGGTGAGTCTAGACTAGAGGCTGAGATTCAATATCAGGCTTCTTGACACTGGCGGGTTAAAGCTTGGGTTATTCCCCCTTGTAAACCAATCTGGTAACTCTGTACAGATGGTTGTTTCTTAAGACCTTTTAACCTATCTTAAGATACTTATTTCTTCTTTAGTTTTACTGAGTAGTCACACCTGGGAAGAGGAAGCAATTCTTATCTTAATTTTTATGCAATTTTCATAAAACAAATTTAAAGGACACCTAACATAGCATAATGGTTAATAAGCTCATCCAGCAGAGCAATTCACTATTTAGCGAGTCTGATTCTTACTGGGTGCCCCATTTATGTCTTTGTAAAGCTTACAAAATTTCAATTACAGTACCTTGAGTGGAGGATAGCAAGTTAATCTCTGAGCCAAATACTACTTCAGTGATTTTGATGCTAATAGGGTGCTCCATGTTTACTGCCTTGTGTCAGACTTAGCTAGTGTAGGTTTCCAGGGAGGTACATTACTTTACCCTGGTTTAGTCAAGAGGGTGGCCATCTGAGCCATTTTCATGACTGCCAAGATACATTTGTCCCATTGATCTTTAATCCAAGCTGAGGAGGGTTATATCTAGATGTCAGTTGTTGGATAAGGGACTTGGGAGTTCCTAATCTGTGACAAACCCTTAGCTGTTGCTTTCAATAATGACCCCTTGATACCTGGGCTCAATAAAATTCCAATTTTCGAATCCCCTTTGCCCTCAGTGAGCTTATCTAATGAGGATCAAGCGACATATTTGCACCCATCAAAAGCAAAAGCCCATGCTTGTAAAGAGAAAACATTTGGTTTCTTGGCCATCTTGTTGATAATTGCTGTTGTAAAAAGATTTTGAAATGTCCTTTACCTCCAAGCCATAGATACACACTACACTGTGCCTAGAATTAATATCTGATAATTGAACTACCATAGTTTCTTATTTCATTCATTATGGTGCAGAGCTTTAATACTTGAACATATGGCAGCATAACTTGACCTGAAGTCCAAATTTAACCTCTTCGACACAAACATGTTTTAATATACATTGAAAGACCCACGAGGACCTCTTATTTCATTCATGACAGTACCACAATCTGCAAATTGATCGCAGAATAATCAAACTTGAGGGTACATTGGAGTACAACCTATCTCTACTGGTATATGGAACCACCATAGTCCCTTATTTTGTTCAATACTGTGCAATGTTGCAGTCCTCAGTCAGATAACAGCATAATCAATCTCAAATGTGTATTGAAGCCATACCTACCTCTTCTGGTTTATGGAACCCCCATAGCCTCCTATGTCATTTGGTGACTATAGAAAAGAACATCGCTCAAGAAAAGTCAGAAAATGTGATGTTCCAAGCTTTGTTATGCAGATAAGAATCAAGAAACAACCAACAAAAATTGCCTAATTTTGTTTCCAGTGGCAAAGAGGTCAAGGAGTTTATCCATGGATTCAATTTCTGGTCTTGAAATTCAATGTGAGCAAGTGTACTTTTTTTGTTTTGTTTTTTCTACTTCTTGGCAATCCTCCTAAAAAATGTTTTTATGACATCATTCATATGATCATTTAGCAGCTGCCTCATGGTTTAGACTGTTGCATGTTTCCCACTGGCTCTAGTGGACAGGTGTTCATGCCAATGTAAGAATCCTATTTCAAATGCTGATTTTCAAGGTAAGCTCTTTCTACCTAAGAGATTGATGCAACAACAAAATATTCCTATCCAAACTTTCACCGTATTAAGCCTTGTACCAAACTATATATATATATATATATATATATATATATATATATATATATATATATATATGTATGTATATGCATGTGCATATATTTGTATATATGTGTATATATATATATATATGTATGTATATGCATGTGCATATATTTGTATATATGTGTGTGTGTATATATATATATATATATATATGCATGTGCATATATTTGTATATATATGTGTGTATGTGTATATATATAGATGTATATATGTGTGTGTGTATATATATATATATATACACACACAATTAACCCAGGTCTGCCATACTGTCAAAATACTCTTTCAAAGGGGCTGCAGGAGTGAATACTGATTTTTAGATAAGCAGATCTTTCTCACTCATGAGATTGGCCTAATACAATTCTCCAGCCTCGCCTTGAAGGGGAGATAATTTACATAATCCCCCCAAATCACATGTGCTCCTTCATAATGTCTGCTTACATGAAGAAATGTAACAATTTGTTTATTCAATAAAAAAATTGTGGGAAGATTATTTTGTTGAAATTCTTTTTTTGGGTATCGATTGTTTTGTTTTTTTCACTTGTTTAATGACAATAACTTAAATTGATTGATTAATCAAATAATATTTTAGTACACTAAGTGCCCTCCTGTCTTGTTACCATTTGGTACTTTTCAGGACTAAATTTGAGTGAATTTGGTTTTAAAGGAAAATCTACAGAAGAAAATAATCCTTTACTCTCAAATGTTTTGATGTACCATAATTATACTTGAAACATAGATGATAAAATAAGTATTTTAATCTATTTTTCCTGCAAGCTTAGTCTGATGATAGATTTGAAGATATTTGATTATTTTGGTACTGAAAGCTACCTAACTTGGCCCCTAGATCATACAAATTTAGTCTGATGATATATTCAAAGTTATTTGATTATTTTGGTACTGAAGCTACTAAATTTGGTCCCTAGACCAGACAAATTTGGTCTTTCATTGCAAAAGACATCTGGCGATCCTATTTCCCGTTTGTATTCGATCATTGTTTACTAATTAGTACAGCCAGTTTCCAAGTTATAACGAAAGCGACATATGATGACACACACTTGTGACTACCATGAGATGACCAAGTAGGTTTTGTTAGTGGGGAGACTGTACGATGAAGGATACACAGTCACTTCATACACTCACCTCTGCTCACTTTTCACAATGGCCGCTTAATTGCAATATCCTCTAAATAAGCCTGTAGAGGTACAGAGATAGCTTCATGAAAGCCAAAAATAGATATTTTATTTTATAATGATATCAACTTTAATGATTTCTGGTCCTGGAAATAATTTCATATTGATAAAAAAAAAAATCAAGTTTTCTATAGAGAAATAGAATTTACCTAAATCCAAAACCAAAAAATACAGCGAAAGAGGCCTTATATACATATCCTATACACACACATACACATATATATATATATATATGATGAATATATAAAAATTCTATTCCTCGATAAATCTAAAATTTAGATTAAGAATGTGCTAAGCAGTGTCCATAAATTTTTCCATAATCTTTGTTATGTATGAGTAAAATATTTTACAATTTTTTTTCAGTTTTTTTTTAAATTCTATGAATAGAGAAATTTGACAAAGTAGTCTTATAAAGCAATATGATATTGCATTTCATTTAAGAAATCTACTTAAATGGAATTACTATCAATCTGTGGAATTATTTATGCTGCTAAATCATTGTCCGTTCCCATGATTTCAATGATATTTTTCTGTCAGTAATGCCGGCCTTGATTCCTGAACTCTGATACATATTTTTTCCTGACTTTCACTACACTTCTATAGCGAAATCATCTTTTTGGTACAAGTCCTACCTATGATATCATAGGTTGCATAAACAGCTAATTATCACTATGCAATGTGAATCAGTTTTTTTGAAAATATAAAATTGATATTCTTTCAATATGAAAAGTTTGATTTTTATCTCGTGCACCAAAATGTTGGCTTCTATAAATAAAGGTAAGAATTTTGAGGCCTTTGCCTTCTCCAAAGATATCAACTTTGTCTAAATAGAAGCAATAATACTGGCTCTACTTATCAGCATCCTCACCTTGAGGTTATGGATACTTATCTTCGGTATCTGAAGTAAGACCAGTAAGATAATTGGTTTAGTCTGAAGAAGATCGTAGTAACTCTCTTTTTTCATTTCTTCCACCATCACTGTAATATCCTCCCCAGAATCTAATTCTGAATAATCAAAAAATATCATTAAATTGGGGATTGGAAAGAAAAACAAAGGAAAAATTACTCTATTGAGTTATCCCTCTTTAGGGCTTACCTCTCTAGGAATTCTTTTTATTCAATTAATTCTTTTGTTACTCCATGCAGGGAAAATAAAATGGCTGCTGGCAAAAGGATTATGGGACACAATAGTACGAGAATGAAATGACAACTAGGGAAGGGGTTCGCTTCGAACAAACAATGCATCAGTCTTGAAATATAGTTTGGGAAATTTACTTTTTTCATAATCCAAAAGTGTTTTTATTATTTCATGAAAGTGCTCAATGCAAAATCATTAGGGAAGAGCTTTAAGTATAGTGAAATAAAATGGTCCACATATATATGTGTATATATATATGTGTGTGTGCATGTGTGATGATTTAGCACTTTTGGCCGTACTGCTGGTTATTATCAAGACCATGGAAAAACTGTGGGTGTTGGGGTTTTTCAGATTTGGATGCCATTCAATTCAGCATTTGCCATTGGTGCATTGTGGTGAGATCATACAGTGATGACATGCAAGGGTATTCATTGCTGCTCACTTGTATGTCAGTTATTGGATACATCTAAAATCCCAGTTCATAGTCAAAAAAATGATTTGTAGCCCTTATTTGCAATTAAATTCATATAATATATGTGCATTGTTGATGAGTATTTAGTGTATGTATATGGAAGTATCAGTGCCTGATGAGATATGTTTATTGATATGATTATGTATAATACTATGATCTGAAAGATAGCAAGTCAACATACCAGATGAAGTAGTTACATGTTCAGCATATGGATTTGATGGTTGTTTATCGTAGGAGACAATTCCTCCAAGTTCAAGAGAATTTGTTGATGATGATGTTGTTTAGGGGAGGTTCTAGACAAGAAGCATTCATAGTGATAATAAGATCAGATGTTTTTTTATTTTTTCATAGCAAATTACTAATTTTATGTTTGTCATGTCTGACTGGAGGTGTGTATTGATTGTATGTTATGCCTAATTATAGACTGTATGGATGCATCAGAAGATGTCCTACAAATATACTTGACACCATCAGATGCAAACATCAGACCACAGAATCTGACTCCCGCCTTCCACACTCCAATCTGTAATCGCTTTTGCGAAAGAAATTAAAATTTATTGCGATTGACAGAATTGACAGATCACTTCTTTACTGCAAAACAACCTCTACACTAAGTGTGTTGAAGCCGTTCCCTTGCACTGCAATCACACATCTTCTCCAGGTCTTTTTGAATCTGTTATGAAGAGTTCACCCATTGAGATAATTTTCATCCCTTGGTCAAAACATTTGCTAACCTTCCTTGGTCAGCCACATTACTTTACATTCTACATGATACCAGTCTCATGATGCTTTGCAATAATTCTACAGACAACTCGATCATTTAGATTCAACACGTGAGTAATATCCAAAGGCAACCAATTTCAGCCATTTTAAAATGACATTCCTTTGTTGCAATGGACAGCTCATTCCTCATGTGTATTTCCACCAGAACTGACAAAATAATGTCTGATAATGTAGCTAGCATCTGTCAAGTAGTGATTCACTCATTTGTAGCAATTATCGTCTCGGAAAATATGTCTGTGTTTTGTATGACCACTTGACCAGAAATGATGTCCGCACTACTCCTCGACATGTTTCATTGCATCATGACACATACAACTATTAAAACCTTCTTACATTAATTTTACTCTTTAAGTACAATTACACAAGATACATACAAAATCTTTATCCATACGTCTGAGGGCTAGAGCATCGATTTTCCTAGGCTCAACACCCCTTTGACCACTGTGCGTGTGTTCAGGCATAATATTTAAATTGTTGATTTGGTAAGGAATATTAAAAGCTTTGAGATAACAGATGCAAAAAGGCCTGTGTCAATATCATGATTCAAAGAAGAAAATATGAAAATATTGAATAATATTCCAGGCTATTTCAGGAGAAAAAATCCTACAGAAATCCTTTTTCTCTTCTAAGATGCTCAATTTTCTTATATACTTAAGGTGTATCAAAATTGAGACCCTAGAAGCCAAAGATGACACCTGTCATGAGAGGAAATCTTCCAAAAGATTATGGGAAGAGAAATTTTGATTCTGTCACCTTTAAAATCTGATCTAATCATGGAATATTTTATCAGATACAAAGAAAGGAAATTAAAAAGTACAATTGATGTTTCTTTATAGAAGATTTCATGAGAATGTTATTTCTATAATCTTTTGCAATATCCATTAAGTCCAATTTCCCCTGTGATCCTAAAGTAGAGCCTCCCTACAAAAACTTTTTGCAAGCCGAAACAGTGTAAAGTGGGGGAATGATTACCACTAGTTTATATAGGAAATCCTTTTGATCATCTGAGACCCTGAAATACTGACGATCGGATTGAGAAATTTAGTTATTGTCAATTTCTTACCTCTGTCCAACTTGAACCTGAGACCTTGAGATTGTTTGTTCTAACCATTGAGCCAATCTTCTTGCCCTTTTGACTCTAATTGGGTAATTTCGATTTATTTGAATTGATTGCTTAATGAGAATTTAAATTGGGGATGAATTCTCTTGCATCACTTAATATTGTTAAAGTCGTGTCCATTGTTCGAAGCTAAGTAGCTAAATGAAAAGAAAGAAGTGAGAGGTAAGTCAAGGGAGAGGGTCAAAAGAAAAGAAGAAAAAGAAGGGAAGAATCAAAGAAAGACCAAAAAAATGAGGAAATTGTTTTTTTTCAAAATAATTAGAAAAAAAAGAAAAGCACAAACATGAAAGAAAGGTTGGATAAGGGAAAAAAGATAAAAATTAAAAAAAGATGAAAACCAAAAAAGATGAAAATCAAAAAAAGGTGGAATCAAAAAAAGATAAAAACCGAAAAAAAGATGGAACCCCAAAAAGGCAAGAATGTCTAAAAAGATCAGGAAAAAAGGAAAAGGATAAGAAAGTGCAACAAAAAGACAAAAAAAACATTTTTTCAAAAGCAGGATAAATTTTTAAAAAATAGTTAGAAAAGACAAAAGTATCATTCAAAAGGAAGAAAAATTCAAGAGAAAAAAAATAGAGAAAGACAACATGAAAAAACAATGAAAAAGATGAAGGAAAAAAAATGAAAAATAATTGAAACAAGAAACAAAGAAAGAGATGAACATTAGATAAATGGACAAAAAAAAAGATTCAGGAAAGAAAAACGATGCCAGGTGGAAAAATATTAGTAAGACAAAAGGAAATAGATGACGAAAAGTAAAGACAAAAAAGATGAATAGAAAATGATAATAATAAAAACTGCATATCCAATTTCAACTCTTTTATTAGAAATCCCTGTGAATGAGTTAACTTGAGTTGAGAGAGTGAATTTGTCATCAGTTTGTGCATACACAACTCTTACTTATGCCGTCATAATGTCATCGGTTTTTGATGAAGTCATCTTCATTGTTGCGACAAATGGAAATAAAGTAAAAACTCAGTAGTAGGCGCCTGACACTAAGAAATGCACCTACACAGGCTTGAAACCTATGCAGAGAAAAATGGAACAACCCTAGCCACCAAAGGTGGTGAAGAAATCTATCCTTCTCCATGTGCAATTGTGACGTCCAGCGCTCATGATCTTATTGTTTTGTGTACAGACTTGAAATTCGGCCTCAGCACTCTACTGAACCTCTTCTAAAAATAATTATTTTGATCTTTTGGGGCTTTTTTTTTGACACCTTCATTGATAACTTCTAGATTCTCCTGTTTTTAGATGATTCTTAGTTTATCTTATATGTTTTCCAATGGAAAATGCTACTGATATCCTAAATAGAATTTATTCTGATCATATTTATTCTTCGATGGAATTTTTTTTTACTGGACTAGAAATTTTGATGCCACAGTTGTTCAATTATTAACTGTGATGGCAAGTCTTTGTATTTGATGCTTTTCATATTGTTTGCTTGTAGTCATACTTGATTCTCCCATTGATTGATTTGGGACATTTTACAAATATTTTTTTAGTTGATGCACTCGCTACTTTCTCCGGTAAACTGTCTCATATCAGTGCAATTCTTTGCATAAAATAGTTAACCCTTACTTCCTTCTTTGCAATTGTAATGAATATTTGTTCAGTGTGTCCCCCATTTCTTTCTTATACGAGCTAAATTGTCTTTCCTCAATTTGATCTTTGGTATAGTGTTGCTGTTTTACAAACCATTCGTTTTGAACACCTCATGTCTCTACGGTGTTTTCTGTGGGTCAACATAGGCAACCTTAACAATCTGAGTCTATCTTTATGACATAAATTTTCCGTTTCAGGTAACTTTTTTGTTGCTCTTGCTGACCAGCTCTCACTCCTTCAATATCTTTGATTTGATATGGGAACCAGACAGCAACTGTGTTCTTCCATATGACACCTCACCATTGATTTGTACAGTTTTACAAAAGAGTAACTGTCGAGTAACTTGAACGATCGTCTTATAGCACCAACCATCCTATTTTCCCGCTCAATTCTCAGTTTCCTGTTTTCATCAAAATCCAGCCTTGCTTCAATGCACGCACACACACACACCCAGATCCATTTCACTTTTCACATCATTCACGCTATCCTCACCAACGAAATATCTCCTTTCTACAGAGAACGTTTTTCTTGGTAGAATCAATTTCTTCAGTTTGTCAGGATAAAAGCTTAGAAGCCACTTGTCTGACCACAATGACATAGACTGTAGATCATTTTGCAGCAACTCCTGACTTCTTTGTTTGAAAAGTTGAAGGCAGAAGAAAAAACGTAACGAAACAAAAACAAGGAAATACAAGAAAGAGAACCGTTAACCTCTTTTCCTGCAAAAGAATGAAAATATCTCTCGATCAGAAACAAGTTCTTGGATCCCTCCCCAGAATTTGATCAATTCACTCTTAGCCCATGGCCGATTCTCTGCCAATGTCAAACGCTGACTAAAACCTGAATAAAATGAGGCATCAAAAAACAGAAGAGACAAATTTAAATTTACAAGTATTGAGTTACTTTCATTGGAATTTGAGGTTAGCCTTTATATTGACTTCTTTAACCTCTTCTTCCGCAGAATAATGGAAATATCTCTCAATCAGAAATGAGCTCTTGAATCTACCCCGGAATTCAATCAATTCTTTCTTAGCCCATGGCCTATCCTTTCACAAAATTTCATTGAAATTCATCGGGAGTTTCTGGAGATATTGTATGGACAGACGGACATGAGTGAATACATTTAGCTCTCCCGATTTCCTTGTCAGAGGACAAGAAAAAAAAAAGGATGAAAAAGACAAACGGAGGTAGATGGCTAAACGGGAGAAAATGAACATAGAGCCAAAAATAAAGGGAGAAAGATGAAGAGGAGAAGATAAAAAAAGATTTATAACTAAATTGATGAAGCATAAACAGAGAAAAAAGATAAAGAGAAAGAGACAAAAATTAATTGAAAAATACTTGAAGGGGTAAAAAGAGAACAAAAAATAAAAGATGAAAAGAAAGAAAATAAAAAGCAAAAGAACCAAGAAACTTGCCATCACAGTCAATATCTGAACGACCGTAGCGTCAAAATTTGAAGTCATATAACAAAAAATTCCATCAAAGAATGAATATGGTCAGAATAAATTCTACTATGACATCACTGTCATTTTCTACTGGAAAATATCTAAAATAAATCTTAAAAAATATTTAGAAACCTCCAGATTCAAGAGTATCTAGATATTATCAAAAAACTATATAAGGCTGAGAAAATTTTTAAAAAGCTAATTTTTTCCAAAAATAAAAGATGAAAATTTTCAGAAGTGGTCTAGTGGGGTATTGATGTCAATTTTCAAGTCTGTAGACAAAATGGTATGACCAGGAGCACTGAAACATGAAAATACATGCACATATAAAAAGAATAGAACCCTTCACCCCTTCAATAATAAAAAAAGGAAAGAAAATAAACAGGCAAACAAAATACTCAGGCTGCGTAAAATTAGTGAAAAGTTCAGAAACTACAGGTGCTCTGCTTCAAGGTGATTGCACAGGTCAATCGTTAATCAAGAATTTTATTCTCAAATGATCAATGTTTTACAAATCGAGAATAAAATTAAAAAATAGAGGAAAAAACAAGGGATATGAAAAATAGATTGCAAAAAAAAATCAATTAAAACAGCAAAAGCAACCATCACAATCCTTTTGCCTTGTGATAAAAAGAAGAAAAGTTAAAAACGATTTTTCTTGTATCTACACCACCATCCTTCATGATTCAGCGACTTCCCTTAAAGGGAGGCAAAAAGAATTTTTATTGAAAATCTACAAACTAAATGTATTTATTAATAATATATGAGAAAGTGAATCCGTTATCTGTTAGCATAGAGGAAATACTACCCTTATGTTAGCTAGGGCTTGTTCAGACACTTAGCAATTTGTGAATTAGACTTAGAGGTGACAAGTACCCAAAGCTAGAGTTTGAACTCTACTTGCCAAGTCCATTATCCATGCTGGTATCTACTCAGCCACCCCATACTTTCTAACTTCCCTCACAAGAGGCAGAAAGATTTTGCATTGCAAACATTATAAGCTGAACATATTTATCGATAAAATGTCCCGATTGTGGAATCAGAAAAATTGAATTCGATGTTTGTTAGCATAAAAGATCAAATAATTCTACATAGAATGCAGAAAAGACAAGGTTTTTTTCTACTAACTTATACGCAAGTAGGCCGGAACTGGGGTTTGGGGGACAGGTGTTTTAGTTGGCATGGGCCCATAATTTTCATGAAGGATACTCCCCTGGTTAAGGCAAATTGTATTTTTCTGTGTCTTATTACTGTACTATACTCTTTTCTCTTATATGAAGTTCCAATAAAATTGTTAGCCATTATCTTTTTTATTAATTGCTCTTGTTCTTTTATTCTGTTCTGTTACTTGTAAGTACATCATTGTACATTTCATGTACATGTATGTATCCATATATAAACCATATGTATTTAGCAGTAATTCGATGGCCAGGCTTTAGCAGAGCAAACTTGGACTTCAAGAATAAGAAAATCCCATTAGTTCCCCCAAAAAATGAGTGTGCAACCAATGCATCCTCCAATGGAGCTGAAACATGGAACCTAACCAAGAGACAGACCCCCAAAATGAGAACCATGCAATGTGCACAGGAAAGAATCATACTCAATCTTACATAAAGAGATCACAAGAGCAGCACAATATATAAGGAGAAAAAACAGGAGTCTGAGACATTATACAATCCATTAGAAAACTCAAATAGCAATGGGCTGGTCGTCTTGAAAGAATGGCAGACAACCGATGGACATCAGGACTCACCCCAGAAATCACATGCAGAATCAAGGCCTGCAGAATCAAGGCCAGCAGAATACAAGATGGAGACAAACTAGATAAATTCAAAAAATTTTGGCTCTGTGATGCCCATGATAGAGAGGTGTTGTGGATCCTGGGGCAAGTCAATGTCCAATGATGGATGATTAAAAAGCATGAAGAGATTGAAATGGGGCCTACAATTCCCGTTTAGCCTGTACCTTTTACCAACTTTGTATGGGCCAACAATGAATGTTAAAAAAGCCGAAGCTTTTTTCCATTAAAGTCTACAAATTTTCTTCTAGCCTCTTATCAGGCCTTAGAAAAAGGATCAGTCATGTTTCTTTGAGATTTATTTGCAAGATTTTTTCTAATTAAATCTACAAAGAGGAAAGAAAAAAATGAATGTGGAAAAGAATTCCAACCAGGAATTAAAAAAAAAATAGGAATAATAGATAGAATCAAAGGTTACTCCACTGCAGAGCTATAGTTATCAATCTAGTCTCTAAGATCATTACCACTGTCGTGGGTTTGATCTTGATTGGATGTCCCTCAATTATGGCCTTGTTTTGTTCTATGCTAAGCTTAATTAATGTCAATATGGTGGTGATCGTGATACAATGTTCAGCATGCTCATCTTGCTGGTCATTACTACTGTAGTAAGTATGGTCCTCACTTGGTGCCCCACAATTGTAGCCATTTGTGCCAGACAGAGCTAAGCTTGGTAAATATCTATTAAATACTGAACCATGGAGTAATGGTTATTAAACTTATTTGGCTGACCATTATTACTATTGTGAGTTTGATCCTCAGAGAATGTCATTGGATGAAGAATGAGAGAGAAAAAAAAAAACAAAAAGAGGGAAAACAAGAGAATGGAAGAGAGAAGCAGGAAAAGAGGAAAAAGCAAGATATAAATTCAGAGCAAATAAGAGCCCAGCTCTGTCAGATGTGTTCCATAACCACTGTTCTCCTTCTGTCTCTTACAATCTAATCTGCAGGAGTCGAGGCTTTTTTTTCCTGTGGTTCATTCAGTAATAAGTTAGTGGCTTTCTAACTTATTTATTTCGCCTTTCCTCCAACTCAATAGTCTTTCTCTCTCTGAGGGTAAAATAAAATTAGTTTTCTTTCTTGGCAGCTAACTCAACATCAACAGCATTCAATTTCCGAAAATAAATCTTTTTTGTATTTTCAATTTTTATACATTATAGATATATATATATATATATATATATATATATATATATATATCTCAACAAGACCTTATAAGGTCTGGTACTTGGATGTTGTGTAGCAGGGTATATTGTCTTCCAGGAACAAACCACTGTTGTTATACAGTGGTGTACATGGTCTTCAATGATGTTATGGTAGATGGTATGCCACAAAGTACCTTCCATATGAATGATAGGACCCAGTAGAACATTTCTCAAATGATCATGTTACCTCAACTGGTTTGTTGTTTTCATCCTGGTTCCATTGTTTTTTGTAGAAAAAATGACCTTATTCTGGAGAAAAAGACTCATCAGATCAGGCAAGCTTTTTCTTTTGGTAGAAGGTCCTGTTCTGATGCTCACATGCCTATTGAATACACTTTTAGGGATGAATGTTAGTTTAGGAGCTCTGACTGGCCTGCAACTACACAGCCCTACATGCAACAAAGATCATAGGAGCATTTTTTGACTCTTGTTCATCAGTTCCCATCCTTACAGAGAGGGAAGAATCAGTATATATATATGTATGATGGCTTGGCTCAGTGAACAGAGATCCAGGAAGGTTTTCTATGTCTTTTAAGACCCCAAGTTACAGCCCCTGTAGGTGAATAGCCCCAAAACTTTGTTGATGCTATGGTCCATCAAGGTGGTGCGAATAGCAGCAATGCCCTCAAGTCCTACGTTTTACAAGAGTTTCCTCCTCATGGCAAATATTAATCCACAGGATGCCAAATATATATATATATATATATATATATATATATATATATATATATATATATATATATATATATTGTCTAGAAAGCTTTGCAGCTTTAATCCCTGAATATATAAAAAATTAAAAAAAATTTCCAAAAATTTATGTCATTTCAGTCAATTATTTCCTGATAATTTTTAAAGTAATTCATGTAATTTTCTTCAGTGGTTTTTCTATTTTACTCAAAATTTGATATTCTGGTTCTATGTGTGAATATTTCTTGTTGGGATTATCAGTTGTTTTCTATATAACAGTTTTGGAGATTCAAAAGCAAAACAGTTATATCAACATGGCTCCCCAGCAGTGTTGATCGAAAAAAACTCCACCTCCTATATGTATTTATCGAAAAAGAATATGAGGAAAGGAATAACCAGGAACTTCAGACATTTAATAGAATAACAACAAATAGTTAATAACAAAAAAGAAATAAGTTGACAATGAATCAATTCACATACAAGTACAATACAATTGTAATACTTTTCACCGAAGAATGCATGTCCCCAAAAGGATACAAAATCAATCACATAACATTTACCTAGACAGTGAAGAGGATGGCTTCAAAGCAAGTTCATAGAAAATACGAAACAGTGACTCAATATTTACCCACGACAAATTGAAAAGATATTTACCGAGGACAGATCAGCAAGGTGGATAGCCATAGAAGCAATTCACTGCAAAAATACAAACCAATTTTCAAGAAAGCACTTAAAAATAGTGACAAGATGCAGCGAAAAAAAATGATCGAGAAAGCATTTGGTCTTCAGCACATGAATCTATTACGTGGGAAGTGTGAGTGGCCAAGCAGTTAACGGAACAAAGAATGTGATCAGTGAGCCAAGTTCAAGCTCCACCTGAGGTTTTGCGTTCACTTTGCACTTATGCCCTTGGAAAAGATATGTATCCATCTTCCCCCCCCCCCTGCCAACATATCATGAGCCAATGTGGCAGGTTAACTTAGGGAAAAGAAGCCTTTATGCAACAATGGACCTTGAAAAGCAGATAGAATTATCTGTTTTTATGCAGAAGATCAAGAGGCAAATGATATTGAGAAGGATGCAGTTTAACACCTTACAAGTGGAGGGTAGGGGTATCCCCAAGGAGGGGAGAATGGGGCATTTAACCCCCCCCCCCCAATCAGGTTTTCTCTCCCAGAGCGAGATTTGAAAGTTAGAACCTCAAAGAGGTTAGGGATTAAGGCATCACTATGAACAGTGACAGCTTAGAACAAGTCACAACTTGGGCACTCTCTAGTTCTTCAATGGCCAACCATCCTCTAGATATATCTTTTTGGCATCCTGTCAATTATTCCCCCTGATCCCCCAAAATATACACTCCCCAACTTCTAGAAGAGTGGCAGTAGATGCTCATGTTGTAAGAACATACACTCGTTTGCAATGAATGATACATTTGCGTCTTCTTTTATATACTGAACGTGCGGACGTTGCTATAGATAAAACTAATTTTTCAAGGTTTGCCAATGGCATCTAAATTTTGTGTGCCTTAATTTTTTTTCCTTGCCAGAGTTAATTACAAAATCCTATCTGGCTTTAACTTGTGAAGAAAAAGCCTTTATGTTTGATTTGTAAACTGAGTAAATCTCGCAGTTCAAAACACAGTGGAAATTATACAAAAGTTATTCAAGTCACTGCATATATATATATATATATATATATATATATATATATATATATATATATATATATATATATATTGCATTACATTACATAGGAAGTTATTTGAAATGAGCTCCTGTCATTACATGGTTAATATATCACTCAATTTAATGACAAGAGATCATTTCAAATAAGTTTCTATATAATTCATTCTGTTGGACCAAATAAGTCTATTTCTTAATACATGTATATATATATATATATATATATATATATATATATATATATATATATGTATATAGTAAGAGAGAGAGAGATAGATAGACACGCAGAGAGACGGATAGAGAGACTAGTTCACCCATGCCATAATTTTCGATGGCAGTATTTGAAAAATTTTGCAATCGCATTGTACTTACAAAAATACGAATAAACATTATGTTGCTCTGTATTTTCTTATTCATTCTTATGACATCAAGAAGGATACAAATTAACCCCCCACCAGTGGAGGGCTTGGGTATCCCCAAGGAGAGGTGAATGGATCATTTGCTCATACCCTCCAAGATTAGCCCATAACCAGAAGGAACGTAGATTTTTTAAGCATTTGCAAAAAAAAAAATGATGAGGGAGACTACTCCAATTAGAATTAGATATTCATCTCCCTTTACAAATGCTAGAGACAGAAAATATAGCTAATTAAGTGGCATATTATTGGTAGATTGTATGTAAATACACGCAGGAATATACGTTGGGAGAAAGAACAATCGATTGTATGGACATGTATATATGAATATATGTATAGAGAGAAAAAAAACAAAATATTGGTGGACGAACACATTTACCTTGAACAGGCAATAAAATAAGAAGAAAGCCATGAAAGTAAACTAAAACAATATGTAATGATTGACTGGAAATCAATTGGTATTAATAGAGACCTACTGAAGAGAATCTTGCCAATGGGCTTAAAGCGTAAAGTATACCATAAATGCATAATACCATCTATGACGTTCAGATGTGAAACATGGAGACAAAATGGAGAACTTACTTAGAATTGCACAGAGAGCCAGAGAAAGAGCAATGCTAGAGATAGAAAAAGATCAACATGGATCGGAGGGAGGACTACAGATAATTACACAAATAACTAAGCAAGAAAAATAGAGATGGGCTTGACAGTTAGCAAGAAATGACAGCAGATGGAATAAAAGAATAATTGATTAGTACCGACGGGACAGTAAACACATTAAGAAAAGACTGGACAGAAGCTGGAGTGATGAGATAGAAAAGTTTTCTTGTAAAATATAGTTAAGTTAGTGAAATTTTGGTTGTCATAATAGGAAATTGGAAAGGCTTGTGTCCAGCAGTGGACTTATAGCAGATGATGATGATTGATCTCCCCCCCCCTCTCTCTGCCTCTCTCTGTTTGCATTTATTTTGTGTGTGTAAATGGTCCGATGAAAGTATCAGCTCTGATTTTGTAATAACTTGCCTCAACTCAAAGTGATTTCATTTAAGCAAGAATGGTCAAATGTTCCAAGTAAAGGGACGTAACTCATTTCCCCAGTTTTTCATTCATTTAATTGGAAGATCTCATTTCTCTTTGATATTACGAAATTGAAAAGTTCAAAATTGGACTGACCTTTGTGGTAACGTTAATGATTTTGCCTCAGGCTTAAATGGCTGCTCTGCAATATAAAGGGTTCAGGATCAACGATCTTTCCAATGGTAACACGATCACATCAATCAATTCCTTCTATCCTTTTCTTATTAATTTTTTTTTCACATTATTTATTTCTTCTCTTTTTCTTTCTGAGAAAGATTTTGGCTTCTTTTTCTCTAGTCCATACCAAAAACTAATGTTCATAAATCTAAAGTATGGTAGCCTAAAAAGAAAAAAAAAAGGTTAGTCCTTGTCTATCTTTTGAGTTAGGTTCCAGTTCAGTCAAATTGTCAGATTTTTGCAACTCCACCTCGAGAAGAGGCTGATGCTGTAAATAGTTTGAAATAAGAAAGAATTATGAACAAGTCTGATTACTCACTTGATTAGAAACTGTCACTCAACCAACACCTTTTGGCAGTATGCCATGTTGTGGTTAATCAATTAGAAAAACTAGAAAAGGGGTGATCAATGAATAAGTTACTTCTCTCACCTTTTGTTTGGCAGAGATCACTAAACTAACTAATCACATTGGGGTAATTTAAGAAAAAAAAATTTCTTTATAGACATAATAAGGAGTGAATGTTTAAATTTTCAACCCTCTAGCTCGATTGGTGTGGCCTGTAAGCATGATACATACATACATATACAACCAGCCAGCCAGCCAGAAAGACCAACTTGAAAACTGAACGAAACCTATGTTGACAGTTTTTGTTGACAGTTTCCATTATAGGATATAACATTTGTGGTCTTTTTTCATTTGACCCAAGTTTCCATGACCAGTAGGAATCAGTGGTGAACCGTTGGGAGAGGAGCAGAGGTGCCCCAGGGTGATACCATCATAGGTGTGACACCATGATGACTACCTTGATTGTTCTAAAAAATATTCAATGTTTTGTGGATCCTTCAGAACTTTTTCCAAAGGGCAATATTCAAAGGTGCCAGGACAATGGGGGCAGGAAATAGATATTTATTTCTAATCACCACTGAATGAAATTTTTCTCATAACCACAAAAACATTTTCATTATAAAATAAAATCTCTGAACAATTTAGGTTCTCTATACTTTATAGGTAAGAAAATTTTTAAAAAGAACAAACTTTATTACTTGAATTTAGCAAACTTCCATGTTTAGTCAAATTATTTTCTTCTCAAATTATGAAATAAACAAACTGTTTTCTGATTTTCTGTTGAAGACCAAAGAATACAACAATGGTCTTGCATGAATCTAATTGAAAAGTCACCTGTTCTATTGTATGCAACCCAGTGTTGCCAAATTGATAATTTTTTGGCTAGATTTGGCTCAGTTTTTTCCGATTTACGCAATAAAAATCCATGATAGCCAAAAATCTGGCCAATTTTTAAAATAATTTTTAAGTTGACTTTAAATGAGAACATAAAACAGTTTTGCAATAAAGTTTGCTGGAAATTGAAAACACAAGCCAGTTTTAGCTATTTTCAGAAACAGTTTCAGAAATTGAGCTCATTTGAAACTTTCTTGAGCCCCGCTGCCCAGCTTTGCTCAATTTATTATTTCATTAACGAGTCAATGCTGCTATATATTTTGAGAAACTGCCTTCCAATTTGAAAAAAAATTTCATCAAATTAAAGGCAACTTAGAAAGGTAAGATATTCCTTTTCATTTTGTCCATCTCTGTATCTTACCATTATTTTGGGGCACTATCCTAGTTTCATTGTCCAGCCCCTTAGTTCATGATCAAAGTGTAGCATCTGTTCTCACATCAGCAAAACTGAACATGACATTGACTACCTATTTTCAACTTTAAAAATCAGAGTTGCATTTTAATTGTTTGTTGAATTCTAATTTAACTTTATGATTTTTTCAATTGACAAAAAAGAAACAAAATGGTTATATTCTAATTGTTGAGTGCTTTTCTTGAATTTAATAAAACCATTAAAACAATGATTTTCGTGCTGAACAATAATTTGATCACTAATATACAAAACAAACAATAATTTGTTCCAATACAGAATTCAATAATTAATAAGTCAAAATGAGTCAAGAAAGAGTTTTGAATAGTAATGATAAGTAGAAATAATTTAGCAGAATAGTATCTTTTAGTAATGAAAACAAAACAAACTTCAACTATTACTTCTTGTCTTAAAACATTTAAACCATCTGGAAAGAAACTTTATTTGGTAGGAGCATCCATGAAATACAAAATTCCTTTCAGCTTTTATACAAAAAAGAAATTTGTGTATCTTTTGAGGTATGTATACCTGTAGTAAAAAAAGGTTGCCAAGATTCTTCTTGAGAAGAGGGCAAATGTTTGTAGGGGAATGACCAGTGTTGTCAATTCAGCACTTTTTGCACAAAATTATTGCGTTTCTTATTTTGGCAGCATGAAATTTTTAGTCACTTTCAAGCCATTTTAGACGAATCCAGCCATTTTCAACTATCAAGAATAAAAAAAGCTGTGAGTTTTGGTGTTTTTGACACTTTTTTTTAAGGTCGATTGAGCATAAAATTTTTTTTTGTTGGCGGCATTGGGGTGAAACCCTGAATTATTGCCCTGGGTGATACCAACCCTGGGAACACCACTGGTGGGAATAATATGCTAATTTTAAATCATTAGACCTCACCCCCAGGGTTAGGGGCTAGGTTTCAATTTCATTTTTGTGTTAGGGACTAACAACAAAGATTTAGGGGTTTGTTTGTGAAAAATTTTGATGTTACTCTGAAATTTCCATTTTCAGCCTTTTGAGTTTAATACAAATGGTTCTTTATATGTCTATTCACAAGACAAGTGAATAAACTACTCTTCAGTTGGGGAGTTACAGATGGCCTAATAGCAGAGAGAATGAGTTCAAATTCTGTCGTTTGATTCCCTTATTAAAGGTATGAACACCACATTCCCTAGCTATGGGTAAATAGCAAAGCAGATGAAAACTTTTGCCCTGTAAGGCTGTCCATCTTGGACGTCAAGCTAGCACCCTGGCTCAATAAAAACCCACTATTGCTGCAAACGATTATTGGGTTTTCATGGATTGTTTGAGAAATAGTGACACAATCATAACATGAAGGCAACTTCAACAAATAAAGAAAGGAAAAGACAGAAATAGTCAGAGAAAAGGCTAAAAGGGAGGGTGTTGTCATCAACAACATCAATAGATAAATATATATATATATATATATATATATATATATATATATACATATATATATACATATATATATATATATATATACATATATATATATATATATATATACATATATATATATATATATATATATATATATATATATATATATATATATATATATATATATAAAGTCATTGGAAGATCTAAAAAAGACCAAGTAAAGGTGATAGTAAAAATATCAAAAAACATAAAAAGTGAAGATAAAAATGTCACAAATAAAGGGTAATAGAAACTTTTTTTTCGTAGTTTTACTTCTGTATTGACTTGACGTTTCAGTTTGTCTTTTGTATCTATGATCTATCTTCTCCCAACCCTGGAAACGTGATAGAGCGTCTTCGATTGGAAAAGACTGAATAAAGTTGTCTTTCTCCATCACAATGTCTACAAGAAATGAATGAGGAATTCTTTTCAATTACTTGTGGCCTTGTCCAAAGGTCAGAAGATTCTCTCTGCACTTCTTTATTGATTCTTGATCAAAGAACACAAATGAGCAAACAAATTGTTATTTCATAACAACCTTGGTGTCTCATCCTAGTGTAATGGTTCACGAGCAAGTCTGAAAAATCACTAATACTGAATTGTGAATTTGATTCTCAGTGAATACTTTATGCTAAAACTACACTACTCTTACTGAATAACAATTTCATATCAACCTATATTATATCCAATCTGGATTTATGTATTAGTTTGTAATGAAAATTCTATCCTTTTTTTTTGGATTGAAAATTCTAGCAAATCCTGCAACTACTGTCCGGTAACTTAGCAAACAATTCAATATTAGCCATATGAATGTTCCTCACAATTTGAACAAGCTCAGAAAAGTGCCAATAGGTGAGAATTTGGTCCCGCATCGCCTGTCTATAGTAAATCGCCAGCAACGTGCTGATAGTTTTGAATGACGGCATTCTCAGCAGATACTGGTGCCATTTTTGGACAAAGTTGTAACTGGGAATGAGAAATGGATCTTTTTTTCACAATGTTTAGCACTTTCTCAGTTGTTAAGTCATGATGGTAGACCTCTTCCTCAGCCAAGAAGCGGCTTTCATACAAAGAATATTTTATTGAATGTTTAGTGTGATATGTAAGAAATCCTTCCGTACCAAACTTTTAAGCAATAACCAAACTGTCTCAAGCTTCGGACAGAAACTTCTCATCCTTAGTGGACAAAGGCAGAGACTTTCTTCTTCACAACCATGCACATCCTCATTCTGCTCCGGTGATCAAAGATCTCATTCGACCGGGGAAAAATGATTTATCTACCATACCCATTATAGTCATTAAATGCTTAAAAGCAGAAGTGGAAGTTTTGATCAAATTTCGCAATTATGACCCAATTGCTAATTAACTAGTATACATGATACACTTACAATTAACAGAACAGAATAAAAGAATTAAAACAATTTATGAAAAGGTAATGACAAAGTTTTCTTCAAAATGTGAATAAGACAATAGAGTACAGTACTGAAATCATTCATCATCATTATCAGTCTTTTAACGTCTGTCGTTGGACATAGACCTTCCCCAGGATTTGCCACACTTCTCTATCATGGGCGTCACGGAGCCAGTACTTCCTGTACTTGTCTAGCTCGTCTCTCCATCTAATATTCTGCCGGCCTCGGTTGCGCTCGGGTCTCGGGGGATCCATGTCGTGAGTCGTGATGTCCATCGATTGTCTGCCATTCTTGCAATATGGCAAGCCCATCGCCATTTGAGATTTTTAATGGATTCTATGATGTCCTTAACTCTTGCCTTTTCTTGGATGTACTGTGCTGTCTTGTGGTCTCTCCATGTGAGGCCCAGCATTATTCTTTCATGTGCACGTTGCATGTCAATTAATCTATTTTCTCCACCCTCTGTTCTGGCATGCAAGTAACAGAACAGGGCTGTTTTATATATAATTTGTCTGCTGATCCTCAAAGTGAGGGATGTGAAAAGAAATACAACACTAGTAGCATCACTGACTAAAACATACCAAGTCTTTCAAAAACATATCAGACCTTTCAAAAATGTATCAGTCCTTTTGCAAATGTACCAAAACATGCAAAAACATACCAGAATTTTTCAATAACATACCAACACCTTACAATAACAAACTGGAACATTGAACGATATACCAGAACATTCAATAACATGTCAATTCAACCAAAAGCATACCAATTCTATACTATTTCATTATGTATCTAATAATATGATAATTATAAGTCAGTATACCACTTTTATTGAAAACTTTATTAAAAGAAAAAGGTTTTTAATTGATAACCTGCCGTATTATACTCTTTCTGGTAGATATGAAATCTCTTTATGTTCTTCATTTTCTTGATCCTAGACTTTGCAATCTCTCTGGTAGACTTCTCAGGGATTTACTTTCACTTCACTGGTACGCAATAACATGGACGTAGAATATTGACTGACAAAAATTGGAAGATAACAAGAAATCAATTTTAAAATACTAAGTAAATGAAAATATTTGGTCAAAAGATGTAGAATTTAGCAAATATTTCACTGTGTTACCAAACATTCAGACAAATGCTGAAAGTACCGAATTCAGTATGAACAAGCTAACTTCGGCAGCCAAGCTGAAAGCTATTCTAGTGTCAACAATGCCAGGTAATCTTGCTAGTTGGCTAAAAATAAAGCAAATAGGGCACAAGCAAGAATGACCTTACTAATGAAATGAGTCAATCAACTTAAAATGATTCCTAAGACAGGGATTCAACAAAGGTGAATCATCTTTAATAACAAGCTGAAGGTTTGAAGATGAAGGTTTGAAGATGAAGGTTTCAAGAAATCATTGGATAAAAAGCAAAAAAAAAAATCCATCCCAGTAACGAGAACATTAAACAGAGAGAGAGAAAAAGGGGGAAAAAAAATTCAAACTGATACTTTAAATCGAAATACTTCCCATTAATTTCCAACCTACCAAAAAAACAAAATGACTCCTTCTCTGAAAGAATTGATTTGCCCCCTTCTTGAGTTTGATGATATGGTGCCAGCCCAAGGAAGCTATCATTACCCTTACACCTGTATTGATGCTGTATCGACAAAAGAAGCTAATGAAATTTACAGCTACACCAAAAATGGCCGCCTCTTTCCTTTTTCCCCCAAAAGAATCAGGAGAAATGATTGCCCTAACTTCAGTGCCAAGAATTCTAGATTTAGCTTTGTGCTATAATCAGAATCAGAGTCAATTTCAGTAGGTTTTTTTTGTTTTTTTTATCATAAACACCCCTACACCATAGTTTCCAATAATAGGGCTGGATTAAGCTAGTACCGGGCCTGTAGCATATGTTATAAAAGGGTTCAAAATTGAGAAAATACTGGTAAATATTGAAGCACATACATATTTTACTTGCAAAATAATTAGATTTTCACATTTGCTATACTGGATAATGATACAACAAATATATCTGACTTTTCAGTAATGAAAACCACAGAATGCCAGATTAAGGAGGTTCAACCTGTAATATTACAATTTGATTTCATCTTTGTGCAGTGGCTATGATTTTAGTTTCAAATAACCTCATATTCAAGTGTTGTATATGTATCACATAGATATCACTCTCCCTTTAATTATATTATTTAAATGATAACTCCAATTAAAGTTGATAATTGGCTGGAATTGCCCAGTTGTTCATGAAAATTGAGGGCAATATACAGAGCATTTTCAAAGTAAGTGGCTGGGGGGCCCCCAGAAGTGACAAAAAGGCCAAAACAAGCAGTGGGGGACCCACAGAAATCATGGGGCACCCCCAAATCAGTTTCTGCTTAAGTGTGTGGGCTGGGCTTGGCAGTATAGTACTATAGTAATAGAACAAATGCAGAATCACTGAATTGAAATTGATCACTAGCTAGCATTTAGCACAGAGTCCTTGGAATTGTGGGGTCCATAGTATATGCTATTTTTGCAACATAGTCAACTTGGCACAACTCTATGAGCTATTTGTATGCATGTGCGCACACATTTTTTCAACCAGCACACAAAGGAAATTTAAGTGCGCACAAAAGGTTATTTAACTAAAATCATATAATGATAGATGAGTTGATTGAGTTTTGATTGAATCCTTTTCAGCAACTTTTGTAATAATAATCCGTGAATGGAGGATTGTTATTATTGTAATTCATTTGTTTTGACATTGTATCACATAGAAATGAGAAATGCTCATTGATGTTTTATTTAATGGAACAACAAACTGAACGAGATAGTTCAAAGTATAGAATGAAATCTTATTTTTAAATCATTATTTTGTAGAATTCAATCAGACTTGCACCTAATTAAAACATATCAATACAATGTTATAATGCTCGAAAGATAGATTATGCCAGAATTATCTTGAAGCAATTTCATGTTTTCATTTGCGCAAATATTCAGTGTACACATAATTTTGTTGCAGGAAAGAAAAATTTGCTCAACATAAGATTTTTGCACCCGCTGACTTATAAAAATTGGAAGGAACACTGTCAAACATGATTTTGAAGAACACACAGAAGAACAAAGAAAGTTTTCTCTTCCTGAGTAAAAATTCCAGATTTATATTATCAGTTGGTTGAGGATGTTTTCTTTGGTAAATTACACCTTCCACTCATTTTTGTCTTCTCTGATTTAGTAAGATGCATTCAATTACCAAAATATTATATAGTCAGAGACACACAGAGAGAGACAGAGAGATAGAGTGATCTGGCAACTTGATCTCAGCCTACCTGACTAAACTCAGATCATTCTCAACAGACAAAAGAAAATACATCAATAGGTTCCAAAATCTGATAGAAGCTGCATGGATCTGGCATTCCTACACTGTGATGAAAAATCAACAAAGCCATGTGTTATTGTGAGCTGCTGCTAGTGCAAAAGTAATCCTATTTTCACTTTCACTTTCGTATATTGAAGCAAAACAGTCGCGTAACACAAACTTCCAGAAAGCAGCAGATGTGTGTTTATAAGCCTGGTGCAAAAATAATTGCAGTTTTTGTGAGTTAGAATTTTTGGAAACTATTACTTTTCTTGATGGTGTATACCATTTTAAAGTGTAAATTTTGCTTCATTTATTTAAACTGAATGTTTTCTTTTCACTATTTATTCTGATTTATTTGAGATGAAGATGGAAATAGCAAATTTGTGCAGTTTTGTTATATAGGTATGTAAGCCAGTAGAAAGCGCTCATAATATCAACCAAGTATTTGGCCAGGGGATCGTCAACAAACGTATGGCTCAACATTGGTTCCAAAAAGAGTCGTGAAAATGTAGACATCATTTAGTGATTGATGTCATCCATATTGGAGGCCATTACTGAGGCTGACTGACTAAAAGCAACACTAGATGTTGTAGAGGAACTAAACATTGACTACTGTCCAACATTCGCACCAAAATGGAAAAGTAAAAAACCTTGACATGACGTGTTAAAGGCCCTGAATGAGAGGTAAAAAAGCTTGCATAACAATCCTGTGGAAATTGAATGAACTAGGCTATGATACTCTACCTCACCTGACTTACTCAACAGACCTCCAACTGACTATAGCTTTTTCAGACATTTCGACCACTTCCTGTGAGGAAAAGACTTCAACAACCAGACAGAGGCTTAAAACGCCTGTCATTGGTTCCAGGCCTTAAGAATTCTATGCTTCAAGAATAAATGGACTTGTTTCCAGTTGGCAAAAATGTGTAGATTATGAAGGTTCTTATTTTGATTAATAACTTTTATTTCAATCTGAGATATACTGCTTTCAAGTTGATGGTGAAAAACAGCAATTGTTTCTGCACCAACCTGATATATATATATATATATATATATATATATATATATATATATATGTATATATATATGTTGAATGTATGTATGTATATGTGTGTTTGTATGTCTATGGGTCTACGTTTGTATGTGCGTGTGTGTGTATATGTGTGAGTGTGAGGGTAAATGAAAATATTCCATTGGTTCTTTAAATAGCCAGTGTCTGTTTCAATTAACATCGCAGCCTGTTAACCTGACCGAGTTCTTTGAATATAAAATACATACAGAAATAGAAACCATCATGTGACTACATCTCTTGGTAGCATGCTGTGTTGGGGATGATCAATTAAAAAAACAGAAAAAAAGAGTGATCAATGAATAAGTTACTTGTCTTGCATTGTATTGGGCAGTGATCACTAAAATAGTGTGAATTTTCGGGAAAAATCACGAATGCCACCGGACATAAGCTAAAAGATCAAGATTAACCCATTTCCCAAATTGATCCCCTCACTAAATCCCTATTTAGGAGGGGAATTTTCATAAAATTGAAAAAAAATGTTTTTACCCGACGTAAAGAGCAAATGTATAAATTCCATGCCCTTTGACCAGTATGCATGATACATACATAGCCAGCCAGACCAACTCGAAAACTGAAGAAACCTATTTGGACAGTTTTGGTGACAGTTTTGGTGCACGGTTTCTATTACTTCCACATCTATGCCTACCCGCCTCCGCAAGCCAAAACACCTTAGTTTTATTTTATGGCAAAAGTAGCCCAATTCTACGGGTAATTTTAATGGTCAGTCGACTGATGTTTCCCATTAGCTTGACTGGTTCCGTGGCTAACAAGATAATTTAATTGGTTGCTGTCTATTTTGGTGCCATTGAGTCAAATTAAGAAGTGAGAATTTTGTTTTATTGTCTACTAATCAGATAATAGACTCACACTACATACATACACACTAACACATATTGGTGTACATCTATAAACTACGAATATATACGCATATATATATATATATATATATAGGTGTATGCGTATATATCCATATGGTAAATCAAAATAGCGTCCAGTATATATATATATGTATATATATATATATATACATATATATATATATATATATACTGGACTCTGTTCTGATTTACTACTTCAATGTGACAAAAATGTCCCGTTTATGAATCAAATCATGACAAGCCATGAAGAGTGGAACTAGAAGTTAAGAGAACGTGGCATAGTATTCCATCAGGGTAATACTGGAGATCATATTTCTTTGGTGAACAAGCAAAAATCTGCCAGATTCACCAGACATGGCACTTTTGGATTACCATTTATTCTGGTCTTTACGGAATTCTTAAAAAATGAAAAAAAATCGAATTGTTTGAAAGATTGCAGAAGGTACTGAGAAGGAATAAAAAGCTAAACATGTTGTTGAATGAAGTTTAAAAATGTTTTTATTTTTCACCGATTAAGATGAATGAATTTTTGGGTGAACCTACTGTATATTTCATTATCCTTAAAACTGATCCATGGTAAAACAGCTGATGATCCCCACTATAAAATTCAATATTTAAATCATCATCATCATCATCATCATCATCATCATCATCTTCTATCATCCATCATTGGATATAGACCTTCCCCAGTATTTGCCAGACCTGCTTATTGTGGGCATTGTGGTCAATACTTCCTGAACTTGTCAACTTAATCTCGCCATTTTATATTCTGCCGGCTTTGGTTTTGCATGGGGTCCATGTTGTGAGTCGTGATGTCCATCGGTTGTCTTCCATTCTTGCAACATGTCCAACCCATTGCCATTTGAGTTTTCCAACGGATTCTATGATGTCTCAGACTCTTGTTTTTCCCTTAATACATTGTGATTTCTCTATGTGATGTTCAGCATGATTCTCTCATGTACACGTTGCATAATTTTCAGTTTGAGGGTCAGTCTCTTGGTTAGATTTCATATTTCAGCTCCATAGGTGACTATCGTGAGGATACATTGATTGTAGACCCTTCATTTTTGGACTGATTGGATTTTCTTGTTCTTAAAGCTTGAGCTTCCTCTGTCCAAGACTTGCCACCCTAGAGTGATTCTTTGCTTGATTTCTGCTTCATTCAAGGATTTCATGGATATTCGTTGTCCTAGAAAGATGTAGTGGTCTACTTTTTCCAACTTTGCATTTTTGATCATTGTGTGTTTATTTCTGTTAGTTGTACATGACCTTTGTTTTGCTAAAGTTCAGGTGAAGTTTCTTGCTTTCTTCATACAGTTCATCTAGAATTAGTTGGAGGTCCTGAATATTTGAATAATTGCAGATGAATCAAATTCTATATATAACAAGGAATAACCTGAACACAGTACATTATCAGTGATTAGAAATTACCTAATTTGCATGACGTAACATCATAAGATGGTTTTTGACTGTATAAAATTCATGAAATCTCTAAAAAGAATTTCATTTTCATCAGAAATATGAAAAGTTTATGAGTACAATATATGTATATATATATATATATATATATATATATATATATATATATATATATATATATATATATGTATACTTGATGAACTAATACATGCACACACTTATACATATATATATATTATATATATATATTTGGGCAGTTATTTTTCTTCCATACATGTTTAGTAAGAAATAATAGACAAGTAGTAACTCCTTCTTGTTCACGAATAAGAGAGCATATTTTGTGATGAGATTGTAGATATGTCCAAAACTTTGAGAGGATAGAGCACTTATCAATATAAATAACCAAATTTAATGGAAGGTAGTGATTAAATAGTGGAAATAGAAAAAATCACACATTTCCACCCTGACTCTGGTATTCATAATGGCACAGTGCTCTATGTTTTCACAATTTTGGATAATACCTACACTCTTGGGAACCAAAATACGTTCATTTGTTTATAAACCAGATAAAATTGAAAAAGAAATTCCTCGTACGTTATTCTAACCAAACACACACACACACACATATATATGTATTAGGAAACAGACATATTTAGTCCAACAGAATGAATTATGAATTGCGTTATATTATATAAAAACTTATTTGAGATGATCTCCTGTTGTTACACTATTAATGTATCACTCGGCCGAGACAACATAGAAAAATTAATATTTTTCTCTTCTACTGATTATTCTATTCAGGTTGTCTTGGGCAAGTGATACATTAACCATGTAACAATGGGAGATCATCTCAAATAAGTTTCTATATAATATAACACAATTTATAATTCATATATGTACATATATATATATATTTAATGAGCTTATATGAAAATTTCTTGTCTACTTGGGCTCAAATGGGATGATCTGATTGGTTGATTTACCTTCCTACTATGGCATAACAATGAAGATTACATCATAGAAACTATTCAGTCTGCTTGACATGAGGTAAGACTTGAAAAAATCTTGAAATTAGGATACTTGAATTATTAGAAACAAATTACCTAATATATATTCAGGATCCTCAGTTCTAATCCATACATGAATAACAAAGTCATTTTAGACAGGATATATGCTAGTATGTATATTTATGCATTATTATTAAGGAATGGATATATAATCCAACAGAAATCATTATGTATGCATTGTATTACTTGGAAATTTTATTTGAATTGATTTCCCGTTGCATCACTGGCGACTGTTTTGCTCAATGGTAAGAGCAACGCTACATTATCGGTGGTAGGTTTCATTCCTGCAGTAGACTCATTTTCTTCAATTGTTTATCTTATTTATGCTGTTTTGGCCAGATGATATGTTCACCATGTAATAACGGAAGAGTGGAGTTGCAATATAATATAATGCATTTATAATATATATATATATATATATATATATATATATATATATATATATATATAAAGAGAGAGAGGGAGTGGGATACACAAAAACCAGTTATCTTATGACTTCTCAAACCAAAGGGCCTCAAAAGAGATAATAAAGTTATCTGTCAGAGATAAAAGATGAAAAATAGATAATTCTCTAATTTCCTTCAGACATGCAGAAAAACTTCCGACAAATTTTCTCTGTCTACGTCTTATCTTCTTGTTATGAGATGGAAATTCTTCTCTTTGGAATGGAGCAGTTTTGATTTGGAAAAAAAAAAAAAAATTCAGATCACATCTATATATAACGCTAAAAGTCTGATACTCTTGATATGTATGTGACTTCTAAGTAGCTGAAACGGTGCATTGTAGCCCCGGGGGGCATGTAATCAAAATACCCCATAAAATGCACAAAAAGAATGAGAAAAGGTTAGGGTGATTTGCAGCTAAATAATAATGTGGGGTCTGCATTTGTCCTCACTCCAACACATGCTATAATGACCGATTTGTCAGGTAGGGTACCATTGAATGCTTATTATAGTGTTGTCTTCCTTGAATATGATTTTTGTCCTGAAAAAATATAGCCATTTATTACAAACGACTTCTTCAAAGTACTAACCTTGGGACCTTATCTATTTCTCCACTTTTCAAAACAGTCTTTAAAATCTTCTTTTGGGATCACTATCAGCTGCCTCATTGCATTCTCCCTAATTAACTCCATGGTCTGAAATATCCCTTTCAACAGCAAAAAGATATGGTTGCTGCAAGGTTTTTCCAAAATATCCTCATAGAATATGGAGAATGGGCAGTCTGTGAATGTGATGGACACGCATTATACAAGGT
This sequence comes from Thysanoteuthis rhombus, assembly GCA_963457665.1. Taxonomy (NCBI): domain Eukaryota; kingdom Metazoa; phylum Mollusca; class Cephalopoda; order Oegopsida; family Thysanoteuthidae; genus Thysanoteuthis; species Thysanoteuthis major. The sequence continues at coordinate 7,288,077 of OY735228.1, read as the reverse complement.
CACTCAGAGGCATCTCACTACCGACTGAGTAAAATCTCACTACCGACTGAGTAAACCCACAGGAGAGCATTTGTTCAGTTATCTGCCATAAGGTCCCCTCTTATAGGTTGCCAAGTTGTATCAAGACTGCGTGACTGATTATGAATATATTCATATTCATGTATGTATATACATATATATTTATATATATGTATTGGTTGAATACATTCCAGTCAGACCTTATATATCATTTATTTAGACTTTTATTTGTATGAAATCTTCAAGTAAAATCAGTAACAATTGTACAATGTGTTGATATAATTGTAAAACCTTAAAAAAACACTGAACAAGAATGCTTTAACATGAGATAGAAGAAATGCAATGTTATTGTTATCCACATGTAACTCAATTTTGTCAAATAGAATTGTTCAGTTTTGCCTCTGCATTGATAATTTATAATCTATTTTATACTAAAATATTCTTGTTGAGTGTTTTTTAAGTTTTTACAAATTATATTGAAATATCATACAGGTACGCATCATTCTTACTGGTCATGCTTTCTTTGAAATTTTCATTATATGTAAACATGACTTCCTTGACTATAACTATATTGTTTAAAAAAGAGTAGTTCCTAGATGGATTGAAACCATGAATTTCTTAATAATAAAATTGACACAATAACCAACTGCACCAGAGAGACATGAATACTGGAGATGATTAATTTTTGTATATAAATCATTTGTCCCTTACTTTCGAAATCTCTCTCATTTCTAACTCTAAAACTTGTGTTATATGTTTACAAATTGGAGAATTCTTGTTTTGTTTTTTTTAGAAAAAAAGCATTCAAAGTTGAATTAAATATATATGGAAAGTTTGGTATGATTCACTTTAACAGCAGTTTACATATGTGTTGTGTTATATCAAATTTGAAGTGAATATTCTTTAAAAAATTGTATCCGGCATTTTTCAGAGCAATTTTTGTGAGTTGGTGTAATTTTTAAAAAGTTACGTGCAATAAAAGTCTCTGCTAGATGGCATGAATTATTTCAAAATTGTTATGACAAAATTTAAGTTATTAATTTGTGTAAAAACTTAACTTATTTAAGAGCAGGGTGCTGAATGTATCCGCTAGATAAATATGACTTATGATAGCTAAATTTTCACAGCAGCTCCTAATATAAAAATGTCTATTGGGTTAAATAAAAGTGTTTGAATGGTTTAGTAAATAAAAATAAGAGAGCATTTATGTTTCATTTCAGACATAAACTTTGTTGAACAACATTCTTACCACAGTCACTGCCGGACTGGGGAAGGAGCAAACTAAGCAGCTGCTTAGGGCCCCATAGCCACCAGAGGACCCTAAGCAATGGGATGAGAGCCCAAGAAGCTGTAAAGGGTACCCTGAAATAAAATTCTCCCTAGGGCCCTATTAAAGTTTTGGCCAGCCCTGACCACCATCTGATTCCACTTTGGCAAAAATTTTCAAATTGCACAACCATTGCCGCAAAGATCTCTTTTTAAACATGTACATGTGTATGTGTATGTATGTTTATATGATCATTTGTCCATTTGTTCCAATGCTCCTGGCCAAACTGTTTTGTCTACAGATTTGGAAATTGGCATCAGTACTCTACTAGTAAGCTTTTTTGACCTTGTCTTGGCCCTTATTTTGATGAGTTTATTAATGACATCAAGATTCTCCAGAATGTTTTGTTTCACTCCATTTTTGATGTTTTTCCCATGGATAAAACCAGTGATGTCATAAACAGAATTTATACTGACCATATTTATTCTTCGATGGAGTTTTTCACATGACTTCAAATTTTGATGCTACAGTTGTCCAATCATTGACTGTGATGGCATGTTCCTTTCATTTTTACTCAATGAACTGATCAAACTATTCTAGGCCATCCAGTAATCATGATAAAACAATTTATGAATATTTGAACTTCTATGAGATGATTGTTGTTTTTTTTGGGGAAAAAAACAATATTAAACTCATTTCAGTGGAAGAATTTGTTGTTTCATATAGGTGGGAGTCAGAAGATATTCTAGTCAGTAAAATTGTTACCTTTAACTGGAAGAATCCATTTTTATTGGCTGAGGAACAAGAAAAATAAATATGATCACTATTATAAAAAAACAATTATAAGATAGGATCAGATCAGTTAAAAAAATTGGTTTCTCCATCTTGTTTCACCTGAAACTTTTTCATTCTCTCAACTGAGCGGAAAGTAGGAATGTTTTTTGTTTTAATCTCAATCGAATCTGTTTGATGTAGAAAAGCCTTTCATCGTCCAATTTAGTGAGAAACGTGGGTTTGTGCTGCACTGAGGATCATTGTTGTTCTTGATGTCAGGGAGGCAACTGCACTGAATAAACTCTTTTCTCATACAGAAGAGTCTTCGCATCCCACACTGCGATGGTGATAAGTGACATCATCTCTTTTTTTAACAGCCGTAAAATAACCAAGATTTCCTCTCCATTTTGTATGAGAACAGATTTCTCTCTTCTTTCAGTCCTGTTGTGATTTTTTTTTTTCCTTTGCCAAAATCTCGAGGTATCCATTGAATATGTTGTCTTCTTCAATGAGAAAGCAAAACAAATAGTTATTAAAAGATATGGAAAGAGAAAATGATTTGGGGAAAAAAAGAAATTGGTAAAAAGTCTTGGTTTCAATCATCTTGGGTTCTGCAGAAAATTACTCAAGAATTACATATCATTTCATGAAGATGATTGTCAAATGTTTCCAGTAATATAAAATTGATGCTCTTTAGGAAATGATTTCTGTGATTTTTAGAAAAAAGGAATTAGTCTCTCAATAGAAACCATCACATGATCAACATCTTTTGGCAGCATGCTATGTTGGATTTGATCAATTAAAAAATTAGAAAAAAAGGGTGATCAATGAATAAGTTACTTCTCTTGCCTTTTGTTGGGTGGTAATGACCAAAAAAGTCTGAATTTTAAAAAAAACAAAAACAAGCATGAATGTTTCTAGACACAAACTAAGGGACCAATTCAGCATAAATTTACATTGCAAATTGACTCCCTCCAATAAAAAACCTTTTGAGGGGGGAATTTTGAAGAAAACCCCCAAACCTTTTCTCTAGTCATGAAAAGAAGTAAATGTTTGAATTTTCACCTCTTTAGTACCATGTATGCAAGATATATATATATATATATATATATATAGAGATAACCATCTAGCCAGTCAGTTAGAACTGCTTAAAAACTGAAGAAATTTATGTTGACAGGTGTGGTGACAGTTTCAGTTGACAGTTTCCAACATTTAACCCAAGGCTGAAGAGCTATTTAGTTAGTGCCCTTACACTGGCTACCACATCAGCTGTACCTGCCTTAGCTTCCCTTATCACAATTTACTCTCACAATATATGAAATAGACCTACAGGGGACAATCACCAGCACTGACATTGCTCTCTTCCTCATTCTCACTTATATCACCTGGTAATATCAAGAAGTTATCCATCTAGATACTGACCATGCTCCATGTTTCTCAACTGTGGTGATCACATGGGACCGGTATATCTTATGCGATTTAGTCGTAAGACTTGAGGCTGAAGAAAACAAGATTTAAAATACCGCAGGATGTTTTTCAAAGTTTTGTGAATGTTTAATCTAACCGTTGCTGAGTCACTTCATTTTACTCACAATAATCCCTCTCTGTAAATTCTTATCTCTCTGTCACCTAAGACTTTACTAATCCACCTACCTCATTCTAACTCTTTGGACTGTGATACTAGGTTACATGTGTAGGCTGCTGCATCTACCTAGGACAATGAAACTCTATGAAACGCACAAAAGAAGAAAAAATCAAGTGAAGAATCACTGTGGGGTGTCAAGCCTTTGGCAGAGCAGGCTCAATCTTTAAAAACAAGATGATCCTGTTAATCTTAAGAAGATGAGTATACAAACAATGCACTCTCCTGATAGTCACTTATGGAGCTGAAACATGGAACCTAAACAAGAGACTGACCTCCAAATTGAGGAGTATGCAACGTGTGCACGAGAGAATCATACTCAACCTCTCATGGAGAGATCACAAGACAGTACAGTATATCAGGGAGAAAACAGGAGTCCTAGACATCATAGGATCTACTAGAAAACTTAAATGGCAATGGGCAGGCCATGTTGCAAGAATGACAGACAACCGATGGACATCACAGCTCACAACATGGATCCCCAGAGATCACATGCTCAACCAAGGCTAGTAGAATTCAAGATGGAGAGACCAACTAGACAAATTCAGAAAATACTGGCTCCGTGATGCCCACTGGGGAAGGTCTAAATCCAACAACAGACGTAAAAAGACTTATGATGATGATGATGATTGAGTTACATAGAGCAAAAGATGACCAGACGAGATCAAAGGCACCAACTGACCAAAGTACTCAGTTTCAAGGGAAGGTTGAAAAAGGATGTAATTTCTATTTTCAAAAAATCTAAATTTAACAATATATTCTCTGATACTTCTCACTCACTCTCCCTCTCTTTCGATATATATATATCTATATATATATATCTATATATATACATATATATATATATACATCATTCCAACCAAGCTTTTCCAAAAACACCTGAATGTCAAAATGCCATGTCATGGCTGTGTTGGTGAAGTATATATCCATTTCATAAAGAATTATTATTGTAAATCAAGTACCCCTCAACACAATGGAAAAAGATATGAAGGTGGCTATTGGACTACACATGAGAACTTTCGAGGCTCTATGCCAAAATATAAGATTAGGAGCAGTGAAATGGATGGCCAGACAAGTGAAAAGAGTAAAATACGTAACCTATGCTTTTTGTTGTATGGTCAGTGATACAATTTATAATTTGAAAAGGAGATGTATAGGTATGTGGTTTGTGTGAAAATTATGTCAAATTATACTTTTTGTAATTTTTGTTGCAAATTGATGGTAAGTAGAAGGTATTGAATGATTTCAATTGCGAAATATGCTTACGATTGCACATCTTTGAATATAATGGAAGCATGGGCATCCGCTGGGGAGGCAGGTCATTTGTTTTCCACTGGAGGCAAAGTAGTTTAAAATTTGGAATCTTAAGAGGAGGAAATCAAGTGAAGAATCACTTTGGGATGTCAAGCCTTCGGCAGAGCAAGCTCAACTTTGAAGAACCAGATGATCCCAATAATCCTAAAAAGAAGAGTATACAACCAATGCATTCTCCCGATAGTCACTTATGGAGCTGAAACATGGAACCTAACCAAGAGACAGGCCTACAAACTGAGAAGTATGCAACGTGTGCATGAGAGAATCATGCTCAACCTTACATGGAGAGATCACAAGACTCCACAGTATATCAGGGAGAAAACAGGTGTTTGTGACATCATAGAAACTTTTAAAAAAACTCAAATGTCAATGGGCAGGCCATGTTGCAAGAATGAAAGACAACCGATGGACATCACGTCTCACAACATGGATCCCCAGAGATCACATAAGAAACCGAGGCCGACAGAACACAAGATGGAGAGATGTACTTGACAGATTCAGGAAATACTGGCTCCACGATGCCCATAATAGGGAATTGTGGCGAATCCTGGGGAAGGTCTATGTCCAATGACGGACGATAAAAGACTCATGATGATGATGATGATGAGTCAATAAAGGATAATGGATTAGTACAATTGTTTTGTGACCTCATCTTTATGTTCCATATAAAAAGAATTTTTTGTTCGCTCAGTTGTGTCACATGTCATCAGATCATGTGTCATGGTCAACGGTCAAGTTATAGGTATAACAAATAGGAAAGTGGATGATTGGAAATAACCAGACAATGAAACATAAAGAATGCGGCCACAAATTGTAACAATCTCTTTAGCTCCTTTTCCTGACAATACAATTCGTGTAATACGTGGCAAGGTGTGTAAGATGAGCTGGGACTGAAGAGACTTGAAAGTGCACAAAACTAACATTTAACAAATTGATTCAATAAATCCCGTGAGCAGTCTGTCATGTGCACATTGAACCTTGCAAGTCAGCAGCTGGTCTTAAGAGCCACCTTAGAGCACATGGGCATAGTGGAATGAAGCAGAGTGACCAGGTAAAATGATAGGACAGCTATCATCTGACAAAATAGAGCAATCATCACGTGTGTATGTATATATGTACGCAAGTATATATATATATATATATATATATATATATATATATATATATATATATATATATATATATGTAGGATTATAGATTGTGTTATATCATATAGAAACTTATTTAAAATGATATCCCATTATTATATGGTTAAAGTATTGCTTGCCTTAGTAATACATTGGAGTCTGTGCATCTGTATTTGACAGCGTAACTAAGAAACCACGCTGCATATCACCATGAAATTTTCTGTATGTACTAATGGGAGACCAAGGCATGTATTAGCAAGTTATTTTTCTCAAAAAATGGTCTGAGTTGATAATGATTTTGATGTGATTTCTATCTATCAACCTATACGATTATAAAAGTCTAATTCTGTTCATTTGTATGTATCCTCTAAGTAGTTGAACAGGTAAATTGTAGTCATAGGTATTGAATAAGGGTACCCTTGGAATGTACCAACTTAGAGAATTCAACAAAGTCTGTATGATTTGCAATTGATTAATAATAGTGTGGGGTCTGCATTTGCGCTTACCCTGATGACAACGATCTGATTTCCATCTCTCCCTCTATTTATCCAATACTAAAAGTCTGATTGCATTTTTTTGTATGTGACCAATAAGTAGATGAAATAATGCATTGTATCCAAGGTATAGAATTAAGGTACCCCTAAAAAACAGTTTTGATTTTTTATTGTTGTCAGAGGTCCTGTATGGGCATTCAGCAGGAACTAGCAAAAATCCTGGCAGTTGCTAGTTTCAATAAATCAATTGAAAAATAGATTTCTTTGTAATTTGAGAGGGTACTGTAGATCCAATCAGATTTTTATATTCATAAAGGGCTACAATTTAGGAATAACCTCAAAAATCTATATTTTCAACATCATATTTCAAAAATATGTAGAAGTATACAAAAAACGATTCTCCTCATTTCTGGAAGGTATTATAGATTGGGACTTGAGGGACCAGTTTTGATAAATTACTCAAATGATTTTGGGAGAGTATCATAGATTTGCTGAAATTTCTCTGTGAGTACATGGAAAACCAATTATAACAAATTTAAAAGTAGAAGTATCCGAACTGATGGAGGAATATGAAAACAACATGATGTGCAGGGTCACAATGTTTACAACTTTTCTTCAACATCTAAGCTTCATTAAGGTCTTTTATCTTCACTCTATTCAAAGCACCGAACAACCTTCCATACATACAGATACACATGTGCACATATGTTTGCCACTCTCTCTTTCTCTCTCCATGTATATACATACATATATATATATATATATATATATATATATATATATATATATATGTATTATGTGAAAGGATAAGATAGACATTGACAACCAATAGCAAAAGGAAGATAACAATTTATTATGAACCCCCCCCCCCCGATTACATGTCTACCAAAATAAGGGAGTGCCATCAAGGTGAGGAGGGCCATAACTCTGTACGGGAAACGTTTATGATTAACGGTTCGTCTGCTTTTTTCTTTTTCTTTTCTTTCAAGTTGAACAGAGTCTTTATTATAATAAAAAGGTCCTCTCACATCTTACTGAACACTAAAAAAAAGAACATCATATTTTTACTCAGCAAAAGAAAATTAGAGAATGTAGAGAATGTCATCAATTACACAGAGGTCTCCTTCAGCTCTGATGAAAGACCCCAAGGATGGCACCCCTTCCTTTGTGAAGGAGTCCACAATTTTGGCATCTGTAAGTAACCAAGAGATCATTGTAATTTCTTTTCTGCCTATCATTTCTTCTCAAGATAGCCATCTCTATGCAAAGTTTCTTATCCAAAATTTGTGTTATTGAATAATTTGCATCATAGGGACAGGAATCGTCTATTTTGCAAATGATTTTCAAATTATTCGTGTTATCTAAACGTAGCAATTCCAATTATAACTTTCTATAAAAAATGCCAACTTCTGTCGTGTCAGCCATTGCTAAGGTTTCCGAAGCTAGAGTACTCTTGACAATTATTATAATGCATTCAGATTGCCAAGCAATGGGCTTATATTTAATATTACCACCGACCAAAAAAGATTGTATAGACTCCTTGTTACCCCTCATCTTTCAGATTGGCAAAAGAGGCATCACTATATACTACTATCTGTGGATTCCCAAAGTTTCCTAAATTTTGAATGTCTGTCTGGAATTTTTCCTTTTTTACTTTCTCAACAGTTCTACAAGCCTTTGGCAGAGCAAGCTCAACCTTCAAAAATTAGAAGATCGCATTAATCCTAAAAAGAAGGGTGTATAACCAATGCATCCTCCCAATAGTCACTTATGGAGCTGAAACATGGAAACTAACCAAGAGTCAGATCTGCAAACTGAGAACCATGCAAAGTGCACATTAAAGAATTATGCTGAGACCACAAAATAGCACAGTACATCTGGGAAGAGACAAAAGTCAGGGACATCATAGAATCTGTTAAAAAACTCAAATGGCAAGAACGGTGGACAACCAATGGACATCGCGACTCACAACACGGGTCCCCCAAGATCACATGTGCAATCGAGGCCGGCAGAATATTAGATGAAGGGACCAAGCTGGACAAATTCAGAAAGTACTGGCTCTGCGATGCCCATGATAAAGAAGCGTGGTGAATCATGGGGAAGGTCTATGTTCAACGACACGGACGTTGAAAGAATGATGCTGCTGCTGCTGCTGCTGCTGCTGCTGATGATGATGATGATGATGATGGTGGTGGTGGTAGTGGTGGTGGTGGGGGTTGTGGTGATGATGATGATGATGATGATGATGGTGGTGGTGGTGGTGGTGGTGATGATAATAATGATGATGATAATGATGATGATGATTGTGGTGGTGGTGGTGGTGGTGGTGATGATGATGATGATGATGATGATGAACAGTTCTATTGACTTGGTTTATAGATGTTTTCTTGTTTCAGTATGGAACTCAATGCACTAACATCATAACCCAGATTAGGTTTTGATTATGTGGCAAGCCAATTTAATTGACCTATCAATTGTCAAGTGTCTGCAAATTCTGTAGTGGAATTTGCATCTCCCAAGCTTCTGCCTCTTTCTGCTGGAATATATTTTAGTTTCTTTATGTACTTGTCTTGTCAGAGTTTAACATTCTCCCCATTCTTTATAACTAATCCAAAGTTCTGAAACTCTGCAACTTCTTCAAACTTAGCTTGAAACAAATTATGAAGCCTGTCTATAACTCTGGTCTGAAAGACCTTCGACCCTGTAAAGCAGAATTCATCAACATAAGTTGCTATTATACCATGTAGTTTTGTTTCTATAATACTTTGTAAATATTTCCTGGTCATATTTTGAAGCTACTGATACTTCATCAATTACTCTCAGGTCAGGTACCAAGATCTTCAAGCATCAGTCAAGCCATGTACATATCTAAAGAGTCTCTGAATGTAACCTAGAGGCACGTTAGCTTCTTGAAGAGGCTCTAAATAAACTAATTGGTGAAACTGCTTGTGCATTAAAAATGCAGTCATCATGTCCATTAATTTGCATGTCTAACATATGATGCCATTATTACCAATGCTAGACCCTAGTTAAAATATGTGGGAGAATCATTTCTTATATTACAAGCATCTTTGTTCTGAAAGCCTCTCGCCACAAATTTAGCTGTACAAATTTATTTCCCATCAGACCTTCTATTAGTATAAACCCATTTTTCATTTGTATAAATCTATCTTTTATCAGTATAAACCCATCATTTATTTATATAAATCCATCCTTTATTAGTATAAATCTATCTTTTATTAATATAAATCTATCTTCTAACAGTATAAACCTATCTTTTATTTTTATAAATTCATCTTTTATTAGTATACATCCATCTAAAAATTTAGCTTTACAAATTTGTTTTCCATTAGACCTTCTATTAGCATAAACCCATTTTTTATTGGTATAAACCCATTTTTTATTAGTATAAACCCATCTTTTATTAGTATAGACCCATCTTTTATTAATATAGACCCATCTTTTATTAGTATAAATCCATCTTTTATTAGTATAAACCTATCTTTTATTTGTATAGACCCATCTTTTATTAATATAGACCCATCTTTTATCAGTATAAATCTTTCTTTGATAAGTATAAATCTATCTTTTATTAGTATAAATCTATCTTTTATTAGTATAAATCCATCTTTTATTTGTATAAATCTATCTTTTATTAGTATAGACCCATCTTTTATTGATATAAATCTATCTTTTATTAGTATAGACCCATCTTTTATTAATATAAATCTATCTTTTATTAGTATAAATCCATGTTGTGGATATTTTGGATTGACTTTGATCTGGTACTTGAGTATAAACTTGATTTTCAATCCAGCTTTGGAGTTCTGCTCTCTTTGTCTTGTCCAGATCTTAATTTGTCGAAGGAAATCATTACATTTTCCTTACCACAAGACATGTATTCAGCTTCTCTTGTTTGTTTGACCTCGTTTGCTTGCCTTTCCCATCTAAAATGATTCACCCTGTCCCACAACCACATTCATCAATATTTTGCTTACTCTCCACCTGCCCTGCTTATAACATTCAATTTTCTCCATTCTGGATCTTCTTCATTTGAAAGCCTCTATATGATAGTTTGTCTTGGTTCGGGAAGCTCAATTGTCTTTGGAGTAGATTTATTTGCAAGCCTACATTTAATAGTTTGTCCTGGTTTCGGAAGCTCAATTGAATTTGGAGGAGATTTATTGGCAAGCTTACATTTGATAGTTCATCCTGGTTTTGGAAGCTCAATTGAATTTTGAGTAGATGTCTGTGTTCAACCTCTTGCTCTCATAGTCTGATGCTGCCCAATATTGTCATCCTCTATAAGGGTTTCCAGTTCATCATCCAGATCGTTCTCTTCATAATTTGGTACTTTTCAAATTTCATTATACTCTTTTCGTGGGGTGGTGAGTTCATTTTTCTTGTTATCTTCTGAAGAACTTTGGTATGCTTCAGGATACGGCACTAAACAAGGTGGATGCTGTCAAATATATGTGCATCCATGTTTAACAAGCACTTGCTTATTCTCCCTCTGAGACTGTCATAGGCTATGGGAGTCCCTGTATGGAGCCATCTATCACACTAGTTTCTTTTATTAAAAACCACATCACTATTTTCGTAAGACCATCTTGAATAAAAGAGCTATATATATATATATATATATATATATATATATATATATATATATATATATATATATATATATAATCAGCAGCAGCAGTTGCTGTGAGCCCACTGCTGCACAAAGGCTTTTCTTATCTTCTTCCATGACAACCTTGATTACACTGATCTTTGACTTGTCTTAACAGCAAACCTTTTCATCTCATCCATTCATCTTTTGTCTGGTCTTTTCCTACTAGATTCACTGTCCCATGGGCATCAATTATTTAGTCTTTTGCTCCGTCTGCTGTCATTTTTTTTGCTAACTTTCAAGTCCATCTCCATTTTGTCACTTTTTTAATTGTATGATATCTTTCACTCTGGTCTACCCACGGATCAATGTTTAACTTTTTCTATCTCTTAGAGTTGTACTTTGCATTCTTCTCTCCATGGCTCTGTATGTGAGGCTAATTGGGCTCTTGGTTTGTTTTTTAACTCCCATGATTCACATTGCTGGTATCATGCATTCATTGTACACTTCATATTTTGTATACATTGGCAAGGTGCTCTTCAACATGCCTCTATTCATACAAAATGCTTTCCAGCTGATGCATCATTTCTATTTAACTTTCATGGTTTTTCTCTGACTTGACAGGCTGACCTAGGTAAACATATTCATAGAACTCTTCTAAAGCCTCATCCTTTATTCTCATCGTCTTTTAGGAGATTTTGTTGAACATTACTTTTGTCTTTGTTTTGCTCATTTGTAACCCTACCTATTTATCTTCCAATGTAAATCAGTCAACATATTTTTCAATTCTCCCATTGCCTCTGTTGACATTGATACATCGTTAGTGAATCTAAAGTAGTTCAAATATTCTTTGTCTATCTTTAAATGCATCTTGAGAATATCTCACCAATTTTGAGGAAATTACTTCTTAATCACTATATATATATATATATATATATATATATATATATATATATATATATATGTATGTATTCACATGGCAAATACCAATAGAGACACATTTTCCATCTCCAAGAGGTTATTGCAAAAATGAAATATAAAATCAACGCATTTTAAAATCTAAATAAATTTAAAAATTACTCCACCTATTTTTTTGTAAAATCTTGGATTACCAACACTCATATTCACATAGAATATGACAATGTAAACAGCCCCCCAATAACACACTTACAACAGCACACGCTTACTCATGCTACATACCCATGTACATTTTCTTAATAACAGTCACTAGACTAAAATGCATATACACACAAAACCCTTATCAATTTCACTTATGCGCAAATGATTTCAACTTTGACACAAAGACATCTACTTTTTCACCAATGAAGATAACAAATTTAAAAAAACAATAACCATGCGTCATCTTCCCCCGCTCCAAACCATGTTATTTTGCAAAATTTATCATTTTTCCAATTTGCCGTTTGACAACAAGAGCAAACAGTTTCTTGAAACATGTAACGGAAATAAACTCAATCCAATTTAAAAACTTTCGTGTTTCCATATTGTCTATTAAATTCACCATTATGTTGGATAAATCTCATCCTTTTCCTTAAGAAATATTTTTATACATATATATATGTATATATATATATGTATATGTACTTAGATATTTACACACACACACATGCACACACATACATATTCACATACATACACGCACATATATATATATATATATTATCACATAGAAGTTTTTGTCAGGTTTCTTTCATACTAGAGTAGACAGAAAAAGAGGAAGAGGGTAAATCAAAACTCTACTGTGTATAGGTGTTTGTATCTACATCACTACTACTACTTCTACTGATGCTGATGTCACAGTAGTATCACAGAAAATAATTCCACTAAATGTAGGCATCTCTGATATTTCATGAATAAAACTGATGTTTTTCTCATATTGAGAAAAATTTGTTTTCACCCCCAATTCTATTGCCCGGGTGTTTTAAAATCATTAAAAAAATTAGTAAATATGAAGAGTAGTAGGATAATATTTTTTATGGGATATGTTTTTTTGTTTGCAATACATACATTTATACTAAAGTATGTATTTCTATAATTTATTCATACATGAATAATACTGTTATTTTTTATGGGAATTATTCGAGCATCTACATACAGTGCCAGCCCTAGGCTTCCTGGTGCCTCTGGCAAGCTGAACTCCAGTGCCCTTTAAATTATAGTATTATCTTATTCATTTATCTACTTTTGACACACCACTCATTCTCCCTCCCAAGCTCCAACTATTGTGAGCATCCTATCTTACCAATAAGCTAAGCCTGATTGAGTTTGTTGTCTGTCTGTCTTGAGAATTTCTTTTGCCAATTTTTACTTTCACCATAACAGGAAGAATTTAACTGACAAATATTCCTGAAAAATCTCATTCCACGTCAGGGAATTTTCTCATTTTGACTATTTTTATTCTGTTTAATTTACTCATTTCTCCATTTGTATTTGGCAGTTCCTACTGTCTCAGACCAATGAGTGGCGCCCCCTTAGCAATTGGTGTCCTAAGCGACTGTCTGTGTTGCCAGTACCTTGGGCCCACTCTGCATACATAACACTTTCACATGATGACCTCTGAATACATTTTTCTTTCAGGATGGCCAAACTTATCTAATCGACTCTTAAAAGTCTCACGACACACAACGATCAGTTATGTGAGAAAAAAGTAGGAAAGAAAAAGAATGATATCAAGAAAAGATTACTTATTCCCATTTCAGGGAATTAAAGAAACCCATGAGTCAAGCTGTAGCCATACATCATTGTTTTTGCTTCCTTGAAGATAGAAACAACTAAGAGATTAAAGAAAGAAACCGAATTGGTTTTCAGAAAGTAAGTAAGTACTACACATTGCCTCTATAACATTGCATAGTAGACGCAGATTTCGATTTTTGCTTTTCAATTTTTTCCGCAAAGGTAAAAAAGTATCGTGGGGCAAATTTTCGACAACTAAAGAGTGCCTGTGTGTATAGTCTAGAAAGTTTTACAGCTTTGATCACAAAATATGCAAAAAAAACTTTCTTCCAAAAATTAATGTCATTTCAGTCAATCATTTCCCAGTATCTGTGAATGTAATTTATGTAATTTTCTTCAGTGCTTTTTATATATTACTTTGATATTATGGTACTTTGTGAGAATTGTTGGAATCAACAGTTGTTCACCCTGTAACTGTTTCATGGATTTAAAAACAAAACAGTTATATAAACATGGTACCCCAGCAGTGTTGATCAAACACCATCTCTCTTTCAGCTAAGATTTTATCATTATATAGCTTATGTCATATTAATTGTATTTTGGTATTTCATATCAGATATCATCATAATAAACCTAACCAAAAGACAAACCCGCAAACTGAGAAGCATTCAATGCGTGCATAAGAGAATCATGTCCAACCTTACATGGGGAGATCACAAGAGAGCACAGTATATCAGGAAGAAAACGAGAGTTCAAGTCATCATAGAAACTATTAAAAAACTTGAATATCTCCAGAGACCACATGCAAAACTGAAGCTGACAGAATACAAGATGGAGAGTGAAACTCGACAAATTCAGAAAATACTGGCACTGCAACGCCCATGATAGAGAATTGTGGCGGATACTGGGGAAGGTCTATGTCCAATGACAGACAATAAAAGACTGATGATGATGATGATCATCATCATCATAATGTATTATGTCATTTTATATGACACATTATTTGATTTTTTGAAGCAAGGGCTCACTTACATAGGTTACTCAAAAAAACGTATTTGACAATGAGGGATCAATAAGTATAACCACAGATATCACATAAATGTGCTACTTTCATTGAGTGTTCACCCATGTGAATATTGAATTTTTTGTGTTGATTTTGATGCAAATTAACTCATACATATGTGTGTATGCATATATGCGGGTGTGTATACATATATATATATATACATATTTATATGTATATATATATATATAAAACTTTGATTTGATTTACAAGCAAAAGCATTATTTTCCTAATATTCTAATGTTTAATCTCATCATTTTCAGAAGAGTATGTCACATTGTATTATCAGTATTGCCTGCTTGATCTTATTATCGTTGCTTTTTATCATTACACTCAAGGTCTATTAACATTTCATTATTACTATTACTGTATATACTTTTGTAGAAGTCAACTTCTATATTTTGCCAAAAGAATTGGATTTTTCTATGTAAAAATGACCCCAGTTCTTTCTGGACAACAGATCAGCATTTGTGAATCAAGGTACTTTTCTAAACATAAATGTTATGATGAGAAAATTTTTATACTTTATTATGTACTGATGTATGCATCCAAATACATTTCTTACTAAATACTTCATTGAGAAATCATAAATAAGGCTGTGTTACTATTATAAATGCTTGTGATTACGTTTAATATTGACCTCTATTACCTAGACAAACCATTGCTCCTGAATCTAGTGGTGATGTGTATTTCTTAGGAAATGTTACATTTCTGCTTTGACTACTTATCAGTACCGGTTATATAAACAGTATTGCAGTAAGTAACAATAATCTACTGTAATCAAAAACTTTAAATTTTGACTTAGCTAGTTTGCTGAGCCTGATGGAGTAAAAGAAAAAACTGTAAATATTTATAAGAGTCTCATTTATGTGTTATGTTAGTTGGATGTGTGTTTCGATGCAGAAACATTGATATTATTACTGTTATTGAATATTTTTTTTTTATTTATTGAGAGACCATTTGAGTTTATGCTTATTGATACAGCATTTTGGATTGTTATGTGAATTTCAGCCAATCAAAAGAAGTATGTATATTATAGTTGACCCCATGAGTTTGACCACAAAAAATATCAAAAATATTTGACTTTTATACAGGCATGCACAGTATTTCATTATCTGTTTTTCTTCCTTTTCTCGTATATTATGAGATCTTGGCTAAAATGTCTCAGCACTAGCATCTCATGATGTTTGGAAGAAGCAGAGAGTAGGTGAGTGAACACTTGAGTAAATCACTCACCCATAACTAACTTACCTGACCAGACTCTGACAAAAAAGCTGTGATGTCCTTTTGACAACCTTCTCACAGTCAAGTCATCGAGGAAAAAAATGATACATCATTTTTTCCTGTATAATCTTCATTTCTATTTATTCTATCATGTACCGTGAGAATTTGTGGGAGGAGCTGGTGGTCAAAGGCTTGGTGGGTCGCCTCCGTGATGTACAGGCTATGGGGCTTGAGTGTCCCTGTGGCGCTCTCAATCCAACACAACGAAGTTGTCGTCTTGCCTGGACGCCTGAACTTTTGACATTGTAGGCTCTGAATGCTGATTGGTCAGTTGCCTTTCTTATCAGGTGTCCGAACCATTGATGCACACCCACAAAAATGACAGGAATGAAGACAAATAATCTTTTTTACTGACATCCACGTCTATAGTTTTTTAATCATGAAAAATTACTATTCTCTTGAGAATACATTCTCAGACTCTCTGGAGATTTTGTGTTGCTGATGGCATTTCAAATTGGTCATGATTTTATATTTGTTATTCTCCAAATCTATAGAACACATTTTTTTGTTCAGCTTTCTGTGTATTACAGAAAATCCAATCAACGAGTTAATTTCATTATAAAGAGAAATGTTCAGATTTGTTTGTTTCACTTTCTTTAATTAACAAAATGTGTTTTCACCAAGACACAGAACAGAATTACTCATTAATTTCCTACTAGATGTTAACTTTATATGGTGAAACAAAAAGATAATGGTTTAGCTAATCTGACAGAGTAAGGGTCCAGTTTAGCATTATACTCACATTATAAATTGGACCCTCTCTAAAAACTTTGAAACTTTTGTAATTTTCAAAAATTGTCACTTAAGTTAAGAAAATGCTCCCTCTACATAATCTGGACCTCTAACTGAATGGAATAATGAATACTTTTCTCATTCCAGATGTGGTCTGCCATACCAGATTTCTCTACCTCTCTATTGGCTATGACTTCCTTATGTTTCTCGAGTCTGATGGCTTTGAATGTTTCTGATTCAGGAGACATGAGGGGAACCACCAGTTCCATTACTCCTTACCCTCTCTTTGACAAGGTCTTAATAATCGACGGGGAGTATCAGTGGAGCGAGAAGAAACTTATACACCTTACAGAGGCTGAAGAATAGATTGGCTGAAACATTGTAATGATGATATGAAAGATAGGATTCAATTGACCAAACAAATACTATTGTATCCATAAAAATCATTGGATTGTTTATGTATTGGTAACTTATATAAATATTTATTTCAGTATAGATATGTTAGAAACAGTCAATCAAAACTGTCATCAAATCTATCAACATAAGTTTCTGCAGTTTTCAAGTTGATCTTGCTGGCTGGTTATCTGGCTGTGTATTTATGTATGTATGCATCATGTGCACAGGCCAATGGAACTGGACGATTGAAAATTTAAACATTTACTGATTATGTTCAGGTTGTACTGATGGAGCAAGAGGGCTGAAAATTTAGATATTTAATTATTATGTCTAGAAAGGAATTTTTTTTATTTTATTTAAGTTCTTCCCCATCGATCAACCCTTTTTTCCAATTTTTTAATTGATCACCCCAACAAGGCTTGCTTCCAAAAGACATTGGTCATGTGATGGTTTATATTGAGTGACTGACCAGACCTGTCTATCTCCAAGTTGGGACATTGAGTTGCTGACTATAACTCTACTGGATTCCATGTGAATCTTCAAATATAGTACACCATGTCATTGGCTATTTGTCTTTTAGCTCCCTTCCCCTTGGGAGCAGGCAGCCTTGCATTCCCTCACTTCTTTCTTTATTATCTCTAAACCACTGCCAGCTAATAAAGAATTCCATTGAATAAAAATCCTTTGAAGTGATTCTGTACTGTATTTCCAGAGTCATTTGGTTTAATAATCATTTTGGTCTCGTTCGTATTACGAATGGAAGATGATTAACGAATGGGAAGAGAGAAAAAACATGCGGGAGAAAAGAAAATTCGATCCGAGATGGAAAAAAATCCAATCGATGCCAATTAGAAGAGAAAGGTTTTGTTTTTTATTTTTTTTTTACTTAATTTCTTTTTTTGTTTTTTTGTGGACCTGGATCGTGGGAGAAAGATAGTCATGTTGATAGATGTGTGCACTTTAAAAATGAGATAAATGAGGCAGGTAGATCGATAGATAGGTCTGGTTGGTCATTCGATAGAAACTGTCGCATAACCAATGTGTTTTGGCAGTATGCCATGCTGGGGGTGATCAATTAAAATAAATTGAAAAAACAAATGATCAAAGAATAAATTACTTCTCTCGCCTTTTCTGTTTTTTTCCAATTGATTACCCTCGACATTGCATGCTGCCAAAAGACGTCACTTACATGATAGTTTCTATTGAATGACTAACCAGACCTGTGCATTCGTATGAGTGTATCAATTAATAGACACGTTTTTTCTTTATATATGGATATATTTGAGAGCGTTTTTGCATGTATAAATATATATATATGTTATCATTTATCCATTCAAGTATTTTCTAAGGCTTTTTATGAGTTTATGCACCTTTACAGTTAAATTGTTTCTTTTATCACAAGAGAATGATTTTGATTTTGAATTCATGAATTCTCCAAGAGAGATTTCAATGCCTTAAACTTGTAAACTGGGGTTCAACTTGAAAGATAAAGAAGGATAGAAGAAAAGAAAGCAATGATAGTAAGATGGTTTTAATACTAGTAATAAAATAATAAGGGCCAAATTTACCTCAAATACGAGAAAGAACAAAGGATTGAGAAAGATAAACATAGATATGAGAGCAGTGCAAAGTAAAAGATATCACAGAAGTAATTAAACAACAACAATGGAGATGGGTTTGACATGTAGTAAGAAGGGAAGATAAATAGTGCCAAGGGATAAAAAGTGCAGTAGGAGAAGACCTGACATAAGATGGAGAGATGAGATAAAAAAGTTTGCTGGAAGGACATGACAAAGGTTAGTACAGTCTTGGTTGGCATGTAAGGAACTGGGAAAGGCCTTTGACACATGATGGCTGCAAATGCTGATGATGATAGCTGGACAATAAGGGTGTGGTGAAGGCTGGTTATCCTGGGTTATTCTTAGTTATCCTGATCCAAGCTCCTTTCTTTTCATGTTCCAAGCTCCTTTCTTTTCATGATCCAAACATGTTCAAGGTGATTTTGTCATCAATACAATACTTGCTATTCTCTTAATATCAAATTTACTCTACACCCACCCATCCGGGCCAGTGATTACTAAATTTTCAAAAACTTAAGGACCCCTTCTATAAAGGAAATATTCTGGAGGACCACTATTATAAGAATACATTTAATGACAAATTAATGGTCTATAATAAAAAACAATTTTTGACCCTTAAAAATCATATCCATTTGAAATAGATTACAATTATTTGAATTCTGATGTATGGTACAAGTCAGAGTACAATAATTATGTTTTTCAATAGCTGATGGTGGACCATGGTGTTTCTCTTTCCCAAGATTTACAATGTCAGCTTCCGAGGAAACACTGCGGACCCCTAAGCATTATTTGGTGGACCACCTGTGGTCTGAAGACTCCAGTTTTAAAAACACTGCCCTTAGCTATCTACAAAGGATATCAAAATGTTTTTTTTTACGATATATCAACCAATGGAAAATGAAATGGAATTGAATGCAAATCAAAGATACATTTTTCAGATATTGGAGAGATGGCAGCTGTGATATTCACATATCATCATCATTATCATCATCATTGTCAGTCTTTCATTGTCTGTTATTGGACATAAATCCTGCCAGACTTCTCTATCATGGGTGGCAAAGAGCTAGTACTTTCTGAACTTGTCACAGTTTTGCCTGTGATCTCTGTAGATCCACTTAGTGAGTTGTGATGTCCAGCAGTTGTCTGACATTCTTGCAACTTGATCAGCCCATTACTATTTGAGTTTTCAAATGGATTCTATCATATATCTGACTCCTGTTTTCTCCTTAATACATTGTGCTGTCTTGTGATCTGTATGATTCTCCTATGCACACATTGCCTGGTTCTCAGTTTGAGGCTCCATCTCTTGGTTAGGTTCCATGTTTCAGCTCCATAAGTGTCTATTGGAACTTTAGTCTTTAATATCTTGTGTTGATGTGAATTTATGGCGTTGCATATAGGAAGTATGTTTTTCAAGTTCAAATTAAATAATACATTCAATATCCTTATATCTTGACTGAAGAAATGATATAGGATTGTATTTCTCATTTTAATCCCAGAAGACTACAAAGCCTTTGAGTCTTTTGTTTAGATCAACATGATAAAGGATATGAATGTTACCCATAAATATCTTTGAAACATATATGGATGGCCATTTGAAAATCAATGAATCTCATTATTTTGCATAATGCCATTTACAACTGTCCAAAGGAAATAAAATAGTACATGTTTATACCATTATGTATGATATGGTTGGACTATTTTGTTTTGTTTTGGCTGTGTACCCTCCAATCTTCATCGGGTCTTGTCGGTTCTAGAATGTAGAATCACTACTCAGAGCGTGTACTCGATTGGACTGGACACATCATATCCGTTTTTTTTGTATATCCGGGTTGTGTTATCAAGGTACTTCTGAGTTTCCTCCCTTACATTTGATAATCCTTTTTTTTGTTTTTTCTAAAAATCTCATAATAAGGGGCTCCCAGATACTATTGATATCAATGCTCGGTCGGCTAAGTGGTTCAAGTGATAAAATTATGTGTGCAGCTTCTTTCAATCGTCACATTTGCCAATAACTCTCTCTGTCAACAATTTGTACTTCACCCCATAAGAACCAGCACCCACCCTGCTCTCTCCAATTGTGGTCCGCCATGCTAGATTTGTATGTGTCATTGCATGTTATGGGTCTTCTGTGCTCCTCAATTCTTACTCTCAGACTCTCAAGAATCAGAGAATACATATATATATATATATATATATATGTGTGTGTGTATATATATATATATATATATATATATATAGTAGATTGTAGATTCGCTACACAAACTCACAAACTAGCTCACGTTTCTGCCCTCTTTGGGCCTCATCAGGCGAATCTGATGAGGCCCAAAGAGGGCAGAAACATGAGCTAGTTTGTGTAGAGAATCCACATACTACTATTTATTTCCAGCTCTACTTCAAAACAACTCAACTCCATGAGTAAAATGTTGCATGTATCGAGCACTCTATGAAATAAATCTGTTACACTTCAGAAGTGGCTTTATATTATTGATATATCATTATACTATGTTATACTGCTATCCTGATTTGTACCACATATACTGTGTATATATATATACACATACATATAGACTGTAATGGTTTTGTAGACTAGCTCCCTAACTATTTATTTATAGCAAAGCAGCTAAAAGGCATTTACTAAGCATATCTTGGTCTGGTGCAAGATCACAAGTATACGGCAACTGAGGGCTATTGAACTCACTATAATAGTAATGGCTTGTCCACCATTGCTCACCTATAATATATCATAAAACATCTGACGGAAATCTGTTAAGAATGGCTGAGTCTAGCACAAGGCCACATGTATAGGGCACCCAGGAAAGATCAAACACTTTTGAGTAGTAATTGTTTGCTAGTCTATCTGACTAGCCTTTTCATAGCAAGGTATTAGCAACACTAGGTAATTGCTCAGGGTACCAAGTGCTGAGGGGGGTGGGGCTGTCATCCAGTTGAGACTAGAACTTTCTAAATATGTATGGAGGAATGGGAAAACAAATAAATCAAATGAACTGAAATAAGTGAAAAAAAGTTAAAATCCCTGATGTAAAGTCAGATTCCTCAGGAAAATCTGACTGTCAAATACTTTCTGTTGGAGTGAAACTAAGAGATATAGTTGGCAAAGAAAATTCTGATGACTGATGACAAGATCAGCCAAGCTTTAAAGGATGCTCCAGTTCAACTTGTCCATAGTACCAGGGACCAAAGGGCTGGCCCTGCTAAGAGCTCAAGTGTTCTTTCTATCAGTGTTGACCCTCTTCATTTACTGATCTCTCATGATTGAATTATCATATCTGAAAAGTCCGCTGTATATTTTGAAATTCCTAAATCTTCCTTTCTCTCCTCTTCCAAATAATGTCCCCCAAGCCATTTTCATTCCCCACCCCCTGGGCAGACACCAGTGCTCCCAAGGTCTCAGGTCAAAGTATGTCATTTTGAACATTTCTGATTATGCTTTGCTTTTCATTGGGAGAACGTTACTTACTGTTCACTGATGAATAATTTTGCATATTTATTGGAAATCAAAATGTCTACTCCTTTGTAAACTCTCTCCAATGGCAATTCTTTTCTGACCCTGACTTGTCTGACCTGATCTGATTCCTGTGTCCTCTTCATGTTATATCTGCCAAGTGCCTCTTCTGTTGGGCAACGTTCCAGTTTTAGTAAAAAGAGTTTTGCAAAAGATCTGAAAGAAGATTGCATTCACAATCATCATCAGTCTTTTGTCTGTCATTAGACACAGACTTTCCCCAGGATTCGCCACAATTCTCTATCATGGGCATTGTGGAGCCAATATTTTCTGAACCTGTCCAGTTCGTCTCACCATCTTATATTCTGCCAGCCTCGGTTTCACATTTGATCTCTGAGGATCCATTTTGTGAGTTGTAATATCCATCAGTTTTCTGCCATTCTTGCACCATGACCAGCCCATCGTCATTTGAGTTTTCTGATAGATTCTATGATGTCTTGGCTCCTGTTTTTTCCTCAATTCACTGTGCTGTGTTGTCATCTCTCCATGTAAGGTTGAGCATGATTCTTTCATGTGCACGTTGCATGGTTCTCAATTCGCAGGTCAGTCTCTTAATTGGGTTCCATATTTCAACTCTATAAGTGAATATCAGGAGGATGCAGAGGTTGTAGACCCTCTTTTTGGAAACTAATGAGATTTCCTTGTACTTGAAGTTTGAGCTTGCTATACCAAAAGCTCGCCATCCTAGAGTGGTTCTCCAATCAATTTCTTCTTTTGTGGATTCCATTGAGATTTATTGTCTCAGGTAGATGTAGTGGTCAACTCTCTCGGGCTTTGCATTTTTGATCTTTTCAGTTGCAACCTTTTTGATCAAACAAATCTTTTTAAGACTACTCATGCATTGTTATAAAAGCAATAGGTACTACGACTATATATCAATCTTTAGTTGTAATCTAACAGTGACTAATCATAGACACAAACAAAGACCACAAAAATTGTAATGTATTTATAATGTTCAAGTTTTACATCAAAGATAAGGATACTAGCCTGAATAACTAATAGAATAATGACAATGACTCTTCTCTGAATTTCAGACAATTATGAAGGTTGTAGAACACATTGTACAAAACATAGAGATAAAAACAACAAGGATAAGGATAATATAAAATATGCCAGAACTATTATCCAAAGTCATTTGAAAAAATAGATCTTTTTTTCAAAATTATCTAAAAAAATACATGCATAAGATTTGAGACTTTTTGTAGCTCCAAGATGACAATAGTAATTCCAAACAGCACTTACCTAACAAAAACTATGAAAATATATTTTTAGATGATGGTTAGTGTTGTACTCTTGCAATTTTTCAACGTAGTAGCCCCCAAAATGCAACCAGGAGTGTCAAGAGACATGCATCCATGTACAAATGGACACCTAAAGTGAGAAGAATCTGTAGCCTACTTGGCTGGTTGGTTAGGAAGACTACTTGTGGGTCTACAAGGATTCAATAGTCGGAAGGTTTTATAGAATAATGACAATGATTCATCAAAGAATTTCACTCAATGTGGAAGGCCAAAAGATAAGCATATAAGCCAAAAGAACGAGAATAGTACTTTGAAATTCTTGGAGAAGAATGGAAATAGTACTTCAAAGAATTTCAGACAATGTTCCTCCAATATCTCAATAGTATTCGATATCATTGCTTCAAACTCTCAGTAAAAATTCTTCATTCAGTCAGGCTTTAATCTTTTTATCTTTTACTGCCGAAGAATCTTTAGATGGCTTCATATCTTTCCAAGACCATAAAAAAATGGGGTATTAAAGGATGTTGCGTCTTAAGATGATTTTCCCATTGATTTAAGGCAAATGAACAGATGCATATTCATGAACTTTCCATTGTCATTTTAGAATGGACTTGTGTAAATTAGCATTTATTTGACGGGATTCTCAAGGAAAGAATACTTTTATGCAATTTCGTCTTTTAAGCGTCTACAGTAGTGGTCAAATATTGATGCCCAGCCAAGGAAAATCGACAATTTTGCTTTTTATTCGAACGTATGATAAAAGATTCGGAAGGCATGCTGTGCAATTGTACTTATGGGAGCTCAATGTTTTAATTGTTATATAAAACATGTTGTGTTGTGAGGGCATCATTTGTTGCAGCATAAAAAACCTTTTGCTTTTGCCAAAGAAATTTTGGAAGATTGAAGCAATGTTCTGTGGTTTGACAGAAGTCAAAATAAGACATTGTACGGTGTCCTACAAATAAACCTGGCACTATCAGGTGCAACCATATTTAATTTTGACTTGTCAGATCACAGAACATTATTCTATTCTTCCACTTTTCAATCCTAAGGCAAAAGCAAGATTTTTTTTTACAATTAATTGAACTGATAGGTAGCTCCTTTACTGCTACACACCATCTTCACTCAGTCTTTTGAAACCATTCTCTTTCAGTGTGAGATGAAAATGGAGGTTCCTCGCCCTTGTACATCTTCTTCAGGAATTTGATAGCTATTTCTGAACAGCCATATGTTAAGACAATTTTGAAATATTTGAGAGATGATGTGCATACTTTCCGAGGACAAAGATTGACATATTCCAGACTAGAAAAAAACTTTGAGGAAAGCCAGAGGTTATCCAGACAAAATGGGGTGAAAAAAAACCCACCGGTCTGGTTTATCACTCGATAGAAACCGTCATTATATGACTTTTAGAAGCAGCTGTGTTGAGGATGATCAATAAAACGAAACTGAAAAATGACTAGGCTACTCCTCTTGTCTTTTATTGAAGTTAGAATTTTCCAAAAAGCAAGCATAAATGCTGACGGACACAAAATAAGTGACCAGTTTAGCAAACATTAACATTGCAAATTGGATCCGCCACTGAAAATGTTCGGGGGGGGGGATTTTTTAAAGATGTATTTTTCTAGACATAATAAGTGTTCAAAACTTCAGCCCTCCAGCTCCACTGGTTGTACCTGTATGCAAACATACATACATAAATAGCCAGCCCGACCAACTTGAAAACTGGAGAAACCTATGTTTATAGTTTTGATTGTCGGTTTCTATCCCTTCTAATGAAATTCAGCCAAGAAATCATATCTTTAGCATCTTACTTCATTTTAACCATAAATTGGAACTTTGCAACCTCAAATGGAAAGATCACAAGACAGCACAAAATATTAGGGAAAAACATGAGTCTGAAACATCATAGAAACCATCAGGAAACTCAAATGGCAATGGGCTGGTCATGTTGTCAGAATGGCAGACAACCTAGACAGGTTCAGAAAGGACTGGCAATTCCTAGAGAATGTCTATGTCCAACAATGGGCGATAAAAAAACTGATGATGATGATGATCTCAAATATCTCTGAATTTTTTGAGATGATTAAACTGATTGATTAAACTTGAGTGTCAATCCTGGAATTTTAACCACTTATTTACTCCGCTTCAAATGTATTTTTGAACTTATTTTCATTCAATTCCAACTGTATATGGCATTGCAAAGCTACGTAGTCTCCGAGTGCTTTCTGGTTCTCATAGAACATCGAAGATAAATTTTTGATTCTTACGTTAAGATATTTGGAATAGTAGAATGCCTAAAATTGTTTTAGAACCATTTTTTTCAAATATTTTAATTTACCAATATATTTTTTTCATTTTATTTTTTTCATGTGTGGAAATTTTGAGTGTTTGAATAATTTAGTACCTTTGCAAGTGTTTTTAAAAATGTAATCTTGATCGTTTGATGCCTTTTAGTGTGGGAAGATTTGAAGCATCTTTTGGCACTGTGGTGAAGGTTTTCGAAATTAAATTCATTGAAGAGAGAAAAAAAAAGGTGTGTTTGTCACTTTTGAGCAGATAAAGGAAACTTTTGACAATTGAGAGAAATAGCTTTGATGTTATATTAAGACACATTTATATTTATGGACACATTGGTATACCCTGTATATATATATATATATATATATATATATATATATATATATATATATATATATATATATATATATATATATATATAAATGCTTCACACTCAAGCTCACACATATATTTGTATATACATATGAACACAATTATATGCTTATTATTCATATATATATATATATATATATATATATATATATATATATATATATATATGTATATATACAAATGCTGCTCACTCAAACACACACATATATGTATATACATATGAACACAATTATACGCTTATTATTTATATGTATATATATATATATATATATATATATATATATACAAACATATCTATATAAACACACATATCTATATAAACACACATACACACATATGATATGCCCATATATACTCATACACACTCACATATTCATAAAAAGATGTATAGACACACAGATGTATGTATATTCATACAGATAGAAATATCTTCATACATATATATATATATATATATATATATATATATATATATATATATATATATATATATATCTACATTTATTCATTTCGCCTCAGATCTGTACTCACTCATACTTGTATGATATTCACTTAAGCAGAATAATTTTGTTCTTACGAAATGACACTTCATTTCTTAAAGTAGCTTTTCTCAGACAATGTCAAAAACTAAGAGAGTCTTGTATAAAGAAGAAAAAGTTTCATCAAATCATTTTTCTCTTTGTATGCAATGTAAAACTTGACATATTACTGGCCTTGAAAGATGCTTACCATAGAGCAGGTATTTGCACCCTCAAGGATAAACAAGAAGTATTACAGGGATACATGAGGTTTGGAAAAAAACAATCTGAACTTAGAATTTTGAACTTATGTGGTTGTGATCAAGCTTGCAAACTAAGTTTCTGTAGAATGTACAGAATGTATAATCAAAATCAAATTTTGTGCAAAGCTGTTGACTGGGAATGATATGCAGGTGTGTCTCTTGGAAACTGTGCCTACCATTAAGTTATTTATTGGAACGAGCTGGACTCATCCATTTCATTGAAGAGGTAGGCTATTTTTTCATTTGTACGGAGTAAAATGTGTGGATAGCATAGAATAGATAGTAGGCATGTAGCATTTATTAGTGATTATTTTTACTTCGTTTTCCTGTTGGTAAGACACACTTCTTTCTTGAAGAATATTTGATAATAGGCCCAAAATGCGAATGTTAACTTTGACAGGAATAAAAAGGACACTGTAGAGTTGTTGACCTGAACTTGTTTGAATGGTAAGCCGTTTAATCACCAAATATTCAAAAAAAAAATACTGAGCTAATTGTAAGACACATCTTACCCAATGAAGGGTCTCATCAGCCAGGAAATACGGTAATTTAATGCTACATTTTTAATGAGATGGATGAGCTTTGCTTTGAAATCTCCCTGGGGAAACCAGAGACCACATAGAACCTATTCTGAGCTCCTTGAGGCCTTGGTAGACCTAAATGATATGATTTTTTGCCAAATAACTCTACACAAGATGAGAAGAAAAACTTGCTCTTTCAGTGTGAAAATAACAGTCACACAGTACCCAAGCTCACTCAACGGCATCTCACTACGGACTGAATTACCCCATGTGAGACTATCTGTTCATGCTTTCACGGTAAGGTCTCCTCTGATTGGTTACTATTACATCAAGACAGTTCATGAGATATTTAAAATGGCTTGATACTTGCCTGACAAACCTTGTATGCTCAAAAATTTATTCAGTATTTCTTTTTTTGTGATTTTTATAAATCCCATCATATTAAAATTGAAGACTTATTATATTTGGTCTCATACATTATTAGAAATATCTTGAATTCATTCTTCTGAAATGATTATCATTTAAATTGAAACCGAAGAATATCTTTCACAATTTGCAATAATTCAAATGATTATCAGGAATCTTGTCGATTCTATTCATAGGAAAATTAATTCCAATTCAAGTCCTCAAGTCCGACTCACATCATTTCAAAGCCAAAGATGGAGTTAATCATCTGAATAATACGCGGAATAATGAAAATATTTAATCTCTAAATTTCAGACCATAGGGAATTGGCTAAGAATATATCAAATCACTGTAGCCCCATGAATAGCCTGCTCAACCAACCAGCCAAGTGAGCTACAGATTCTTCTCTCTATGTTGGTCTGTCTCTCTTTCTGACAGAGTAGGTCACATTTTGGGGGCTACAACCATAAAAATTTATATGAGTATACCACTAGATACCATCTAAAAACTATTGATTTGTTTTTAAAAAAAAAAATGCTTTATGGGGTCTCTATTGATATTTTGGACCAAAAATACCCTAATCTTGTGCTGGTATTATCTAGATAGTTTTAGATGAAAGATCTATTTCCTTCAGATCATTTTAGATCTATTCTTTTTAGATCATTTCCAGATAATTTGTTCTGGTACACATGTGGGCTACAGTGATTCATTTATGCAAGATACAGACATTTTCTTTCGTCTCATCCTTTCCTGAATTTCAGACAAATAATTCTGTTTGGTTCTTGCGACATGCTTTCTGGGCCATTGATCCGTAGTTTTGTAAATATCCCTCTTGCCTGGATGTATTCATATTTTCATAACAGTCAGAACCCTGAAGAAGGCCAGAGACTAAAATGGCGAAACTTTGTGACAATAAAAACCTAGATAAACACACTATTTTAAGTAAATCAAGGCATAAAAATGATTATTCCTCAATCAAGAATTCCAGACAAAAATTCACAGACTGAATTGAAGTTTTGTCTATAACTTGCAGCAAACTGTAAACCTAATCAATATAATCCAAACTTACAAATCTTGATTGCGTGTTACTGATTAATCAAGGGGGATTTTCATTGTTTCTTTGGGATTGGTCCATTATGGAAGTGCTGTCAAAACTAATGGCCACCAACTCCACATAAGAATGACGATAATGTCACTCCCAGTTTCTCTGAGACACTTTCTGATTCTTCATTAAACGGTGAGACTTTCTAAGAATTGGAACTTTCTTCTGTACTAAGAGTATCGTTATTTTAACTCTGAAATATATTTATGTCAACACAAGTTTGCTTAGTATAGCATAAGGCCAAACTAAGGTACGAAAATTGTATAGAATAAGTCTTAAAATCTCCAGAAAGTGCTGGAACCAATGTATATCGGTCGTTGACTACTGCTATTAATAATCCTTCATCATCAACTCTGAAATTCGTAGAAGAAATTAAACATCATGAGAAACAACTCCTGATAGGATTATCTGCCTTTGACCATTTAGTAAATTTTTTTTGTTAAACTCTGACTGATTTTTGACTCTATTTCCCTCATCTAACAACAATGACCATTTTTAGACTTCTGGTAAAGACTAAAAATTGAGAAGTTCAAAATGATGGATAAAGAGAGAAGGGAAAAGAGAGAGAGAGATTTTATTCCTACATCATCAATCAACAAAAAGAAGAAAATGGAAAACTATGGACTCTAGTTTTCATTTTTTATCTAAATTGCCACAAATTATATCTGGAATTATCTAGATTTTCATGTCACTAACCAAGAAAAATATTCAGATACTATTTCATTAAGTCTCCTTCCATGGCCAAATTTAAAGATCTTTTTCAGTTTTGTATTTTTTCTTTTCAAGATTTCTGATATTTTTCTATTCTATTCATTGAAGAGTTCCATCAATTACAAGCAGTTACATGTGGTCCATGAATTTAAGAGTTAAGAACAGATTAGGATCTCCCTCGATGTTTATTATAGACTTAAACTTATTGAATCGATGCTAAAGTACAGTAGTTGTTTTTTACTCTAAATGCTCTGTTTATGTTATCAGCAGCTTGATCAGTATTGTATCCTATTTTTAAATCGTACTTGAAAATTAGTCTAACTTCTTGGCTAGACACCACTGTTGCTAATGGCTCAAAAACCTCCAATAATAATGAATTGTATCTCTATTCACATTGAATCTGAAAAAAAATCACTTTCAGTTCTATCATTATTCATTATGATGTGAAAAAAAAGACCCAAACATTTCATTTGTATCCGTCTGAAAGTAGCTTTTGAAAATGGATTACTGAGGGTAACAGGTACTATTGCTGCTGAAAGTGGAGATGCACTTTTAAAGCCAACTCAAGCATAATATCAAAGAATGAACAGACAAAAGACGTGTTAACAATAACAACAAAATGCTTTTAAGTATTACTTATACAAGGTTCTGTGTAGAGAAGAATAAAAAGTTGAATGTTGAAGACAAAAATTTGATCGTTCATTGGAAGTTGCTTTTCTGCAGAACCATACGATGCTGGAAACAGACCTAGGCCAGATGGGAAATGCTGACCTCATTTCATCAATTAAAGATCATTTTGACTCGGTGAAACCATCACCTGAAGTTAATTATGGATAGATGGAAAGCATAAATTCTAGAAATAAGGGAAACGGTAACATCTCCATCAAATGCAACTGGTCCTAAATTAAAAGCAAGTCTTTATTCAGTTTGATTTGTAATATTCATTATCATTCTCTCATATTATCATTTATTAATGTTTACTAATTTTACAGCGAATAATAATGTCTGATCACATAAAATTGATTGGCAATTTTCATATGCGTGCAAAAGTTTATAGTGAAAAACTGCATTTAAAAAAGTATCATGTGCTTGCAAGAGTTTCCAGTAGAAAACAATATATTCTAACAATATCATGTACACTACATTTACATAGGTGTATACCCATACATGAATCATATGTATTCAGCATTCATTATAAAACTATCTAGCACAACATAGGGAAGGTGGTCCAACTGAGCGTGAAAATTTCACACCCTAGCACATTCAATGTTAAAAACGGCACCCATATAAAAGGAAATAAGAGAGAGAGAAGAAAATACTTAAATCAAGTTGTTATTGCTTCGAATTAATAAAATTTTAAAATCATTTTGTCTCGTGTGATAAATTTTCAATAGATTGCATGTCTACGTGAGGTTAGCTGGATTCTGATCAGGACCATCTTTACCCTGTGTTGCACCAACTATTCAAAGAGCAGTTCGAAATGGGATGTACATTTCCAGTCTGGCCTCTGCCTTTGATCAGCTTTGCATGGGCCTGCATGGGGACTAACGAAAGAGACCAAAATTAAAATTGATATGAAACAGGTAAGAACGGTGACTGGTTTGCCAATTCTACTTGCTCATCTGATATATGCGACAACACTTTAATTGGTTGTCTCCATGGAAAGTTTCAGATTCCCTGCAGGTCACAAAAAAGACGACAACAAGGCAGCCATTTTGAAATTAAAAAAAAGAAATTTGGAGTAGAGAAGAAATTTAAATTGGGAATATTGAATCCAATCTGAGTTGGCAAAAATAAAGAGGGGGACAAAAATAAAAAGTGGAACAAGAAAAGCATTAGCAATGAAATAATTCCTGATATATGCAATTTAAAAACATGTCTGAGGGCATTTTGAGTTGGTAAAAACTCTAAATTATGTAGTTTTGGTGTAGGTGGTCGATAGATGGTGATGACAGGCCTAAAACACATTGCAGTGACAAAAATATAAAAAGAAAGTCTTTGCAAGATACTATGAGTTTTTGTACGTGCGTGTACGTATGTGCGACAATGAAGTTGGAAAGAGATATATGAATTCATTTGTGTCTCTTCACTCAATATCTCCAAAAGTACTCAATGAATTTCTATGAAATTTTGTGGAAGTATAGACAATGGGTTAAAGAAGAAGTGACCGAATTTTGGAGTGTGTCCAGGAACTGTTTTCCGATTGAGAAATATTTTTCATTATCCTGCAGGAAAAGAAGTCAAGAACAATGAGTTAATAAAAAGGCTGAATTTAAATTCCTCTAATTCTCAGAGTTTGAGTAACTCAATATTTGTGCATTTGAATAATTCATTTTCTTTCAGTTTTTAGCTGGTGTACGCTATTTGTAGAGGTATGCGCCCTCTGAGTGCTTTCTAGTCTGACAGTTGTCTGCCCGAGAATGAAATGAATGTAGAATTAAATATTTATGACGACTTTTAAATGCCATAAGTGAAAATCTAAAGCTGAAAGCAATCTTCAAATCTTATTAAACCTTTTTTTCAGTGACAGTTTTCAAAAAAGATTGAGACAAGATGCAAATATATGAATTGGAAGATTCCATTAAGTTAAATGATACTAGTATTATATCTCTGGAATGAATTAAGTTCACAGAAAAAATACGTGGATGCATGTATATGTGTGTAGGCATGTATGTTTCTTTCTCTTGGCATGTGTATGTGACTGTTTGTATGGGCCTGTCTTCATACTCATGTATGTGTGTGTATGTATGTGTGTGTGTGTGAGAATCTTTGTATCCGTTTCTGTATAAGCATGTACACATCCGTGTTTATCCGTGTGAAAATATATTCACATACACCTATATTATTGAGTGGACAATATAGAAAATAGCAGTATTTAAATCAAATTTATTACGCTGACATGTTTTGTCAAAGTAGTAATTTTAAATGAAATTATATGTATGAAGCCAAAAGGTGAAATATGTCCATGTAATAAACTTGAATTAAATAATACTATTTTCCTTATCGTCAAATAATATTGTCTGATGTCATATCCACATACTCATCATATACATACATATGAATATATATGAATACACAAGCACATACTCAGACATTCATCATCATCAGTCTTTTAGCATCTGTTGTTAGACGTAGACCTTCCCCAGGATTTGCCAGAACTCTATATCATGGACATTGTGGAACCAGAACTTTCTAAATTTGTCAAGTTAGTCATGCCATCTTATATTTTGCCAATCACAGTTTTGCATATGATCTCTGGGGATCCATGTTGTGAGTCATGATATTCATTGGTTGTCTGACGTTCTTGCAACATGATCAGCCCATTGCCATTTGAGTTTTCCTTTCACTATGGACAAGATTGAGGAGAATGTTACAAGGCAGTTGATAGCAATCCCAAAACATGACTTTACAGATTGTTTTGAAAAGTGAAATGGATTGAAATAAGTGTCTGAGATCTCAAGGGGAGTACATTGAAGAGGATTAAGATTTCATTGCCTTAGGTAGGCTTTTTTTTTTCATTAATGTTGATGAGTTGGATACTTTCCAGACTCAGATCATGCATTTTTCTTAATAATATTTGTTAACTTTTGTCTCATTGTCTTGTGTACATGTTTATTGCCTTATGTACACATTATATTGTGTTTTGTGCATATTTATTATATTATCTAATATATTTTTTGCTTTACAGCTCTACTTCTTTTCTGTTTACCAATCCTATTGATTTTTTGCAGGTCTTCAGATGTGGAAGACGTTGAGGTAAATCTAGTCTGAAGCTGTCTATGGTAGTTAGGCCATACCTACACTGGTTAATGACAGACCAGTAAAAGCCTGGCTTTATGGTGAATTGGCTCATGTAAACCTGCCTGTTGAGCATCCTAAACTATGATATAAAGATGCATGCAAAACTAGCATTCCAAGGGAAATTATGAGTTACCATCACCCATATGTTTTGCTTTATACCTTACAAATTAAGCAATGGTGGTGATAAGATTAGGTTACCCCGATAAAAATACTATCATATTGTTTGAATCATAAATTTATGATTAAAAAAAAAATAATGGACATAAAATTAAGAACCAATCTGGCATAAAATTTCATTGTGATTAGAAAGTTCAATGAAGACCTATTTTGAAAAACGAAAAAAACATTTCCCTTACATCGAGGGAAGTGTATGTGCTAAATTTCAGCTTTTGTACTTTGAATGGTTAGGGCTGGGCGAAGTCCAGATAGAGAGATAGACATAAATGTTAGAACACATGAATAATGTAAACCCCAGCAACTGTCACTGAACAATAGCGATCGATACTTGAAATGTGGAAGGGTCCTTAACCAGTGGGAGAAAAAAAGAAGATATTCATAAAGAATAGAGACAGTTGATTCATCAGAATCAAGAAAAAGTCAACGGGAGAGAAAATGAAATAAACTAAAGAAAAAGAAAACAATGTAAATAATTTCTTGTAATTTTTAAAGGTACTATCTATTCTGCATATATTTGCTAAATATTACATGTCATACTTGTTTCAAGGTTTGGGGGCATATATATTCAGAATGATTAATGGAGATGAAATTGTTGCCTCTAGCTGTCAGGGTTTGTGCATAAACTGAAGAGGACACAATTGTATATTTTGAACACCAACACCACCATTACCACAAGAATAGCAACACAGATGCTTATATAAATGGTGACAGATTTTTGGGTCTTTTTGTAGCAGTTCCTACTTCGATTCCATTTTGTAAGAATTTCTACATCTACAACTTCCATTTCTTATAATTAGTGTGTGTCAAGAAAATGATGTCACTTGTTTTTTTTTTGTGATTCATCAAGTTGTCACTTTTGCAAGGTAAGGGCGAAAGGATATATTCCATTGACAGAAAAAGTTAAAAGATACATCCATACGTAAGTTGTCAGGTAAGGGACTGGGGGATGCGTAAATTGTAAATCATCCTATGCTGTCACTGTTCATAGGGGTCCCTTAATACCTGGCCTTGATAAGGTTCCAACTTTCGAATCACCTTGCCCTTGACGGAAAAGCCTGATCCAGGAGACATGGGTCAAATACCCTGTTTGCCCCCAACCCCCATCAGCAGTTGACCATAGTCATCTGTGTGGTCAGATCAGGTGGGTTGTAGCTCTTATAACTTCTTTCTTTCTTACCAAAAGTGTTAAAAATAAATTGATTTTGAGTACAAGAAGAAAAGTTATGTGATCTCAGCTTTAAGTTCTGGCACTGTAGTAGAGTCAATAGGAACTTTTGAGTTGACAACTGGAACCTATTGGGCATGCTAGAGGGACCTTTGGAGGCTATGGAAGAAGTCATTAAATTTTAGAGTTGATTTTGCTATGTCTTCCCAAGATAATCTCACTTTATTCACTGAAGGTCCCATTAGTATATTCGATTGGTTTCTCTTGTCATCCCCTAAATTCTCTTAGGAATCTATCACATTATATTAAATTAATTCCATATTGCGATTGCTTTTCTGATTTTCTTGAATCTTATCATTTATCTTCATTTCGGCATTTTCTTTGCTTAGTGATATATTTAAAAACATTTTTTATCAATGTATTTTTTATGGGTTTCCTTCAACTTCATTGATGTTCATTCTTTCTTTTCACCTCACCTTCTTTTCTCTTTCTCTCTCTTTCCCCTATGCATATTTCCTCTGTCTTTTTCCTCCACCAACTCCTCCTTCTCTCTCGTCTTCCTCTACTCCTTTCTCTCCTTTCCTTCCTCCAGACCCTTTTCTCTCACTCCTTTTCTTCCTTCGCTTTTTCTCTCATTCCCCCCCTTGACTTTT
>OY735228.1:7245940-7252127 GCA_963457665.1 Thysanoteuthis rhombus | reverse complement strand
ATCTGTGTGGTCAGATCAGGTGGGTTGTAGCTCTTATAAACTTCTTTCTTTCTTACCAAAAGTGTTAAAAAATAAATTGATTTTGAGTACAAGAAGAAAAGTTATGTGATCTCAGCTTTAAGTTCTGGCACTGTAGTAGAGTCAATATGGAACTTTTGAGTTGACAACTGGAACCTATTGGGCATGCTAGAGGGACCTTTGGAGGCTATGGAAGAAGTCATTAAATTTTAGAGTTGATTTTGCTATGTCTTCCCAAGATAATCTCACTTTATTCACTGAAGGTCCCATTAGTATATTCGATTGGTTTCTCTTGTCATCCCCTAAATTCTCTTAGGAATCTATCACATTATAATTAAATTAATTCCATATTGTGCGATTGCTTTTCTGATTTTCTTGAATCTTATCATTTATCTTCATTTCGGCATTTTCTTTGCTTAGTGATATATTTAAAAACATTTTTTATCAATGTATTTTTATGGTTTCCTTCAACTTCATTGATGTTCATTCTTTCTTTTTCCCTTTCTTCTCCAGACCCTTTTCTCACTCCTTTTCTTCCTCTTCTTCTTCTCCCTTTCCACCATTCTTCTTTCTACCCCTTTCCCCATCTCTCTCCTCTTCCTCTCATTCTCCACTTTTTCTTTTCCCCTCTCCTTCTTTTCACTCTCTCTCTCACCTTCCCCCTCCTCCTTACTCTTTTTTTCTACTCCTCCTCTCCACCTTTCTCTCTTTCTCCTCTTCTCTTCTTTTCTCTTCTACTCTCCTCCTCCCTCATTGTCCTCCCTCCTCCTCTTCTCCTTTTCCATTTTCTCTCTTCTTTTCCTTTGCTTTCTCTCTGTTTTTCCTCAGCTTTCTCTCTCCTTACCTCTCCCTCTCTTTTCATTCCTCCTTCTCTTTCTTTTTCCTCCTCCTTTTCTCTCCTTTCTCTGTTCTTTCTTGCTCTCTTTTTCATCTTACTCCTTTCCCTCCTCAAATTCTTTCCTCTTATTTTCTTCTCCTGCCTCTCCTTTTCTCTCTTCTTCTTTCTCTCTTGTTCCCACTCTGTCTTCTCTCTATATCTCTCTTCCCCTTCTCTCATCTTTATAGTTCAATGTCCGTCAGGGTGGTCTGCTGTTGGGATCATTCATTGGCTTTTCAGAAAAGGATGAAACTACCTCGAATGCAAGAAAGCTTAACATGTAGATGTCACCTTGACAGGTGCGTGTGTACATAAGGTGATCGTCTGCATCAATGCACACTTCCCACAGCAAAGGAAGCAAAAATATATATATAAATGCAAAGCTGGACCATCTATCCAGCTTCCAGAAAACTGGAATTACCTGAAAACTGGCTATTTTTAAAACTGGTTAATTTTGAATCTGATTGGGGTAGGGGCTTTGAAGTAGTTCACTGCTCAGCAACTCATTGTTTTAATCTTTGTAATGTCATTGAATCGTCTTTGAATGAAGATTAGTGAATTAATATTGATTAAACAAACTTTGTTTTTTTGAAATGGATTAATTTGTATATGTTATGAATTGTTTCCTTCTTTAGTTTTCTTTGTTGGCTTTCCATTGTATATTTTTCATTCTATATTTTAATATTTTTATGTGTATAAATAAAGATTGAACAGACCCTACTTTAGAGATGTATCAACTGGAATCTGTTGAATCCAACTTTGTTCTCTACTTTTTGTTGTTTGTTTTATATTTCAAGTATATATCGAACCTTTGTCCAGAAATTCGAAAAATCCAAAAATCTGGTTCACTGCTTGTTCCAAGCCTGCCAGATAAATTGTCTGGTATGGTTTTATGTTACTTTCAATGAGCTGCCATTATGGATAGGTGGCCAATCACCTGAGGTTTGAGGTATTCAGCAAAGAAGACTCACTCTTATAAGGTGAGCAGTAGCAAAGAAAAAAATGCCCTGGCAAAATATGTCTCAAAATACATAACATTTATTGCCATGAATGATAAGATTGTTACGAGAGCGTATTTTGCTGGAAAAATCAATCACACTTTTTTAGCATTCTCAAAGTTAATGCATTTTAGGGGTACCCAAATTCAATACTTATGGCACCTAAAATGCACTGCCTTGGCTACTAAGAGGTCATATACAGACCGACAGAATCAGACTTATACTGATAGATTGAAATCAGGTCATAATTATCAGGATGCGAATGATGACATCACACAATCATTTTTATAAAATTTTCAAAAAACTAAATTACAAAAATGTGCCTGGGGTCCCATTAGTACACACAGTCAATTTCATGAGGTTATTTTGTGTGGTTCCTGCATTACGCTTTCACATACAGGCAAAAATTTGATGAATTAGATTCAGATGCTTGTAAATATATTTATATGCATCTAGATGTGTATGGAAGTACTGGTAAGCACAAACAAACACATACTCACACACACAAACAAACATATACATATATACATATATATATATATACATATATATATATATATATATATATTATATATATATATATATATATATATATATATATATATGTATGTATATATATATATACATATATATGAATATATGTATATATGTATATATATATATATATATATATATATATATATATATATATATATGTATATATGAATATATGAATATATATATATATATATATATATATATAATCATTTGCATAGAAAATTGTTTCTGATTTGATTATATCTCATGTTTTTATTCATTCGTCTGGAAGTGTTGCATTAATTAAACTTGGGAAACAATTTTATATAATAGTTTATTCACTTATTTGTTTTACTTATTTTTTACTTACTGTAGGTGGTAGAGAGCATTTATGTAAATATATAATTTTCCTTACAAGTATTTTTTACCATAAATAGATTGAAGATCATTTCTGCAATTTTTCTCCGTCTAATATTTACAGATAATACTCTTTTTTATAAATTTATTCGACTTATTGTTGGGATGAAAAGAACTGAAAATCAAGATGAAGGCAAAAAGTAGTCAAATTAATAAAATATTGGGATAACAAATACAGTCATTAAATCTTGAAACAAATTAGTGGTGGTAATTAAATTTCATTTAATTAATCAATCAATTAATTTCTTTTTGTTATAATTACTGATGGAGTTTTCATGACATGATATTTATTAGCACTTTGATTAGATTTCTGCGGTTGTTATGAATAAAAGTTGCAAGTTTAAATACTGGACTGTGTGATTATGTGAAGTTCGTCTGGAAAATATCCAGCCATCTTATATTAATGAAAGAAGAGCCTTCTTAGGGCAATGGCACCAGAGTTTTTTTCAAAGTACTCACTTTGGGAACTGACATACTTTTTGAAATGCAAGAGGGGAGAGAAGGAGGAAGAAAAGGGGAGGAGGAGGAAAGGAGAGAGAATGATGAGGAAAAGTAGAGAGGAGGCAAAGGAAAAGAAGAGAGAAAATAGGAAAGAAGAGGAAGGGGAAATGAGAAAGTGGCTGTATGAGCTGGAGGAAGAGGAGAAAGAGAGGAAGGTGCAATGGATGAGCAGAAAAAGGAGGGAGGAGGACAGGAGAGAGAAAGAGAGAGAGAGAGAGAGAGAGAAAAGAGGGGAAAGAGGGTAAAGAAAAAGTGGAGAAGGAGAAGATGAAAATAAGGTAAGATTGGAACTTTCGGATTAACTTAATCAAAGACTTTCAACCAAAACTGTCAACATAGGTTTCTTCCATCATTAAGCTAGTCTAGGTAGCTATGTATGCATGCACGCTGCACCGATGGAGCCAGAAGGCTTAAAATCTAAACATTTACTCCTTATTACATCCAGAATAAATAATTATTTTGATTTTTTTCAAATTCACCTCTACATAATTTTTTTTAAGTGGGAATTCAATTTGCAGTGTAAGTTTATACTAAATTGGCCCCTCAGCTTGTGTCTGGCAGCATTCAGATTTGTCTTTTGAAAATTCAGATTTCTTTGCAGTTAACACTGCTCTAAAAAATGAGAGAGGTACCTTATTCATAGATCACAATTATCCAATTCTTTAATTGATCATTCTCAACACGACAAGCTGCCAAAAGACGTTGGTCACCTGACAGTTTCTCTTTAGTGACTATTGTTCTATTATACTTCCACTAACTTGGAACAATCATTTGGGAGAATCTGTATGTTCTTCTACTCGCTGTCTCCAATTTCCCAATAAAAAAAAATTTGATGTGGTTGAGTTTGTTCTGCTCTTCCTTGCATTCATTCCTAACTTTTAAAATGTCTAGACGTGGTTTGTTAGTATCTTACACCTTCTGCTGTTCCGCTGCCTCCAAGACTGCTGAGATCAATATGCGTGCATTTTCTGCCCGGAACATTCATTATTACAGACTGCTTCCAACCAACCAACCATTTCTACTTCACTCATTCTTCTTGCATTTTAAAAGCCGAATGTCTATCTGTCAACTCAGTCTGCTGCTCTTCTTGTTAAAGCTGTTCGGATTTTTTGCCGGGGTCTTTACAGCAACCCACTTTCCTTTAATTCTCAACCATTTCTCTTTATTTGCTTGATGCTGTAAAGACGTTTCTGTCACTTCAGTATGCTCTAGTGCCATTATTGTTCAGGCATGTCTGTACTCTCTGTCTATATATCAAATGCTATATGTGTTATAGGAGTAATGACTCTTCTCAAAATTATAGAAGGTGTCTCATATAAAAAGAATGAGATCAATAGTCCAAACAACCAATGGAATAATAATGACTATCCTCAGAATTATAAAGATGTCTTAAATAAAAAGAACACGATCAATAGTCTGAAGAACTGATGGAATAATAAAGACTCTTCTCAAAATCATAGAAGGTAACTTGAATGAAAAGAATGAGATCAATAGTCCAAATAACTGATTGAATGATATTGATTCTTCTCTAAATTATAGAAAGTAACTTGAATAAATAGAATGAGATCAATAGTCCGAACAACTGATGGAATAATAAAGACTCTTCTCTAGATTATAGAAAGTAACTTAGATAAAAAGAATGAGATCAATAGTCCGAACAACTGATGGAATAATAAAGACTCTTCTCTAGATTATAGAAAGTAACTTAGATAAAAAGAATGAGATCAATAGTCCGAACAACTGATGGAATAATAAAGACTCTTCTCTAGATTATAGAAAGTAACTTAGATAAATAGAATGAGATCAATAGTCCGAACAACTGATGGAATAATAAAGACTCTTCTCTAGATTATAGAAAGTAACTTAGATAAAAAGAATGAGATCAATAGTCCGAACAACTGATGGAATAATAAAGACTCTTCTCTAGATTATAGAAAGTAACTTAGATAAAAAGAATGAGATCAATAGTCCGAACAACTGATGGAATAATAAAGACTCTTCTCTAGATTATAGAAAGTAACTTAGATAAAAAGAATGAGATCAATAGTCCGAACAACTGATGGAATAATAAAGACTCTTCTCTAGATTATAGAAAGTAACTTAGATAAATAGAATGAGATCAATAGTCCGAACAACTGATGGAATAATAAAGACTCTTCTCTAGATTATAGAAAGTAACTTAGATAAAAAGAATGAGATCAATAGTCCGAACAACTGATGGAATAATAAAGACTCTTCTCTAGATTATAGAAAGTAACTTAGATAAAAAGAATGAGATCAATAGTCCGAACAACTGATGGAATAATAAAGACTCTTCTCTAGATTATAGAAAGTAACTTAGATAAAAAGAATGAGATCAATAGTCCGAACAACTGATGGAATAATAAAGACTCTTCTCAAAATTATAGAAAGTAACTTGAATAAATAGATTGAGATCAATAGTCCGAACTACTGATGGAATTATAAAGACTCTCCTCAAAATTGTAGAAGGCATCTTCAACAAGAAGAATGAGTTAAATAGTTTGAACAACGGGATGGCTAAGCTGTCAGACTCTAACAATCTAGACCAGAGGTTCTTAACTCTTTACTCCATGCCCCATCTTAATAGCTTAAAAAATTCGATGTCCCCTTTGCTATGAAGAAACAAATTTGTAATTTAAAAGGGAAAATAATCCAAAGCTTAATTTAGAAATTTACCAAAATTCAGAATCTTAAATCAAGGAGAAAAAATTCTTATCGATGAGAAATAATTTCAATAACAAGAAAAAAATTTTAATCAAGTTCTAAAAAATTCATCAAACAGGTTTGGTCTGTCACTCAATGAAAAAAATCACATAACCAACATCTCTTGTAAGTCGTG
>OY735228.1:7205940-7240940 GCA_963457665.1 Thysanoteuthis rhombus | reverse complement strand
ATCATCTACTTCTCTCTCTCTCACACTTCAGTACTATCTACCGCTGTCTCTCACTTTTCCAGACTATGTAAAAAGTGCAGGGGAACTTTACCCCCTTCAAGGAGTCAAGGGGTCAAAGGTGAATAGAAGGCTTTTTTTCTCTGCTCAAAGGGGGGAAAAGTGAAATGAAACTTCTTCCCCTCTTCAAGGGGTCGAAAATGAAGAGGAACTTTACCCAGAAGTAAACGGAACCTTTCTCTTCGGACCCGGAAGCCGCTTTCCTATCTCTGCACCAAGGAACTGGACAGTCAGTAAGGTTGAATTTAAGCGATATATTTATTTTATGCATATATATTCCCCGTCCACCAGTGTGCTCCATTTTATGTTGGAAGAGCATTGCACACATATATATATCTATGTATATATATATATATATATATGTATATACATATATATATATGTATATATATATATATATATATATATATATATATATATATATATATATATACAGAGAGAGGGAGAGAGAAATATGGATTGACGCATAAAGTCTATAGCACCTGTGAGTATCCAGTTTATTTTATATACTTATATATTCAATCTAAGCGAATAGATACATCCACTTATGAATATGTAATTTAAAAATAATTGAGTTATATATTTTCCTGAACATGAAATTTATTTCCTTATCGTCTCTAAGAACATTTGGATTTCAATGGATCTCATGGAACGGGAAGCAAGCAAATACTCGCTTTGCTATTAAATCTATTTTTGTAATGGAGAAAATCCATCTCTGATTTTGAATTTAATTGCGTTTGTGATTGCGGTCCAATGACAGACGGATGTGAAACATGAAAACTAATGAAATCTCAGGAAACAAACACAGAATCGTACAAAGATCAATGGGAAGATTGATGTTAGGAATGATGCTAAGAGATTGCAAAAGACCAACAAGTATCCGAAAGCAGACTGGAGAATCACCGAACTAATTAAGCAACAAAGATGGATACAAGTTGGACATATAGCCAGAAGGAAAGAAAACAGATGATGCAAAAGGTTAATAGATCGGTGTCCAAGGGATAACAAACACAGTAGGAGAAGACCAGACATAAGATGTAGAGATGAAAGGATGGTTTGCCCGGAAGATGTGACTGAGGTTAACAAAGTCTGCACAGAAGGAGCTATGAAAGGTCTCTATTCAGTAGTGGACTTGTCGATAATAGTGATGATGATGATATTTGTAGTCCTGGAGAAACAGCTTAGCAGAGTATTAGACTGAAGATAGGCTAAGCATTTATCATCTTTGAATATTTCTTGAAGGTATTGACTGAGCTTTTTTTTTGTCTGACACAAGGCCATAATATTTAGGTAAGCAGTGAGAATTGAATCGGTAGCTATTATACATTAGTCTGTGACAGGTGCTGGAGTTGATATCTTCTAAACTTAGCCTAATGTGGCTTAAGGTCACAGTAATTGAACGTATCAAATGTCTGCTTTCTTTATAAGGCAAATTTTGGGATCAGTTTAGTAGAATTCCGTTTATATATTGACCACAAGTGATGAGTGCAAAGATATCTTCATCGCGTTTAAATCCCCTTATAATTTGAAAAAAAGAAAGTACAGCTGTTGGGGCAGCTCCAGTGACACAACATCATTTTTGTTGTTCATTAGTGCATATTGAACAATTTTATTCATTCAATTCTTTTGGCAATGAAAGTAGAGCCTGAATTCTTGCCAAACATTTTAGCTACACACGCCAATAGACCTTATAACAAATGATGATTGCCTTACAAATAAAATTAAACAGTCATCAATTTTACATTGTTACAATTGTAACCATGATTCAATTTGAGATTGATCAAATGCCTTAATATGTTGAAGCTTTGTAAATAGATTTTCATAAAGTTTTTTTTATTTTTATTGATTTCTTCATTTGTATTGTTCATGTAAAAATAACTTTTTTTTGTACTCTATGCTGTAAAGCAACAGGATATTGGCTCCTAACTGTTGCATTATGGGAACGTATGTTATTTAGTATAACTAGCTGATCCCCATCCCAACATTGTTTGTGTAGACTCTAACTGAGAAGCAAAAGCAATTGACATCTTCATTCTAATCTGTTCATACCTGTTTTTTTATCTCTCTCTCTTCCTCTCTCTCTCTCTCTCTCTTATTGAGTCGCTCAGTCTGTCTCTAACTCTTTATCTTTCAGAATTTTTCTTTCTTGCATGCTTCCTTTCTTTCCTGCTTTCTTGCTTTCTCTGCTTACTTTCTCTTATCAAGCAGTCTCTCAATGTCCCTCTCCACTTTGATCTGTCTGACCCTCTCTACTTCAGCCTGTC
Source organism: Thysanoteuthis rhombus (assembly GCA_963457665.1). Classification (NCBI taxonomy): domain Eukaryota; kingdom Metazoa; phylum Mollusca; class Cephalopoda; order Oegopsida; family Thysanoteuthidae; genus Thysanoteuthis; species Thysanoteuthis major. The sequence goes on along the minus strand of OY735228.1, from coordinate 7,238,619 downwards.
TATCCCCCTCTCTCTCCATCCATCCATCCATCCATCCATCCATCCGACTATGTCCGTCTGTCCCTCTCAATTTCTGTCTGTCTCTCCCTCTCTATTTTCATGTGTCTGTCTCTCTATTCTTTTCTGTCTGTCTCTCTGTCCATCCATGCCTTTTTTTCTGTCCATCCATCCGTCCTTCTGCCCTCTCTCTGTCCATACGTCACTCATCACTCATCACTCTCTCTGACTCTCTCAGCCCATCTCCCTCTCTCTCTCACATTCCTCTTTCTCTGTCCCTATATATGAAACCAATGCAAACATAGTTTGAAGCATAAACCAAATTACACTCATCTGTATGCAGTTGACATTACATTCTTACAAAGTTAGTTTATGCAGATAGATGCCTATATTTAGGGGCATCTAATCAGTTTAGGGATATTTACTAAGCATAGCCTCTTCCAAGCACAAGGCCTCAATTAGTGAGGTCTCCGTGAAGACCAAACTCTGGACAAAAGCTAATTGGCTTCCAATATAATGTTGCAAGTCATTGTGCCATGATGGACCCCAATGTAATCACCTTTTGCAAAATGATTAATTTACAATCAATCATTGCGGCCCAAGAGTAGAATGCTCGCCTTTCATTCGGTTGGCTGTTGTTCAATCCACTGCCAAGTCCACCAAAGATTTTTAAAAAAATGGTACTCAATGCCTCTCGGCTAAGCACTCAACATAAGCACTGAATTTAAGGGGTTACAGCCAAACCATGCTGGATGCACCAGTTCTTGTAAGATCACCAAAGTTATGTAATGCGGAGCCGTGTCAATACCTAGATGGGTAACCATTGGGGAATTCCAGGTGTTGTAAGCAAAATGAAGCTTCAGCAGGCCTGACAATTGCTTGTATGTACCTGACCCTGTGACACCCTCGATGAGAACATGAATGGAGAATGCTGATAGATACGATCAATTTACATCAATGAATGGTGGTATACAAAGAAAAAAACATCACAGTTAATCATGTTATGTCCAATGTATACCTATGGTGAAATAAATATCAACACAATAAATGCATGAATATGCAGTTTGTATCAGAGAATCAAGTATGGCCTAATTGGTTAAGGTGTTGACAATGAAAGATGAGCTTCTGAGATATGGGATGTGAATTCAATTTTGGTCAGAAACAATTTCTTCTAGCACAAATAACTTTAAAGGTCAGAAAATATTCATCCATCTTCTATATTTGTGATGAACTTTTTGTTGATCACATATTTTCATGTACAGGGAAAGGTTTCAAAACAAAAATTGTCTCTGTTTGTGAAGATATCTTCTGAATTCTTTTGAACTGAACTTTTCATAATTCACCTATCACCAGCAGAAAGTGGTAAGTGTAATACTTATCCATTGCTGGATAAAAGCCCTTATACATTGCAAGATAATACATTGAAAGATAAAAGTTCTGACTCACAGATAGAATGGAGTTGCCATTGATTACAATCAAATGGAAATTCTAATGTGTTAGCCGTCATTAGCTGTCAATAGGTTGATATAAAGTGGAGTTCTGAAACATGTCTCTATTGTCATTTTGTATAGAGAGAATATTTATATTTCCACCTTTTTTCTTGATTACAATAGTTTCACTGGGGCAGTCTATGCAATTCTGTCTCATCAACTCAACACATCACACATAAGACAAAGAGAAGACAAGTCTGGTTAGTCTCTCGATAGAAACTATGACATGATCCATCTTTTGGGGTTGATCAATAAAAAAAATTGGAAAACGGGGTGATCAATCAATAAGCCAATCCTTTGAATTTTAAGAATCAAAAGTGAATGCTGCTGGACACAGATCAAGTGCCAAATTAAGGATAAACTTACATTGTAAATTGAACTCCCACTAAAAATCTATTTGGTAATGGAGATTTTCAAAAAACAAAAGAAATTGTTTCTTGAATACATAATAAGGGATAGGTGTTTGAATTTCCTGCCCTCTAACTCCATTATTGTAGCCTGTACACATGATACATATGTACATAGCCAACCAGATTGCCAGACTCGCTTGAAAACTGAAGAAACCTTCGTTGACCGTACTAGTTGTGGCTTCTTGATTCTTCGTATTCAGTAACTCTTTTTTTCTTCTCTTGAGGAATGGCTTTTCAATGACTCTACACATTATATATACAAGGCAAAGACAAGATTCATTGTTTCCTGGCGTTTTTTTTGTTGATTGATGATGAACGACTTCCCAATGATGTCACAATGAAAATTTCTCAAGTGTTTATTTTACCCATCAACTGTGGCAGGAGCAGCTCAGTTGCCGGCTTCTAAATACGACAGTAACTTTTATTATACTGGGTGGCACTAGATGATCTGAACAGTTTGTTTTCTCTGTAAACAATGGACCCTTCCACATGAAGTTACCAAAAAACTTTTTTTCTGTTTGATTATCTATTTCTCTGTCCATAACTTTGAGTGGAAGGTTCAATTGTTTAAGGAGAAAACAAACCTTTAAATCATTTTGTGCCATCCTGTTTGTGACTGATGGGAATATCCGTCATTTGCAGGAAAGCCATAGAACTTAATGGTGTTTCTCTTGTCCCTGAGTAAGTCTGATCTCTTTTAATGGAGACTGTTGTAAACATTTTTCTCCTTGTATCTATTGATTATCTGATCTTAAACAAGAAAATTATGGGGTACCAAATAGGGTATGCCTTACTCCCCAAATGCTCTCTCTGTCAGCCAATCTCTTCCAGAGTTGATTTTCTGTATTTAGCTTATAAAAATCTGCAAGCTGATTAAATTTGGTGTGTGTAATTAAAGTAAAGGTTCAATTTCTTAATAATTTGTTCTGGAGTCTTAGAATATAGTTATTTTGTTTGATATATAGGCTTTAAATGAGTATAACATCCAAATCATATAAGATTTAGCTGACTTATGCCATTTTTGAATACAGTTTTACTTATACACTGATTTCTTCCCTTATTCAGCCAACATGCTGTCTTTGTTGGAATTTCAGAGATGAAGACCCCACCCCCCCACCTTGCTAAATACCATTAGGTATGTCCCTGGAGTCTATCTTATATTTTCATCTGAATTTTGTTAGATGGGTTTTTAGATGTGTCCAACATCTCTATAACTCACTGTGTCTGTCTCTAGTTGACTGACATCATTTATTCTTTTTTTCCAATCAATTTTTGTAAAGGAAAAAAATAATTCATGCTTCCCTTTCAGAGGTACGTTCTTTTTTTTTTTAATGATTCATTCTTTTATAAAATCAATTCTCATGATAGATATGAGATTATGTCATCAGTGTTCCCAAGCATGGGATTAGAGAATAAAATTCTGTTTTTGTTTCAATCATTGCATGTTCTTTGTTCAGAGTAATTTCCTTATCTTTGTTGTTTGTTTTTTTTCAGAACGTTTTGGCCTAGGGCCATCCGGTCTTTTTAGGGTGTCTATTGTGTCTTGGAATGTGCGTCAAACCTTGTTCCGGGAAAGAATACACATCCTTTCTCATATATGTAACATCCAGTTTCTGCGTCTCTGTGTTCTTGAGAATATCTTCTCCTAATCTCTGCACTGACCTCATGCCTCTCACTGAACATTTCATATCTCTTGGGCCATGCGTATGATATCTCAAGTTCATCACCTGCTCCTTTCCTGATCGATGGTTCCCTCAAGCTATTAATATCAATACTTAGTCTGTCGAGTTATCTGAACATAGTCTCATCTCTCGGGCCATGCGGTTGGTATCCCAAATTCATCACCAGCTCTTTCCTGATTGATGGTCCCCACAAGCCATTAATGTTAATACTAAGTCAGTTGATTGAGTTATCTGAACATAGTACACAGGCAGATTCAGTCAACATTCTTATCTACCAATGCTTCTCCCTGACTACACTCTCTAAAGATTCGACGGATGTTCTAGAACATAACAGATATTTGAGAAAGGCCAGCGGGTACACGACCAAGACATTATGAAAAATGTATAACAAAGATGGAGGAATTAGTTCAAACAAACCTCATACAATCATCTATCTTCTTAAAGTTTATGACCTTGTTGAAAAATAGTAGTTCTCAATCTGTGTGCCGCAACACAATATTGTGTAGCAAATATCTCCCAAGAGTGCCACATATTTCTTCCCAAATATGCAAGCATTTATTCCAAGCCTTGAACCAATACAGGCTTTATATGTGTTTTCCTTCCACCAGACAGCTGCCAATCAAGTGGTTTTGTCAGTAGATTTTGTGAAATATCAAACATTTTAGTGACTGATGGAAGGAAAAAGAATTGATGATTAAGTATATCATTACGCTGGTAAAAAAATTTATTTCATTGACAATTGAAATATTTTCAACTAATTTATTTTTTCATGAGTCTAATGTATTTCTTAGCAACATTCAAAGAAGTTTTTGAACAACTGAACCCAACAAACACAAGGTAAATTCTAAACAAAGAAATAAATTGAAAACATCTACATCCTAAGTTACAAGTGTTACTGTTATAAAAGAAAAAATCTGTTGGCAACCTCCACTTCCAGAAAGAAAGTCACCTTTTCTATGTACAGATAGTATACCTGAGGAAGGTCGTAGAATGGATTGGCTGAAATGTCTTACGAACAAAAAAAGATGACTAGAAGGACTCTGTTTGAGAGAGTCTTTGAATATTTCTTAATGTGCCATCATGCTATAAAGTTTGAAAAGCACTGATGTAAAAGCTTATCCTGGGAATAAATGTTATGAGTCTTTTTGGATATGCTTGAATTGCACTAAATGATGGAGTAGGTGGGGGCTCTTGATAAGCAAAGCCCTCAGGCTCCCAAATCTCTTGCTACACTCTCGATTGTGATACAATTTTGTGTAAAGAAAAAAAAAAACATTCCCAAATAATCAGTATTTTCAATTCCTCAATTTTGAGACACCAAGACAACAGTATCCCTTGAAAATACCCCCTGAAGTCATAGTTTGTCTAAAAAAAACATTTTTGAATAGCAGTTCAAAACCTACAATCCAGTCATGTATCTATCAGAAAAAAAACTATATGGCAGAAGATATCAGGGGTGTGCACAGCAGACTCCTTTGGCTCCTGGACTACAGTGTGTCTCTGTTAACTCAATCTATTTGAATATTTAATAAAAATTTCCATTTATTCCACAGCTGTATGTTTGAGACACTCCAGTATCAGAATCCATTTCTCTATCATTTGTAAAATGTGTAATGACCATGAGAAATAAGAACATGGCTGATGTACCGCAGGTTATATGGATTTGATGCTAATACCCAAACCAATGTCTGGTTTCTTTAATTTCTCCCTTCTTTTTCTCTCCTTCTGCTGGCTATGGCTTCAGTCATCCTTTCTAGGGCTTCACCCATCACATTACTTCTTACTCAGCCTGTTTGCAATATGAGAAATGGACTTACAGATGACAAATACCTGAAGTGGCACTACTCACTTTACATTGTGCTATCTAACCCTTAGCTATGAGAAGAAATTGACTTATGCCTTTCCCAAGGGGATCAGTCTGTAGAGTCCAATTCCCATGCCTTTAGCAGCTCAACCCCTCTGCACCTACTCGGTTTCTTTAATTGTGCAAATACACAAATCCGAAGTGTTGTAGGGCTGAAAATAAAATATTTTTGGTTACATCTATTGTTCCGTCTGTTCCCCGATTTATTTTAGTTTTCCATCAGGTTTCTATTTTGTAGCAGTTGTCATTCATTTGTTCCGAATCCAAAATTGGCAACGTTACTGTTGCCAACAGTTTTGCCATTATGAATCAACAATTGTTAAGCTTCCTTTCTCTATAGGTTTTGTTATTCATTGGGAAGATACAGTTATTGACCGAATCTCGTGTTGCTGGTTAATCAGGGGGAAATAACTCTGGAGTATCTGAAAAGGATCTCTTATTTTTTTTTTTGTTGTCTTTTTTCCAAAGTAAATTGTTCTCGAATGTAAAGAAAGAATTGGAAAGAAAATCACTAGGAAAGAGAATTTAGAGAAAAAAAAAAAAGTGGGATGGAATGAAATATGATCGAAAGGAATAAAAATACTTTCCAGAAGCATAAAGAAAATATTTCTAAATTGAAGATTTGTTGATGAATACAGGAGCTAAATGATTTATTCAATAGATAATTCATGTTATCGTTATTTTCCGATTTCTTTTATTTCGGTGATAATTTCTCTTTCTTTTCCTCTTCTCTGAAAAAATTTTTTTTTTATTTTATCCGAGATTTGAACAAAAGAGCGCTTTCAAATTTCTGTTTTCTTTGGTGAAGAAGCTAAGGATAAAACTTTTATTCATTTTTCTATTTCAATAGAAGCCCCAAATTACAATATGGCTTCACAAACTAGAATAACCTACAACAAAAAACAAACAACATTAGAAAGTATTTTTTCCAATATTCAGATTCAACAATAACTTTAAACAAGAATGAAAAAAAAATCCAATAATCAGTTATCACAAGTCTGATTAGTCACTCAGTTATAACCGTCACATGACCAATGTCTTTTGACAGCATGCCGTGTTGGGGATGAGCAAATAAAAAAAATATGAAAAAAGATGATCAAAGTGTAAGTTACTTCTCTTGCCTTTCGTTGGATCATGAAGAAAACGAGTGTGAACACAGCCAGACACAAACTAAGGGACCAATTTAGTATAAACTTGCATTTCAAATTCAATCCCCCATCAATTCCCCCCCCCCCCGCCAAAAACTTGAAACATAAAAAAGAGTAAATGTTTATATTTTCAGCCCTATTGGTGCTACTCATACACAGGATACGTACATACATAGCCAGCCATGTATGCTCAAAAACTGAAGAAACCTTTGTTGACTCTTTTTGCGACAGTTTTTGTTGACAGTATTCGATTATCTATTTCTTACAAGGTGATCTGGAATCATTAGGGAAAAAATACACTCAGAATTATTGAACAACCGTAGCCATCAAAAATGATAAAAGGTTCCATCCTTTTTTATATATGTGTGTTTATGTGTTTATAGGTGTGATCCAGCACTCCTGGCCATACAGTTTTGTCTACAGATTTGGGAATTGGTATCTGTACTTCATTAAACCACTTTTAAAAGATTTTTTTTGTATTTGGGTGGGGGAGCTTTATTCTGACAAGTTTACTAATAAAAAATATCTAAAAACACCTGGATTCTAAAGAATCTAGATGTTTCTAGATGTTTTTTTCACTCTGTATTAGATGTTTACCATTGGCAATAGAATATAGATACCTCAGTTTACTAATAAAAATATCAATAAACACCTAGATTCTGAAGAATCTAGATGTTTCTAGATGTTTTTTCTCTCTGTATTAGATGTTTACCATTGGCAATAGAATATAGATACCTCAGTTTATTAATAGAAATATCAATAAATACCAAGATTCTGAAGAATCTAGATGTTTCTAGATGTTTTTTCTCTCTGTATTAGATGTTTACCATTGGCAATAGAATATAGATACCTCAGTTTATTAATAGAAATATCAATAAATACCAAGATTCTGAAGAATCTAGATGTTTCTAGATGTTTTTTCTCTCTGTATTAGATGTTTACCATTGGCAATAGAATATAGATACCTCAGTTTATTAATAGAAATATCAATAAATACCAAGATTCTGAAGAATCTAGATGTTTCTAGATGTTTTTTCTCTCTGTATTAGATGTTTACCATTGGCAATAGAATATAGATACCTCAGTTTATTAATAGAAATATCAATAAATACCAAGATTCTGAAGAATCTAGATGTTTCTAGATGTTTTTTCACTCTGTATTAGATGTTTATCAATGGCAATAAAATATAGATACCTCAGAATCAAGACATTTTTTTTCCCTACATTATAGATGTTTCCCAGTGGAAAATGCCAGTAATGTAATAAATAGAATTTATTCAAAACATATTCATCTTTTGATAGAACTTTTGTTTCATGATTTCAAATTTTGACACTACGGTTGTTTAATTATTGACTGTGATGACAAGTCCTTTATATCATTGCATATATTCTATATTATAGGCAATCAAATATTTGTGTATACTTAGTATAATCTTTTTATGGGAAAGAAGTCTTAGTTGTAATAATTCAAGTTGTCTAAGATTCAGTGATGAAGTATTGTCATTATACTACAAATATTTATCTTTAACTATTAATGGAAAGACACTTGAGTGGGCAAAGCATTTAGAGATTCTGAAATGCTCTGTCGACAGGATTACCCTCTCAGCCTTGTTGATTTAGTCCTGGGGAAGCAAAGAGATATGTTTGTCATCAGCTTGGCTACAGGAGCTGCTTGAAAGATGTCAAAGTTTGCATCTACCTGACTCAAGGGGAATTAGCTCTTTGGTTCAGAATTAGAAAAGTTTATCTCTATTGCTAGAGAGCCCAGTCTGCCCCACTATTTACCATAAAGGCAAAAGAGATGGATTGATGCCTTTCCTAAAAGAATTAATCGGCTGCGATCGCATACTGCCACAGAGTTTGAACTCCATTTGCTGATTCCATTCTCAATACGGTTAACCATTACACCAATCACTCCGCCTTCTAATTTTACTCGAGGCGTTATAGGAAGGGGGAGACAGCAGTCATGATAATTTTGTCTATCCGTTTCCACTGTCTTTTATTTAAGTTGAGCAAGCAACTATAATCTACTATAATCCACTTCTGGCTTGCCAGGCCAGTCAAAGTTTTGGATATAAACCTCGCTTCCCTGCTGGGGTTTTTAACTCGGTTCACAGATCCCATTCTCTGTATTTATAACTCCACGTCATCGGAGATACCCACTGAAATTTCACCGTGAAGAGGATCTTGCCTCTAACGTTGATTGTCCGCCGTCTTTAATCCCCGGGTCCTTAGCAATACTTGATTATAGCCATGATCCATCGAAAAGACGTATTGCTTTGCGGATCAGATCGGTAAGACGAGCTCAGGTGCTAAACCAAGACCATGAATGAGTAAACTGAGTAGTAATTAGGAATTCCGCTGGTGGCATGAAGCAGGGCAATCATATTGCAGTCACAAAATACCAAATGCAATGCTGTGCCGTGGACCTGTGTTGCTTGATGCTTCATGACATTGAATATTGATTATCTGTTTAGAGGGAAATCTCACAACCTGAACATGTCAAGGCTTTTGACAAACTGAAATGCTCAGGTCGATATCTGCTTCAATAGAAAAGAAAGAAATTGTCATTTGCACACAAAGCGCCTCAGGCAGGTATAGACACACATCTATGCATGAATAAGTGCATACATCAATTCTCACACCAATATGTATATTTACATGTAAATACATACACATACGTGTGCAAATGAATATATATGTATATATATATATATATATATATACATATATATATATATATATATATATATGTATGTATATATATATGTGTGTGTACATCGTGGCACAGAATGAACTGACCATTTTAATTCTTTCAGAATACTGTTTGCTTCTTCGGATGTCATTCAAAATTATTGTTACCAAATTGCCAATACACTAAAAAAAATGATAAGAATTATTTCTAAAGCCTCAGTGATCAGAAACTCAATTAGTAATAACTGGTCTGTATGATATAAGTAGTTTCTATTACTTTCGCTATTAAAACATCTGGCACAGGAGAAAAAAAACTCTCTCTCACACACACACACACACACACACATACACACACACACACATACATACACACAAATGCACACATAAAAAAGCATACAAAAAAAACCCCACAATGGTCCAAAAGAATCAAAATGGTAAGATTATCATGTGTCATCCTGTATATATCTAATATATATCTATCTACTTATCTAATACTTCTATATACCTTATTTAGGTATCTATTCATCTATCTATATATCTATGAACCTATATATATATATATATGTATATATATATTTTTTCATATATATATATATATATATATATATATATATATATATATTCCATTATCATGTAAAAAGATGTCTGAGTGTTTTCCTTGTTGCTTGAAGGGGAAAATCCACTCATGCCTCCCTGACATTCTTTCTATATGCCGGTCCAGGTAAGAAGCCTCAAGAACCATTTTGAATATAATAGATTATGAACCGTCAAAGTTAATCAGTGCCTGACAAGACAAAACATCAGGTCCCGTGATATCCCTCAACCATAATTACCTCTAAGCTGTGTGCATGTGTGTATGCATATGTTTTCCAATCCAATCTCATTAGCCACGAGAGATAGGCTGTGCTAAAATTATCTTGAAGCAATTTCTAGTTTACATTTGTACAAGGATTCAGTAGGAACATACCTTTGTCACTGGGAGCAAATCTGCACAATGTAAAATTTTTGCACACGCCGACTTGTAATAAATTAGAGTGAACATTGCTATTTATGCAAGTAGAATACTAGAGCTCTTATTCTATGGCTTTTGCCACAAAAGAGATCTTGAGAAACATCTCTGTGAACCTTCAGGAATGGTGGAAAATTGAATTAGCTATGTGTTATGCTTAAGAAGGTAAGCACAAGGCAGGGATGTTTTGCTAATAATTATCATGAAAGGATGGAGAGAGCTTTATATCTACAGTATGTATATATATATATATATATATATATATATATATATATATATATATATATATATATATCTTAAGAGTCATAAAAACCTTGAGATATATATCCCAGAAGTTTTTAAAGGGTTAAGGAAAATAGGAAGCTAGTTACCATCTGTGCTAGTGCATAAGATGGATATTTAATTGAAAAATACTGTGCAAATATTATGCTGCATCCAATGGGCTGGTATTATGAGTAGGTGACTGTCTAAAAAAGCTCGATTAGGAAAGTTATGGGAGTTGAATGAGCCGAGGTGAGGGTTCGTCCTCCAAATACCCCTGTAAGCCGTTTGTCTTACAATCCACCATATACTATCATGATCATCATCATCAGTCTCTTAACATCTGTCATTGGACAAAGACCTTCCCCAGGATTTGCCACACTTCTCTATCATGGGCATTGTGTAGCCAGTGCTTTCTGAATTTGTCTAGCTCGTCTCTCCATGTAAAACTCTGCCGGCCTCGGTTGAGCATGTGATCTCTAGGGATCCATGTTATGAGTCCATTGATTGTCTGCCATTCTTGTGACATTGCCAGCCCATTGCCAATTGAGTTTTTTAATGGACTCTATGATGTCCCTGACTCCTGTCTTCTCCCAGATATCTTGTACTGTCTTGTGATCTCTCCATGTGAGGTGGAACATAATCCTTTCATGTACACGTTGTATGGTTCTCAATTTGCTTGTTTGTCTCTTAATTAGGTTCCATGTTTCAGCTCTATAAGTGACTTTTGGGAGGATGCATTGGTTGTATACCCTTCTTTTTAGGATTAATGGAATCTTCTTGTTTTTGAAGGTTGAGCTTGCTGTGCCAATGGCTTGCCATCCTAGGGTTGATTACTTTTATATTTGTATCTTTGAATTTATTCTTATCACTTGCTGGGCCTTTGTAATGTGAGTGTAGTTGGTGCATTGCACTTGGGCCAATGGGGACCCAGAGAGCTGATGAAGGGAGCCTGAGTGTTTCTCGGATCAAGCTGTGTATCAAAACTTCCAAGTTGGTATGATTTGTTCATTGAAAACAAAGGTTGACTCTATTGCTTACTGGTGAGTGAATATAGTAGAGTATGAGTGAAAGGGTCACAGCAAATGAAAACAGGATGGCTTTGTGCAGAATACATAGTGGGGTAGGAGGAGAAAGTCTTTGAACGATCTTATAAAATTCTTCTCAGAGGCCGTGATCACTTGGATCAATATATAGTATTCTCTGAAAATAACCGAGAATAATAGGCGTGAGGAACATGGAGTATAAGAATTGTGGGATGGGTATCCTTAGGCAGCCATGTTTTTAGCTTATTGTCCTTCTAATTTTAGAGATGATTTTCTTTTCAAAGTAACAAGGATTTCTATGCAAATAAATAAAATCTAATAAAAATCTTTAAGAAAGCATGCGTATAGAAAGGAGGAGAAAGGCATGGAGGCCTAATGTGAGATTTCTCAAGGCCAAAGTGAGGGTCGGTTTATTGTAATTAAAGAAAGCGGTAAAACCTTTTCACTGAATTTTATTTATTCTTATTATTATTAAATGAAGTATTAAAAGCCAATATTTTATTAATTTTGACTATTTCTTTTATACCTCAATCTCAATTTTTAGTTGTTTATAACTTTATAAAGCAATCTTTTTTATTCTTATTAGATGAAGTATTGTAAACCATTATTGCATTAATTTTGACTACTTTTTACCTTCTATTCGTTTCTGTAGTTGTTTTTATCAAAACTTAACTCTTTGAAATAAAAATGACCAAGAAGTAAGATGGATGAAAAAAGTAGTCAAAACTTTCTGGGAAATTCAAAAAGTGGGAGAAAAAAAACTGAGGGGGTAACTTTTGAATTCTCTTTTTCTATCATTTCATTTGTTTATGACAAGTCTTTGGTTTGGAACTTCAGAATTTAAGCTATAAATCTGTTTCTTTTATTCATTATTCTAATTATTTATGAGCAAATGAGATTGAATTTTGTTTCATTCTATCAGGAAAGAAAAAAAAAAGCATTTGAAGAAAAGAATCAAACAAAACTATTGTAATGAAAGCCATACGAACAGTTGGAGAGCAAGAATGTTGTAAAGTTTTAATCAAGGCAAGAATAACGTTCTACAAACTCCCACTGAGAATAATTGGAGAAAAAGTTTTCAGTGGTCTGAATAGAAGAAAATGGAACTCTTCTTTTTATAGACAAACTTGTTGGTTTTGACCTTCTGTTGCTTTTCCTCTTTTTAAAATTATAACTTCATCGTTCCCTCTGACTGTTATAGTTCCTGATGTGTTGTCTGAAGGTTGGAAATGAAATATCATAGTAATAAAGACTTATTTTGACGAGTATCTTCTCTTTATATTGATCATTACATCATAAACTCACAGTGTAACGTCACTTGTTCTAACTGCACTCCAAGATGACATGTGTTCAAATGGCACTTTTATTTTTAAATTCTCACAAGACAATAATCAGGGATCAGTTTGCAGCAATAGCACACAAAGACTTCAGTGCATCATTCATCAAAAATTTGATTCATTCCTTTCATTTATAGACCTGCAACCTGTATATTGGACAATAGATTGTGAAAAGGAAAAAAAACAAGGCTGTAGTGTCCGATATTAGATGGATATTCCCGAATTTAGGTGATCAGTCCCTCAAAATGACTGTTCAACACCGAGATTGTTTGCTGGAAAATGAGCGGGTATGTATGATGTATAGCAGGATTTGAGCTTCTTAGATAAATCAAATGTTTCTTCTGATAGTGAAAGCTCTGGCAGTAGTGTAGCTGGAATGAAAATTGACTTGTGAAAGGGTTAATACTGGAGATATCAAAATATTCAAATTCAAGACTGCTTCTAATAAATAAACCTTATGTTCAGAATCATGTATTCCTATCTCATGTTTTTTCATATCTTTGGCCAAATCTTTGTAATTCCTCTTGAGGATGGTTTATTCTCCCTGAATAAATTTTTGAAAAACCTTTCTTGAATAAATATAACACTTGGGGACTAAATTTAAATCTGCAGGATTAATATAAGGACATTTGTTCAATGAATTTTGCTCAAACCAATAAACCTAAACAAATTATAACAGACACCAGAGACAAATTGTCATATTGACTAATTTACCTCACGACAAATTGATTCGCAACCAATTTACTGGCACAAATTGTCCTAGACCCAATTGAAATTACACAGACGAGAATACTAGTCTGAATGATTTCCTAGAATAGCAACAATTCTTCATCTTAGAATTTAGAACAATACTAGGGGAAAAAAAGCTGGTAATAGGTCCAGGTCAGATAGGAAACGTAGGCCCTATACCAAACTGCTTATTTAGTGTTTTAGTAATCAGTGCTAAATACATATGGTTTATGCATGGGTATATACACAAACAAAAACACATTGTGTACAAGATGAAATTACAAGTAATAAAACAGAACAGAATAAAAAGACTAAAATGATTTATAGAAAATATAATGGCAGAGTTTTTACATTTCTTTCTTTGAATAATTTATTTTTTGGGACCCTTTATATTTTTTCTATTGACCCTTCTGTCTTTTATATGAGGTCTCATTATTTTTAAAGCTACAGCCCAAAAGATCATTTATGTGTGATTTTCCTTTAGTCTTGAAAATAAAATGTACATCAACATGGTGGCTTCAAAAAAGAGGAAAGAAATTTTACATTTTATTGTTAAGCTAAAGAATTAAATGAAGCATGCAACAGAAATTGCTGTAGAAGGTAATGTTTTTCTTTCTTTCTGTGTTCATAGTGGATGTAGATGAAAAATGAAGAAAAAATGAATAAAACATTTATAGAAAAAACTATTAACCTTCATAAAGTAATAAATTTCTAATTCCATTGAATAGAGAAAGAGAAAATACAAAAAACAGTTTATTTCAGTCAAACAAGGAAAAAAAAAGGGACACAACTATAATTCTATGGTCCTGTTTGAAATCTGTTTAATATCTGATATTTCTGCAGTGTTCCATCAATTAAACCACTTTTGTTATGTAGAGCAAAAACTATTTATTTCAAGTCAAAGAAGAAACAATGAAATTTATCTCAAGTTCAAAAACCCTAAACCTCTCTCAAGTAGTCACCAATCCGTTTGTACATTTCTAACATGCAAAGGAATAAGCTCCCATATCAGGGACGTATCAGATATTAAGCAGTTAAGAACAGATACTATACTTTGCTCTTAGCCAAAAAGCCACAAAGCTGCATTTCGAATGGAACCACAAAATTATGATTTTACTGTAGAGAAGAGTCTAACGTATGGCAGGACAATATTTAGCACATTACTCAAGATGGTTGCAATGGATATGTAATAAACCAAAGACTTTAATACTGATTTAATATTTTGATTAAATACATTACATAGAGATCAGATGCCCCTAAAGATAGAGGCAGATTTAATCTTGAAAAGAACATTAATATTGAGCTGCTAATTGCTGGTTGTAAGTTAGGGTTACCATATATTTGTATTTTCCTGGATACTCTTTCACTTCTGTCTCAAAATCTCTATCCAGCAGGAAATTTTACAATTCTCCAAAAGCCCATGAAATTAATTATCATGACTGTTTCAAGGTTACATAATGCCAAGATATGTGTCAGGTTGAGAGGATATTTTGGGGAATGCCCACTCTTTGTAACGTTCAGATATGAAAACTCTTGCGTTAATCATATCAGTAGGCTTTTCTTCACTGTTTTTTTTTCCCCAAATCCAATTAGGTTTTCCTTTTACACCAGAATATCATGGATAAGGATTCTCAATCCAAATATCTGCAAACATACCAAGCTGAAGTAATCATAATCAACTCACACAAACGGACATTTTTGGAAAGCATTACTATTGTATTTTGTTTCTAAAAAAACTCGACAAGTCTGGTTTGTCACTCAGTAGAAACTATCATGTGTCCAATGTCTGTAGCAGTTAATCATGTTGGGGTGATCAATTAAAAAATTTTTTAAAAAGGGGTGACAGAGAACAACTTACTTTTCTCGCCTTTCATTGGGCAGTGATCACTAGACAAAAGTCCAAATTTTCAAAAAGCAAGCATGAATGCAGCTAGACATACTCAGCAAGACAACCTGACCAGCTTAAAAACTGAAGAAACCTTTGTTGACTGTTCTGATTGTCGGTTTCTGATAGACAAGAGATGTAACATTTGCCAATGAACAAATAAGTGTGGTTAACCAGTAAATCAATTTGCTCGACAGTTTAATGTGATTGTCCAGACTGTGTAACTTATCATATTTATGGCATAAATAGTTGATAAAAATACCACTAGTGTTAACTGATTGATTGAGTTGAAGTTTCCAACCAGGGAGAAATTTCAGGGTTTTAGTGGAGGGGATTTAGGGCCACAAATTGACAGATTTGATTATTTCAATATTATATGTTATTGTTCAGGAGCATAAGGGGGTCAAAGGGCTTGATTTGCCCCAAAATTTTACACTGATTTGCCCAAATTTAGGGGAAGTATTTACCTCATTGTTCCAGTGGTTCATAAGGTTGTAATATTATTTGGAATGCACCTTTTGAGTCATACCATCTTGAAAGGAGGGAATTACATTATTTCTCTTGCTGTCAAAGAAATGTAATAAAAAATGCCATTGGAGTAGAAACAATGGAGATAAGTGTATTCCAAGGAACATTCAGGAAAAAGGCAGAACTGACAACAAAAGGAAAAAACAATTCCAACCAAAATCTTTTTTTGGTTAGGAAGCAAAGCAGAATTGAAAAAAACTTCTTTAAAGAAACTGACATTTTATTTTTCCCCTTGATTTCATAGTTACAGAAACCTTCTTTTTTTTTCATGTTTTCTTCATAAGGTTTTCAAGATGGCCTCCAAAGATAAAAATGAAGAACCAAAAAAAGAAGGTTAATTTGATATCATATCAGATTCTAAGGAAGGACTATAAAAACTCAATGAAGACAAAACGGTTTACATTAAAACAAATCAAAGGGAAACTATAAAACCTAAAAGGCCGTCCATTTAGAGATTCCCAAAAGGTAATAAAAATCATTGCTTTTTTTCTTGTTCGTGTTTTTTCTTAATTGTTATACTGTTTGCTGAAGGGATTTGCCAAAGTGAACGACTAAAAGAATTTGTAGTCTATATAATACTTAAAGTTTGATTGAATTTATCTGTATTTGACCTCCGAGTAGTCAAAATGGTGCTTAGTAACGAGAGGTATTGGACTGAGGTATCCTTTAAAAAACTGTTTTGATCTATTATTGGAGCCAAAGGCCCCATTTAAGCTTTCTGCATGAACTAGCTGGAAATCTAACGTTCATTGATTCTGTAGGACTTTTATTCCCAATGATCTTGTCTAAATTTTCTTATACAGGTTTTTTAATGATTGTAATAATTTACTGGAATTGACATTCACATCTTCCACAATGTTTCAGTCATGTGCCCTCCAGCTTTCAACAGGTAAATACAACAAAAACCTAAGAAAGGAGTTTGCAATCAAAACCTGAAAAATTAAAAACCAAGAGATAATTAGCACAAATAAAATGCACACAATGGTTATTTTTTTCATCATTTCAAAGATTATTCAGACTTGTATGTTAATCTGTTGTAATTGTAACTGTCCCAGCCATTTTGAGGACTTTTTTGGAAGCACCATCCTAATATTTGGAGTCGTATCCTGATCTTTGTTGTTTTTATCTCAACATTGTAGTTGATCATTTTTTAGCCTTCATCCAGTATATATCATATCCTGTACTCCTAGAGTATTGTTGAAGGGAGACCACACTCAAGGGAGTTTGAGAATCAATCTGGTAAGGTCATCAATAAAAGAAAAACCCAACTATCTCAACCATTGATTAAAGCAAGTTATACGCTCAGTTTAGGAAACTTGATTATTTCATTGATCAGTCAAAGTAGATTTCTATTCGTGTTCCAGTTGAAACAAAACAGGTTTAAACATATCCCTGTGATAAATTGATGGCTGCAGACAGATTCTCTCATCGATAACACTTGTCTTTTTCATTAAAAGGATACTTTTTGTGCTATGGAAAGAATGATTTTGAGATCATGGTTAAGATCAAATTTTTAACAAAACATGAGTAGAAATCTCTCTAAACTACTAAAAGTTTGTAACATGGGGATTCTGCCCAACGTTGAACATTAGTTTTTAGATGGATCAAGCGTTTTGAGGAAGGTTGGGAAGACCTCAAAGATGAACCCTGAGAGGGGAGACAATCAACTTTGATGAATGAAGAAAATGTGGCTGAGCTCTGGAGACTGGTGGAAGAAAACCATCAAATTACCATTGATGCAAAAACTACTGAGGTTAGGATCTTAAATGGTTCAGCATTTTTAATTCGAAGGGAACATCTTGGCCTCAATAAGCCTTCCACAGCCAGCTCAAAGAGCTGATCTTTCCATCAGTCTTCTTGATAAGAGCAAAGCAGGAAACAATCTTATGGAATAAATCATAACTGGGGATTCTTGGATTTACCTTAATGGTAGAGAGAGCAAGTCTAATCAAAACAGTTGCTTTTGAGGGTATCTCAAGGCAGAAAAGTCAGCTCAGAAGGTGATGACAACTGGGTTTTTTTTATTGCAAAGGTAATCTTGATAGATTTTCTCCAAGGAAATAGGATGATCATGGTAGCCCATCATCATCATTATCATCATCGTCGTTGTCATCGTTATCATCATCATCATCATCATCACCACCACCAAACCCACCACCACCACCACCACCATCATCATCATCATCATCATCAGTGTTTTAATGTCCGTAGTTGGACGTAGACCTTCCTCAGGATTTGCCACACTTCTCTATCATGGGCGTTGCAGAACCAGTATTTTCTAAAATGGTAGCCTATAATGAAGAAACAATGAAAGAGCATTCTATCCAATTGATTAACCAAACTCTTTCAATACAAAACTGTTTCTATGCATAGAAACCACTTAATCAGTTTGTTTTTGATCCTTTTTTTCTACTCCTTCTCAATTTTCAGCAATAAATACCATTTGGCTGAGGGTGCCTCCACAGAGTATTCATTATCTGAAAAAAATTTTCACTTGTGCTTCGGGTATCATTAGGAGATGAAAATGGTGGTCACATTATTCCAAGCATCTGTTTTTCTCCTTTATTTCATTGCTTGAGAATTTTATTATAATCAACTTCTGGATAATTTGTTCTCTCAAAGCTTCACCAGAGCCCCATTAACTAGCCTAGCCTAGTCTGCCGTGCTATTTACCCATAGATTGTGTTGTGGGGAGAAGAGATGTATTCATGCCTTCCCCAAGATAGTATGGAGTGAATGCAAACTGCTTTTGCTGGAGCTAGAACTTGTTTTGCTGATTTCCTATTTTCCCACTGCTAACCAAAATCATCAGATTTACTTGTGAATGAGACGAGTTTTCAAGACAAAACTTTTAGGGAAAACATTGGAGAGGTTTCGATCTGATTCATTGGATTATCACTACAGATTATTTAACCTTCTCATCATCAGCCACTTAACATTGGTCATTAGACATAGACCTTCCTCAAGATTCACCAAACCTCTCTATCACGGACGTTGCGGAGACAATACTTTCTGAACTTGCTTAGTTTGTCCCGTCATCAGATATTTTGATAGCAACAGTTCTTTTTTCATGATCTTTGGGAATCCATGATATGTGCTGCAAAGTCCAGCGGTTGTGTGCTATTCTAGCGATATGACCAGCCCATTGCTATTTAAGTTTTCGAATGGATTCCATGATTTTTTTCTCTAATGTACTGTTCTGCCTTGTGGTCTCTCCATGTGATGTTGAGCTTCATTCTTTCCTGTGCATTTTGATTGGTTCTCAGTTTGGGTTCTAAGTTTCAACTCCATAGGTGACTATTGGTAGGATGCTTTGGTTGTAATATTTTAGCTCAGTTTGACGATTTCATGCTGTTAATCATTAGACCATCAGTATTCCATATTTATTATTCATTCATTCCTGAAATTAAAAATCTCGTCAATCATATCATGGACAATTTCTTTCAATTCTTGTCACACTCGCTTGATGTAACCAGGCGTACAGGGAAATTATGATTACAAGTAATATGTCCCATGTGGGTTGAGTCTTCAAGCTCCCAGGCAGCGGTCGTCTGCAATAAACGTTTTTATAACCTTCAGCCTCAAAGCATTCTATTGAGAGAGGCAAGGTAATGGGCTCTGTCGCTGGACAATAAATAAAGATAACTCGCCAAGCTGATGCAAAAATTTGAGTGTTCTATCCATTCGGCAATAGTCTGTTGAAATATTGCTGGCTTATTTATTGCATTTTGAAGGTAAGGAAATGTCATATGTGATACTTCCATACGTTTCCTGATCTTATCATTAAATTCATGGTCCGCCGACTGCATAGAGATGTGATAAAGTCAAAGATGACCGACAAGGTTCACCAATGAGGCAAGTAGCTCAGTCATTGGATGTCTTTGATAACTACCCAGGTGGAGATCCACGAAGTGGGGGATGGTATAGACCCCTCTCTGCTGTAAAAATTTGTTTTTTCAATCCAGATAGAGAAATTCTTTTTCAAAATAATTAAGAGAACAACCAATCCTAAGTAATCATAAATTAACATTGAAAACAAATATTTATTAGTATATCTCGGATGATACCTGATGAAGGCCATAGAGTGCAACGGCCGAAATGTTGTATGAAAAACAACCAAAATGTGGATGGTCCAAATATCAATAGAAATAAATATTTATTATTTGTAAAAACATATTTATCCATTAATTTTTTCCACTTGGACTCCTCGCTTGGATCAAAATCCTGGATCTACCCCTGCTACCTGTATATACGTCTACCTCTACGTCTAAATGTGTAGGTATACAATTGAGCCTTACCTTTGACAATAGATGTAACAGCTTTTTGTTGCTCCTGTCTTGGCAGACGAGGTATTTATGGTAGAGTGGTGATCATTCGGACTCTTCTCCATCAATCACCGTGGCATTCCGGTGGAGAGACATTTTAATCTGGATGTCTATCAATAGGATAGCACAGAGAAGTGGATTCATACCTTTCTCAAGGGCAGTAATGTAAAACTAACCTCAAAACCTGAGCTAATGCCAGAGTTGGAAGGTAATTATTGGAGAGTGGTTTGGACAAGTGCTCACTCTACCTCTCTCTTCTCCGTTAATCATTGTAGCATGCAAGTAATGAGACATTCTGTTAGAATGTCAGACTATAGGACAGAGTGCAGGGGGAAATGGATTCATACCTTTCCAAAGAGCTTCAGTGTGAATTGGACAAAAATAGTTTCAGCTGGAATCTGAACATAGTTCACCAATTGGGTTTTTCATGCCAATTACACATCTTCCACCTCTGCATATATATATATATATATATATATATATATATATATATATATATATATATATATATATATATATTTGAAGCAATAACTTTTTCAATGATCTTCTAATAATGATATGCTATCTCTATAAAATTCTTCCAGTTGAGTGGTCACAAATTCAGTGGAAGCATGAATTATGGCTTCTCTATTATTGAACCTTTTATTATGAATATGAAGTTCAAAATTTTATTACAGGAATGAAGTTATGCTTGATAAGATAATAATCATTAGTAGAAATATCAGATGAATGTTGTGGTTGGTGCAACACTCAATATCCTGATTCTCTAAGCTTGAATACAGTCATGTGAGAGCAGTGTGGTGTGGGGCTGTCATGAAACCTGCAATGGAAATGGATACTGGGACTTACGTATAAGCTGATGTCTCCATTTATGGACATTGAAGATAAAAAAACCCACATTTCATCCAATTCAAGTGGGACCCATTTCTCAACTTTTTAACCTCTTTTTATTACATTGAGATAACGTGATGTGGTCGCTAGAAGTGTCAGAGTCTCCAGAAAGAACTATTGTTCTGGGGTCATTGGCCACTACTATCAATAATTCTTTATAACAGGTTTTGGCCTCCTTCAACGATAATTGGTGGTGTCCGTATTTCCAGACCTAAACCTATTGAACCAATGCTGGACAGTTCAAAATCTTTTTTGCTTTTGTCAACGGCTTGAACAACATTATATCCTGATTTAAATCAGGGCTTGAAATCGGTCTAACTTCTTGGATCAAAACTACAGCTGCTTTTAATAAAAATTTTGTAATATTGGAAGCCATCAACAGAAACTGTTAACATAGGTTTCTTCAGTTTTCGAGCTGGTCTGGCTGGCTGGATGATTGATTGGCTATTTATATATCATCATCATCAACATCATCATCAGTCTTTTAACGTCCGTCATTGGACATGGACCTTCCCCAGGATTCGCCACAATTCATAGGCGTCGCGGAGCCAGTATTTCCTGAATTTGTCCAGTTCATCTCTCCATCTTGTGTTCTGTCGGCCTCAGTTTTTCATGCGATCTCTGGGGATCCATGTTGTGAGTCGTGATGTCTGTCGGTTGTCTTTCATTCTTGCAACATGGCCTGCCCATTGCCATTTGAGTTTTTTAATAGGTTCTATGATGTCATGGACTCCTATTTTCTTCCTTATATACTGTGCTGTCTTGTGATCTCTCCATGTAAGGTTGGGCATGATTCTCTCATGTGCACGCTGCATGCTTCTCAGTTTGTAGGTCTGTCTCTTGGTTAGGTTCCATGTTTCAGCTCCATATGTGACTATCGGAAGAATGCATTGGTTGTGTACTCTTCTTTTTAGGATTATTGAGATCATCTGGTTTTTGAAAGTTGAGCTTAATGCTCCCTTATTCAAAGTTGAGCACTCCTTAAGTAAGATAACTCGTTTATCATAAGCAATAAGCAATGCTCTTCTAACTCTGGAATAGAGCACTCTGGTGGATGAGGAATCGTGCGTAAGTAAACATATCACTTAAGTTCAGCCTTACTGACTATCCAGTTCTATGAAGGGCAGAGGTAAAATGCCAGCCTCTGGGTCTGAAGTGAAGGTTTCGATCCTACCTCGTGGTACTGGATGGGATAATGGATAGTCTATTACCACACTGAAGAATTGTAATACAACGAAACAGCTGTCCGCGGATAAATCAATTATTTAATTATCATTACATATATATATATATATATATCACATGTACAAAGAACACTCATTGAGCTATAAGGCTAAAAGTTTAAACATTTACCTAATTATGTTTGGGAAAAAAAAACGTTTTTCTTTGTTTTTTTACTAAACTCCCGGCCATTATAAGTTTTCAGGGGGGGGTTCAATTTGCTGTGTAAGTTTATGCTAAATTGGTTCCTTAGTTTGAGTCTAGCAGCATTTTACAAATTCAGACTTTTTCTAATGATTACTGCACAACAAAAGGCAAGAGAAGTAACTTATACATAGATCCCACTTTTTACCAATTTTTTTAATCCATCATCCTAACATGGCATGCTGCCAAAAGATGCTGATCATGCAAAGGTTTCTATTGAGTGACTAATAATATTAGAATATGTTGGGCGTCAATATGAATGTGACAGAATGAAACAAAGGAAAATGATTTTGAAGAATAGAACCAACCTTAAAAACCAACCAAACAAAGAGAGTCTCGAAAAGTAACAAGGATTTGGATAATGGAGCAAGCCAGGCGGTATTAAAGGAACTGGTCAAGGTGTAATATCCAAATGAGAGGGTTGCAAACAGAATTTTCCAATAATGGTTGTGATTTTTAGTCTCAGGCAGTCTGGCTTCTAACCCCTGAGGAGACAAGACCTCTGTGTGAGCTTACCCTATCATCAGCCCAAGGGCTATGGGAGGGGGGTACTTTTGAAATGTCCCTTTTGAAAATATCAAGAAAATGAAGAGCAACGAATTGAGTAACTGTTGGGATGGCTTAATCTTCTCATCTTTCTTTCTGAATATATATATCTCCACTGTCTGACAGATTTTGAATAAAATCATATGAATTCTAAAAACGACTTGATCTGTCATTTGTTACCTGAATGTTCTCCATGCATATTATATGTCATCCAAATGCATATGCTAGGGTGTTATGCAACAACCAGATCTGTTCCTTAACTAGTTGAAAAAACCCTTGCTTCAAGCAGGATTTTCTACTAATCCCTGTGGAAGGTCTAAATGAGGCGTTCAGCCCTAATAAGAAATGAAAACTGTTTTTTTCTTAGGGATACCTTATTTGAATACAACTGGTTCAGCTACATATAGATCACATACTGATAGAGGGAATCAGATATCTAGATTGATAGATAGATAGATAGATAGATAGATAGATAGATAGATAGATGGAAATCAGATCATTATTATTATTCTTTTTCAGTTGTAAATCACCTACACTTTTTTGGTTTCTTCAAGTTAGGGCATTTCAACACCTCTACATATTGGTCCGGCTACTTACAGATGAATAGAATCAGACTTTTAGCATGATATAGATGGATGGGAATCAGATCATTATTATTGGGTGAGCGCAAATGCTGACCCCTAATTATTCTTTTTTTAATTTTCAAAAACTCTTGACTTAAAATCTTGGTAATTGAAAGTTCATCCCAAATTTAGTTGGGGTGTTCCCATGTTTAGGTGGTTTCTACAGCAAGACAAATAGACAAACAAACTCAAAGATGGACACCATAAAATCATTGTTAGAAATCCCCCACCAAAACTGTCAACATTGGTTTCTTCAGTTTTTAAGTTGGTCCTGCTGATTGGCTATGTACGTCTGTATGCGTGATGTGTGGAGCCCACAAAAATGGAGTTCGAAGGCAGAAAATTTAAACATTCAGTGCTTGTAATGTCTCGAAAGAATGTTCTTTTCAAAATTTTCCATCAGAATGGGTTTTTAATTGGGGGGATCAATTCACAATGTAAGGTTTTACTAAATTGGTCCCTAGTTTGTGCCCAGCTGTGTTCACACTTGTTTTGCTTTGTTGAAAATTCACACTTGTAACAAAACATGAGAGAAGTAATTTATTCATTTATCACCTCTCTCTCCAAATTTTAATTGATCATCCCCCTAAAAGAATGCTGCCAAAAGATATTAGTCACATGACGGTTTTCGATTGAGAGACTAAGCAGGCATGTTGTAGATTTATACCGGATCTGAGAAAAAAAATACAATTTGGCATCATTCTCTTTGCTGTCAAATATAAGACATTTCATGCGTAACAATGGCGCAAAAAACAGAGTTGAGAGAAAGGGAAGAAAAAGAAGATTTTTATTCCCCTGTTTTGACCAAATTCTTGGCAGAATTTGAAGAGTTCCTTTTTGATGTTTTCACTTTTCATAATTCTCTCGTTGGCGGCTGTCCTTTTGCTGCTTTTAATATTTCCATTCTTATCTATCATCAATCCTTTTCTTTCTAACATTAATTCTCGCTATCATTATTTATAATTCCCTTGAAGATATTTCCGGAACCAATAAGTGTCAGGCGGATTTTCTTCCGGGGGATTTTCAAAGTGGGAAAGAAACTATAAAGATGCTTTGGTTTCATTGTTTCCTCTCGTTAGAGCAATTTTATCTCTTTCCCTCAAACATATATATATATGTATATATATATATAAATAAATATATATATATATATATGAATAAATATATATATATATATATATATATATATATATATATATATATATATATATATATGCTGCCAGACACAAACTAAGGGATCAATCTAGCATAAACATTCATTACAAATTGGCCCCCTCCTCACTAGAAACCTGTTTGTGGTAGGGATAATCGGGGGAAGGAGATTTTTTTTTTTTAATCTTTCTTTCTAGAAATATCAAGGAGTGAATATTGAGATTTTCAGCCCTCTAGCTCCATTAGTTCAGGCTATACATGGGATACATACATAGTCAGTCATCCAGCCAGCCAGCCAGCCAGCCAGCCAGCCAGCCAGCCGGACCAACTTAAAAACTGGAGAAACACATGCTGACTGTATATATATATATATATATATATATATATATATATTCTTTGATATATTTTTCATTAAAGAAGATGGACAAGGAACATCTTTTAATTTTTTTACAAATCTTTTCTTGCTTTCGTGCAAGTGAACAGTTCCCGAGTTTCAATATATGTAGATATGAAGAGTACAACATGATCCTGATATTGTAAATGGCTGAGCGTGCTATATCTTTTGGAGAGCATCTATATACATTGAAACCAAAGATCCATCCACTTGTTCGGAAACAAGAGAGGATCTGTAAAGAATTAAAAAGGTGCTCCTCGTCTATCATTCTTAATGAAAGATTGAAAGATGTATTAAAGAAAATATGCTGCCAAATTATACATAATATATATACAAATATACATATATATATATATATATATATATATATATATATATATATATATATATATATATACATATATATATATATATATATATATATATATATATATATATATATATATAAGTATATATATATATAAATATATATGTATATATATACATATATATGTATGTATATATATATGTATATATATATATATGTTTATATATACATATTAAAAAGAATTGAGTTATATATATAAAATATAGAATATATCTATAAATAAAAAGTGTTCCTGTTAAAATAACATATTCATAATTATATACAAACAAGAAAACAAGAAGAGATTTGTAAAAAATTAAAAAGATGCTCCTCGTCCATCATTTTCAATGAAAGATCGAAAGATATATAAAAAAATACACTGCCAAATGATACAATATATATATATATATATATATATATATATATATATATATATATATATACATACATATATATATATATATATATATATATATATGTATATATATATATATATATATATATATATATATATGTATATGCATATATAAAAAGAGTTCCTGCTAGAATAACAAATTTACGATTGTATAAATACATATATATATATATATATATACATACATACATACATACATACATACATACATACATACATACATATATGTATTTGAAATGATCTCTTGTCATCACATGGTTAATATATCACTCACCCCAAAAAACATAAAAAGAATAAGCTATTGAAGAAAATAGGACTGCAGTAGGAATCAAACCTGCGACCGATTGGGTAACCGTTTCAACGTAGTGATGCTCAAAGCACTGAGCAAAGCAGATGCAGGTAATGCAAAGGCCCAAATAACTGCTTTCAACCCAAATTCTTATCTTGTTTATTCCCAGTCTATCCACCATTTTCACTGCAACAGTTATGTTTCAAGAAATGGATGTATGTAATTCGACAGAATGATTCTATTCATGTTGTCTACGGCGAGTGATACATTAATCGTGTAATAACGGAATATCATTTCAGATAAGTTTCTGTATAATATAACACAATTTATGATCATTTTGCTGGATCACACGTATCCATTTCTGAATACATGACTGTCCTGTTGAATGAAACAAATAGACAGAGAATAAATGAGATGACAATTTGGGTTGAAAGCAGTTATTCAGGCCTTTGCATTACCAGTGGGTATTTAGCTCAATGGTTAGAGTATCGATATGTTGAAACAGCTACCCTATCAGTGATGGGTTCAATTCCTGCAGCAGCCCCATTTTCTTTTATTGTTTATTCTATATACATTGTCTAGGATGAATGATACATTAACGGTGTAATGACAGGAGATCATTTCAGATAAGTTTCAATATAATATAACACAATTTATAATCATTCTGCCGGATCATATATATCCATTTCTTTATACATACATACATACATACATATACATATATATATATATATATATATATATATATATATATATATATATATATATATATATATATGAATATAATTAAGCATGTGATTGCATCTTGGATATCTGTGAGAGTACTAATAGTCTTTCCTTTCAAAGTCAAAGTCATTAGGAGAGAGTGAGAAGATAGCTAATATAGATATACAACATTTCGATTACAACTAGTCCATTGGCTCGTCTACCATAGTATTCCAATAAAGGAACTGATTTTTATGTATGTATATTTTTTCTAAGTTACATATATCTTTTTATCATTTATGTAAGATTGATGCAATACAATCTTCCTTCTTCCCCTGATGCAGTTCTGTACCAGACTAAGTCAAAGAAAGGAAACATCTTTTATACATATCAAAGCCTTCATTAGATGATGATAGGCATGGTTTCAGGGGCAACGTGTTATTACCACCAACCCAGTGTCCCCCAGCAGTATCGTACACCATCACTTAGCTAGTTTTCCGTTAGAATGTGGGAATGTCAGATAATTATGCAGCATTATATATTCTTCAATTCACAACTTTACAGTCAACATATATATATATATATATATATATATATTTATGAATATATATATTTGTGTGTATATATATATATATATATATATACATATATATATATATACATATATATATATATATATATATATATATATATACATATATATATATATATATATATATATATATATATATATATATATATATATATATATATATATATATATACGTGTGTGTGTGTATATATATAAATGTGTACTTATACACACAGTGCTGGTTATGCCAAGTGCTGATGATGTTGCCAGACAATAGTCAAATCCATTCCAATAGTAAAAGATGTCGATATACTAAGAACATGCAAAAATCTATACTTATGAAATACATATACAAAGAACAGATAAAAAAAAATCTGCACCATCCCAAGAGGCCCTAATGATGGCTTGTCAACTGGACGTGAATTTTTCAGATAATTTTTCTATTCAATTGTCAGAATTTGTGTTTCTCCATAAAAAAAATGTTAAAATGATAAAAAATTACTCTCAGCATTTAGTGGGATCTGTTTACGAGAATATCCACAGCAACATTTCATTTATGCATGAGTGTACATACATGTGTGGATATATATATATATATATATATGCATAAATACATATATGCTTGAGTGTGTGCGTGTGTGAGTGTGCAGTATACATGTAAATACATATTCATGGGTATCTGTATCTATATCTATCTATATCTATCTATCTATCTATCTATCTATCTATATCTATATATATATATGTATATATATATATATATATATATATATATATATATATATATATATATATATGTGTGTGTGTGTGTGAAGATTGAGCACAGAAATATATATTTAAGTATATATTTATAAATATATATATAAAGAAATGGATGTATAATCCAACAGATATAATAACAGATATAACGACAGATATAACAACCAACAGATACAATACAATTCATAATGTATACATATATATGTATATATACATATATATATATATGCGTGTGTATCCATATATATATAATGATATTTGATAAGATATGAATCAAAGATTTTTAAAAAATTTACTTGAAGGAGCAGCGAAATGTCTTAATGATGATGAAAATTTATTTTCCATATTGTCATTGAATTCATACATACATACATACATATATATATATATATATATATATATATATATATATATATATATATATATATATGTTTACATATATATATGTATATATGTATATGTATATGTATATACACATTTATACATATGTATATATATGTATATATATATATATATATATATATATATATATATATGCGTGCATGCATCTGTAGTGTGTACATATATCTACACTTGTGTAGTATGCATGTGTATATAAATGCATATGTATATTTATGAATCCATGTAAATGGAGATGGGCTGGACAAGATGATGGAGCAAAAGCCTTACCAATCAGAGCCCGTGGGACTGTAAATGTAAAAGCAGAAGACCAGATAAAAGATGGTGGGATGAGAGAAAAAGGTTTGTCAGTGAGTCATGGTGGAAATTACTTACATCCGATTTTAGAATTCAAAATATTGAGCACCATCACTATTGATAAAGCAACCCCCTAAAACAGCACTCTTACTACATATATATGTATATATATATATATATATATATATATATAGGCATACACATATATATACATATATATATATATATACATATATATATATATATATATATATGTATATATATATATATATATATATATATATATATATATATATATATGTGTGTGTGTGTGTGTTTGTGTGTATTGTCAACAAACTTATCTAGCATGCGGGTGGATGGATGAATACTTTAACAAAAGAAATTTTGTTGAAAGGGGAAAGAAAGGAAGGAAGGAAAAAAAATTGGACAATTCACTTGGCTGGATGCAGAAATATGTAAGTGAATTTTAGCTTACATTGTAAGATCATTAGTTCTTGCTGTAAAGCTTTACATTTATATATATATATATTTATGTATGTATATATATATATATGATTGTAAATTGTGTTATATTGTATAGAAACTCTTATTTGAAATGATCTCCTGTTATTACACTGTGAATGTATCATTTGGCCAAGATGACACAAATAGAATAAACAATTCAAAGAAAATAGGGCAGCTGCAAGAATTGAACCTGTAATCAGTAAGGTAGCCACTTGAACATAGCGTTACTCTTACCATTTTGCTAAACAACTGCAGGTAATGCAAAGACCCAAATAACCGTCTCTGCTCCGAATTCTTGTGTTCGCTTATTCACAATCTATTACAGAATTCGGAGGAAAAAATAGTTGTTTGATCAATTATTCTTTCTCTGTATGCAATGAAGTGTAAAAATGCATGCAATTATTAAAGTGTATGACATTCAGTGTCTTACGGCCAAATCACGTCGAATACATAATGTTCTCCTGCCATCATCAAAGTTAGGCCTGGTTTGTATCAACATGGGTGACTGCTTCGAAATACTAGTTGCCGTAGGCTTAGTTCTATGTAGCACAAGGCCAAATGGTGAGTCTGACTTCCTTGAATACATTTAATAAGCTTAGTTTAGTGCAGAGGTTGGCCAAATGGTAGGAAATGCAAGATTCAATGGATATGGTGTTTTGTATCTTCGATGTGTGGTCTGCAAAAATAGTTTCTGTATTGTCTATAAAAAGCAACAGACTGCAAAAGCCTTTCTGTTACAATCTAGGGGAGGTGGTCCCAACCGTGAATTGTAGAGTTAGGGTTAGTTTAGTGCAGAGCTTGGCCAAATAGTGGGAAATGGAAGATTCAGTGGATATAGCACTTTGTATCTTTGATGTTCTGTATGTAAAAATAGTTTTTATATTGTCTATAAAAAGTAACAGACTTTAAAAGCGTTTCTGTTACAATCTAAGGAAGGTGGTCCCAACTGTGAATTGTAGAGTTTCACACTCTCACTCATTCAATGTTACAAAGGACAGACAAACAAAAAGAAATATGAGAGTTTAAGAACGGAAATAGTGATTGAATTCTATTATTGGCTGATAATAGTGTCTAATCCAAATTCTGTTTTCTATCAATTCTCTTTCTACAATTCGGACCACCTTCCCAAAATTATGCCAAAAATGCTTCAAGTGTCTATTATTTTTACAGACACTAAAAATATTCTTAAGTTTTTGTGCATCCGTAGCACACAGCACACCCAAGATACAAAGCATTATAAGCTGCTGGGAAGGTTTTGTTGTGGAGGTTTATGAGTGGAGAGACCTGGCATACCCAGAAAATTGCACTTTTTGCTTTTGCTTTTGCTTGAACACCAATCTCTCTCGCAAAAGTCTGACTCAATGGTAAAGTTTGTGTAAATTGTTATTTCCATAAAAAGAGGAAACTGTTTTTTTCTCAGAAATGTAAATTTAAAAAAAGACCAAATGTTTGGAACTGAAAAGTACGCATCAGAATCTGAACTTTTGCCAAGATTAAGATAAAGAGAATCATGAACAGAAAAGAAAAACATGTCCTTGTAAAATCTCCAAAAGTAAGATGGAGAAAAAATCTGATGGAGAAAAAAAGAGGAAAAACTTTCTATGCAATCTCATTATATAACCCACTGCCAAGATAAAAGAAAAAAAAAAAAGCTAAAAAAAGATATCCTTATTGATTTTCTCTTCACTTCACAGATGTCTTCATGCCACAAAAATATAAAATGGAAAAAAAAGTGATACAAAAGTACGATCAGAGAATAAATAAGAACAAATGTAAAAAGTAAAACCTTTTTGAAATATCCACAATTTGAAATGAGTAAATTAAAGATGAAATAAGAAAACTCTTCTCTTTTTGACTCGTAACTGAGTAACGCAGGTCTTTGATGTTACTCAATGTCTTTTCAAAAATCACAGAAGCAAATTTGCTTTGATCAAATTACAGTCCAAAAGATAATTTTGAAATTCACTATCCAGACACGACACCTTGAAATGGTTTCTTTTCAAGCATTAACTCTTTCTTAGTGAAACCTTTGAGGTTATTTAGATTAGGGCTTCTCAAAGTAAGGGTTGGGATCTGTCCAGGGGTGGCCTAAAAATGATTGGGGGTTATAGAAATATTTGAAAATCTATTTTCAAAGAATAATAATGTACCTAAAGATTTTATGATTTTGTTTTTATCTCCATAGAAAAATGTACTCCTTTTGGTGTTTATTGTGAAGTGACACAATATCATTCACCAATTGTGAATTTTTTTTTATGATAAATACTGTAAAACTTTTAACAGATTATAAATATACTGCAATTTTTTTTGGTCTTTATTTCTTCCTATGTTTAGTAATTGTTAGTTTACTATTAGATATTAATGTATAGTCTCGTTACATTACTTTTATAACTAGTGAAAGATTGTGAAAAGATTTAGTTCCCTCAAAACGGATTATGAATGAAAGAAGATGGTTTAGATGACCCTAAACTGTTAATTTTAATTGTTGTTAATGATGAAGATTTATTGATAGCAGTAGCAAACAACCCATTCACAATTGTTTGAACACTTTCTGGAAATTTGAAGACTCCAACAGTTGCCATATTGGATTATTTCATGGCCATGGAAGGTTGAAACGTAGGGAAAATGGATGCCACATGAGCTGAATGGAATATTCCATGACAGTAGGAGACACGACACCTCTTTGCTGACTGTCTTGGCTTAGAGAATTGGGATATGAAGTTTTGCAGCATCCTTCATATTCACCTGACATTTTTCATACAAATTATCATGTTTTCAAGCATTTTGAACTTTATATCCATAATAAAATTGTGAAGATATAATTTCTGTTAGGAGATCCAACCCGTTGTTACTGAAATCATGACACATAGGAGTTTACAGGAATGAACAAAAAACATTGCTGTTTTCATAAATTCTCAATTTCAAGCACGAATCAGTATAAACAAAAATACAGGACTG
>OY735228.1:7093440-7200940 GCA_963457665.1 Thysanoteuthis rhombus | reverse complement strand
GTCTGCCTGTTGATTATATAAGGCATGAAACAGACAGCACTTTTGCTCTATTTCCAGCTAGCTATCATCATCATCATCAGTCTTTTAACATCCGTCGTTGGACATAGACCTTCCACAGGATTTGCCACACTTCTCTATCATGGGAGTCGCGGAGCCAGTATTTTCTGAACTTGTCTAGCTTGTCTCTCCATCTATTATTCTGCCAGCCTCGGTTACGCATGTGATCTCGGGGGATCCATGTTATGAGTCGTGATGTCCATCGGTTGTCTGCCATTCTTGCAACATGGCCAGCCCACCACCATTTGAGATTTTTAATGGATTCTATGATGTCCCTGACTCTAGTCTTTTCTCGGATGTACTGTGCTGTCTTGTGGTCTCTCCATGTGAGGCCCAGCATAATTCTTTCATGTGCACGTTGCATAGTTCTCAATTTGCGGATCTGTCTCTTGGTTAGGTTCCATGTTTCAACTCCATAAGTGACTATCAGGAGGATGCATCGGTTATACACCCTTCTCTTTAGGATTAATGGGATCTTCTTATTTTTGAAGGTTGAGCTTGATCTGCCAAAGGCTTGCCATCCTAGTGTGGTTCTTTGCTTGATTTCTTCTTCTTTTGAAGGTCTCATGGAGATTCGTTGTCCTAGGTGGATGTAGTGATCTTCTGTTTCCAGTTCTGTGTCCTCGATTTTGATCTTAGTGTTTTTATCTACGATATGGTTGTTGCACATGATCTTCGTCTTGCTGAAGTTCATGTAGCTGTAGTATATTGTAGTTCCTCTTCATATCAAAATTCAACATCATTCTGCAATGAATTGTACCTGTCTTTCTGGCTCAATGGTTATTACTTCTAGAATATTCCTTAGATGTTCTTTGTAAAACTGAAATGCTCTCTTACATGGGCACTTGCAGCCACTTTTCTAGGTGGGAAGGAGGCAAAAATATATATTTCCTGGAGTAGGGGTCAAAAATTATATATTCAGAATACATCTCACCGGTGACCCTATTACTATCAAATAATAATTCAGTCTCTTATATGGGAACATTAAGTTGGGTTTACATGAAACAATTGTACAGCATGATTATCCTTTATCGTCTATTAGTTTCCAACTTTCGAACCCTCTCATCCGAGGTGAGAAGACCTGATCTGAGAGGGGGCCATTTGACATCCTCCCTACACACACATTGGATGCCAATGCTTTCTGAGTCATTTGTTTGTGGTTACTTCCCAAAATCTCATACCAAATACCTGAATGCTTTCTGGCATCGTGATTGCCAGTTATAATGCTTGGCCATTTAATAAATCATTTTTAACGATGCTTTTTAAAATCTAATCTTATTTAAGTTTAATAAAATTTTGAGATTACTGATTATCATTATTGTTTATTTTTTAAAAGTATTTGGGGAATTGTCCAAGGATTGGGTTGATTTCCACATGGGTTCAGGATCAAATTCAGAAAATCAAGGAGGATCATGGGAAAAAAATGGTCTTCAAGTTTTGGGGGAAGAGATTGTAGATTTGAAAAATTTTCCGCATGTGTCCGAGATCTGATTCAGCAATTTTCTTTCAAATTATCCGTTTTTTTTAATCAAATACTTCAAAGTCAAGGAAAATTAGTCAGAAATAGGGCTTCTAAACATTTAGATTGTGAGGTGTTTGTCATTTTGAGAATTTGAAAATAGCAGCGAGATTCAGGCCGAAAAAGATGAGAATTAAGATCGACGCTAAAGGATTAAAATCCAATTAGCTACGGAATAAATAAATAGGTCAATGAAATCATTTATGCAAATGAGGATGATTGAATTATGAATAATTGATTGAAAAAATTGTTTTTTTATTCATATAATTGATGGAATAATCATTTTTTATTGGTGGAGAGGAAATTAGCAGAAAAACTGTCAAATGTTTTTTCCTTTTCATGGATTTTGGTATTTTCTCAGAAAAGAAGAAGAAAGAAAACTTAGGAAAATGTATGTATGTAGATGGAGTTTTCATTGCAGGTTCAAGTCCAGTGGTCAAGAGGCATGGTTTAAGACCAATGTTCCCTTCTAATTCTCAGCAGTCAGTGTTTGCAAAAATATATTGTACTAATATTTTTCCTGTGACAAAAGTATATGAGCACTGAATGCTTGCACTAATGTAAACTTAGATTTATTTCAAGATAATTTTGGCACTGCCTGTCTCTAATTACTGATAAAACTGTACCTGTATGTTTTAATGCAATACAGATATGATTGCATTCTATGAAGTAATGCATTTAGTTAAGAGCTCATTCTGTACTTTGAACTGCTTTGTCCAGTTTATTGTTCCATATAATAAAACAGGGGTCAGCAAACGTTTTTAGAGATGGACCAGATCAGAAATGTTTTAATGTCTAGTGGACCAGGTCAGAAATGTTTTTGAATCTTCTAGCAGGCCACATCGATAAATAGATTAAACAATGATCATAGAAGATATAGGAATTAACCATGTAATAAACTTCAGTTGTATGTAGAACAGTGACATAAACAGAGAGAAAAACATTTTAAAGGCATGATTTATTATTTCTTTTATCTGGAAATGGAGTTTTAAAATTTTATTCTGAAATAATATATACATGCTTCTTTTTACCTCATAAATCAAGCTACCTTAAATATATAAATGTAATAAAAATGCTATCAGCATAGTTTTTGAATCATGAATTCAAGATTTTAAAATTGAAAAAAGAATAAGTTATTTCTCTTGCATTTTATTGGGCAATGATCACTAAAAAAATGTCCGAATCCTTAAAAATCAAACGTGAATGCTGCTGGACACAAACTAAGGGGTCAATTTTGGATAAACTTACATAGCTAATTGAACCCGGCACTAAAAACCTGGGGGCTTTTGGGGTTTTCAAAAAAGCAAAAAAACGTTTTCCCCACTTTTTGAGAAGATTGTGTATGCAAAATTTCAAGTTTCTACCATAAACAGTTTGGACTAGACAAATTCCGGATACGTAGGAACATATAAATATAACGCATGACTAATGTAGACCCAGCAACAGCATTCAAATTCTGCTTTCTCAATATATTTTCTAAGAATTTACTGATACATTCAGCAAAGAATCAATTATATATCACCATGTATGTGGTAAGCATAATTGTTTTTTGGCTCATTCACTATTTGCAGACCTATAACCTGTATGTTCGGCATTAGACTGTAAAAGGGTGATGAAGAGTCGTTTTTTTCTGTACTTTTTAGTTTTTCATTATCGATACACTTCATATAAAATTCACCTGTTATAACGGCAAATCCATTATAATGGCTCTCTTAAATCCCAGGGGGAACCGTAATAACAGATTTCGTATGCAATGTCATACACTATGATCGCGGGAAAGTAAGTATATTGGTTGCAATCATGGGCATCTGCAGGGAAGAGGGGGGGATGCAAACAAGGTACGCCCTCTCTTCTTCAATCGAGGTAAGTGTGAGTAGCGTCTGAAAGTTGGAAACTTACAGAAATCAAGGGGTCTCAATGAACAGTGATCAAGACATTACAGTTTGAGTACTCTCTAGTCCTTGCCTGACAACTGACATCTGGATATATATTTTTGCCCCCCATCTGTTCCAGAATATATCCTTTGCCCCCTCCCCCCCTTTGGAAAGGTGGCAGCAGACGCCCATGGTTGGAATATGAAATCACAAACAAAGATCAGTGTATTAGGCTCGAGAAATTAATGGTTATTCTTGTGTCCAAATATCCTGTTGTGGCCGGAAAGGAAACAAGTTTGAAAGAAGATTTATGGACGACCATAATTGAATGATGGAACCAACCAGAATTAGAAACGATTTTGTTGGAAAGGGAGACAATAACCAATTTATATTCTGTCAACACATCAGACTGCATTTTTCAAAGTCGGACATTAAGTCTATCTTTAAAGTCAATAACAATGTCTCTTGGTCAGAATCGTTTCTCCCCTTATCAGGGGCACAGTGCTGCCGGAGTTCACCTGAACACTGCTCCGGCATCTTAGTGAAAACTAAGATGAAACGCATTTCCAAACCTGCCCTCCCCATTCATGTAAAATATATATATATATATAGAGAGAGATATGGAAAATGGCAAGTATTTGGTTAGCTCTGGCACAAAGTTATCACTGCATCCTAACCCCTGACTATATTTTCATACGTAACAATGACAATTGGCAATGACCAGAAGAGAAATGAGTGACGTCATGTATAAATAACAGTGACAGGGTGATGTACACAAAAACTGATTCACTTCAACTTCTAAAGCCCGACTGCTAAAGTTACCAAATGCCATTTACAGAAAGTATCGATAAAGGAGTTGAAATGAGACTAACATTGTATAGAGAAATAAATTCTGTTTTGTTACATTTATAAGAAATCTTGATGAAACAGGGGAGTTTGACCTCAGCACAGCCAAGCTTGTATACATTATTTTCCGGAAAATTTAAATGCTCTTCTTATCATTTTTGCCCCTTTTTGATGTAAAACTCTGACATATCGATGTTGTTTTTGAAAATGAAAGTCACAATAAAATTAGACATTGAATTGAGAGATTACTAATAGATAGTTTTGCAATGAAAAAATGGTTTGATTTGTAGTTTTGATATAAATTAAATGTGCCACCTGTAGAAGCTCTGGGTACATCATGATCTATGATCATGGATGCTATCAGTGTCTACTGCATCATTGCAAGGATTACTGTGCCAGAGATGTTCTTTCAGATAGAGGGTCCCACTATTAACGGGGTCAAAACACACTGGGAGACAATGTTGCAGATCTTGGACAAAAATATTTTTCAAGGTGGAGGATACCAAATGTTTGGTGCTGGTGACATTGTTGGATCTTCAATATAAGGGACGTGTCTTTGCTGCAGACGACACACTGAACAAGGTAAAACGATGGCTAAAAGAGGAATGAGCCCCTGCCTCTATGTCTGAACAATAAGAAGCACAAATGGAGACCAAGGATTGGATTCTAAACAAAGGATGGCGGAAGAGGAACCCTCTGGTCTTGTTGACAAAATATATGCAAACATTCCCGGAGCTCACAGTCATTATGGAACTCCTGCCAAGGAAGAGAGTGAGATCATGACTGAGGAGATGAACTGTTACCTCGAGAAGCTGGAGATACACATAAAGACTGGTCTGTCAACATTTAGTTGATGTATTGTTTTTAAATAAGTGTACTAGAATGACAGATTGCAGAGCTACTTCCATTGGTAATGCAGACAGACAATGGTAAATAAATGTTAATTCAAATTCAGCGATTTTCTGTCTCATTTGTTATTATTATTAAATTGTATTTCATAAGATGCAAAAAAAAAATATCAGCATTGTATATCAGTCATTGGCTGGCCCTGTTCCCTTAAATATCGTCATCGGCCATTGAAAAATCAATATCGGTCCATCACTAGTACATATGTATGTATGATATTGCTTTTCATTTAATTTTATGAATACATTTGGAGCAGACATTATGTTATTTTTAGTTCAAGCATAAATTCTGAACAAAAGTAGGATCACTACTCACACGAATTTGAATTTAGTCAGACATTTTTCTAACCAATCAGAAGCTAAATAAATCCTTCTGACCAATCAGAAAATTATGAATCATCGTGTCCAATCAGCAAGCGAGTCTTTTTTTTGGATCAGATTCATGTTTATAAATAATCAGATTTCAACTTCATTTTCCAGTAATTATTAGGTTTCCTTTCATATTATGCTGCACTGGCCTGGATCCAAGGGGACTGGTATTGGATTTTTGGATTGGATAAAGTACAATTTAAAAATTTTCTAAAAATCTATGAAGAAATTTTATGAATTACAGTCCTGGTTAGTCACTCGATGAAAACCATCACGTGACATCTTTTGGCAAGCATATCATGTTAGGGGTGATAAAGTAAAAAATTAGAAAGGGGGGGGTGATCAATGAGTAAGTTACTTCTCTCGCACTTTGTTTGGCAGTGATCACTAAAAATGTCTGAATTTTCAACAAACATGAATATCGCTCAACACAAGGTAAAAGATCAATTTAGAATTAACTTGCATTGCAAATTAAACCACAATTAAAAATCATTAGTGGGGGGGGGATTAAAAAACCAAGAAAAAGTGTTTTTTTTCTTTACATAATAAGGAGTAAATGTTCAAATTTCCAGCCCTCTAACTCTGTTAGTGCAGCCTGTAAACATGAATGGCCAGCCAGTCAGCCAGATCAACCTAAAAACTGGAGTAACCTAAGTCGACAATTTTGGTGACAGTTTTGGTTGATGGTATCTAATAAACCTGAATAATCCCTAGAAATCATAAATTGACCTTAAAAACAAACAATAATATTTTGTTTTCGATCTAATATCAAATAAGATGTCTTCTATTTCATTCTTTTATTCTTTTTTGATCATTCGTTCAGTGGAGAATTTCTTCGAAATTGTTAGTTTGTTCTTTTGTTAAATCTACTGCTAAAAGGCTACGGCTCAAATATAAACAAAAAAATGCAGGATCACACATTACATTCTTGTTTTTGATGTTTAAGTAAATTTTCCCATTTGGATTTGAACCCTCCTTGAAATCCTGGATCTATCTGTACAGCAGGCATGAAAACAACTTGGAGTGATTTTTCGCTTGATTTCCTCTTCATTCTAAGGTTTCATGGAGATTTGTTCTTGGTGGAGGTAGACATTAACATCTACCGTGACAACAAATCTCCATGAAATCTTCAAAGGGAGAAGAAATCAAGCAAAGAATCACTCAAGGTTGGCAAGTTTTCAGCAAACCAAGCTGAACCTTCAGGAATAAGAAAATCCAATTTGTTTAAAAAAGAAATGTCTTCAACCAATGCATCCTCTCCATAGTCACTTATGAAAGAAGGAACCTAACCAAAAAATTGGTCCTCAAACCAAGAACTATGCAATGTGCACAAGAGAGAATCATGATTGATTATAGAGAGATCACTAGATAGCACAGTGTATTAGAAAACAAACAGGGGTTAGAAATATCATAAAAGCCATAAGAAAATTCAAACAGCAATTGACTGGCCATGATACAAGAATATCAGACAATTGCAAGACATCACAACTTACAATGTGGATCCCCAGAGATCATATGCAAAATTATGGCTCGCAAAAAAATAAGACAACATAATGAACTCTACTAGTTCAAAAAGTACTAGCTCTGTGACACTCACAATTGAGTGGTCTGGCAAAATTTGAAGGAAGTCTATGTCCAACAATGGACATTAAAGGGCTGTTGATAAACTTGATGAAAGACCAGTTTTCTTCTTGGTGGTACTGATCTTTATTTGGTGCAATTGGGTTGGTACAAAATCTTTACATTGTTATTTGGTTAGGCTATTACAGCATTCAAAGAGATTTCTGGTACACTCCTGGACAGACCCATACAGTCCCCCCTGTAAATTGATGTAGACCGCATGATGTTTAAAAAATCAATGGAGTTTAGTAAATAGTTGTAGAGCCTTTTTCTCCACCAATTCTTACCTTCAATTCTTACTCTGGTGATGCCAATCTTCAGTTGGTCTTATTAGGTGGTAGTAATTATTACTTGGTTATATTGATGGGTACTGATCTTTGTTTCATCCGGACAAATTTACTCATTTTCGGGGGTGCCGGAAGCAATTTGGGGCAGGAAGGCAGCTTTTCAGAAAGAGCATTTTGTGACCTACTTTTATTGCAAGGTTATGACTAGAGAGCAGGGGGTTTACTAAAAGTCTACAAAGAAGTGAGAAAGCTTTATCATTGTCAATTCAATCAATATTTAAAGTATCTGAATGTGATATCAATCATAAAACTAACCACGAATTATTCCTTAAATGATCCATCTTAATCTTCAAAATAACTTTCTAATAATTCTCTATACTAAAATGTTCTAAGATAGTTCTGATGTCTTTTGGTTTTTGCAATAAATTCCCTCGAAATTTTCTCACAGCATAAGTTATCCATTGGGTCCTGATGAACAACACCTAACATTTTGTTGTTCAGACTGTTGGCTGTCAGCTTTGGCCAACCCCTGATCCAGTTAGTGGTTTTCAACTGAAGATTAAAACACACAATTGAAGACAGCTTGTTTTGTTTCATAACCAATGCCAGAGTCTCGCATTTCTCTTTAAAGCATTGAATGCAACATCTGCTCAAACAGAAGAAATTGAAGATATTCAAGTGTAATCAGCAAGACATTTGTTACTGAAATAATTCAAAGAAGATTTTTTCATAGTGAAAATGTTTTTGCAGATATGATGAAATTCTTATTCAGTTGCTGATTAGAAATAAATATTTGATTCAGTCTGTCATAGAAGGCATACAGCTGCCCCAACTGACCCTATATCAAGAAGATGGGAAGCATCAGAACCATGGGGACTGTAGAGGCTGTCCCCCATAGTCTCCATGGGTCTAGTGTCTCTGTTCACTTTTGCATCTTTCACTTTGGGTGTTTCTAAATTTGTACTAAAATGA
Source organism: Thysanoteuthis rhombus (assembly GCA_963457665.1). NCBI lineage: Eukaryota > Metazoa > Mollusca > Cephalopoda > Oegopsida > Thysanoteuthidae > Thysanoteuthis > Thysanoteuthis major. Next base: position 7,192,491 of record OY735228.1, on the reverse strand, counting down.
ATATTCAACTCAAGCCTGTTTATCTACCTTTTGGGGCCTATTTGCCTGCTGTCCAGAACGTGATCAGCATTTTAACTTCATTTTTCCTAAGATGATTGTTGCTACTGCTTCAGTCAATTGTCTTTCCTACGCATCATTTTACTTATCTGCTGCTGCAATCTTTCCACACTTGAATGTACAAGGAGGGTGGATGTTTTGCCATTTAGAAACAAACAATTATTAGGTGGTTACACGTGAAAAGTTTTTTGTTTTGTTTTGCATCTTAGAGCAAGGGTTCTCAAACTGGAGTAAACACATCCCTAGGGGTATGCAAGGGAAATTATAGGGGTATGTGAAGATTGTAAAAACATTGGAATTTAGTATATCATCATCATCAGTCTTTTAACGTCCACCATTAGACATAGACCTTCCCCAGGATCCGCCACAATTCCCTATCATGGGCATCGCGGAGCCAGTATTTCCTGAATTTGTCCAGTTCATCTCTCCATCTTGTGTTCTGTTTGCCTCAGTTTCTCATGCGATCTCTGGGGATCCATGTTGTGAGACGTGTTGTCCATTGGTTGTCTTTCATTCTTCCAACATGGCCTGCCCATTGCCATTTGAGTTTTTTCATAGGTTCTATGATGTCACGAACACCTGTTTTCTTCTTTATATACTGTGCTGTCTTGTGATCTCTCCATGTAAGGTTGAGCATAAATCAAAAACAAATAGTGTACAAGATACTCAGCTGAGAATTTCATCCAAGTGTGTCTCTCTGAAAGTGTGTCTAAAATGGAGTCTCTTGCTGGAAAGAGCCCAGCTCATCCATATAACAAAAAAATGTATCATAGAATTAAATGAAATTACTAATTAACTCTACAAGTCTATTTTCTGTTCTGTAGTATCCATATATTTAGCACTGTATTCATGATTGTATGGGAACTCTTTGCTTAAGGAGGGTCAAAGCGCTTGATTTACCCAAAAATTTACTTGCCTGAATCATACTGATTTGCCTGAAATTTTACTCTGTTTTGCTCAAATTTGGTAGGGAATTTGCTGACCCTGCCCCCTGGCTTGTATGCCTATGAATATATCATTCATAAAGTGTATACCAACTCTGTCAGGCGGGATGTAGGAGTATGTTGGGAAAAAAATTTGAGAACTCCTGTTAGAGAATAATGCTAAAAATGAAAGATTTACTGATGTAATTGTATTGTTAACATATTCAATGTAACTAAAGATATGAATTGCAGGGTTTTGAGCTCTTAATAGCAAAAGTGTCAACTTATCATTATACTACGACTATAGACAACTATCGGGGATACATCGCTTGTAACTCCTTCTTTTAAAAAACTAGTATGATTTTCTTGTGCTTGAAGTTTGCACTACTAAAAGCTTGCCATCCTAGAATTATTCTTTGCTTGTTTTCTTCTTCTTTTAAGTATTTCATGGAGATTTGTTGATGTGGATGTAGAGGTTAACTTCTTTTTTTTGATCAGGTCAGCGTTTTTCAAGTACAATTTCAAATAAGGACATTGAGCTGCACAAGTTGTTGATACTACAAACCGTTTAACATGAGTTCAATAGGTTTAAGTCTGGAAGAATAAATACCTTCAATAAACCTCAAGGGTGATCCATACCTATTCTTATTGATGGAGAATTATCAATAGTAATGACCGACTATTCACGGTTCAGACACTTACTAGAGATTTTTGGGACAATAGTGACTATATCACATTATCTCAAGGCAAAAGGAAAGGTTAAAATGTTGGAAAAAGGGGTCCCACAATAACTGAATTAAATACTCCATGACAGTGCAAGACCCCTATAATTCTCAGTTGACTGTGTCTAAGCTTTGAGAATCGGGATATGAAGTCTTGCTGCATCCTCCATATTTGTCTGGCAGATTTTCATCTCCATATCTTTAATAAAAGGTTTGTCTGTAGGAAAGACATAATTTGTGCTATTACTGAATTTGCAACCTATAAATCTAAATTTTTCCAAAGAAATGGCGTATCATCATTAGAGGAATATTGAAAAAAGGTTAATGCTTAAATTGGTCATATTTTTTATTGAATATTTACCGACTATTGTTTATATCATCCTCCATCTTACTGTTTAAAAAACAATATTTCATGCGTAACAACCTAATATTTACCTTTGTTTTCTGCCATTTTTATTTCATTTTTCCTTTCTTTTTATTCACAACTTCCCCCTCTTGGAAATACTTCTTTCTTTTTCATCCCCCTTAAAATCAAACACCAGTCCATTGTAATTGACTATGTTTTTCACACATAACAAGAACAATCCTCACTAAATCTAGGGGAGTAAGCTTTTCACGGTTTGTCCATCATGTCATCTTAAACCAAACCTATGTACAAAATCGACAATTCCTTATTTTGATTTGAAATCCAAACCAAATGATTGGTAAGCAGCACTCTTACCAACTGAGCTAAACTGACAAGTCTTATATGCCTACAAATTTGTTCATTATATATACAGTATAAAAGTTGCGGTAATCATCCTCAGTTGGAATAGAAGTAGGAATGGAGTTTGACCCAGCAGCAGACAGGCTTGTCTTTATCTTTTTTCTCCTTTTATTTCCTTTGCAATGATTACTACTTTTCCTTCTGTGGCAAATCTAGCCAAGTTCGATCTAAAACATGACCTTCTCTCTGCCTCTGTCATTATCACTAATTACCCTTACTGTTCACTAATTATTGCTAAATTTCTCATCTAATTAAGGCTAGATTAAGCTTGTGCAGGGCCCTGTAGCACTTGTTTTATAGGGACCCTAAATGAAGAAAATGCACATAAATATTAAAATTCATCCATTTTTCATTTGTATAGTCAAGTGATCAAATTTTTTCATTTGTTATGCAGCCTGGTAATACAGCAACTATATCTGATATTCAGTATTCAGAGACCATAAAAAAAAAAAAACTGTCATCATAGATTTCTTCAGTTTTCAAGTTGTCTGGCTGGCTATGTATGTATCATGTATACAGACCATTCCAATAGAGCTAAAGGTTTGAAAATTTCAACATTTACTCATTGTGCCAAAAAAAAAGAACTTTTTTTAAAAAAATTAAGGTTTTAGTTGGGGTTCAGTTTGCAATGTATATTCATGCTAAACTGATCTCTTAGTTTGTGTCCTGCAGCATTCATGATTATTTTCTGAAAATTTAGTCTTCTTTAGAGATCACTACCTAACAAAAGGCAAGAGGAGTAACATCACCCTTTTTTTCTAATTTTCTAATTCAAAACCCCCAAATTGCAATGGTGCCAAAAGACATTAGTCACGTGAAAGTTTTTATTGCGTAACTTACTAGAACTATGTTATTACTTTGTTTTTGTATTGATTTAGGTGCAACTGATATGATTTTGTATATATATATCATCTATATATCACATAGATACTGAACTCCCATTAATTACTGTGTTGAAATTGCAACCCTAATTAATAGATCAGAAAAGTAGAGGGCTGTATAATACTATTGTAATGGAGCAAGCGCAGAATCAGTTAATCAGAGTTGATAGCTTACGAGCATTTTGCAAGGGACCCTTGAAATTGCAGGGTCCATAGTAAATGCTACTTTTGTTAAATAGTCGATACAGCATTGGATCTAACAAAAATGCTTCTACATTTGTGCTAATTCTTATGGAAGTGAATCCACATAGATAGACCGGACCTTACTTTGTGTTCATTAGGTTAGCGATACCAAATTAGAAAAAGTCAAACGAAACTGGAGCTAGAGGGCTAAAAAATTTAGATATTAATCCTTATGTCTAATAGAAACGTTTTTTTTTGTTTTTTGAAAATTCCTTCCCTGAGTAGGTTTTTAAGTGGTAGGATCACTGCCTGACAAAAGGCAGGAGAAGTAACTTATTCATAGATTACCCTTATTCCCAATTTTTTAAATGATCAACCCCAACATAGTGTGTTGCCATAAGACATTGGTCATGTGATGGTTTCTATTGGGTGACTAACCTGACCGGTTTTTATCTTCTCACTTAACTGTATAAAGTAGACATAGAGAATTTGTTGATCAAAGCAATTGTCTTGCAAGAGTAGGGTTAAAATTAATGTCTCTTAAATAGATTTGCAGGAAGCTAAAAACTTTTTCTACCCTATCCCACCCCAACCAGCAAATTGAATTAGGCGACTCTCCTCCACTGAGCAAGTTTTGCATTGTTTACGAATTCAACCAGAAAATGGAAACTTTGCCTAGAGTTGCGTTCAGCATCCTGGATGATGATTTACCAGTCAGGGGGTGAGTTCAATGAATCGGAACCCCCAGGAAACAATTTTTACTGGTCGTTTAAGTTTGTTTGTCTTGCCTCATCTTGTCATGTGGAAGGTGCGAGCGGCATAACGGTTTAATGGCACGGATCATAAATTGAATCGGCAAGCTTCTAACTTTGGTCGAGGTTCTTTAGGTTCAATTTGCACTACTTCCCTTGGGGAAGGCATGAATCCATATCTTGTCGTGACTCCCGCATGACTATTCATTCGGCCCATTTGCAATATGTGAGGTAGATTTAGAGATGACAAACACTTGCTCTCTCCATCCTGCACTATTTTACCCGTAGCTCGGGGGAAAGATTGATTCCTGCCTCCCCCAAGGGCAACAGCACAAAGTGAATGCATATCCTCAGTCACTGCCCCAGGTGACACCAACCCTAGGAACGTTGCTGATGGTAATGACAGCAAGAGGAAATCTTCTTGAGATCCTGATTAGAAGGCAAACCAAGAAGGAATTGATGTGTACTGTTTACATTAATCTGAATTTACCGTTTGGATTATTTGGCACTGGAAGATTTTCTTCAGAGATAAGATAAGTATTCTATAAGTGACATTAATTATCACAGAATCCCAGAGGGAAATAAAATTATATCGATTCCTTCACTCAGTTTTAAAAGATTAAGATTTTGGTGAGATTAACTCTACTCCACACTTAATGAGAATAAGATAGATTTTCCCATTGTAATCAGATTCAGATTAGAATATCCATACCTTACATAAATGAATCACAGGGAACCACGCATATACTAAAACTAATTATCTGAAAAATTATCTAAAGTTATCTAAAAAAAATAGATCTCTTATCTAAAATTATCTAAAAGATACAAGTGCAAGATTTTGGCAGTGTTGGTCTAAAATGACCATAGAGACCAAAAAAAACACAACATTTTTTTGGAAAAAAATGAAAGAATTATTTTTAGATGTACCATAACCAGTTATCTTTAAATTATCTAGAGTTACCTGAAAAAATAGATCTTTAATCAAAAATTATCAAGAAGAGATGGATCTTCCATCTAAAATTAAAAGTCATGTGTAACATTCACATTGAAAATAAGGACATAACTGTCAAAATCGAAGATGCAAAACTGGGGAAAGTAGACCACTACATCTACCTTGGACAACAAATCTCTATGGAACCCACAAAAGAAGATGGAATCAAGCGGAGAATCACCCTAGGATGGTAAGTCTTTGGCAGAGCAAGCTCCACCTTCAAAAATAAGACAATCCCAATAATCCTAAAAAGAAGAGTATACAACCAATGCATCCTCCTGATAGTCACTTATGGAGCTGAAACATGGAACCTTATCAGAGACAAATCCACAAACTGAAAAGCATGCAGCTTGCACTTGAGAGAATCATGCACAACCTCACATGGAGAGATCACAAGACAGCACAATATATCAGAAAGAAAACGGGAGTCCGAGACATCATAGAATCCATTAGAAAACTCAAATGGCAATGGGCTGGTCATGTTGCAAGAATGAAAGACAACCGATGGACATCATGACTCACAACATGGATCCTCAGAGACTACATGTGGAAGTTGAAGCCCTAAATATGTGACCCGGAGTAACCAGAGACAAACGCAGGTGAACACATGTACACAGATGAGCAAAGAAAGGAGAATCTGTAGCCAACTCAGTTGGTTGGTTTCTAGGACTGTTACAGTGATTTGGTAGGATAGTGTCAGATTAGTCAGACAGTTCAATTCTGTTGATTAGGCTTACCCTCATTCCAGATCTCTGACAAATAGTTAAATTCTCTCAGTAAAGCTTGTTTCAATTCCTGACCACTGATGATACCTCTCTTTCTGATTTTCAATGAATTTTTAAAGTAAAATCATTCACTATATATTTGCCTTATACATATAAAAGCCCTGTTTTGTCGGTAATAGTTGCATAAATTGCTGACCTCTGACAATACCTTTCTTCTTCATTTTCAATGCATTCCTACAATAAAATTATGAGCAATGTACTTAAATTATACATATGAATGTGAAGTTACAATAAAAGATTATGGTATATTTTTTCTTGACTTACAGGAAATGCATTAAAAGTGAATAATTTTGATTTCCAGATCTACTGTGCAGAAAAATTTGAACAAAAATCCAAACAATGATTATACACAGTGTGTTCACATGGTACTGGAAGCTTTTCATTCGAAGGCAACCAGTATTTTCAGAAAAATGACTTTTTTGTTTCGGTAATGGCTTGTCCATATCGTACAAGGCCTCTTTGTTTCTGATTGTATCTATTTTTCACGATGCAATAGTTTGAAATGGTCTTCGGTGATGCATCAAGTGTCCTTCTGGCCTTTTTAATTTTAGTAATGTACTATCCGGACCATTTGTTTTAATGTTACCAACCTCTTATTCAGAAATGTTCCTCTCATAAATAAAGGGACAGTTTGGATTCTTGCCAATATTCTTTAGGCTTGGGGATGTGCTGAAAACTTTTGTCCTGCCACATTTAACACAAAGTTGAATTGAATCACTATGTGACTTTTGTTAAGACAATATAAATGATTGCCAACTCAATGTTTTTTTTTTCTATCTGATGTATATATATATATATGTGTGTGTGTGTACAGTGTTATCTATGGTTTCAATTACTCATGTTTGAGCCCAAAAATAAACAATCCATGAATTTTACTTAAAGATGGTCCTAAAGCACAAGAGTAATTAATGATGCTGGCAATTTGGATATGCCAAAGAGAGGCCATAAAGTGCTTTCTTTTGGTGAAAAGGTGAAGGTTTTCAATGCATTTCTTTAGTAAAATCATTAGCAATGCATTTAGGTAATAGATGTAAATGCTTATTTTATCAGTATTTATTCCTGGTTGCTAGAAATCCCTTTTTTATACATTTTCAATGAATTTTTACAATAAAATCATTCACAGTACATCTAAAGTATACATATAATAGTTCTCTTCTGTAAGTGATGCTTTTATTAATTCCTGATCATAGACAATACCTTTATTCCTTATATTCAATATATTCCTTTTGGTGAGTTATCTTTTCACCAAACTAAAAGAATGGTTCATTACTATTCAAAGCATCATTTGGGCTAAAGCCTCTAATATTCGCTTGAACTTTCAGCCAGAATAAACCTAGAGACCATGCCAGTATGGTATTCATATAAAATATAAAATATTACAAGGAATTTCATAAAAGTAGACATGAACAAAGCAATGTATTGAAATCTCACAGATATTTTTTTTCTATCAGCAGAATTGATTAAAAAAGAAAAGAATTAATGATGTCAATTAACTGGGGACAGACAAAGTGAGTTATAGAGCTGTTGGACACATTTAAAAATTAGTATCAAGCACCGCTAATTAAGTAACTCTCCCAATTATACCAATTGAAAGCAATCAATGAAAAGAAACTAGAATTAGTTGAGAGAAATGACTTATTCCATCAGTATAATGCTCAAAAGCATATTTCTTTGGTGACCAGGTGACAATTGTAATAGCTTTGCTGAGAAATTTTCACACATCTGCTATATTCCCCAGATATATCACCCCTGGATAGTCATTTATTCCAGTCTTAACTGAATTCACTTAATGAAAATCTTTCAATTCCCTAGACGGCTGCAAAAGACAAACTAGAGAAGTCCTTTACAGAGAAAGATAAAAAGTTTTGGAAAGATGAAATTATGAAGGCTAAAAGATAGCCAAAGATAGTCGAACAAAGTTGTAACTTTATTGTTCAATAGAGTTAATGTTAAAATCTAAAAAAAATCAAGGCGAGTGAAATGAATCACCACTAATTGTACTAAAGGCTGGTCTCCATCCAAAGCAGGTGATACTGTGTATATGGTGGGATTAGAAGAGAGTCCTCTACTAAGAGCTCCTTCTGGAGGACTGAATGATTGATTTGAACAAGTACTGCTACTAATTAGACCAATTGATGGCAGAAATATATGGAGGGTGTTCATCCAGAATTACTTTGCAGAACGGGCGTAATATTCAATCAAGATAATATTAGATTGCATATTTCTTGGCTGGGAAGTTTTCACTAATCCACTGTATTCACCAGATATTGTTCCTTGGATTACCATTCTTTCTAGAATTCTTTTCCTGGGAAAAATTTCAATTCTTTGGAAGCCTGCAAAAGACACCTCTAGCAGTTCTTTGTTCAGACAAATAAAAGGTTTTTAGACAATGGAATTCAAAGCTGCTTAAAAGATGGCAGAAAATACTGAAAGAAAATGGAAAATATGCTGTTCAATAAAGTCAACGTTGAGAAAAAAATATTCATGCTTTATTTTTACTTAATAAACAAAATTTTGGGCCACTCGCCGCCTATTCATCATTAATGAATTTTCAATAGACCAACCAACCCACACATTTTATCCTCAATGAATTGAAATGCTTTTAACAGTGTTAATTTCATGACTTTAAGAAAATGGAAAAATGTTCTTTGATAGTTACGGCTTTGCTGGGAAGTTTTCACGGATCCACAATATTCACCCAGTATTGCACCTTCAGATTAACACTCATTGCGGTCTTTTCAGGTTTGTCTTAATGAAAAATGTTTCGAATCTCTGGAAGCCTGCAAAAGGCACAGAGAATAATTCTTTGCCGAGAAAGATAAAAAGTTCTGTGTGGATGGAATTATAGAAATGCCTGGAAGATCGCAAAAGATGGTGGATCAAAACTCTAAATTTGTTGTTCAATAAAGTTGATGATGGAGAGAGAAAAATGTCTTTTATTTTTATATAATGAACGAAACAAACCTTTTTCTTACCAAAAAGAACAAATACAGGTGGTCAGAAAATTTCATCTTCATCATCATCGTCAGTCTTTTAAAGTCCGTCTTTGGATTTGGATCTTCACAAAAATTTTGCCGAGCCACTCTATCATGTACCCTCTGAATTCATCTAGCTTGTCATGCCATCATACTTTCTGTCAGCCACAATTTCATGAATGATCTCTAGGGATCCATGTTGCAAGTCCTGATGTCCAGCACTTGTCTGACATTTTTGAAACTCGTCAAGCCCATTGCCACTTGATTTTTCTAACAGTTTCTATATCATGGACTCCTGTCTTTTTTCTAATATACTTTACAATTTTTTGTCTCTCCATGTGATGTTGAGAATGATTCTCTCATGTACACGTTGCATGGTTTTCAGTTTTGGGATCAGTCTTTTGGTAAGGTTCCATGTTCCAGCTCCATAAGTGACTATCAGGAGGATGCATTGCTTGTATACACTTCTTTTCAGGACCAGCAGGATTTTCTGGTTCATGAAAGTCAAGCTTGCTCTACAAAAAGCTTGCCAACCTAGTATGATTCTTCACTTGATTTCTTCTTCTTGTGAAGATTTCATGGATATTTGTTGTTGCCAGATAGATGTATTGGTCTACATTCTTCAGCTCTACGTTTTATCTCCAAATAATGCTTGACAAACTAAATGAAGAAAGTAAGAAAGTTGGCCTCCTCATAAACTTCAGCGAAATGAATGTCATGTACAACAAACATGTAAAGGACAAGGGCAGATAATTCCGTTTGGGAAAATTCAGTCTATTCTATACAACTCACAAGATCAAACATTCTCAGAACGAACTTCATTTTTGATTTGGTCTGAGAAAATTTTAATGATATTGAATTTTACTAAAAAACAAATTTTTCATTCACTATTTTTAGTAAAACTGAATATCATGATACTCTTTTATTATTTCCTACCTTTTTAGATTCCAATTTTTCCTTACCATCAATATTTCCACAATGGTCTTCCATTCCCAGCCTTTTAATTTCCTTTTTTTAAAAATAATACTTCCATAATTTCTGAGGTCAAATTTTCTAAAATAGAATTTTTGAGACAGATTTCAGATCTGCTTCATTATTTTCGGTATCTCATCTTGTTTTGTCTGATTCATGTAACACACATGTACAACGTTTCTCCCAACATGAAATTAATATGATATTAGTACTCATATTAGTATAAGTAGTTCATGACCTTTTGCTTTACTGATGCTTATCATTAGTGTGTATCAAGAGGCTTTCTAGATTGCTGCTACTGATACTATAAGTGTGACAGACATGGCAAGAAGGAGAAGGTGAGAAAGGAAAGTTTAATAAAAGAATAAGAAAGGGAGAACGGAGAAGAGAAAGCTTTATCAGAGGATAAGAGAGGAGAAAAGAAAGTTGGGTTATTCAATAAAAGTGTAGGAAGGGAAAGGGGAGAAAAATTACATAATTGTATAGAGGGATACGACAGGAGAGGGTCTGATGGCTGTTAATGATACTATAACTGTGACAGACATAGCTCTTATCCAATCACTGTAGCCCAACAAATGACCAGCCCAGACAAGAGGGCTACAAATTCTCCTCTCTTGTATGTATATGTGTGCATGTTCATAAGTGTCTCTGGGTGCTTCTGATCATATTTTTGGGGCTACAACCATGAATGTTTGCATGAAAACACCACCAGACACAATCTGAAAAAAAAACTTTTTTTTATCCTAAAAGTGTTTTTCGGGATTCTATGGCCATTTTCGACCAAATCTTACGCTGGTATTTTCCAGAAATTTCAAGATAATTCTTGATAAAAGGTCTATTTGGTTACGATAATTTCAGATAAAAGATTTATATTGTTAGGATAATTCTAGATGGAAAAATCTTTTTTGTTCGAACACTCTTTGAGAAAATATCTATTTTTTTAGATAATTTTAGATGATTAGTTCTAGTACATTCACAGGCTATGATGATTCATTCATATGTGGTATGGATATATATATATAGATATATATATATATATATGTATATATATATATATATATATATATATATATATATATATATATATATATATATATATATATATATATATATATATATATATATATAATGATTATTATTAATTTTTGACCATTTCATGCTTTATGTTATCATTGCTTCTCATTTTGGGAGAGTATGGTTTGATGCCCCAGAGTGTCATCGTGGTTATATCTTTTATCTGAATGAATCAGCATCCAACTATGATTCACTGAATGTCTTTCTGGCCGTGTGTGACAGTGTAACTCAGGAACCATACAACTTTTTCTCATGAAACTTTATGTGTCTAGTCTACTAATTGAACCCCAGGCATGCTTTTAGTAAGTTAGTTTTTTTTAAACTGGAAAAAAAAAATGCAGTGAGATGTCTGCATTAGCGGATAACAATGATCTGGTTTCAAACTATCTTTGTAACACGGAAAATCTAAATCTGTTTATCTGTGAAAAAGTAGCTGAAAGAGTGCCTTGTAGATAAGGATATTGAATCATCATCATCATCATCATCATCATCATCATCATCATCAGTCTCTTAATGTCTGTCGTTGGACATAGACCTTCCCCAGGATTTGCCACATTTCTCTATCGTGGGCGCCGTAGAGCCAGTATTTTCTAAATTTGTCCAGCTCATCTCTCCATATAGTAATCTGCCGGCCTCAGTTGCACAATTCATCTCTAGGGATCCATTTTATGAGTTGTGATGTCCATTGATTCTTGCAACATGGCCAGCCCATTGCTATTTGAGGTTTTTAATGAATCCATGATGTCTCAGACTCCTGCTTTCTCCCAGATATATTATGCTGTCTTGTGGTCTCTCCATGTGAGGTTGAGCATGATTCTTTAATGTGCATGTTGCATGCTTCTCAGTTTGTGGGTCTGTCTCTTGGTTAGGTTCCATGTTTCAGCTCCATAAGTAACCATCAAGAGGATGCATTGGTTGTATACTCTTCTTTTTAGGATTAATGGTATCTTCTTATTTTTGAACGTTGAGTTTGCTCTGCCAAAGGCTTACCATCCTAGGTTGATTCTTTGCTTGATTTCTTCCTCTTCTGAGGGTCTCATGGAGATTCTTTGTCTTAAGTATATGTAGAGGTCTACTTTCTCCAGTTCTGCATCTTTGACTTTGATCTTTGTGTTTTTATTTCTGATGTGATTGTTGCACATAATCTTTGTCTTGTTGAAGTTCATGTGTAGGCCAAAACTCTTGCTTTCTTTATTTAGTTCATCTAACATTAATTAGAGGTTGTGTAGGCTCTCTGCAAAAAGGGCAATGTCGTCTACAAATCTGAGGTTGTTCAGATATTTGTTGTCTATTTTGATTCCTTTATTCTCTCAGTTTAAGTTTCTGAATAGTTTGGGTGAGCTGGTATCACCTTGTCTGACTTCTTTTTTGAACAGAAAGGGGTATGAGTCTTTATGTAGCCTGATAAAGGAGCTGCTGTGACTGTATATATATTTCAGAACTCTGACTCTGTAGGGTGATGGCATTCATGACCGTAGGGATTTCTGCTAAGTGGACGGCCTTTTTCAAGTTGATAAATGCTACAGCAAGTTGCAGCTTGTATTCTGCTGATTTTTCTTTTAGCTGAATTATCAAATGCAGTTGGTCCATGGTCAAATAGCTTCTTCTAAAACCAGCTTGCTTCCGTGGCTAGTTTTTATCTTGTGTTTTCGTGATTGGGTTGGTGATGATTTTTGTGAAAAGTTTGCATATACAGTTGAGTAGGCTTATAGGTCAGTAGTTGTTGAAATCTTTTGGGTTTCCTTTTTTATATATAAGCATTATGATTGCAATGTTCCAATCTTCCTGGACTTTACTTAGTTTTAGCTTTAGTTGAATAGAATAGCCAATTTCCTATCCTATCTATGATCTTACCCACTTTTTTGAGTAGATCAATGGTGAGGTTGTCTGGTCCAGGAGCCCTACCTCTCTTTGTTGGTTCGACAGCTTGTTTCAACTCCCATGGGGTTACTTCTGGGAGATCCTCGAGATGATTGCTTGCGCTTTGCATATCCCGTTCATTGTTTTGTAGTCGTTGTTTGGAGGAATAGAGTTTTTTGATTAATTTTTAGGTGCGTTCAACAATCCTGTCTCTGTCTGTTGTCAGGTCTCCATTTTCCTCAAGTATACTAGTTATTCACTTCTGTTCTGAATTGAAGTCTTTATTCATAGCTTTGCCTCAACTTTTTTCGAGAGTTGATTTGATGACTGCTGTTGTGTATCTTCATCTGTCTTCCCTTTGTCTCTTTTTGATTGTTTTATTCAGTTCATTCTCCTCAAAGTTCTCTCTTTTTGTTGTAGGCGGCTTGAGGTTTCTGTGTTTTACTATGGGATTAGTAGTTTCAACTGAGATTTTATTGATGGTTTGTATGTTCATTGGTTTAAATATAGTGACAACTTCTATTATAGATGCTATCATTTTGTTGTTGAGTTTGTTGATGTTGGTATTGTTTTCATGTTCCGTAAGAATTTTATATCTGCTTTTTAGTTCAAGCTTGAAGGATCGAGTATATTCTTTTGGTATATTTAGCAATTGTGCTTTGGTGTGGAATATATTTCTGCGTTATTTGTTGATGTTTACTTGAATTTTACATCTCACCATTCTGTGGTTGCTTCCTATGTTGACTTGGTTCAGGACTTGGATGTCTTTGATGGTGTCACTTTTGTCCATTACGATGTAGTCTATTTTATTCTTTGTTTCATGGTTGGGGCTTTCCCAAGACCATTTTCTATTAGCTCTCATCTTGAAGGTATTTATGATTTTGGACCATTAGCCATTCCCTTTCTGTCTTTCTGTCTTTGTTTTTTTTTCCCTTCTCCCTCTTTTTCTCTCTCTCTGAAACACACAACCAAGAGACAGACCTACAAACTGAGAAGTATGCAATGTGTGCATGAGAGAATCATACTCAACCTTACATGGAGAGATCACAAAACAGCACAGGATATCAAGAAGAAAACAGGTGTCCATGACATCAAAGAAACTATTAGAAATCTCAAATGGCAATGGGCAGGCCATGTTGCAAGAATGAAAGATAACCAATGGACATCATGTCTCACAACATGGATCCCCAGAGATCACATAAGAACACAAGATGGAGAAATGAACTGGACAGATTCAGGAAATACTGGCTCTGCGATGCCCATGATAGAGAATTGTGGCAAATCCTAGGGAAGGTCTATGTCTAACGACAGACGTTAAAAGACTGATGATGATATACATGTATATTTAGTGAACATAATGAACTTATAAGTAAGAGGACACAATGAAAGAACAAGAGAGCTTCGTAAAAAAGGTAATGGTGAGTAATTTCATTCCAAATTTATAGCACTGTAATGAGAAGCAGTAAACACAAAAGTATTTGTCTCTACCAGCGGGGAATAGGCTCCCCCACAAAATCATAGACCATATCAGCTGTCCACCTAGCCCTCACCCCTCTGTTCTGTTATAGGTGTAGAGCTCACTTATCTGGTTATAGCCAATCAGTGACCTTGTGAAAATTGCTGGCTGAACCTTGCTCTTTTTTGTGCTTCATTAGCGTTTAGATTGTGCAACGACCATTTGGGTTTGTTGTTTATATCTGTTCAGAGAATAACTTTGTGTTTATTGACCATCAGTTGATTTCAGTGAAATAAATGATGCTCAACTGTATCTATATGAGAGTTCATCATTTATTGTGATTAGGGGCACTGATGACCAGATGGTTAGCATCACAGAAAATGGAATTGGCAAGCTATGTTCTAACTCAGGCTGAAGCTGAAACTAGCACCTAAAGTCTATGGGAAAGGCATGAATCCATCTTTTCATCAACATGCTGCAAATAAAATAGCAAGTGATGAAATGAGTGAGGCCACTTTGGGTGCTTGTCACCTCTAATTCTAATTCACATGTTGCAAATTCCTCCAAAAGAAAATGGGGAGAAAAATAAAAGAAATCTTCTGTTTGTCAGCAATAATGTTGTAATTCAGTATAGAATAGATTTCATGAAACAATTTTGTTGTCAGTATTCACTAGGGCGTGCTCATTACAATTCTTTGTTAATGATATTGTTGATATTAACTAACAAAACAGAAATATCATCGTTGATAATAACAATCAACAGAGAAATTTAAAGAAAAAATGCTGTAATATCATTCAACTGTAATTCAATTTAATCTCTTTCCATAGAAAAATTTGTCAGAAAAACCCTCAGATTCTCTCTCTCTCTCTCTCTCTTTCTGACTCTCTTTCTATCACTCTGGAAATTATTTTTTTTAAAAATGCTGGTATGTCATCTACCCATAAACAATGCAAAAGGTCAAGGTCACTCCTGCATAAAATATTAGTCAAATCACTTTAAAAACGTTTCATTGGCACAGTGTTTCAAAAGCTTGGTTTCAGACCATTTTTAGTCTGCACATCTGATATTGAAATTAAAAAGAGTAATTTCTTTTTTGCTTGTTGTTTTTCATCACTATTGCCATTACATTCATTAATTTTTGGAAAATATGATTTTCAAGTAATATTAGTCTGAAAACATTAGTAACGATTCTGTATGGTTTTGTATGGGTACAGGTTCATGGGCTTAACACAATGAGTTATTGCACTGAGTGGCACCAACCCTAGCGCCACAACTCTTAGTCAATATAAATCAATGGTGATTGCTTCTTCATCTTAAACCATTTCGGATAGTGGGGGGAAACCTGCACTAAAGGAGATCTTTTGTGAAAGTGAAGTGGTTTTGAAGAGAACACCCATGTTGCTTAAAGAACCTTAGAAACAAGTACCAAAATAGGAAAACAAGGGAAGTAAGCTAATAAGATAACAAGGGAGGTAAGCCAATTCTTGCTTCTGAAAATATTCCTTGCTGTGAATTTCAAAAGAACATATTTTGAAAGAGAAGAATATGCCAAGCTATATACAAGCTATGAATGAGGTCTGTCATTGCATCATCTCAGAAATTCTTTGATCGTACCAGATGGAATGCTGGTGCCAAGAGACAAACATAGCCACAATTATTGAAGTTAGTTGAGCGGTTCAGATCTGGAAGGAAGATACTGGGTGTTTCCAAAAGCATGCAATCGTCTTTTTGAAAAACCATTTTTTAAAGTCATAAAATTACAAACAGATGCTAATTGCCCATGAACTTTACAACAGATACTGGAAGTGATTTTCTTTTTTTCCTGGATGCAGGTTCATACCTGTTTCATCATATAAATGTTTCATTATATTGGAAAGTGACATAACTAACACAGCACAGAGGAATAGATGTTTGGATGAGGCAAGTGTACAAAGCTATCATTTTGACTGTGTCTAAGTACAGTGTTGTCACATTACTAATATTGCAGCATAAAATTTGTGTGCACAGTAATTCTACCCTCTTATCCTTCAGGTTGTGTCTTTTATGAAACACCCTGTTTGCATATGTGCTGCATGGATCTCCTCAGTGAAGCCTGAAGCAGCAGTGCTAACAGATTTTTGAATCATCTGCAAACGTTATGGCAATTTGTTTGTTCTTAATTTGATAAAAGCCGAGATGAAAGGCTGACCTTTTCATAAAGGTCATCTTGGCACAAGTTTAAAGATTGTTTTTCTCCTGCATCCCTATCAGCACCTATAACATTTATTCTCCTCATATCCTTGTTTGTTTCTATGTCTTCAATATACTGAGTACTGACTTGCCTCCACCAGTCAAGGTTAACAATAGATAGCCTAGCTATTCCTCTGCCTTTTCAGTCGAAATAATCATAGGGGAGTGGATAATTCATATACTCACTAATCCACTCTTTTTTTCTTTCTACCTTTGTTGATGATTGATTAACAAGTCCACAGTCAGAGTGACTGGCTAAGATACAGAGAGTAGAAAGAGTTGGATTCATGCCTTTCTCAAGGACATTAGTATGAAAGCTTAATAAGCATTCTCAACAAAGAATTTTTGCTCTGCTAAACAATGCCTTTTTCTCAGTTAATAACTATTTTGCCATCTTCAACTTTTAAGACTAATATTGCATACTAAAGTGTTTAATGCTTGAATATTCAAAAGAGTCTGAGAAAGCTATTCTTTTATCAAATCAAAAATTTTCTGTGTTTTGATGAATCCCATATCATAATGGGATACATTTGTCCCATAAGACATTCATTGTTTTTTGTATGTAGTTTTTTTGACACATAGATCCCAGTAGACTACTGAAAGAAAATACACAGGACATATATACATATCCAAGCAGTCTAGAAACCTTGGGATATGTATGTCCTAGAGATCTTGAAGGGTTGAATTATGAATACAATTTTGAAAAAATATACTTAAAGTAAATATCTGTCAGGCCATTATGTACAGACAAAAATCTTTCTCAAGGATGTTTTGCTGTTTTCACACATAAGGTTGAAGGGAAGCAGAGAAAGAAATATTTGTTGAAAAACAATATTCTTTCCCTTTGCAGGCTTCACAAGACATGCATGTCTACAGGGGGAGGGTCTCTTTTAGTCAAAATTGAAAAATAAATTTCAGTAGATGACACTACAAAAATAAAGCATTGAAGTTAATGGAATTTGAGAATATATTTTAACATACAATTTTAACACTCTTCTGTGTGTGCGTGCATATATATACATAGCCTATATGACATTGTGGATTTTGTTTTTAAAAATGTTGGCGGAGTGACTTATTTTTTTTTGGTTGAGACCCTCCCCTACGGAACCATTCTCCTCCTGATAATCTGTGCCAGCCACTGGTTCAAAACATAGGGAGAGCTGGATAAATGCCTTCCTCATTTCCATATGAAATATAGATAAGTGATTTCAATTGGTGTCAGAATCCATTTACCAAGCAGATAACACCTATGTGACATCTCACAAGGGTTAAGACCACAATCATTATTGTACTTTTCAAAGAAATGTTTAGAGAATTTTTTTCCTTTTCCAATGCATAATTCACAAGAGCCAATTACTCATTGTAGCATTGCAGAGTATCTATTCAGCCAGATTCCATCAATTCGTTATAAAGAATTCCCTTTGAATCTTAAGAAACACAGGAAACTTTTTCCTTCAGTCAATTTCATTTAGATTGAGATGTTGAAGGCTGTTCTCTATCCAACCATGATTTTCTTCATTTTGGATTCTCAGATTCTGACACATATGCAGTTTCTTGGATATCTTGAACAACCATTTTGAATAGTTAAGGTAGCTGGATTTAAGAAAAGGGAGGTAATTAGTTTGCCGTACATCAGCAACAACCTGATTTGAAAAACGGTATCTTGATCAAAGCTTCCATTTCCATTATTTTGTTTATATTTCTATATGAATATAAAGAACAGTATCTTTGGATCGAGAATAATGTTATTTAATCTTTGAATCTTTAGAACAAGAATAACCTTATTAGTGAACATTATTATCTCATCCAAATGTTGTATATCGATACTTTTTGGAGAATTTATATGAGTTTTTTGAGTATATACTGTTACTTAGAATTGGAATGCCGAATTTCAGTCACATTTTTATTTTTGAACATCATTATCTCATCCAAATGTATATTAATACTTTTTTGAGAATTTGTATGAGTTTTTGGAGCATATATTGTTACCTAGAAATGGAATGCCGAATTTTAGCCACATTTTGAAAAGTCTAGCCATTTCTAGCTATTCAAAATAGCCGATACAGAATGGGCGTTCAAGAAATCCAAGAGACTGCTTTATTCCAAGGATTGCTGGATTCTAATAATAAATTAATTTTCCATCACTCTTGACTCGCGGGAAGAGAAAAGGAAAAGTTTAAACACTGATTGATTTTAATTTCCGTAATTTCCTGCAGATCCCATTTCCCATGCATATGAATTCTCCTCAAGACTTGTAAATGACATACGACAGTTGACTGATTGCCCATGCAATAAGGAGCCGAGTAAAAGCTTCAAAGAAATTTTTCCCTCAATAGATTCCGTTTAGATTGACATGGTGATAGCTGATTCGGATGTAGCCACAATTTTCTTCATTCCAATTTCTCATGATATGTCCATTTCTCATTGCCAGGGACTAGCTTGTCCAAAAATGACCTTTTCTATGTTACAAGTAAGAGGGAAAAAAAGGTCTGCTTAGTCGCTCAAAGAAAAAAAAAAATTTGCAAGATCAACATCTTTTGGAAGCATGTCGTGTTAGGGGTGATCAGTCAAAAATTTAAAAAAGGTCTGATCAACAAAAAAATTACTTCTTTCACATTATGCTGGGTGGTAATCACTAAAAATTTTGCATTTTCAATAAACAAGTAGGCTCAAACTAGGAGCCAATTTAGCATAAACTTACTTTGAAATTGAACCCCCACTAAAACCTTTTTCTTGGAAGGGGCGGATTGAAAAAAAAAACAAAAACATTTTTAGTATCTCTAAGGAGTGAATGTTTAAATTTTCAGACCTCAAGCTTCTTTGGTGCTGCCTGTACATGTGATACATACATACGTTGTCAGCCAGCCAGCTAGACTTGGAAACTGAAGAAACCTATTTAACAGTTTGGGTATCATTTCTGGTTTACGGTTTCTGATAAAGGAACATTTAACCCAACAGATACCGTTTAAATTGTATGCAAACCATCTTATATCATTTTTAAGAATATCAATTACAGAGAAAAACTTCCTTGAGTTGATTTTCTACTAACGTATTCAACTGCAGAATTTGACAATTTTTTCTACCAATCTTAAAGTTAATTTGTCCACATCTTATACCATCTCATTTTCATAAATTTGTTTTTTCCTAAAAAATATCAAATAAATTAGCTTCATATACATGGTTGAAATGAAACCAAACTATATTATTGCCAGTAGTAACACCTCATAAATATGCATAGCTTTTCTATTCAACTTATGTCTAAAACAGAGTAAAGTCCCGAAAGACTAGAACACAGCAATCATAATGCTTCTACGCAAAAAAGGAAACTCCAAAGACCTCAACAACTATAGGCCTCTATCTATAAACTTTCTGCAAAAACATCACCAACCTGATCACTAAAACACTAGATGAGAACAAACCATGCGAGCTGGCTGGATTTAGAAGAAACTACTCGACCATGGGCCATCTTCATTCAATAAATTTGCTGAAAGAAAAAGCAGCAGAAAATGCTGTAGCATTTATAGACTTCAAGAAGGCATTTGACTCTGTAGAAATCCCATGGTCATGAAGGCCATCACTCTACAAGGTGTAGACCCTGTATACGTTAAAGTACTGCAACATATATGCAATCCCAGCAACTCCTTTCTCAGGCTACATGAAGACTCTGAACAATTCCAACTCTAAAAGAGAGTAAGACAAGGTGATACCAGCTCACCCAAACTCTTCACAGCCTGCCTCGACATGATCTCCCGAAACCTGGACTGGGAGAGTAGAGGAATCAAAAGAGATAGTGAATATCTAAGCAACCTATGATTTGCAGACAACATCATTCTTTTCGCAGAGAACCTACATGACCTCCAACTAATGATAGACGAACTAAATAAGAAAGCAAAAGAGTTAGCCTACACATGAACTTCAGTAAAACAAAAATCATGTGCAACAATCACATTGAGAATAAGGACATAACTATCAAAATCTAAGATGCAAAACAGGGGAAAGTAGACCACTACATCTACTTGGGACAACGAATCTTCATGAGACCCTCAAAAGACGAAGAAATCAAGCAAAGAATCACCCTAGAATGGCAAGCCTTTGGCAGAGCAAGTTCAACTTTCAAAAATAAGAAGATCCCAATAATCCTAAAAAGAAGGGTATATAAGCAATGCATCCTCCCAATAGTCACTTATGAAGCTGAAACATGGAATCAAACCAAGAGACAGACTCACAAACTGAGAAGAATGCAACGTGCACATGAGAAAATCATGCTCAACCTCAAATGGAGAGATCTCAAGACAGCACAGTATAAAAGGAAGAAAATGGGAGTCAGAGATATCATAGAATCTATTAAAAAACTTAAATGGCAATGGGCAGGCCAAGTTGCAAGAATGACAGACAACTGATGGACATCACGACTCACAACATGGATCCCCAGAGATCACATGCAAAATCAAGGCTGACAAAATTCAAGATGGAGAGATGAATAGGACAAATTTAGGAAACACTGGCTCTGCAACGCCCACAATAGAGAATTATGGCAAATCCTGGGGAAAGTCTATATCCAAAGACACGTTAAAAGACTGATGATGATGATGATACTCAGAACAATCTACCAAATTGTTTAGGAAGTTTTAGAGCAGTGTGCCTTGAATTAAATTTAATATAGACTTTTGCCACAACCCTTTGTGAGATCACTGAATAAACAACTTTGGAGAAGACAGTGGAAACTATGTGTCAGAGGAAGTGAAATTTTTTCATGGTAAAATTCCTTAAATGTGTAGATAGTACCTTCAGTGTATAGTAGGTCTTTGTGGAAATTTAGTCATTTTGAATATCTGAAGAACTGTGTGTGCACGACAGACTTGACACTTTAAAACAGGGGTTTTCCAAGCTTGTAGGTTTTCTTTTGGTGTTTCCTTCTCCTAAACAGATGCCTGAGCCAGCAGTAGAGGTCAGCTGTCTCTTTAAAAAGATGTTCTGGCAGTACAGATGACCTAGGTCGATGGAATCTCTGGTCCTGAACTCTCAGCAGGCTTTACAGTTTCAATATTCATCATTGATATTACCATCATCATTCCAATTACTTTTATTTCTTACATTGAGTTTCAGCTTGGCATAAGTTCCTGTTATCTACATGTCACTCATAATTGTTCAAAGAGGGAGAACCATAAGTAAGAAAGGTTCTGCCTAGAGATCACACCTTAATTACTTAACTTCATATACTTGAATATATTTCGCTTTTATGATTTATCATAAAAGTTATCAATACAGAAGATAGAATTGGTAAACTGAGTTCACTTTGCACTAATACGCTTGGGAAAGCCAAGGATCCATTTTTTCCTGTGCTCTGTCCAATCACCAGTGATCTTGACAAAGGTTTTGTCACTGGCATGCTATGAAGGTCAAAGAATTTATTTAATTGAACATTTGGGAAACCCACTCTTATAACCCTTTACTTGGCTAAGCATAAGCAGCAAGGGTCAATGAAATAAGAGAATATTTACTTATGCACATTTTCTTGTACCAAGCAATTTTGGCTCTATTCTAGACATGACTGTCAGTTTAAATCCATGTTTAGCAAAAACTGGAAAACATGTTTTTAACCAAATTTTGCTGTTGTCAGGTTGAGGGACAAGTTGTCTCCCTTGGGTCAAGATTCAATTTTTCTCTTTTTCAAAAAAAATAAATATACTCAAGGGGAAAAAACATTGATATCAGAGAAATGTTTACCTCAAAGTTTCCAGATTTTATTTTGATGAAATCTGGGCTGTTTCAAACTGGTCTTTATTCCCAAGAGGCTTATACAGTATTCAGCTTGCTTTTTTTCTTTCCTCTAAAACTCATACTTAATAATCTTTTTTTGTGGGGGAAGATGTCTGCCAAAAGCTAGAAATTATGTACACATAAATTTTGGAAATACACATAGTCAGAAAATTTATTTGAATAAAGCAGAATAAGGAAATAGAATTTTTATTATAAAATCACAAAATGGTTGACTAAACATGATTAAAATTGGGTCAAAATAATAGCAATATATTTTAATAACAAGAATAAAGAACTTTAGATATTACAAAGACCAAAGTTTGGTCTAGGGCTGGGGTTTTGAGATAGAGAAAAGGTATCTGATAGTAATTTCTTATATTTTTTGTTCAAGTATATACATTTTATGAAAGATATTAATTCTACATAAGATTAGCTAAGGTTATCAATATTTTTCCAATGAAACTGACTTCAATTCCATATTTTTCCATATTAAATGTCCTTTGCCTGAGAGGGAACTGAAAAAAATTGAGTATCTTTGAATTCTCACCAAAATGAACAAATACATTGGAAACTATCTTCTTGTGCGGTGTAAAGTACTGACGATTACATTTAGATAGTAATGCATACATAATTTTTTGAACCAGTTGATGTATCATAAACTGCACATATGATATTTCTATACTATCAGAATACCCTTTTAAAGAGACAGCTGGCTCGGGCATCTGTTTAGGAGAAGGAAACACCAAAACAAAACTTACACGCTTGGAAAACCCGTTTTAAAGAGTCAGTTTTGTCATGCACACACAGTTCTTTAGATATTCTAAATGACTAAATGATTTCCAGGTAGACTTTGCTATCTAGATATTTAAGTAGAGTTGATGAGGTTACGACCAATAGACTAGGTGAATAACCAAATCTACATCTTACGTTGCTGTGGTAATGTCCAAGCTCATAGGATGATTTCAGTAAACAATGTCTGTTTTCATTGGACATAAGTTTAAAATAAATTTCAGTCAACTGAATGGCGAGAGATAGTTTGAAAATAACAAAGAATGGGACGCACCTGTTCAAAAGGCATATCTGGTTTCATCAAAATCTCCTGGAGGTTTAAACTAGAAATAATGAGATGCCGTTTTTTTAATTTATTTATGATGTTATTGATAGCAACAATCAGAATAGAAATATCATCATTGATTATAACACTCAAAACAGAATTTTTCAAAAATGCCTTGTCATATAAGTATTATTTAATTCAATCTTGTTCTTTATAAAAATCAGCAGAAAAAAATTGATTCATTTTCATTCTCTCTCTCCCTATCTCTCTCTCTCTCTAATCTACTCCTAAATGATATTGAAATAGAGACGCACATCATGTTATAACCACATCACTCAAATGGTTAGAGAAATATATGTTCATTTCAATATAGATTATTTTTATCATAAATGGAGCGCCCTTCGCATATCGAGAACCACTGACCCAAACAGTTTCAAACTTGGCACTACAATATCTGGCACAAGGACCAACATACTTGATGAGTATCAACTTCGTACATTGGTCAGTTTTTGAGTTATCTTGGAACAATACAATACAAACACACACACATAGAAATTTCACAAATTATAGTGAGATGGGAGATAATATATAATGATACACACAGAAAACTGCTTATTGTGATCACTTTAGACCAAACTAGTTAAAGAACAGTTAATTAGTCATCTCATTAGAAACTGTCAACCTAAGCTTTCAACATGCATTTCTTCAGTTTTTAAGTTGGTCTTGCTAGTCAGCTAGCTGGCTGGCTGGCTCAGCTGGCTCAGCTGGCTATGTATGTTATCATGCGTACAGACAGCACCAATGGAGCCAGAGGGATAAAATTGTCAACATCAACTCCTTGTAGTTAAAAACGTTTTTTTTTTTTTTGAAAATTCCCCGATTTAAATGATTTTTAATGTTTGGTTCAGTTTGCAATGTAGATTTATGCTAAATTTATCCTATAGTTTGTATCTTTCAGCATTCATGCTCATTTTCTAAAAATTCAGAATTTCTTAGTGATCACCGTCCCCCAAAAGGCAAGAGTAGAAACTTATTCATTGATCACCCCTTTTCCAATTTTTTAATCGATCAACCCTCCAAATGGCGAAAAGACATTGGTCACATGATGGTTCCTATTGAGTGACAAAGCAGACCTGATATTATTACCTTATAATAGAACTCACGAGTCATTTTATATCCTATGACTATCGATCACGGAGAAAATGATATTTTAAGGCAATGAATTTTTTTATCATTCATTAATAAATGGTCAATGTTTTACTCAGCAAATTTAACTAAGAGGGTCGGATTTAGTCAGTAGGGAGCCTGAAGCACATGTTATAGAGGGGCCCTAAATTTCAAAAATGCACCCAAATATTAAAACACAATTTTTCTGCTGGCATGAAAAAGTAATTAATTTCTTTCATTTGCTAAATGATATGACAAATATGTCTGACATTTCAGTAATAGCATGACATTATCAGCAGTCTGTATTGTTTTATATACTGATCCAAATTCATTTTTAAAAATTAGCTTAACATCTTGGGTAGACACCCTTGCAGTCAAGAGCTCAAAAACTTCCAATGATAATGAATCATATCTCTGTTTACATTGAATTAGACAAAAATACAATTACATCAGTAATTCTTTCACTTTTAGTATTATTCTTGATGGTGTAAAAATGGCATTTTATGCATAACGTATATTAAGTTGGAGCAGAAATAATTTGAATTTACACTTTTAAAGCAGTATATCTCAGAATAAAACTAGGAACTTTCAGAATCTACACATTTTAGCCAAATAGAAACATGTCCATCTTTTCTGGGGGTTTGAAACCAATAAATTCTTTGATGGCACTTTGAGCTGCTGCCTGGTGGTTGAAGAAAGTGGTCAAAATGCTTGTAGAAGTGGTAGTCGATTGGAGATACATCCGGTAAGTAAGCTGGGTGAGGTAGAGATTTGTAGCCTAGTTCATTCAATTCCTACTGGGACATTCACGCCACATTTCAAGCTTTTTTTGCTTTTCATTCAGGGTCAATCACATGACATTTCAAGCTTTTTTGCTTTTCAAATTTGGTATAAATGTTGAACTACTGTTTAATAGTTTCTCTGCAACATTTCGAATTGTTTTGCGTATCTCCATTTAAATAATGGCCCACAGAAGGATGTCCACATCTCCAAAGTTCTCGTCTTTGTTTTGAGATTTTAGAAACCAATGTTCAACTATTTGTTCATTGACCATCTCCTGGCCAAATACTCTGTTGATATTGCAAGCAATTTGCGCTACTTTAGGACCCACTTTGAAGTTATACAACAAATTAGTTTTTTTCGTCTTTGATTTCACAGTGTGAAATAAATAAGAATAAGTAGTCAACAAAACGTTCGGCCTAAATACAGTGAAGTTCACTCTTTACAATGGTATATTGATATGAGCACAGTTGAATGATTGCTTTTCTTCAAAATAAACATCCAAGTTTAAAGTAACGAAAACCTCAATTATTTTTAACCAACCCAATAGTAATAGAGCCTATACAGAATCCCTGAATCAGAATTGATAATTTGAAGCATTCAGTGCGGGGCCCTTGACAATGCTGGGCCCATAGCATATGCTACTTCTGCAACTCAGTTAATCCAGCACTGCCAATTTATGGACCTAATTAGTGTCAACTTGTGTTATCGCATGTCACGTTAATTAGACCGAATGATTTGGCAAATAATGTGATTTTGATTATAATGAAGATGATTCTATACTAGCATTTAATTGAATATGTGGCCTGTGACTTCTACACAAGCACCATTTTAACACACATAATTATGGTTGCTATAAGAAGGAAATGACTGAACTGGTTGCAAGTGAGAAGAAATGAATGGATGAGAAAAAAAAGTATTTCATTTCAGAGCTGACCAATTCTGATAACAGAAATAATTCAGGTTTCCTTGAAACCATCAACTCGTTCATTACTTCTGAGAATTATACACTTTATCTACTAATTAGTTATGTTCAGCTCTTCTATTCATTTCTCTACTACTGGCATGGGGATCTGCTTAGGGGGCAAATGGAGTGTTTACCCCCTCTAGATCAGGCTTCCTCACCAAGGACGAGAGGTTTGAAAATTGGAACCCTATATAATCAATAAAAGATAATGGTGTAGTAAAATTGTTTTATATAAACCCAACTCAATATTCTCATATAAAAAGACTGCATTATTATTTGCTGGTACTTGATGCATCATATCACCCCAGGGTTAGGTCATGTGTCCGTCTTTATCAATGGTCAATTGCACCATCTGACATCTGGATCATACAGTGTGTTATACTTGCTCACAATACAAATAGTGGATGGAATGCCTATCGAGTAACAGGATTATCACTAAGATATTTTCAGAATTTACCTTTTTGCCATTCTCCCTGGAAATATATGCTTTTGACCTGGAAAAGTGGCAGTGGATGCCTATGACTACAAGTATACAATCTCTTATCTGAAACTTTTAACACCAGACACGTTTTGAAATTTAGAATCTTTTAGATTTCAGAATCACATCAATATTTGAAATCGATAATAATCGATGCTTCCCTCTCTGCTTCTAACTGCTACTTATGAGTGAAAATTCAGCTGTTTTTAATATTTTCCCATTCTTCAAAGTCAAAAAATAACCAAAAAATGAACTAAATATATATATAGCAGAGGCATGTCTGACTAGTAGGAGCACTGACACATAACTGCTTGGCATGGGTTGTATCAAGGCTGTCTTAAAATAATAAGTTTGAGATGACCTTGGTTGAGTGCAAGTTACGCTTTGGTGTGCAGACAACATCAATGAAAAGAAATGTTCTGTTTTCAGTGATTTTCAGTTTTCAGAATTCGGGATCAGAGATTGTGTAGCTGTGGTATGTACAGTTATCCCATGCCATTCACAGGGCGGGGATGTGCTAAATCTGCTAATTTCTACTGCCCCACCCTCCAAAAAAAATTGCATCAAAAACCTTTTGACTAACAAACACTTTCTTATTCCCTATTTGTAAAAGTACAAATAAATGAATAAAGTCAAGCATAAAGGAGAAAAATATAGTTAAAGAACTAGAACTCTGAATTTCATAAAACTACATTACAGTGAATACGAAAAAAGTTTCAATGTCTAAAATACAATTTGACTTTCTGGTTAATCTGTTTAAGTTTTTAGGTATGGTAATCTCCAGGTTTTGTTGCCAACATAACTAATTTTTAGTTAATACTTTTCTACAATCTACATTCTTATTAATAACATGAAGATCAGTATGATAAAATCAATTGATTACAATTACCAGACATTTTACTGAGACATATCACTTTTTGTGAAAAGTCTGTAGTAGTTATATTAAAAACATATATGCATCTATGATTTACTTTGCTTTTTACATTCTGTTCATACTGTACAGCATATTTTCTTCGCTACATTTTTTTGTGGGACGCTGCAAAACTCCCTAAAATATTCCCATTCAATTATTCCAGACTGAACCAGGTATTATCGAAATCATGAATTATTGAAACTGTGAGAGGGTAACCTGCAAATGGTGGAGGATAACTGTAATTGTGGGTAGAACTTGAACTGGAAATCGCAAGGTCTAGAAGATTAGCTCAATTATTCAGAAATGTAATAACAGTCAGGATCCTTTATTGAACTTCTTTATGCTTGGTTGGTGATACTCATTATCAAATATCAAATCTAGTACGAATTGATTCTTGGTAATCAATTTGGACTAGCTTTCATTTCATCTTCTTACTGTTGCTTTTTATCACAACATTCATTTTGTTTTACGTTCCGACACCCTCAAGTAGGCAGCATGGATGAGGAATAAAAAAGTCTCCGCCAATGGGATTTGAACTCTAATACTGTATTCTTTGCACCCCCTTTTCCATTTTTTTTAATTGATCACCCCTAACATGGCATGTTGCCAAAAGACGTGGGTCACGTGGTGATTTCTTTTGAATGACTAACCAGACCTGTTTGAGTTGTATTTAGCCGGAGTTTCTCTTAATCAGAGAGATAGTGGGACCTCCCAGACCTACTCTGATATAAACAATATATATATATATATATATATACTAATGGATACAGAAGGTCTCAGAGAAGCTGAAGAAGGGCTGCTATCTGAAAATCCCAACCCCTTGCCTTTATGAATGGTAGTAACCTTCTCCACAGGGCCCCTCGATACCCCCAAATCCCCAGCTACTCATTGGCAATGTCTGCTGTTGAAGAACAGTGCTTCAAGTAAATATTCATACACTTTGTACCAGACAGCCAACAAGTATCTGTCAAGACTGATGAGAATTTCGATATGTCCGAGGTTCACAGTGAACTTATTCATTACAGCCCAGATACACTGAAATGAAATCAGGCAGATGAGCAACTAATTTTGCGTCTTGTTTGAACTATGAATAATTGGACATGCTCACTCAAAACAACGGATGACTGAATGGGTTCATGCAGGAAAAAAGAAGACATTGTCTAGATTAATGACATTGAAAAATGAATTGCAAGTATTAATTTGATTGTTGGGCTATTGGTTCATGGCCTGCGGTTGACTGAAGTCCATCTTCGTTTTTTTCTTTCTTGAAAACTTGATGGTTCCTTCAGGCTGTTCAGGCATATAAGATGGGTTGAATTGACAGGTTAATTTATGAGATGACAGCTTGTAGAAAAAGGCATATATGTCATTCAATTTAGACAACGTAAACAGGATAAACAATTAAAGGAAACAGGATGTTACAGGAATTGAACCTGCCACCGATAGGGGAGATCATTTCAAATGTTTCTATATATCATATCTAAATTCATAATCATTCTGTCAGATCATATATATCCATTCCTTGGTACATAACTGTTGCATTGAAAGAGGCGAATAGGCCGAGGATAAATGAGATGAGAATTTGGGTTGAAAGCAGTTATTTGGGCCTTTGCATTATCAGCTGAATGTTTAGCACAATGGTAAGTGCATCGCTATGTATATGTGTGTGCATATATATATAAACATATAAATATTTATATATATATAATTGGAATAAATAATCTGCAAAGTGGTTGTTTCCATGGGTAAACAGTTATATAGTATTTTGGTAGTGATGATTTTTCCCAAAATCATCAGTAAAAGTGCTCGATGATTTTTTTACAGTAAAAGCTGTACTTCAAGATAGATTCTGCCAGAGCTTTTGAAGAAATGTGTTAGAAATACATCAAAGTTTTTTGGTTTTTTTACAGTATACATATATATATATATATATATATATATATATATAGAGAGAGAGAGAGAGAGAGAGAGACAGACAGACAGACAGACAGACAGACAGAAAGAGAGAGAGAGAAAAGGAGAAAGTTTGTAGCATGTTTGTTGGAAACACACATTGCTCCATATTCTAGAAGAAGATCATGACAATAATTCAATAAAACAGAGCTTGTAATTATCTATAATTTTATTATATGGGTATCACACTACAACTGGCCTGTTGTTTCATTGCCAATAACGTATTTGCGAGTGGACGGAATTCAGTTACTTCTCAAAGCAATCAGGATTCTGAATTTTTACTGATCTAAAAAATCCCGAATTCTGTGTGCTTTGAGAAGTATCTAAATTACATTATTCAATTATCAATTATATATACATATCTCTCTATGTATATATAAATGTGTTTGTTTGTGAATGTATGAGTGTGCATATATATTTATGTATGTATATATATATATATACATATATTTATATATACAGTAGATTTTGGTTCAGTTGAACACATTAGGGCCCTGAATTTCAGTTCCTGTAAGCAGTCATCACTCCTGAACAGTTTTCTATGATAAGAATATATTTGTTTGATCCCCTTCTTTTACAATTGGTCTCACTGTGGCTATTCTTTGTAACCCATGTTCCATTAAACTGGAATTCAATACAGATTTCTGTAAATATATTCATAGGTGGTGCCATGACCTGTTTATAATACACAAAGCTAACCTGTAATATCATAGGTTATATATAGAATCTATGGTGCATTTTTAGTTAACCTAAGTACGACATGAGTAACAACTCAGTTACCATGTTCTAAATGCGCCCATAACTTTGATTATGTAACTTTGATTGCCTCAAAATAAGCTGTGCAGTTCATCTTCTCTGTAAATAATGGACTCTTCCACTTGAAGTTATGATCAGAGAAACATAGAAACAAGCAGAAAAAATTGTCTGTAACCTCAAGTGGAAGGGTCCATTGTGTGACTGATACAAATTTACTTTATTCACTGTTGAGCCATGGAAGTGCAATGATTGAAATTTCAGTCATCTGCAGTCAATGGGTTAAAGAAAAATTAACAGTGAAGTGATCAGATGATCACTGTGTAATACAAGGAAAAAAAGATGGTTCCCCCCCCCCCGCCCAAATCCAGTTGAAACTCCAGATTATTATTGGTTCTATATCATCAGCCTTCTGACATCTGTTGCTGATCATAATTTCACCAGATCTCTCTATCATCTGATTTTCTGTCGGGTACAGTTTCGCATATGATCACTCGGGATCCATGAACCACCCCAGGTTGACAAGCTTTGCTCAGATCCTCGGTCTCCAGAGATCAGACCATATGAGAACTGAGAGACCCATGTGTGATGCCTCTGACCTGTAAGATCACCGGATATATAAGTAACCTAAGGTGTATTCTAGTAAACCTATCAAGTGCGTCAGAAACAGTTACTCACTTGTTCAATGAGACACGGTACTGCCCCTGGGAGGCCAAGTCCAAAGGACTCAGGATTCATCCTCCTAAGATCAAACCTCTTCTATTTTTGCGACAATAGTCGCAAGGACTAAAGAGAATTTTTTAAAAAGTTCTTCACGTTAAACCAACCTTGTGTCAAATCCTTTCCTCATGGGGGTTTGGGTAAATAGGAGCTTCCACCAGAGCAAATTCAATATTCAGAACAAAAAGATCCTACCTGTTTTGAAAAGAAAGATTGGCTCTTAAAGACAAAATGTCTTTGCTTGATTATGTATAGAATATTGAAAGTGCTTTACATTATTTTATTAGATCTGTGTAGTGATCTAATGCAAAACGAAGTTGTTAATTAAAAGAGTGTGGTTTCAAGTCAATCAATTAATGCAAGTAATTGATCAAATATGATGTACAATTAATCAATTAATTAGGGATGAAGAGGTGGATCTCTGGAGTTCATTAGGTCAGTGAAGAGATCAAGGGTAATCAGTTGGAAATTTGAAAGACTTGTATAGAATATTTGAATATTATAATGAATACAGACTTTTACATGCTCTAACATTATAAAGATATTAGCATATTACCCATCAAAAATTTTGATGTACCTTAATTCAATACCTCTAGCTACAAAGCATCATTGGGGAGGAAACAAACTTTCTCAAAAGTATATTAGATATAAATAGAAATCGGTTAATTATTACTGGGGTGAGTGCCAACATGAACATCACATTACTATTATTAAGCTGCAAATCACCCAATTTTTTCTTTCATTCCGCAAGATAGTGCATTTCATGGGTACCTTAACTCAGAACCTCTGACTATGATACACCATTTGGAGGGAGAAGATGAATGTACATACAAACATTTGCAGATATATATAGTCCAGAAAGCTTCTCTACGTATATAAAAATACTTGTTTCCCCTAAATTTATGAGATTTCAGTCAATTATTTCTCAATATCTGTTAATGTAATTTAAGTGATTATTTCAGTCTTTTTATCGTGTTTTACACAGAATTTCATATTGCTATTAGTATGGCACTATGTGTGAATTTCTCTTGTTGGGATCATCAGTTGTTTAACATATAACTGTTTTGGGTATTTAAAAACAAAACATTTCTATCAACATAGCTCCCCAGTGGTGTTGATCAAACACCACCTCCCTATAGCTATAATCTTGATACTTACCTTTTTTTCGATTGTTGAAAGAACTGTGTTATAATACATGTTGTTTGTTATTTTATATAGGGTATTATCATGATGTATTGTATATGAATATTACTTTCTTTCATTCGCGATGCCTATGATAGGCAATTGTGGCAAATCCTGAGGAAGGTCTATGTCCAACGACGGACACTAAAAGACTACTACTACTACTACTACTACTGATGATGATGATGATGATGATAATGATGATGATGATGATGATGATGATGATGGTGGTGGTGGTGGTGGTGATTATTATTATTATTATTATTATTATTATTATTGAATCTCACACCAGTTGCCTGGTGGTAACCGCTGGAGTTTGAGTGACAGCAAGTCTCCTCAAGTCTCCAGCCCTCCTCTCCTAGTACTCATAGGTCGCAGTAATTCTACGATTTACAGTTTCACACCGGTTGCCCAGTGGTTATCGCTGAAGGCTGAGTGACAATAAGTCTCCTCAGGTCCTCAGCTAACGTCTCCTCCCTCTTTCGCATATCATGACAGAGCTACTATTCGTTGCTGTACTTATATCTCTAGCACATTCCTCAGTATCCGTGCAGTTCCAAGTAGTGCTGTGGTCTGTATGGTCTCTATCCTCCCCTAATCCCGATCTCCTCCAGTCTCTCCCTCAGCGTTTTGGGGACAGTTCCTAGTATTCCCACTATGACCGGTACTACCCTGGTTTTCATGTTCCACATTTTCTTTAACTCCCTTGCTAGGTCCTGGTATTTTTCCCTTTTTTCACCCTCCTTCTTTTTTACTCTATGGTCTGCAGGCACAGCAACGTCTACTATTTGGCAGGCCTTCCTTTTTTTGTCTACTATTACTAAGTCCGGCCTTCTTGCCTGGATGTATTATTATTATTATTATTATTATTATTTTTTTTTTTTTTCTACTAAACATCATTTAATTTTTTCAAGACAAAGGGCTTACTTACATAGGTTACACAAAGAAAGGAATATATCAGATATAAACTAGTCAACTTTCTCAGGATGATTAAGGGTGAATGAAAACAGAAAATGATAAAGACACATCTTGTTGACATGTACCCATGGGTAGCATGAAAAAAAATCATTTATACTAATTTGAAAGGATTTTGGAAATACTGATGTGCTGAATATTGAAAAAATGAATGTCCCTTCTCAACCAATTCTGACTTTTTTTTCCTTTTAGTAGCATAAATATTGGTTATAGTGTACAATAGTATTGAGTATTGGTAGAATGTGGTGTAGCATAGGTTTTTAATTATTAAAAGTGGCTTTGAAGTGAACTAATATGTCTGAAGACACATGAATAAGATTTTTGCTTATATAGATCCATTATTATTATGAAAAGTCTCTTTAAAACAGTGATTCTGAGCAGACCCCATGTGGGGTCAATACAAATATACCAGGGGAATATTTGGAATTTGGGTGTGAAGTGCGAAAACCGTTTTATAGTTCAAAACCGAGCCATGATAAGGCTTAACTGATAAATTCTTAATTATATAATAAAAAGAAAATTGAAAATTATTTTCCCCCCAGGCATAATAAGAAGTGCACATTAAAATTTTCAGCCGTCTAGCTTCATCAGTGCAACCTGTACACATGAAAGTTTTGGTTGAAAAATTAAATTTGAAAAAACTAAAACTAAAAGAGATAATCAAATAGAAAAAAAATATGAAAACGATATGGTGCTGAGGTAAAACTTCTACGTATTCTTGCTACAAGTCCTGCCCATTGCCATTTGATTTCTCTCATGGTTTCTCTGATATCTTGTACTCCTGTCTTTTCTCTAATATACTGTGCTGGTCTGATCTCTTCATATGAGGTTCAGAATGATTCTCCCATATACATCTTGCATGGTTCTCAGTTTGAGGGTGAATTTTTTGGTTAGGTCCCATATTTTAACTCCATAGGTGACTATGTATACCATTCTTTTTAGGACTAGAGAGATTTTTTTGTTGTTAAACAATTTCCTGTTACTACATTGTGAATTTAATGATGGGAGATCATTTCAAATAGATTTTCAATATAATGTAACACAAATTATAATCATTCTTACGGATCATATACTCTTCTCTTGATAATATAAATATATTTTTTATATATATGCATATGTATACGGCAATGCTCTTCCAGCTCTGGAATGGAGCACTTTGGTGGATGGGGAATTATGTTATAGTAAATGCATATTGTTTAGTTTCATCCTACTGTTCCCAATTCAGCATAGGGCAGGGGTAAAATGCTTGCCTCTGGGTCTGAAGTGAAGGTTTCAATCATACCTCGTGATACTGGAAAGGATGTGAGATAGTCTATAGCCATACTGGAGAGTTGTGATACAACAGTTGTCTGTGGATGACACAATTATTAATTATTATATACATATGTATATATATATATATATATATATATATATATATATATATATATATATATATATATATGTGAAAGTTGGGGAAGGAATATAACTTGAAAGGAAACATACTTCAAAGAGCAGATGGAACTAGCCAGGAACCCTGCTTCCCCCATGAAAGATAGAATACAAACAGAGATCAACAACTAAGCAAGAAAGAAGAAAAGAAATATGAATGGAATAAGATAGAGGTTTTCCACCCACAAAGATAGACTCACCACCAATAACATCCTAAATAGGGATCTGAATAAAATGAATCATTCGCCTGAAGAAGCCAAACCAGGGTAGAAACATAAATGTGTTTATGTAGCAAATCCAGTATTTCATCATTTATATATATATATATATATATAGGGTGTTTAAAAAAAGATGTCTTTTTTAACAACTTGAATTCAAAAGATTTTAAATCAAAATACATTTTCCAAGGACAAAGATTACTCATACATTTCAACTTTACATTTCGAAAGTGATATCCTTCGACCAGGATGCAGGTTTGTTCCTGTTTCATTCCATTGGAAAAATTGACTCAACACAAAGGAATAGATACTCAAATGAGACTTGTACATGATGCAATCATCTCAAATGCTAAATACTGTCATCTCTGAGTAGTGTTGCTACAAGGTGAATATTGAAGCATAAAATTTATATGCACATAAATTTTACCCTCTTATCCTTAGGGTTGTATACATTAAGAAACACCCTATGTATTCATGTACATGTATCTATCTATCTATCTATCTATCTATATATATATATATATATATATATATATATATATATATATAAATATATATGTATACATGTGTGTGTGTGTGTGTATTTATATTTGTACATACATAAGTGAATTAACTAATCCCAAGTTACATAAGGATGCAGAGATCTCTTTGAGAATATATATATATATATATATATATATTCTCTTTTCTCTTTGAGAATATATATATATATATATATATATATATTCTCAAAGAGATCTTTGCATCCACATGTAACTTCTGATGCGTTTATTCAGTTTGGAACTGATTAAAAAAAATGTTTCTCAGATGTTTAAACTCTGAATAAATGGAAACGATCATTCTTCAGTATTCCCATTCTTTGATTCTTTGATTCTGCTAAACCAGGAATCTCACCAAAAAAAAAAAAACATTAAAAAATGTTGATGACATTTCAGATTTATTATTCCACTTTCTGTTGATCTCTAGGAAATTCCTTCAAAAACTTTGGCATTTTACTTCATGACAGATTCTTTCTTCAAAAGTAAAGATGAAAGAAATTTATTTAATTTCATTGAAGATGAAGAGATTTCTCATAAATAGAACTGAAAAAAAAAAATCTAATATAAAACAAAATCAGTTTCGGTTGATCAAAAGAACTCTTTGGTTTATGAAAAAAAAAAGATCTTTCATCTTTAACTACGAATTGACCTTTCGAAAGATTTTCAATGTCATCTTTTTTCAACCAAGTACATCATTCTGACAAACAGATTAATTTTCCAAATTTGATTTTTGTATTTTTCTGTGGGGAAGGTACATGTTTTTTTCTTCCTTGAAAACCAAAAGAGTTCAAAATACTGATTCATCTTAAACTTGACACTTCATAGATCCTCACCATCTCATATCATATAGGAAAGGGGCCATGAGTAAATGGAGGACTTGTTTACTTTCCAGAAAAAATCTGAAAATATGAATGAGATCACTCTCACAAAAATTCTGCAATGGTATTTCAGGATAGATATTCAAAAAGTGAAATATTATCACATCTTCTCTAGCAAAACAAAATTGATAGAAAATTATGGACTGAAACATTGAACTGAAAATAGAAAAAAATAACCACAAGGTTTCTTTGATCAAATTTAAAAAATCATTCATGATCAAATTTGAGAAATACTCTCTATCAGATTCATTTACTATTGATTCTTTTTTGTTTGGTGGAATTCATTGAAAATTGCTCACAGACTTTTTATGAATAGGAAATTGTTTATTGAGCTTTCATTAATAGAAAATTGTTTATTGGCTTTTATTCATAGAGAATTGCTTATTGACTTTCTATTTATAGAAAATAGCCCACTGACTTCTTTTATTTTTAGAAAATTGCTACTGACTTTTTATTCATGGAGAATTGTTTACTGACTTTTTATCTGTAGAAAATTGCTTACAGATTTTTTATTCATGGAGAATTGTTTGCTGACTTTTTATTCATAAAAAATTGCTTACTGGCTTTTTATTCGAAGAAAATTGCTTGCTGACTGCATTCATAAAGAATTGCTTGCTGACTTCTAATTCATTGAAAATTGCCTATTGACTTCATATTCATAGAAAATTGCTTACACAAGCCTGGGTGCTGCAGCATCAAACTCCACTCCTACTTCTATTTTGACTGAAGATGATTACTGCAACTTTGTATTGTTCTGTACATATAATTTAGAAAAAACTATAAAATATATATATATATATATATATATATATATATATATATATATATATATATATATATATTTACTATACATGTATTTATTTATTAAAATGAAATAAGTTCTTGTTGATTTGTTGTATAGATTTTGAAGATATATAAGACTTGTCAGTTTGGCTCACTCGGTAAGAGGGCCACCGAGGGATTACTTGGTCATGATTTCAAATCACAGGAGGGAAATGTTTATTTTATACATCATTTGGTTTTATGGACAGATAAGCAGTGAAGAGTTTACTCCTCTTTATCAGGAGATAAGTTCTCTTGTTTTGTAAGAAGATAAACTTCAAATATGTCAACTCCAGCCTCTGACAAAAAGCATTTACAAATTTTGTGATTGTTGCATTCACAGTGACTGAGCAGTAATTAGTCATCTTGTGCATGGTTTTTAATTTTTGACTTGTTTGTCTCTCATCTCATTATTGTTGCTTTTTATCCCAAAGCTCGGGTTATTTCACATTCTATGATTGCAAAGTAATCAGCAAGGATCAGGAAAGAAAATCCTCATTGAGAATATTCATTGTTTCCAATTGACGAAACTTAGTTAATGGTCATAGAATATAAAAATAGTCTGAGCGTTGCAATAAATAGCAACAAAAATTAGATGAAAGGAAAAATAGTCAAAAATTGATAATAATGACGGTTAGTATTTGAATAACTAGCGTCAAAATTTGAAGTCATGTAAAAACATTCCCTTGAAGAATGAATACGGTCAGAATAAATTCTATTTATGGCATCACTGACATTTTCCATTGGAAAACATCTAAAATAGAGAAAAAAAAACGTCTAGAAATTCTGGAGAATTTTGATGTTCTTAATA
Source organism: Thysanoteuthis rhombus (assembly GCA_963457665.1). Taxonomy (NCBI): domain Eukaryota; kingdom Metazoa; phylum Mollusca; class Cephalopoda; order Oegopsida; family Thysanoteuthidae; genus Thysanoteuthis; species Thysanoteuthis major. The sequence continues at coordinate 7,154,463 of OY735228.1, read as the reverse complement.
AACCTGTCAAAATCAGGCCCCCAAAATAAGAAACATTTTTTGAAAGGGTATAGCAGAGTATTGATTTTCAACTTTCATGTGTATTGACAAAACAGTGTGACCAGGAGTGCTGGAATACACAAACACGCAAACACATAAACACACACACACACATATAAAAAAAAGATAGAACCCTTCACCACCTTTGGTGGCTACAGTTGTTCCATACTTTATCTAAGAAATTACAATCTGTAGTAGAATCTAAAAAAATTGATTAGATATTAGATACGAAAATGATGGTTTTCATAAGGCTGAAATTTTGTTAAGTTCTTTCTATATCAACTGTAAAAATGAAATGAATGAGACTAAAACATTTCTGATATCTACAGTAAAATTTATATCTTTTATTTCATGTATGTGGCCATCACTTATTTTTACTTTGCTTTAGAGTGTTGTAGATCAAAAGTTATACTAATATGTGTTCATGTGGATCCGGTGGGGGGGGACAAAGGAGGCATTTCGCCCCCCTTGGATCAGGCCTTCTCACCTCAGGTTAAGGGGTTTGATGATCAATAAACAATAATGGGGCAGTAAAATTATCTATATAAGCCCAACTTAATGTTCCCATACAAAAAGACTATTATTATTCGTTGGGACTCACTCCATCATCTGGGGTTAGGCCATACGTCTCCATCAACGGTAAGTGCACCATCTGACAGATAATCTGCAGATAATTCAGTGGGTTATACCTGCTTACACCACAGATGGTGGATGGAATCCTTATTGTGTAACAAGGTTGCTACTAATGTTGGAAAATGCGGGTGTGCACTGCATGGATTCAGGTGGGGTCAATGATGACAGGTCCTTATGGAATGATGAACGTTTTGCAGATCGTAAAACTCAAGTGGTATTTGTTGCCGGAGAACAATCTGCGTTGTTTCAAACATATATCAATGAAGACAAGTACTTCAGAAAATGATTAGTGGTTTTGCTGACTCGCAAATCTTTTTGGATGAGACGATTGTCCTCAAATGGTGTTTGTAGCCAGAAACAACATTTATTTATTTTCATGCCTTAATTAGGCACGGGACGTATGTTATCTACATCCTAGACAAGAGGTCTTCCCTATAAAAGGTTGCTCACACTGTGGTCAACAGAGTATGCTGAGAAGTGAGCCAGCAATTATTGCTTTCACAAGGAGAGGAAAATTTGAACACTTTCAATTGCACCCCAGTCAACTTCTCCGTCCTCCGACTGCTGTCCCTTGATATAGCATGGTTTGGGTAATTAGGGGAGTGGGTCGTTGACCCCAGCATTTTTGCTGATATTATCACCCACTTCTCTGGAAAACTGCAAATAAAAACTCAACTTCAGTAAAACAAATGTTTTATACAATAAACATGTTGGAGACAAAGACAAAGGAATCAAAATCTAAAATGCAGAGCTGAAGAAAGTAGACCACTACATCTATCTAAGACGATAGAAATTCTCGAAAGAAGGGAGAAAATAAAGGGAACAATAATCCTAGAATGGCAAACTTTTGGAAGAGCCAATTCATCCTTAAAAAACAAGAAAATCCCATCAAACCTAAAAAGAATAACATATAACCAATGCATCTTCCCAATAGTCAGAGCTGAAACATGGAATCAAACCAAAAGATTGACTTTCAAACTAAGAACTATGCAACATGTACAGAAGAGAACCATGCTCAAAATCAAATGTATATTAGAAACTCAGTTAATATGACTAAAATATTAAAATTTCTATTGATATTCTGACCATCCTCATCTTGGTTGTTTTTCATACAACGTTTCGGCCGTTGCACTCTACGGCCTTCATCAGGTATCATCACATAGCGTAGTGGTTACAGCATCAGACAAATTACTGCAAAGTAATCTGATGGTTCTAGGTTCGATCCTAGTGTGAGACAATATAATAATACTACTAATGCTAAGAGGGGAGTGCGGTCAATATACCCCCATCGGATAAATAAAGGGTTCGGTTGGTTACTTCCCTACACTTACCAGATGATACCTGATGAAGGCTGAAGAGTGCAACGGCCGAAACGTTGTATGAAAAACAACCAAGATGAGGATGGTCTGAATATTAATAGAAATAAAATATTAAAGTTCTTCACATTGTTATTAATCTACATATCATTTACATGGTGTTTTACATACAATTTGTTCAATTTTCTGTGTGCAGTTATAATTGATTTTTGATTATGAATACAGTAAATCATTCAATAAAAATTTTAAATTTTCAAACCTAGCATCATTTTTTCTGGTAACAAATCTGGCGGAATCAATATATTTCAAGTCAAAACAATAAAAACACTTTAATCTGCTCAGAAATCCTCTGTGTGTAAACAAAAGTATTTTTATGATTAACTTTATGCCATTTTCTTGCAGTTATAATCAAAATAAAACTTTCAAAGAAAACCCATGAATATCAAGGGATAACTGAACTCAGTTCAGTTAAAACATGGTTGTTTTTCTCAGATCCCCACACCAATATGATAAAGAGGAATCACTGAACTAGTTTAGCACTTGTAATTGACTTTTGATTATCCGCAGTTCGGGTATAATGCGATTGTCTTTCTTGGAACCCAACACCCACTTTACAAAGGGGAAGCACTGCATCAAACAGGTCAGTGAATGGGCACATGACAAATTTAAGTGCTTTACCAACATTGGCCATTTAAACCTCTGAGTCATGGTTCAGAAACTGGTGTCAAAGTTGGGGACACCTCAGGCAACCATCAAGTAAATGTGAAATGAGAGATATTGGAGGGAACTTGCTGCACAAAGTCATGGACACAATTGGCTAAAGGCCTGAGGAACTGGACGAAGATGGTCAATTTAAGTGGAGAAGAGGAAGGAAGGAAGTTGATGATTCTCCATAATTCACAAATCTCCCTTCCTCTAAACCTAAACATATTGAACCAATGCTAAACAGTTCCCCATTATAGAAGTGTTCAACCCAAATTTTGGGGATATTTTATGTGTAACAGCCTAATGAATAGGGGAAATGAATTTCAAATAGAAACCAAAAATATAAATCTAAAAAAGCTCGAAACAAAACCTTTTCTTTCTTTTCTACTGTTAAACTGGAAAGGTCAGAAGATCTTTCTCTGGAAAATTGATCGGCTGATCAAAATACAGTAAACTCTCTCTGACTGCATTATTCAATGACATGTTTTTTTATTGGTAGATTTGTTTTTGTTACTTTCTCAAGACAATTGTCGGTTTGCAGCAACAACACAGTGCATTGTATTGAAAACTGAAATAAGTAAACCCTTGAAACAATGCTGCCCAAAGTAACACAGAAACCTGAAGAGGAATTCAAAAGAAAAGTCTCAGCAATTAATGATAAGCTGAAAATAATTAAGAAGATTGAATGAGGTGGAAATAAAAATGCATTGATATCTGAACATGAATAACATTAAGTCTTCTATACTGAGGGATATAAAAAATGTCCGCAGTGAAACTTATGGAATTTATTGCCACAATTGATCGTCTATGAACAGGTAATAAGAAGTCATTTTTGTCTGTACTATTTTGTTCTTTTGTATTAATACACTTTGTATAAAATCCATCGTTATACTGGCAAATTTATCATAATGGCACTCTTGAATCTCCTAGAATGCTGGAATAATTAGTCTTATCATCATCAGCCTTTTAGCATTCATCGTTTTACAAAGGCCTTCCTCAAGATTTGCCAGACTTCTTGGACATCACAGAGTCAATCTTATGTTCCACCAGCCACAGTTTTGAATATGATCTCTGGGGATCCACGTTGTGAGTCATGATGTCCAGCACTTGTTTGACCTTCTTGCAACGTTACCAGCCCATTGCTGTTTGAGTTTTTCTAATGGATCCTATGATGTCCCTGATTACTCTTTTCTTCTAACTTATCGTGCTGTTTTGTGATCTCTCCATGTGATGTTAAGCATGATCCTCTCAGGTAAACGTTGCATGGTTCTCATTTAGGGGGACAATCTTTTAATTGGGTTCAATGTTTTAGCTGACTCGCAAATCTTTTAGGTGACTATCAGGAGGATGCATTGGTTGTATACCCTACTTTTCAAGACTGATGGGATATTCCTGTTCTTGAAGGTTGAACTTGCTCTACCAAAAACTTGCCATTATAGTGTGATTCTTTGCTTAATTTCTTCTTCTTTTGAGGGTTTCATAGAGATTTGTTGTCCTAGGTAGATGTAGTGGTCTTCTTTTTTCAGGTCTGTGTTTTTGATTAGGATTTTTGTGTCTTTGTCCTCAATATGTTTGTTTAACTGAAATTCATGTGAAGTCCAACTTTTTTGATTTCTTCATTCAATTCATCTAGCATTACTTAGAAATTGTGGAGTTTTTTTTTTCATTTGCAAAAGAATGATGTCATCAACAAGTACTGTAAATCAATAAACAGATCATCTAAACTTGATTCTTTTTGCACGTGAAGAGCTGTGGTTATTCCGACACAAAGTTTCAGTTGCTTAGGGACAATTTGTAATGCTAAAAGTAGACCTTTCTTGGCAAAAAAACAAGATGGATCAATTATTGAAATATTGGAATTTTTGTTTACAAATAAACAATATTGTTTATTCTGAATTTATTTTATGCTGTTTTGATCTTCCCATTTCCCAAACTCTCCAAATACAACTTTGATGTGACTGTCAGAGATCAATGTTGCTATGTTACTAAGTGCTCTGTTCTTTTGGCCTTTTGCCAGACTAAGCCAAAGTGAATATCCACTCTAAAAAGATGAAGACAATCTATCCATACATGCAAATTAGTATGTTTAATTATATAATTGTATGGTTGTATGTCTCTGTTTTGTCTGATTCCTGTTATGACCAAAAATTCATAATGGATTATTCCATGTGAAATAGATTAACATTGTTAATAAAACAATTAAAGTGTTGTAAAAATATGAGATTGTTTGTTGTGACATACATATAACATAGATAATCTCAGAAACTTTTTGGACCTTCTGTCTGATCACATATCAAAACAGCTTGAACTGAGTTGAGACTTTAAAAAAAACTCATGATTAGGATACCTGATTTATTTAAGATAAATTAACAAATAAAATAGCTTTAGACTCCTTGGTGCTAATCTATACATTAATAACCTTGTCATTCTTGGAATGGGTACGTACTATTAAAACAATAATAATGAACCTGAAAAATTTATGGAATAATGAAAACACATCATCTCTGAACTGTAAACTTAACAATTATCTTTTTTTTTTTGCATCCATACTGAATCATTTAATTGCATTTGCCTCTTCTCAAATTGTCAGTTTTCTTGTCATGACCAGGTTTATTACAATATGCCTGGGTAGTATTGAGAAGATGGGTGCCAATCAATGTAACCTCTAATCCTTTCATGGCCTGCGCAGAACCAAAAAGCCTGTGAGCAACTGAATAAGTTGAGTGTATAGGAAATAATTGTAGAGTTGAAAATCATTAATTTTTAGAAACTGTAAAATAAATTTCAAGTCATCCATCTGTTTTCAAGTCAGACCAGCTGGCTTTGTGTGTATGTATGTAACATGAATACAAATCTTGCCAAGGGAGCTAAGGGCTGAAAATTTAAATGTTTACTCGTTATGTCTCCAAAATTTTTTTTTTTTTTTTCAAATTCTCATCCTAAGTCCTCAGTAGGTGGTTCAGTTGGCATTGCTAGTTTATACTAGAATGATACTTCAATTTGTGTCCAGCAGCATTCATACTTGTTTTTTTTTTAAATTCAGATTTTTTGGTGATCCATGCCCAACAAAATGTGAGAGAAGTAACTTATTCATTAATCATCCCGTTTTCCGATTTTTTAATTGATCACCCCTAACATTACATACTGCCAAGAGATATTGATCACATGACTGTTTCTATTAATTGTCTACCTGGACCTGTTTTTCATGATCTGCGTTAGACCAAAAAGCCTGCGAGCAACTGAAGAAGTGGAATGGTCAGAGATCTTTTTAGAATTCGACATTGACTTTTTCTTTGAAGTTCATGAAACAAAAGTCAATCACTTATGACAAACTGTGTAGGTAATATGAGGAATAATCTATTTGTTGTATCGATTTTTCTTGATCATCTATTCATTATCATCTGATCTTATATCATGCACAACATTAAAATTTTACTGGAAAGTATTATTTTTCTTGTATGCAGTCACGCAGCTAAACAGTTTGAAGGGAACATTGGTATCCATGCCATGACAGGGAGACCGGGTTCAATACTCAGCTTATATAGACCTTATATTCATCATTGTCATAATCAGTATCATCATCAATTTATCATTGTCTGTCATTAGACTTTCCCCAGGATTTGCCACATCTATCTATCGTTGGCATCATGGAGCCAATATTTCTTGAACCTGTCTAGTTTGTCTCGCCATCTCATATTCTACCTGTCTCGATTGCACATTAGATCTCTGGGGATCCATATCATTAGTTTTGATGTTTATCGGTTGTCTGCCATTCTTGCAACATAACCAGCCCAAAGACCTCAACAACTACAGACCAATAAGTCTACTCAACTGTAGCAACAAACTTTTCACCAAAATTATCACCGACTGAATCACAAAAACGCTTGACGAAAACCAACCACGGGAACAAGCTGTCTTTAGAAGAAGCTACTCAACCATGGATCATCTCGATTCAATAAACCAACTGAAAGAGAAAGCAGCAGAATATAGACTGCCACTAGTGATAGCATTTATAGATTTCAAGAAGGCCTTCAACTCAGTAAAACTTCCCAATGTCATTGATGCTATCACCTGACAAAGTGTAGACTTTCTATTCAACAGCAAATAAAGTATTCTCATTCATGAGATCAATCTTGGAAGTATCCAGCCATTTAGAAAATCTTAAGATTTGGTTGCGTGGCCTAAACGTGACTTGGAAACCTATCAGAGGGGACCATACTGTGCATGCATGAACTGACACTTTCCAATGGTTCACTCAATCGGCAGTGCAACACCATTGAATGAGCTTGGAAACTGTATGAATATTGCATTTGCAATGGTAAAACAAGTCATACTTAATGTCTCGAGCAGGTTTCTTTGCGGCAAAATGTTGCATCACCTAGGTCTGTAAGCCCTGACCCCAACTGTCCAGATTTGGCTCCCTGCAACGTCTGGCTTTTCCCAATGAAATCTTAGACCAAAGATTATGGAGAACGCATTCAGACAGCTGATAGCAATCTCAAAAGAGGTCTTTATTTTGGAAGGGATGCTAGGATAGGTGTGTTGGGTCCCATGGGGAGTTCTTTGGAGGGGATTAAGACTCCATTGACCTAGGTAGGCTATTATAAACTGTTAACCAAAACAGTCATTAGAACTGTCGAAATATTTTTCTTCAGTTTTCAAATCAGTCAAGCTGGGTATGTGTGTATGTATGTATGTATATATCACAAATACAAGCTGCGCAGTGGAGCTAGAGGGCTGTAAATTTCAATATTTCTCACTTATTATGTCTAGAAAAAATGTTTATGCTTTCTCTAAATCCTACCCATAGATTTTCAGGAGGGGGTCAATTTGCAATGTAAGTTTATAGTAAATTGATCCTTTAGCTTGTGTCAGGCAGCATTCATGCTTGTTTCTTGAAAATTCTGATTTTTCAGTGATCAATGCTCAACAAAAGGAGAGAAAAGTAACTTGACGTTTTTCCAATTAATTAATTGATCACCCTTATCAAGATGTGTTGGTCATACTGGTTAGATTCAGATCAAATCGTGCTGTCCCTTCAATCAGTAGATTTATAGGGTACTACATTGGGTCTTTTGTGGCATTTCTTTGAGAAAAAGCAGTTTATTGTTCGTCTCCTCTCCAAGTAGCTTTGGACATGGTTTACTGAATTACAGAAAACCAGCAGCAAGGAATGATCCTTGGCCTGACTTATCGGGAGAGTAGGATTTATGCTTTTCCAAAGGGCATTAGTACAAAGTAAACACAAACTAGTTCAAATTTGAACTCTGATCGCAATTTTCATTTTCCATGCCGGTAACCGTTTGTCTGACTCTGCACTTTCACAATTTAGATTAATTTTCATTTATTTGCTTGATGCAAAATGAAATCAATGCTCACTACTCCCAAGTTGTTAATTAATACAGATTGTTTGTCGGTTCGAAATCTTCACCACAGAAATTTGTATAGAATAATTCAATAAAGTTTTGTTTCTTCTTTTGTGTTTAACACAATAGGATTCACAATCTCTGATATGATGTATGTTTCATAAAACATTAAAACATACATAATATGATACCGACTTTTTATAGGATGCAATAAGATTTCATTTAAATTAGAGAATTCCCTCAACAATCCAGATGAGAAAGAAAACAGATCTGGTTATTCACTCAATAGCAAGCATCATACAAACAACATCTCTTGGCAGCAAGACCTGTTTGGGGTGATGAATTAAAATATTTGAAGAAAGGATGATCAATGGGTAAGTTACTTCTCTCACCTTTTTTATGGCAGTAATCACTAGAAATTTCAAATTTTCGAAAAGCAAGCAGGCCTAAATTAGGGACCAATTTACCATAAACTTACAATGAAAAGTGAACCCTCCACTCAAACCTATAGGGGAGAGAGGTGAGGAAAAAAATTTGTTGACATAAGAAGTGGTAAGTATTGAAATTTTAAGCCCTCTAGCTCCATTGGTGCAGCCTGTACTCATCATATACATATTCAGACAGAGAGCCAGACCAACTTGAAAACTGAGAGAAACTTATAATCACAGTTTTGGTTGATGGCTTCTAATAAGCCTAATTAAAATGTTTGTTATATGGTTTAGTCTAGTGAACTCCTTGCGGAGTATAGGGCTACAACCACACCATTCATGCGGACTTGGTTTTGGGCAACTGAGGCATGAAATAAGTGGGTGCAGGGGGTGCATTGCTTTGCAGGGGGGGGGAGTTGCAGGCCTTCTTGGGTTAAGCTGTATAATAATTTGATAAGTCGACCAAATATGACCATTAATGAAACAGGTTTGGTTAGTCACTCAATAGAAACCCTTATGTGACCAACATCTTTTGGCATCAAGCCACATCAGGGATGGGGGGAGTCAATCAGAAAATTGGAAAAAAAGGGTAATCAAAGAATGAGTAACTTATCTCACCTTTTGTTAGGCCATGATCACTAAGAAAAAGTCCGAATTTTCAAAAACTGGCCGGGACACAAAGAAAGGGATCAATTTAACCAAAACTTACATTGCCGATCCCTCCTCCCCCGAAAACTTGTTTAGGGGAGTATTCTCAAAAAAACAAGAAGAACATTTTTTTCTAAATATACTGAGGAGTAAATGTTGAAAATTTCAGCTTCCTAGCTTCATTGGTTCGACCTGCATACATAATATATACATACATTCATAGATATCCATCGAGCCAACCAGACAGCCAGCCAGACCATCTTGAAATCCGAAGAAACCTATGTTGACAGTTTTGGTTAACGGTTACTAATAAGTTGACCATCGCTGAGCAAATATAGTATTCCATGCTAAAAGATTGCTAAAGGGTGAGGGTATCTATGCATGTGTAATGGAATGGGATAAAAACAGCTTTGTACCGCCTTTTAATACTCCTCTTTGAAGGCCTTTGGCCAACTGTTCTCAGTTGGGTCCAAGCCAGTGTGTCCACTTTTGTCTCACACATGACTAATCTTATTCAGGTCCACTTTGGCTTCCCACCTCTTTTCTTCCTCTGTGGATTCCAGTCTGCCATTAGAGCAGATTTTCCGCTCTCAAAAAGGGTTTCGATGTTCCAGTCCCTTTGTCCTTCTCATTAGAAGGTGGTTTGGTGAACTGGCTTTCAGTTGGATTTTGCCAGCGCATGTTACACTGAAAAACGTGTTTCTTTGGACCAACTAAAAAAAAAAATTACCTAGTTGAAAAATAAATGTTAACCTAAATTTATTAGTTTGTCTTAAAATAAATTTATCATTAAAAATGATAGATATTTTATAACTAATAAACTTACATTTAACAAATTCTTCAAGTTTTACCACATAACACATTTTTGTTGTATGGATCTTAATGAAAAGGAATCTCCCCAAACAGGCTCCAACCAGGATGTTACCAAGAGCAATTGCTGGAGACATACTGCTGTACTTTCAGTAGCAAGTAGGTTTTATAGGATAGAGTCGCTAGCCCGCACTAAACCATTACCCTTTACTTAGGCTTTGGACCCATAAGATGACCCGAGAGAACATTTTGGTTGAGTTCAAATTATTGTGCCTATTTCTATTCTGATCAGTTCAGATTTCTCTCCATCTTTTCAATCTATTTCCGTTAATCCACTAATCTGTCTCTCTGTCAAAGTTTTTTGATATACAGAGTTTGATCTTCATTGAATGCTATGTTATTATGGCCTTGTGCCAGACTGAGCTATGTGCACTTTACTGTTCTGTAGTGGTTAGCAAATTAGTCTTGTAGTTCTTATAACTGAAATGAGAAATCTATACCAGCTTGTTCCTATCTATCTGGATATAAACATATCTATCTGGCTTGTTCAGCTATCTTCATCTTTCTATAAGATACTTGTATCAACTATTAATAATGCCGAGCCAGATAGAAAAGATGTTACACAAAATCCAGGCCTTATTGTCAACAATTTAACTTTATTTTGCAGGCATGAACTCAAACTAATTGCTTACTGACCCTGCTTCTCCTGGCTTTCAAACAGTTAGGTGCCTCTTCTATTGATGTTATAAGTGATCATTAACAATATGATGTTTCAAAATTTGCATATTCTAAATGTGAGGTTTCTCATCAAACAAAGCCATTGATAGTCATTGCTGAAAAAAATTAGATTAAAGATTTTTTTTTTCAACAACTTATTCATTTTAGAATGAAGATGGATTTATTCCATGTATTTATTTTCAATTTTTTTAAAACAAGATTTTTGACCAATACATTCTTTAGCCTTCCTCAGCTATACATTGTATCTCGTCTTTAGAATTTGCTTGGTAATTGATATAAGCCTCCACTTGAAACAAAATGCAACTACTTGACAACACACAAATTATGGATTGACCAAAAATTGGAAAAAAACAACCATAAAATATGTCTCTACCCTGTACTAAAAGGTCACTGAAGAGATCCATGGGATGCACAGTTGATACCAGGATCTGATTAAAGATTGCATGTATAACATCCCATGCAGTTGTTGCAGGAAATATAAGGAAAATAAACTTCCTTTTTCCACAACCAAAGAAAAGCAAAATATCAAAATTAAAAGCGAGTTCAATTGTGTTTCTCATTTAAGTTCATATAAACTCATTAGTTAATAAGATATGATTAAGATAGACAAAGTGTATCTTCATGGAGATCTTTTCCAAAAGAAAGAGAAGTTTTAATTTTCAAATTTTAAATTGAAAAATGCACTCTAGCTAATGAGACAAAAATAAGGAATCTCTATTATTTAACACAGAGAGAAATATCTCAGAATCAATAAAGATCTCTGGAGGAAACTGTTACGATGAATTCTATCTTTTCTTTACGAGCCATCTGAATATTGTGTTCATTCATTGATCCCCTCCGCTACGATACGATCCAATACAAAGGCTGGAAACATTGTTATTGGAAATCTCTTCTTGTGTTGTACTCATAGATCATTTCTTGTCAAATCTAATCTTTCATAAACAGGCTAGGTTTTATTATTACTACTAGTAGACCTACCCACTTTTGCTATGACTTAAGTTATTCCATACTTTTTTATACATTGGGATACTCTTTAACACTTTCCCAGTTGTGCAAAGAAATCTTCACTTGACTCATACACCTGTCTACCAAGCTAATGCATGCAGCTTCCTGAAGAAGGCTATAGAATGAGCTGAAATTTTGTGGTAACAGCAAAAGCAATACAATGAAAATATATAAGTTATGGCCAAATCAAGTTGGATTCAGTAGTTTTCGTTTGGTCACCAAAGTTGGGCGGCGGAGCCTTGTTAATATCTAGATGGGTGACTATCTTGGAAAACCAGGTGCTGTAACTAGCTGGAGGTGGGAGGGTGGAGACTGCTGATCTCTAAACGTTTTTAGTACTTCTTACTTATGGAAGCTTTCAACATTTCTGAGGGGTAGTGAAACTGAGGATCACAACCCTTCCATCATACTAAGCTCCCAGGAACAGCCGATCAGTCCAGAATTCTATCAAAATGAAAAGAGCCACACTATGGGTAAAACAAGTGAGAAAAATCAGGGGGAAAAAAATCAGTTCAAAATAAATAAGAGTTGGGTGGTTCTGATGTACACATCAAATTGAGTTTTCCATCTAGTTAACTTTTTGACAGTTCATAAGTTTATCATTTTTTTATGTTCTTACTTATATATATATATATAAAATTTCCTCTCTTTCTGTCACTGACTAACTGGAGACAAATATTTTTTCCTTCATCTCCTTGAACCTTCAAAATAGGGGATGGTAGAACTGCACAGAAAAGAAATTAGAAAAAGAGAAGAAAAATTCCAAAATGGATGTCTTTTTTGGCTAAAGTTAGAGTTTTTGGAGACTAGTTTATGGAAACTGTTTTTCCCTGTGACGACCCTTGACAAGATGATGGATTTTAAAAAAAGACAGATCAAGGTGATTCATCATGGTGACAGCCGCAGAATAATGAGAAAGTAAATTTTTAGAATAGAAATTGAAAAAATATTAGAAAGTTCCTGATCTCATGTCTCTTTGACTGGAAGGAAAATTCAGAGCTGAGAGAAAATCCAAGTCTATTAGTATAAATCAATGGTTCTCAAACCGTTTCCTGTGGCAAAATAGAGTGCTGCAACTATCTCCAAAGTGTGCAGCATAATCATTTTCTAAATACACAAACATTTATCTAGAGTCTTGACTGTGTCCAGCATGGGTATTATGTATGTCTGACCTCCAATCATTGTCAATATGATAATTTTATTATTACGTTTTGTAAGGTTTCGAGATTAAATTTAAGAAAAAGTCAAGACTTATTGAAGGAGAGATGAGAGTATGCCTGTCAAGTCTCTCTCCTAATATACAGTGGATATGCAAATCCAGTCCAGCTCATATGTTCCTCTAATCAGGTACGTGTTTTTTTAAAATACAATAATATCATTGATACATTATTTTCAAAGGAGTTATCTATATATATATATATATATGATATATAAATTTCCATGTTCTAATTATGGCCTAATGGTTTTTTTAAATGTCTCTTTAGAGACAGCCCCTATTGGAGTATAAACAACTGGTAATGAAGTCCTGGCTTACTTTGCAGTTATCAGCTTAGGAATCCTCGCAAGTTTCAAGTCTCGTCGAGACCAGGACTTTATTCCTACAAGTTTTTAAAGGTCTAAGTCCACCAAAGGGACATCTCCACCCTAATCAAACAGTTTGAACTATAATTGCTGAGTGCACAGGTGAATTTTTCCACCTGAAGAGTTTTCCACACTTTTTGCTCATATCAGGAATTGAACTTTGGACTCTCTGCATGTGAAGCAGTCTTGCTAACCATTATACTATATGAGCAAACATTCTTATCTTAATAGAGTAAAGAGTTGGTGTACCACATGTCAAATATATTTCTCAGTGCACCACTGATACATATTGATATACTAATAGGTATGTATGTACATATATAGGATCTTTTGTTATCTGAGTGTGTAAAAATCTCAGTTAGGGCATGTATATATGTGTGTGTTTATATCAATATATGTATGTGTACATGAATATTTCTTAGTGTGCCCCTGATATATATTCACATGCTAATTGGTATGCATGTATATAGGAGTGTGTTGTTATCTGTGTGTGTTGTTATCTGTGTGTGTAAAAATCCCAGTTAGGGCATGTATATATGTGTGTGTTTATATTGATGCATGTATGCATATATAGATATTTCTTAGTGCGCCACTGATATATATAGATATACTAATTGTTATGTATGTATGTATATAGGAGTCTGTTGTTATCTCTGTGGGTAAAAATCTCACTCTGTTCATATCTATGCATGTGAAAATGTATGTAAGACCATATCTAAGTAAAGGCATGTATATATATATGTGTGTTTATATTGATGGATGCAAATATAAATCTTAGTTCACATGTATGTATGTATGAATCTTTCTCAGTCTATTCATATCCATGTATATATGTGTGTATTGTTTAAGAATTCATCTGCTCATTCATAGGTACATACGAGTATGAATTCAAGATGGTTCATACACATGTAAATGTGTGTTTATATTACTCTATGGATGTATGTATGCATGTAAGAGTCTATCTCAGTTAGGTCATATCAGGGTGCATCTATAAGTCCGCAGCTTGACAAGTAATTATTAGCTTAAATTTTCACTGTGTAATATCCAGTCTATGTGAATATTATTCATGACTAAATTAAGTGCATGACAAAGAAGAAGATTATGTTGAAAGATAAGTATTTGTTATTCATAGACCTAGCTTAATTATATATGAGAGGGAATCAATGAGTCTGTTGCCTGTAGTTATTGGCTCAATTCAGATCCAAAAATGTCAATGTATAATTTTTGATCTATAGTATTGATGCACCTATGTATACATGTGTACAAGATTCTTTTTTCATATGTTTGTATGTGTAAGTAAAAACTAGGCAGAGATTTCAACAGGATATAATAGAGAAATTATTGTTATGGAAACATGTCAAAATGAATTTTTTTCCAAATGGTCAATAGAGTGTGTGTGCGCACATGACGCTTAGTTTATTTAAGTATTTAAGAATTTCTCTCAGTCTGGTGAAATATGTGTGTATATATATACAGTAGATTCTGTTTAATAGGACCACTGGTTTTTAGAACCAGCCGCACATTGGGATGAATTTTGTGAGAATTGATTCAAACGAGTGTAATTATTACTGAATTGCTTTGCATTTTTTGACCAACGTGCTGTTTATTTGGACCAAGCAGCAGTGCCACCAAAATTAACATTCTTTTCAATTAAAATCTGATAGAATGACTAATTAATTCTCAAAACAACTATCTTTCAAATATTTTTAGTTGATGACTCAAGTTGAATGTGAAATTTTACAAAGAAAAAAAAAGTAGTCGTAAAATGAACTCAAGTCGTTATGGTTCTTATGCAAGTTGTTCCCTGAGAAATCAAGAATTTGAGGATGTTTTGAGCGTAAAGGTAGTTGAGTTGTTCAGTTAATCAGACCAAATAATTATTGGGCCCCAAATTGTGTGATCTGAATGCAGTCCTAAATACTGTACGCATAAATCACAAAATATATATATATATATCAGAGAATCTATTAGAAAACTCAAATGGCAATGGGCTGGTCATGTTACAAGAATGAGAGAAAACCAATGAACATCATAACTCACAACATGGATCTCAAGAGACCACATGTGAAACTGACGCCGACTAAATACAAGATGGAGAGATGAACTAGACAAATTCAGAAAATACTGGCTCTGCGATATTCATGATAGAGAAATGTGGCGGATCCTGGAGAAAGTCTATGTCCAACAACGGACGTTAAAAGACTGATCATGATGATCATGATGATCATGATATATATATATACATATATATATATATATATATATATATATATATATATATATATATATATACATATTATGATATAATATCAAACAATGTCCGATATATGATGGGTTTATTTCATAAAGTGCTTGATACATTAAACATTAAACATAAAGTTGATTCAGAGTAGAGCCTAAAATGAAATGAAGTAAAGGATTAGCTGCCCAAACACGTTTGGTTTTTTTTAGGCGGATGATACGGTTTATTTTAGATTCCTCAATAGAACTTGAGGGTTGTGTCTGTTTTTCTAGGATGTAGGACCTTCCTCTTATTCTATTTATATATCTTTTCTTTTTCTTTGAACAGTGGTTAATCATTATTTGTTATGTTTTTCTGTTTTATTTTTTTAAATACACACACACACACACACACACACATATATATATATGTGTGTGTGTGTGTGTGTGTGTGTGTGTGTGCCAAGAAATGGACATATGTGGTCAGAGAGAATTATTATAAATTGTGTTTTATAGAAATTCATCTGAAATGATTTCCCATCATTATAGGGTTAAGGTGTCACTTGCCCTAGATAACACAATTTATACTCATTTATATATATATACATATATATATATATATATATATATATATATAAATAAATATGTATATATATATATACATATATATATATATGTATGTACACATATATATATATATGTATATATATATGTACATATGTATATATATATGTACATATATATATATACATACATACATATATATATATATATATATATATATATATATATATATATATATATATATATATATATATATATATACATATATATATATATATGCAGCTCTTTGGCTCTGTTCCAATCTTCAATTTCTTGAATCCATCTCAGTCTGTTCAGTATCTACCTTGTTTTCCAATTCACCTATACCTACCTCTTGATACCGATGAACAGACATTGATGTAGATAGACAGAAAGGAACAGAGAGAAACAGAAAGAGGGAGAGAGAGAGAGAGGGGGGAAAAGGAGACGTCTTGTGAAGATTTATTCAATTTTCATTCCGTTCACTCAGTTTTCAACATCTTCAAATGAATTCCTGGAATCTTCTGAGAATATTAATCTATTTAGCAAATAAAGTAGCTTGAAAAAAAAATCATTTGTCAATATTCCGCTGAGTCCTAAAGTGTTTGTCAAAAACGCTTAGAGAAAAGTAAACAAGCTAGGATGATTAAAATTTTCCCATCTTCATTCACACTTATTCACGAATGTTGTTCAGTTTTAGAAGGAAAGTCGTTCTTTTTCCCAACATCTGTTAGACCTCTTCTGTAGTTAATAAAAAATCGAATGGAATCATTAATCTTTATCAGGATTTTTGTTTCTGTTCTTTACTTAAATACAGCTAATACGATTGACAGACTGACCGATCGACTGACTGACCGACAGCATCTAATAGAGATGTGTGGACACAACTGAAAAATTAAAAATACTTGTCATCACTGTCAGTGTGAAATTTTGAAGTTAGGTAAAATGATTAAAAAAATAAAATAAAATTTTTTTTTAGAAGAGGCCTAGTGGAAAACTGATACCAGTCTTTCAAGTCTGTAGACAAAATCTGTACGGCCAGGAACACTGGAAAATACAAACAAACAAACCTGCGCATAACAAAAATGATAGAACCCTTCACCATCTTTGATGGCTACGATTGTTCAATGAAGACAAATTTCTTTCCCTTCTGTCATAATTCTTCCGTGAAATTTTCTTCTCTAATTTGTCAAACCAGAATCCCGATATTACAACACCCTCCGGAATTTTAGAGTGCTTTTATGATAAATTTACCAGTATTATGAATGGATTTTATATTGAGTGTTCTAATAATGAGAAATCAAAAAGTATAGACAAAAATGACTTTTTATTATTTTCTCATAGTCTAATGCCCAATATATATTTCACAAGTCTATAAGTAAAATGAATCAACCAAAAAGTAATTACGCTGACCATGCACATGGTCGTATATAAATATTTGTTGAACATGTCAGTAAAAAGAAAATACTTTGAACAAGCAGAAGTTTAATGCTAAGATAGAGGAATAGTATATTTCACGTGTTTGGTAATTCCAGATTTTAGAATACTGCTCTTAAATTTTCCTGTGCTATAGCTGCAAAACTAATCCCTGACCAGAAGTGTAGCTAGAGATTTGAGGGCCAGCCAAATTCGTCATTGTATCATGTCAGTAGAAATACAGTAGGTTAACTACCATTTACAAAACTTCAGGAGGGGCTCTCTCCATCGGGTGCCGAAATGATATTTTCAAATCACCTCCTCTGATCCCATTCCTTTGCTGCAACTCTGTCTCCTACTAAATTCTTGCAAGACTATAAAAACAAATGTACCATTAGGATGTCATCATCATCAGTCTTTTAACATCCATCGTTGGACATAGACCTTCCCCAGGATTCGCCACACTTCTCTATCATGGGCATCGCGGAGCCAGTACTTCCTGAACTTGTCTAGCTCGTCTCTCCATCTAATATTCTGCCGGCCTCAGTTGCGCATGTGATCTCCGGGGATCCATGTCATGAGTCGTGATGTCCATCGGTTGTCCGCCATTCTTGCAACATGGCCAACCCACCGCCATTTGAGATTTTTAATGGATTCTATGATGTCCCTGACTCTTGTCTTTTCTCAGATGTACTGCATCTAATAGTGCCGTTAGTGTCCATGGATATTCATTTGCAAGTACAACACAAATTTCAGTGCATTGATTTAAAATATAAAATTAGTAAACCTATAAAATAACAAATAATTAATTACATATGATTATGTATGTGGTCAGTATAATTACTTTTTGGTGCTGTTACAACAAGCTCACTGTAAATATCTTGTTGCTTTCCTCAGAAACTATCTTGGCCTGTCTGTTCTTTGGTAATAACAGTTGAAGCTGTCTTTGTAAATTTATATTAATATGTTCCATGCCACACAACACTCATATGAGTCTAGTGGCATGTTTCTTATGCACATAAGTGTTCATTCCATGATCTTATTCAAGGTAATATAGATAAAAGTCTTTTGGTTGTATAGAATTGTGAATATGTTGATGAATGCAATTCTCTATCTCTCTCTCTCTCTCTTTCTATTGCCCTTATGCTGGCTATGGCTTTAGCCATCCTTGACTGGGCTCCACATATCACATTACTACCTAATCAACCTTTCTTGGGTAGCGATATGTGAAATAGATTTAGAGACAACAAACATTCGAGGTGATGTCACTCACTTCACCCTGGGCTATTTTACCCATAGCTGCAGGGAGCGATAGATTCATGCCTTTCCCATCGGTAAATTCTATCACAAGTGACCGAAGATAATGAATTTTACCTACGGACACTGACAAATCAGCTAAATGGATATTTTATGAAACTATTAATTCTCAAAGAAGGAATTAAATTTTTACTGGGACGTTTCTTGAATTCTTTAAGTAATGAAATATGAATCAGATAATTGTGTCCGACCAATTATAGAGGATCTCATATTTTTGTCAGGAAGAATCATGAAGATAGAGCTTAATAAAAGCATATATTGCCAACAGCAGAGGGAACTGCAGCTACCATCAGATATCGAGGAGAGTCGTTCCTTTATTTTATTATGTTTGTGGATTCCAGTATCAGCATAATATAAAGATGCCGTAATTTGGTTGAACGATAAATTTTCACAGGGACAAGAATTATACTTTGTAATGAAGACGTACAACTTTATCTTAGAGAAATTCTTGATCAGCAAAAGAAAGATTGTCAAGATGGATGGTTTCTTGTCTGAAGAATGAAAATTCTTCTCTTTCCAAGGATTGTTCGCACAAGTGATCACATTCTGGTAGTTGCTTTTGCAATGTTTTCATCGAATAGTTCTTCAACTGTTTGCTGTGGCACAATAGTTTTTTCTCTACTCATGAACTCTTCTCACTGTGGTGACTCAGGGGTGAATCAAGTGGGGGGAGAAAGGGATGGCTAGGTGTCACCATCAGAGGGCCTGACACCAAGATGAATGCCTAAAAATTTTCCATATAGTTTCTCAGTAATCTTTTTGTCTAATTAGATATCTGCCTGTCCACACAATATACATTTTGTGGAATGGTAAACATTGTGGTAAGGAAGAGTTGGTTAAATTTGGGGTTGGATCCAGGAATTTTTTCCAATTGAGAGAATTTTTCCATTTTTTTCATACATTACAGACTCACAAATATCCATATGATATCTCCTGAAGTTCTCCATGGATTTTCAAGCTTATGCCATCACAATCAATCATATGGGAGAAACATGATGAATAATGAATAGTATTAGTACAAAAGATCACCAAAATTCAAGATATCCTGGGAAGAAAAAAGTTCTGGAAGGAGGGAAGTGACACCATGAGTTACCGCTCAGGGTGGCACCAACCATAGGCTCGCCACTACGGTGATTTGGTGATTTGGTTCATGAGTAACATAATAAAGATACAATAAAAATGAAGATGAATGAAAAAGTAGATTTTATAAAACAGGTCTGGTTAGTCACTCAATAGAAACCATCAGGTGCCAATGTCTGTAGGCAGCATGCCATACTGGGGTTGATTTATTAAAAAATTGAAAAAATGTGATCAGTTTATAAGTTACTTCTCTCACCTTTTGTTGGACAATGATCATGGTCAGAATTTGAAAAAAAAATAAGCGTGAATGCTACTGGAGACAAACTAAGAGACCAATTTAGTATAAACTTACATTACTAATTGACCCCCCCTCCCCTAAAAACCTATTTAGGGGAAATTCAAAGAAAACAAAAAAAAGTTTTTTCTAAATATAAACAGTAAATATTTAAATTTTCAGCCCTCTAGCTCTATTAGTATGGCCTGTATGCATAATACATACATACAGATTAATTGTTTAGTTTTTGGTCACAGGAATATAGATACCGTCCAAAGTTTTTATGTTCATCTTTCTCCAAGCATTTTCAGATGTCTTCAGTCATTTTCTAGGGATATCTACTATTACCTTGATATCCAAAGATTAGTCTGATAGTCCTTAGCATTATTTCTTTGAAAAAAAAATGCTTAAGAGAGAAAATTGCAGTCAAAATAGACATCATTTAACAACCATACATGCGTACACAACCGGTCAGACCAGCTAGAAAATTAAAGAAATCTATGTTGATAGTTTATGATGGTTTCATATTAACCAATGACTTGTTTCATACACTTATGGTTGAAATATAATTATTTTTAGAGGCTTAATTTACTTTTTTCTGCAGAAAACAAAATTTTTTTGAACCAACCATTCTAACATTGTATATGGACTTAACTGAGAAGCCAGTCAACTTCTTCTTCTTCTTCTCAAAAATGCTTTCTTATCTATAAACACTAGTTAATCCCCGTGATAAAGAATTCATGGATATATTTGAATTCCAATGAGATGATTTTTTAAAGTAAAGGAACTACTGAACTTGCTTCAGTGAAAGAGTCCATTGATTCTAATGGAGGGTAGAAGACATTTTTATCAGTAAAATTGATACCTTCGAGAAGAAGAATCAATTGTTATTGACAGAGAAACCAAAAAAAGTCACACTGTTCATTATATAAGTAGATTATTCAAGTTGTATCAAGAGAGCTTAATATTGAAAAATTTCTGAGGAAAAAAACAAATTTATTCTCGCACATCCATAGAGATTTATCTTGAGTATATTTCTTCATCTATTTATTATAACCAGCTTAATTTTGTGAATTTAATGATATATATATATATATATATATATATATATATATATATATGTATATATATATATATATATATATATATATTCTAAAAGGATTAGATATGGATTATGGTAAATCAAACAAACAAACAATATGAGAAATGAATGACAATATTGGATGGAAGTCTTATTTAAATGAATGAAATATCTTATTTCAATGTTTTGTCCATTTTCTGAACATCCTTGATGCAAATGTGCTGGATGTTAATAGAAATATATAAGGAAATGTTGACATTATGAAAACTAGCTGTATCTTTATAGGTTGAAAGGTTGCCAGTTATAAGCATGCTTTGTATCTGTATAGTTTGGAAGTCACTAGTCATAGATGGTACCTTTAATGAGTGAGGAAAAGTAATAATGTAGTGGGAATTTTGTATAGTGACGAGATGATGTAGTTGTGGAGAACAAAGGGTTTTGTCTCCACATGTTCGATTCACCACATGCCAATATCACAGGAAATGTTGAAGGAGGAAAGGGAGATGATAATTGCCATGTCAGAATGGAGAATATACATGCCAAGTATGAGTGTGGATGCAGAGATTAAACAAAGTACAAGTGATAGTAATGAAGACACACATAAGTATTTAGACAAACAAATAGAATGTACATTTAATGAAGAGACAACAATACACAACTGGAAAGGAATACTCGAAAGGAAATTAATAAGACGAGGAGAAGAGGCCTGTCCAGTTTAGGAGAATGGATCTGTGGTAGTTGGGGCAGTGTAAACTTGTAGCTTAGTTGAAGAAGATAGAAGATAGCTTCAAGCAAAAGGTAGGAGCTGTGTATCAAGTAGTAGTCGTGTGCTAACGCAGCAGAGATGACTAAAATGCTTTGAATCTATAAGACTTGGAGAAGACCAAGGAACGATTATGGAGACTGGGTATCAGTGGTATGCCTAACTGCCAAGTTGTTGTCAATGTATTTGTGATTGTGTATGAGCAATTTGAGGGCCATTCACAGACGTTGAAAAACACCCAACGGACAGACTATTCAAGTCACAGAAAACACATTGGTTTTAACCCATGTGCGCTTCCTGAATTAAGGAGAATTAGAATACAGATAATCCTGACTGTTGTGTTGTAAAGGCACCACTATTCCATTCACAAGAGATTGGGGTGAATATGCATTTTGAGCTAGAGAAGAGGACACGATTGAATAGCTGAGCATATAAGAGATGCCTAAACATCTGCAAAATAAAATGGGCTATGTTCTATAACTAAGCTAAAATCTAAGTATTTTCGAATCTGATTCTAACTAAAAATAAAGAGCAGCTACAACATGATGAAAATGTATGTAGCTGAGTCATAGAAATTTTAATCTCTTATGAACTGAAACAAAGGAAAAATAGAAGCCTGATCTTAGATAAGCAGAGAGAATTTTACCTTTGAGTATAATATGATATTAGGGCTTAGGCTTACACATATACATATATGTCTAAGCCCTCATATATTGGGATAAGATATTCAATTCATTTGAACAAAACTTCAAATCTTGTCATTCATTTCTCATATTCTGTGTATTAGGCATTAAAAAAAAATAATGAACAAAAAATGACCTACTCAAATACATAGGTGTTTTTGACTTATCTGAATGTGTTTGTATTTTTGTCAAGGTTGATAGTTGGTGTTACAGCTTTAACTAAGCATCTATTCAATGTGCATGTGAGCTATGGGAGTGAAGTTTGCCCAAGAGCTTACTCAACCCATGAAATTTTCTGTCTGCCATTGCAAGATACCAGATTTTGTCAAGATTATGGAGAGGGTAAAGAGTACACAGAAAAGTGGTTTCATGCCTTTTTGAATGGAATAAATTCCAGTTATCTGTTCATATGTTCAAATGAATCCAAGCATGTCTATTTCAGTCTATTCTTACTGTAATACAGAGAAAATTTAGTCTTTATCAAATCACCCTATCACCAACCAACAACACTAACACTTGGTAATCATATCTCCCAAAAAGCAATGTTTCTGCTGTTATCAATGATAACTTACACAACTGACTTCTATCAGTCCTCATTGCAAACTAGTCCACCAATGCTGTTTGAAAATGACAGTAATATTTAAATATTTTTGCGATTGCATTGTATGTTATACTATATTGCACTGCAATTTTTCATGTTCAACTAGATTGAACACTGAATATTTATGCATTTGCAAGAAAAAAAGTAAAGGAGGTAACTCTATGATTTACTGTTACTTTGTTATCCTCCTCGACGAATGTTATTGACAGAAAATATGGACCATCACTCAGCATATTACACAAGTCGTTAGTTATTTGATTTTTTGGAAAAGAATTTACCTGTCAGTTACATACAAGTTTTTCTTACTCACAAGACATTTTTCACTGAATTTTTTCTGTTGCTTTACTTTTGAAGTGGTTTGCTTTCTACATATTTCTAACAGTATTTCCCAACAGGCACATTTACAGCCGCCCACTCTGCAAATCACCCTGCTTCTTATTCCCCAATGGTTGAGTTTAGGACACCTTAACACCCCTGTTTGACACCCTAGTACTCTGGTAACTCTAGAATGAAATATCATCGTCAGCCACCAGAATTCCACTGCTGGACATTAGCCCTTCCCAACTAATTCCATTCTGACTGTGATTGTGCTAAGCTCTGTCATGTCTTTCCAGCATACCATTTTATCTCATCCCTCCATCTTATGTCTGGTCTTCTCATACTGTGTTTGCTGTCCCTTGGGCACCATTGGACTAACCTTTTGCACCATCTGCTCTCCTTCCTTCTTGCTATGTGTGGAACCCACCTCCATTTAGTTAATCCAAGCCTTGCATATTCCATTGATTCATGTGTGGTTCTGTGTTTGTTTTCAAGAGATTCTGCTTCTTTCCATGTTTTGTCATATCTTGTATAATACATTCATTATACACTTTATGTTTTAAGTATATTCGCTAGGTGAAATATATATGATTACAGATGTTTGAAGTAAGATTGTAAATAATGTTAAGTGATATATGGAAAAAAAAATGATAGTCAGAAGCACATCTTTGTTTGTTCTTGGTTTTTTTGTCCATGAATATTCCTTGCTAAATTATAGATGCATGTTTTATGGCAAGAGAAATGGTATATTAGAACTGCAATCCAGACAAAAACACCTGGATATTTATTCAAAGCCCCAGAGCAAAATGAATTCAAAATATTTTTACTGCATTTAGACCGAACAGAACCGTGAGCAAATATTGGCAGACAGCACCGTGTTGGATTTAAAGGGAACAGATTGGATGTAACAGAGAATTTTCTGATTGGTCCTCCAAGAATTTCTTTCTCTCAGGAATCCTTATTTATTGAAAAGGTATTATCAATCTATGTATCTATCTATTTATCTATTGATCTATCTATCTTTCTATCTGTATCTTTCTATCTGTATCTTTCTCTCTATCAATAAACCTATCTATCTATCTCTTTTGTATCTCTCTCTCCCTCTCCTCCTCTCTCTATCAAAAACACCCATATGCATATAAAGAGAAAAGAGAGATAGTTTTGTTTGAATCAGTATAATCATTGTATATATATATATATATATATATATATATATATATACATATATATATATACATATATATATATATATATATATATATATAACAGGAGATCATTTCAAATAAAAATTTCAATAGGTATCACACAATTCATAATCATATATATATATATACATATACATATATATATATATATATATATATATATATAAAAATATATATACATATATATGTATATATATATATATATATATATGATCATGAATTGTGTGATACCTATTGAAATTTTTATTTGAAATGATCTCCTGTTAGTGAATTATCATTTGGCCCAAACAACATAAATAGAATAAACAATTAATGAAATTTGGGCTGCTGCAGGAATCAAACCTGCGATTGGTGTGGTAGCCACTCTTACCATTGAGCTAAACAGTCACCGATAATGTAAAGGCCCAGTTTCAACTCCAAATTCTCATTTTGTTTATTCACAGTCTATATCTGCTCTATTTATTTCTTTCAATACAACAGTTATGTTATTAAGAAATGGATATTTGATCCGACAGAATGATAAATTCTGAAAAAGTGAAAAGTAAGGGCTTAAAATAACTGAAAAAATACAGAAGTTACCAATAACGTATTGGATACCTATGAGTTTGTTGCAAAGCCTGTTAGAGAAAATAAATTAGATATTATAAATATCCGTAAAGGAGTTAAATCTATTTCAGCCTATGATTTTAGTACTCTTTACACAAAAGTTCCTCATGAAGATATATTAAAGAATTAAATAAAATAGTGTAGTAGACTTGGAGGAAATAGTAAATATATTGGGTTTACAAACTCTAAAGCTTTCTGGTGTTAAAAAGAAAAAAAAGGCAAGACTTACTTTATGTCCTCTACCCTAAAGGCAATTGTTAGTCTTCTTATGGGAGAATGTTACTTAAAAATAAATAATAAAATATTTGATCAGATCATAGATGATGTCCCCATGAGAATTGATGCTGCATCCTACTGGGCAAATTTGTATTAACATAGACATGAATATATTTTCATGTCATCTTTAATTAGAACTAATGTGAAGCAAGCTCATTCCTTTTTAGGTTGTACCCGTTTAATTGATAACTTTTAATGATGGAGGAGAATTAAGAAAATTGTATTGTGCTATATGCCCTAATGATTTTGAATTAAAGTGTGAATTTAATGGAATGCAAGCAACTTTCCGAGATTTTTATATTAAAATTGAAGATGGAATGTTTGTCAATACATTGCTTAATAAATGAGATTCCTCTTTATCCCATATCGTACAAATGCCATTTAGAACAAGCAGTTTTCCAACATATATGTTTCACGGAACTATATTTTCAGAATATTAGAGTATAGCTAGAGCTACTCAAAGATTTATTGATTTTATACCGAATATTGTTTCTTTAGATGAAAGAATGGTCAATGAAAGTGGCAAAATTAGTAACGTTTTTAGACAATTTGATAAAGCCATTACTATACATCCTGATCCCTTTGAACTTATCAGTATGACCATAACAAAAATTAAAGAATACATTAACGAAAGTATAAAAACAGAATGAAAGAATAATGTATATCAAAATAAATAAGTTTGTGTTAATGTTAATGGAACTGAGTCTTTGTCAGTATGAAAGATCATTTTATTGAGAAAAATCACAGAAAGGGGGAACCATCTGGCTCTGGTCCATATATCTGGCTAAAAGGTAGTTGGGTGGGGTAGAAGATCAAACATGGAATGTCAAGTAACAAATTGTCCAAGTATAACAATGGAATAACCCATTAAGGTGTAACTACCTGCTACAAAAGTGGTTTGATTCGTTTCAACCATATACATATTGGATACTTCATTTGAAGATTCAAAGGGGAAAAAAAAAATTGATAGAAGCAAGATGTATATGGCGTAAAGATACAACGTAAGATGTGTATAAGGTATACAACGTGAAAAAATAAAATGTCGGTAGAGAATCAACTCAAAGAAGTTTTCCTATGTAATTAGTATTCTCAAAGATGATATTATAAGTTGGTTTGCATGCAGTGTAAGATCAAAACCAACAAAATGGATTTAATATTCACATGGGTTAGCATTCAGTAAAAGTGACATGAACAGCAAGTCATGAATATTGTTACACTTATTGATCAATCATCATTAAATACATTTTAGCTTAACCCACATAAGTAAGCCTTGTTTAAAAAAATCAGATGATGTGTAGTATAAAATAGCATCCATGTACAAAACATTATGATAATACCCAATATATAATAAGAAACTCAATGTACAACATAAGCTATAAAATAAAATCATTGCTAAAAGGAATTGTTGTTCGATTAACACTGCTGGGATGCCATGTTTATGTAACAGTTTTGTTTTTTAAATCCCCGAAACGATTACATGGTAAACAACTGATGATCCCAACAAGAGAAATTTTATACATTGTGTCATAATAACAAAGTATATGTAAAACAGGGAAAATTACATAATTCACACTGACAGATATTGGGAAAAAAGTGACTGAAGTTCGATTTACACAGTTTTTCAATAATTCGTTCTATTTACATTGTCTTGGCCAAATGATATATTCACTGAGTAATAATGGGTGATCATTTCAGATATAGTTTTAAAGTAATACAACACATTTATAATTATTCCTATCGAATTAATTATCCATTTCTCAATATAATATATTTACATGTTATAGTAGAATGCAATTTATAATTATATATATGTATATATTATAATAATAATTGATAATTTTGTCATATGCAGACAGCTGTTTCATTGAATTACAACTCTTCAATGTGGCTATAGACTATCTTATATCCCTTTCTGTACTATGAGGTAAAATCAGAACTTTTGCTTCAGACCCAGGGGCTGACATTCTACCCCTGCCCTACGCAGAACTAGATGGTAAGTTGGATCCACTTAAGCAATATATTTATTTATGCATAATTCCCCATCCACCAGAGTGCTCCATTCCAGAGCTGGAAGAGCATTACTATAGTAGCTTATAATGAATGAGTTGCCCTACCTAAGTGTGCTCAACCCCTAAAGAAGGGAGCGTTAATTATGATAATAATTGATAATTGTATCATCCAACAATTAATAATTGTGTCATAATGTGTGCTATTAACCATTAGGCCAATTCTGCACTTCCATGTATACATATATATATATAAGTGCAGAACTAGCCGGATGGTTAATAACACAGTAAGCGGCATTGGCAAAATTAGATGAAATTTTAATTGAGGCTACTTATGTTCATTTTACACAAATTCCTATAGGAAAAACGTAAACCAACCTTTCCCAGTAGGTCTGATGTGAAATCTGCCTTGATATTTTGCGCAGAGCTGGAGGGATAAGAGATAGATTCATGCCTTTCCCAAGAGTATTAATGTGAGGTGAAATTAAACAGTTCAAACTCGGCTAGCCATTTCTATTGTCCGCACTGTTAAATGTTGTATCAATCACAGCTCCATGACATTTGAAATACATAAATAAAAATAAACATGTAGTAGGATTCTTCACTGACCAATATAACTTGTTCAGGGACTTTGTTGATTACCATTATGTCTCCATTGACCTTCTACATCTAATTTTTATTCTAACATATTTTCGTCCTCTGAAGTTGCAGGCCATGTAAGGTCTGCTGCCTTTTCCGCAAAATCTATGAATATAAAGAGTTTGCTTGATCTCTGAGGAACTGATCTCTGCTTCAACTGTCAGCTTGTTTCAAATAACTACAACTTCATTTTATTCCTGTCGCTGTTATTTTGGCTGAGTGTTCTTCAACTGAACGAAATGTCAGTCCCGTTGGCATATGTTATGGTTGAGGTGGCCACACGCATCTGATTCTGTGTACAGAAATATTCTCTATCGATTATGAAAATTGAAATTCGCAAAGTTTTTACAGGCTCGTCCAAAGCTGGTAATAGGCTCATGCCAAATGGAAAATGAACGGCAAGCAATTTTATATAAAATGTCTTTAAGATTATAGAGAACAGTGCTGTAAATGGACAGAAAATACATTAGTATTTGTGTCAACCAGGGGGAGTAAGCCCCTTCAGCAGGACAGTCTATCAATTTTGAAAGGAAGAAAGATGAAAAGAATGTTAAATTCTGAAATCATGAAGCTTGATTTTTATTCAATATCAAAATTTCAGAGATTGAAATCAGTACCAAAAAAAAGATAAGAAAGGAAATTTAATTTCTAAAGTAAACATTTTAAAAAAAGAAGTAGTGATAATAGAGTAGTTGAGTGTAGGTCTGGG
Source organism: Thysanoteuthis rhombus (assembly GCA_963457665.1). Classification (NCBI taxonomy): domain Eukaryota; kingdom Metazoa; phylum Mollusca; class Cephalopoda; order Oegopsida; family Thysanoteuthidae; genus Thysanoteuthis; species Thysanoteuthis major. Next base: position 7,125,418 of record OY735228.1, on the reverse strand, counting down.
TTTGCCTGCTACGGGTAACGTGTAAACCAGCACTGCCTACACAATATTCTGTCAGGGTAACTGTAAACCATTTGGTGACCAGACGAAAATTGTTACCGCTCGAGTTGGAAAGTTTTCTTTCATCCACTGTATTCACGAGATTACAATTACAGATTACCATCCATTCCAGTTATCAGAGAACTAATTAATTAATGAAAATAATTTCAACTTGCCATTACAGTTAATAATTGAACAACCATAGCGTTAAAGTTTGATGCCGTGTGAAAAAAATTTGAACAAAGAATATCTATGATCAGAATAAATTCTATTCATATCACTGGCATTTTCTCTTGAAAAACATCTAAAATACTATAAAATAACATCCAGAAATATCTATATTCTAGAGACTCTAGATGTTATTAATAAACTTGTCAAAATAAGGCCCCATAAAGGTCAAAATAATTTTTTTCCCAAAAACCCAAAGAAGCATTTTTAGGTGACTAGCCATCACAGTCAGTATCAAGTTTTATAGTTTTATAGTAATTCAAAAAATAAAAAAGATAATTTTTTTTAGGAGGGTTTAGTGAAGAACTGATGCCTATTTTCAAGTCTGTAACCAAAAGGGTATGGCCAGGAGCACTGGAACACACAAACAAACAAACGCATGCACCCTGGAAGACTGCAAGAGCACATAGAGTTGTTTTTTGCTGAAGAAGATAAACATTTCTAGAAGTAATGGGAATAGTGGAACAAAACAATTGATAATATAGTTCAATGAAGTTAAACTGTCTCTTCTTTTTTACTTGATAAACTGAACAAACATTATGAACAACCATTGCGTTAAAGTTTATTCAGACCAGATCAAAATACATCTTTCTGCCTGTAGAATAATCTTGGATTTATTTTTCACACATATTACCACAGAGAAAAATAGAAGAAATTCTATTGAGCACAAGGCAATACTTGCTTGGAACAACTTCATAAAAGTTTTTCCAAAACGGATCAAATGAACATAAACTAAAGTGATCTCAAAATAACCATCAAATATATTTCATGGAATCTATTCATGAATTACTGTCCACTCAATTTGATTTTATTGTCTGCTCTGTGAATGCCACCTGAACTTGGTGGCTATTCTTTGAGTATTGAAATTGATTCTATATGTCCCAAAAATATGTGTATAACACAAGATTATGTTTTGTGAGAAACCACAAAGGTGGGGATAACTTGTGAGGCAATAAGCTTATTTGTGCCCTCCCCACCAACGACTTACGAAAATGAAAGAAAATTTGCATGTATGCCATGTTTATTTGAGAAATGAAATTATTATAATTATCAATTTTCACACCAGTTTCCTCAGATCTCCAGCCCTCCTCTCCACACTCTTATAGTCCACAGCAGTGCTGTGGTTTACAGTTTCACACCAGTTGCCCAGTGGCTACCGCTGAAGGCTGAGTGACAGTAAGTATCCTCAGGTCTTCAGCCCTCCTCTCATACCTCCCTCGCCTATCACAGCAGTGCTGTGGTTTGTACCTCTACCACCATTTGTGTTGTTTTTGTTTGTTTTTTTTTTTGTTTGTTTTTTCCTCCTTCCTTCTTCTCTCTGTTAGGCCACTGCTAACAGCTGGGGTTGTAGACCTTATATTTCTAGCACTTTCCTCAGTATTCGTACAATCCCCAGCAATGCTGTGGCCTGTATAGTCTTAATCCTTCCTCATTTCCTCAGTTTCTCCAATCTTATTTTCAGTGTCTGTAGTATGGTTCCAAGTGCACCTACTACTATTGGTACTACCCTGACTTTCATGTGCCACACTTTCATCACCTCTCTTGCCAGGTCCTGGTATTTTCACAGCTTTTCACTTTCTTTCATTCTTACTCTATGGTCTGCAGGCACAGCCACATCTATTATTTTGCAGATTCTTCCTTTCTTGTCCATGATTATTAGGTCTGGTGTTCTCGCTTGGATGGAGTGGTCAGTTTGGATGTTAAAGTCCTAAAGTAATTCGTAATATCCATTTTCCAGGGCTGTCCCCTGTTTGTACTGGTGCCACATTTCCGCATGGTTAAATCCCATTTGTTTGTTCAGTTCCTTCTGTATCACTGTTGCTACTCTATAATGTCTGTATTTATACTCCTTCTAGGCTTGTTGACTACATTCACTAGTTATGTGGTTTATGGTCTCATCCCTTCTACTACATAGGTGGCATTGGCTGTTTGTCCGAGTTCTGGCCATTTTTGCTTTGGTATAGTGCTGATGCTTTGTTTGTTTGTTGATTTCTCTCACACTAAAGCAAAGAAAAAGAAAGAAAGGGGTAAACTAAAGCTTACTGCTATTATCCTGTGCATTTGCATCTAAATCATTACTACTCATACTATAATTGTTATTGATGCCTTTGTGGTCAACCAGAAAACAAATATAGGCATCTTTGATTTTCTATGAATAAAACTGATGTTTTTCTCATAGTAAAAAAGAAATTCGTTTTTTACCTGAATCTGTTGCTTTATCATTTTAAAATGATCAAAAAACAGAAAACATGGCAAGTTACCGAAAATCAACAGAAAAATCAAGTTTGTTCAAGGAATGTTTCTTTTTGTTTGCAGTTAATACATTTATACTAAAATATATACTTGGGTCATTATCCATACATAAAAACCGTAAAAAATTATGGGATTATTTCATCATCATCTCTGTCGTGGGCATTACAAAGAACTGGCTCCGCAACTCCCACAATAGAGAAGAGTGGCGAATCCTGGGGAAGGTCTATGTCCAACAATGAATATTAAGAGACTGATGATGATGATGATGATGATGATGATGATGATACCATGATTTTTTATAGGTATTATACTTGTACATTATATTTCGAAGCTTCTAAAATCCACTATAACCATACGGTATAAATAGCTTTTCATCATCTAATTTGATTTACTGATTGAAAACCATTCAGTAATGATCAACCTTGAAGGAAGTAATTTCATATCTATTAATTACTCTGATTGGTCAGTTCATCAAATCAAATTGACTTTGTTAATTAATTTCTAATGTTTATTTGCTGAACAAATCTTTTGGGGCTTCTTTCCTGATTATTTCACCTGGAATCCAAATGACCACTGTTGAACCCTAAAATCTGACCTGATCTGATCAGATACCTAATGGTTAATGTGATCTTGAAAAATATGCCTTTTTGAGACCATCTGTGTTGAATTTGAACCAATCTCACAACTACTGTGATGTCATCTTTTTGCCATTTTGGTTCAGAACTTCAGAAAACTCTTGGGAAAAAACATTCTGCGGAAAACAACAAAGAAGATACTCATCCAAAAATCAGTAGAATATTTAGACGCTCAATCGAAATTGTCTAGCGAACAATGCCTTCTGACAAAGTGCTGTGCTGAAGATGATCGATCAAGAAATTCGAAAAATGTGTGGTCAGTGAATAACTTACTTCTCTTGCCTTTTGCTGAACATCAATCAATAAAAAGGTCCAGATTTGAAGAAAACCATCATGAATGTTGCCAAACACAAATTTAGAGACCAATTTAGCATAAACTCAAATTGTAAGTTGAACCTTCCACTAAAAATCTGTTTATGGGAGGATTTTAAAGAAACAAAAAAAATGATTTTTGTAGACATAATAAGAAGTGACTGTTTAAATTTTCAGCCCTCTATCTCTACTGGTGTGGCCTGTACATGTGAGATATATATATATATATATATATATATATATATATATATATATATATATATATATATATATATATATATATATATATATATATATATATATATATATATCTATATCTATATATATATATATATATATATATATATATATGTGTGTGTATATAACCAGCCTGCCAGCCAGCTAGACAAATTTTAAAAAAGAAAATATCTATGTTGACAATTTTGGTGACAGCTTTGGTTGACAGTTTCTAATACTTGTCCAAAAATCAGTAGAAAAAGGAAAAATAGTTTGTCTTACAAATTTGAGTAATAAATATCTCCTTCTTGAGATTGAACCCTAAATTGTGCGGTCTTTGGCCTCATGACCTACCAAATCATCACCTCAAAATAAAAGAGCACTAAAGAAAAAAAAAAAAGAAAAATTCATCTTCCAATTAAAAAACAGTCTTTGAGGTATTTTATTTGAGGAGAAACAGTTTGAACTTCCCTTACATCTGACTGATTTTTTTTTTATCACATTTTTACTGTGCCAAGGTAATTCAAGGGTTTCTGGCCGCAGATTCTTTGAAGTGAGTTGATTCCACTTAAGTGTTATTTTGGAAAACTTATATTCCTTCTTGGAGAAGAAGACCAAAATGGAAACTGACAAAATTAAGACCCAAAAAGAAATATCATCTCCAGTGATATAACATCTAATGTAACGGCTAGACAAAGAATCAGACGCGTTTGCTTGTTTGTGTCTATTTCAGTCTTCATATAACTATCCGTCTGTCTCAATCTGTCTGTCTCAATCAGTCTGTTCTGATCAGTTCATATATATCTATCCCTGTTGGAATGCATCTGTCTATCTGGGAAATGATCTATCTCAATCTAGCTCTCTCTCTCTAGGTCAGTTTATATCAAGATATATATATATATATATATATATATATATATATATATATATATATCTGACCTGGTCTGTTATCTTTATTAGTTTGTATTAGGAACTGTCAATCTAGGTTTCTTCAGTTTTCATATTGTTCTGGCTGACTGTGTATGTTTCGAATATACATGCCGCACCAATGAAGTTGGGCGGATGAAAATTTAAACATTTATCCCTAATTAGGAATAGAAAAAAAATTTTTTCTTGTTTATTTAAATTTCTCTCCCTTAAATGTGTTTAATAGGCAGCTAAATTTGCAGTTTAATTTTAATTGGCCACTTCACACCTGTTTTTATTCTTAAATTCCAACTTTTTTAGTGATCACTGCCTTACAAATGTCAAATGAAGTAACTTATTCATTGATTACCCCTTTTCCTAATTTTCTAATTGATCACTCCAAACATGTCATACTGCCAAAAGACATTGGTTGCATGACGGTTTCTATTGAGAAACCAACCAGACCTGTCAGTCTATTGATCCAAGCCTGTTCATAACTATCTATCATTTCTACTTACTTCAGATAATCATTTATTAATCTATCTGCTCTCAGTTACTACCCCAACAAGAAACACACGCAGTGCTTGGAGATATCGTATGAACAAATATGAGTGAATACAAAAACATGTTAAACCAAGCCAAACTTTGTAAATATCAAGGATATCATGCTTCCATATTTACAGAGTATCTCTACAGCTTAGTTTGTTACAAGTCCACAGTTTAAGCATATTTTCCAATTTTTTCAACTCTGCTCTCATTATTATATGAAGTATAGAAACATTATTATTAATTCTGACTAGTTTCAACCTTAATCCTAACTTAAGGTTGGAGGTAAAAACTAATCAAAACTAATAATGAAATCCATATTATTGGAGTATCCAATCAGGATCAAACTTATTACTGTAGTGAGTGTCAGCATCACAGGTTATTAATCATTACTGCACTGAGTGTGGAACTAGGGATTTCATGAAAATATAAAGATGTTCAGGGATTTCGTAAAATCCTTCAGGATTTCTCAAAACTGCTTGTTTCACTACCTCACTGTAATATATATAATCTTTGCAAAGTTGAATTATATAAAGAGATGTTTTCAACTATCCATAGCAATGGAAAAAAAATGTCAGCCAAGAGAGATTTTATTGAACCTAATGTTTTTAACAACTGTCAAACTCAATCGATAATAAGGTGTCTCGACTGGAAAAAATAGATTTTATATTTTGGTTTTAGTTTGTTCACCAAATCTGCTTTCTGAACTTTTTCTTTTGAGAAAAGAGATCTAGAAAATATTTTCATCATTCTATATACTTACAAACTGTTGGAGTCAAACACTAGTCCAAGTCTGGAGTTGATTTTGTTTTCCTACTGTAATAAGAGCAACAAGAAGAATCATCACCAAATTTAGAGGAGTGAAAACTAACATTCAACTACGATAATTTGAAATTTCAACCAACTCATTGATAGGCAGGTCTCCTAGTGACAGAGCTAAACTGACAAATTTTACCTGTATATATGTTAGAAATACATAGGGCCAATTTGATTTCAATGAATAAATATGTTTCTACTTAAAAATATATTTTCATAATTTAAAAAAATGTTATATATAATATAAGATTTCTGGTAATCATCTTCAGTTGGAATAGAAGTAAGAGTGGAGTTTGACCCCTGCAGCCCTCAGGCTTGTCTTTATCTTTGTTGTTTCCAATATTTTGACCAATATATTCATTGAACTTAGTATATGTAAGTATATCTATAAGTCAATAGCCTAAAAATCAAAAAAGCATTTTGAATATTCATCTTTCAGCATAATCTCCTTCCATTAATAATTATCTGTCTGACTCAGGAATTATCGATCCAGCCTTGTATTGTCTGAAGTTCTGAGATGAAGTATTTACATTACTCCTTATATTTTTGGAACAATAGCCACACAAATGTCCCGTTCGAACAATAAGCCAAGTTGACTACAGTTCTCTCTTGGAGTGTTTGTGGCTATTTATGAGTGTACGTATGTACGTGTGTGTCTATGCTTCAAGGTGCCTCTGGTCACAATTTGGGATCAACAACCTTGATGAATTTGCAGAAGTACACCACTGGGCACTATCTAAAAAAGGTTTTCTACTTTTTCAAAAAGGTGATATTTATTTAAGTCTCTAAGATAATTTTGGGCCAACAATATCCCAATCTTGTGCTGATATATTTAGATAAAAGATCTATTTTTTAGATAATTTTAAATAATTTTTCAGATAATTAGTTATAGTACATGCCCAGGCTATGGTGATTGATTTATGCTTGGTACAGATAAATTTTTTTTCAATTTTTATAGTAGGAACAAAACCTTTGAACAAGAAGGTCAAGAACCAGTGGTTTAACACATTTTTATGAGTTGAACTATGAACATCTTTTTGAATTCCACCTTGAGTTGTCATCCTTCAAAGCTCAAAAATTGACCGACACAAGATCTAACGATTCAGTGCATCAAAATCAGATTAGATGACTCTGCCAAATCAGATATCATTGGTTCAGCCAACAAAAATAAAGATTGGCCTCAAAGTACACTCATACGTAGTCATTCCAATTCTAACTGGTAAAATTTGTGAACAACTCTTGTTTGAATTTTATCAGACAGGCTATTTTAATCATCGTATTTAGTTTAGTCAGACTATCCTCCTTGTCAATGTTGCTCATTCTTTAGATGTGTCCACACATCCCCTTATGAGCTTATACGTGATATCATTAAAAGAACATCTATTCTGAACAATAGACAATGTATCAAGCATTTGTTTTTTCACAGTGCTGCCAAGTATCATTCATTATTATTAGTTAGAACTGTCTCTAAAAAATGGCTGAAATTGGCTGAACTTTTCATTTTCCTTCCAACTTCATGGCTAAAAATGTTATGTATACCCATTCAAAGCCCCGATGAACATCACGACTTATGACATGGATCCCTAGAGATCATGTGTGCAACCGAGGCCAGCAGAATACTAGATGGAGAGATGAGCTAGACAAATTCTAAAAGTACTGGCTCCACAACGCCCATGATAGAGAAGTATGGCAAATCCTGGGAAAGGTCTATGTCCAACAATGGCCATTAGTAAGAGACAGACCTACAAACTGAAAAGTATGCAACATGTACATGAAAGAATCATGCTCAACCTTACATGGAGAGATCAAAAGACAGCACAGTATATAAGGAAGAAAACAGGTGTCCATGACATCATAGAAACTATTAAAAAACTAAAATGGCAATGGGTAGGCTATGTTACAAGAATGAAAGACAACCGATGGACATCATGTCTCACAACATGGATCCCCAGAGATCACATAAGAAACCAACGCCGACAGAACACAAGATGGAGTGATGAACTGGACAGATTCAAGAAATACTGGCTCTGCGATGCCTATGATAGGGAATTGTGGTGAATCCTAGGGACGGCGGACGTTTAATGACTGATGATGATAATGATGATGATGATGATGATGATGATGATGATGATGCTGATGATTAATAAAATAACCTCACACCAAAAACTCCAGAATCAATTATTGATACAAATTGTGACAAATTTTTATGTGAACCATCCTCACTTTCGTCTTTCTCCTGCTACTACTACTACTGATGCTACCACTACTTTCTTTAGAAACACTTTGAAATCGGAAATCATAGGCATAGATGAAAAGATGGTGGATACGTGGTTCTTATTTCTCTACGTTTGTGTATCTTCTGGCCTTCTTCAGAGTTCTTTGTTCTGGGGTGTAGAACTAGTTCCCACAACACATGCTCAGGGGCAGATAATCCTCAAAACATACAGATACAGAAACTGGATGTGATATAGTAAGTAGGTGCAAGGAGCGAGTAATGATCCGCAACACCAGTTTGTTACCCATTACACCATAACGCAGTATCTATGTTATACTTATAAGAGTAAATCAGTATTTAATGAGCTTAGCTTAATTTTGGTACCAGGTCGCAAGAATAGATTTATGTCCTATGGGGTTCTTCTGAGAACAAGATAGATTACTTGGTGGTGACCATCTTTCTGCCAAGTTACATGGAACCAGGAATGAGATAGAATATCCAACTTGAGTGGGATTTCTTACATGTCATCCATTGTGGCATGCCTGTGATTGGACCTTTGACAAATATCTAGTGTTGGGATAAATCACATTTTTTTAAGATAAAAAAACATCAGTTTTTTTTGTATAATCAAAAAAGAAACTTTAGTGTTGTCTCCATGTTAGAAAAGGTAGACAGTGATAAAGTGTATTTTTTATGAGAATGCTCGGCATTTGAGTGACACTCATTTGTCATGAACTAAAATGTTTGGATGATTAAGACTCTTTTTGTCTTGGCAGACAGTTTTGGAGCTTCAGGGCTTGAACTGCTGTACCTGGGCACCTTTTATAAAGGAAGTATTGTACCGTCGGTCACCCATCTAGGCACTGACTTGACCCTGGTTTGCTTAACTTTGATTATCATACGAGAACTGGTGTATTCATGATTTGGCCATAGCTTCTCAATGTTGATAGATATTTTAAATGTGTTTTTAGTTCAGTCAAAATATTTCAGGTAATTACGTTCCTCAAGATGTTATAAATACTTTTATTTATTTTGCTTTTTGACGGAAATAGATAACTGTGAATGGGAAAGTGATTCCATATTTTTTTTAATCATTAAAATGAACCGGTATTTATAAAGAGCAGACAGGAAAGTTTAAATAAATCTACAAAATGATTTTCGGAAAAGCACAAGTTGCTGATTCAGAGCATGGGGGTGGGAGTGGGGATTTTATATAAAAATTTTCCTCTTTTCCTCCTTCTTTACTTTTTTGATAATTTCTACTTTTTTTGTCTTTTTTTTTTTGTTCATCATTCTCTCTTTTCTCTTCTTCATTTTTCTTATTCCTTTCATCCTATTTTCTTCGTCTACCTATTTTTTTTCTATCTCCTTTTCTCTCTTCCATTTTGCTTTTTCTTTGCTTTGTCAATTTTTTTCTCTTCATCTTTCTTTTTTCTTTTTTTTCTTTTTCTTTAGCTTCCTTTCTTTCTTTTACTTTTTCTCTCCAAGTTTCCTTCCTGATTTTTCCTTTTTATCTATATTCCTATTTTTCCATCTTTCCTTTCTTAATCTTTTTTTCTACTCTCTTTTTGCTCTCTTTCTTTTACACTCATTTCCACTTTCTTTCTTTCTTTTATCGCACTATCTATTTTATTTTCTTCTCCTTTCCACTTTACTTCTTTCTTTCTTCTTCTTCTCTCTCCTTTTCATTTCTCCCTATTTTGTACTATCCTGTCCAATTTCTGTCTTTCTTTCTGTCTTTCTTTCTTTCTCTTTGCTATTGGAAACCGTCAAGCAAAACTGTCACTAATATTGTCAACATATGTTTCTTCATTTTTCAACTTGGTCTGGCTGGCTGGTTGTCTGGATAGCTATGTATGTATCACACATATAAGATGCACCCATGGAGCTAAAGGGATGGAAATTTCAACATTAGCTCCTTGGTATGAATCGAAACAAATTTTTTTTCGTTCTTTTTCAAAAAAATTCCCCCTGGGGGTTTAAAGAGGGGGTTTAATTTACAATGGAAATTTATGCTAAATTGGCCCCTATTTTGTGCCCAGCCACATTCATGCTTAGTTTTTTAAAATTCAGACAAGAAGCAAGAGCAGTAACCTATTCATTGATCATTCCTCTTTTAAATTTTCTAAATGATCAACCGTACCATGGCATGCTGCCAAAAGACATTGGTTATATGACAGTTCCCATTGAGTGACTTGCCAGACCTGTTTCATCTATTTTCTATTTTCTTTTTTTCCTCGCCTGACGATTCATTTCCTCCAGTCACCTCTTCATGCTCCGTCCGACTTCATACTGGCTATTCCAATTGCCAACCTTCCTCCCTCGTCTTCTTCCTCTTTTCACTTGAGCCAACCTTTGCTCAATTGTTTCTGCCTTCACTCTTTCTAATTTTCTTCACCTTTTAACTGTCTATGAATGAATGGCCTGTCTTTGTAAGCAAAGCTTTTCAGAAGGATATTTATACATACATATATATATATATATATATATATGAATATAAGCTTATGCAATGCTCTTCCAACTTTGAAATAGGGCACTCTGGTGGATGGGGAACTGTGCATAAGTAAATATATCGCTTAAATTCAACCTTACTGACCGTCAAGTTCTGTGTGGGGCAGAGGTAGGATGCCAGCCTCTGGGTCTGAAACGAAGATTTCAATCCTACCTGGTGGCACTGGATGGGATTTTGGATAGTCTATAGCCACACTGACGAGTTGTAATACAACAAAACAGCTGTCTGTGGATGATTTAATTATTATAATATATGTATACATATATTATCATAATTAATAATTGTATCATCCACAGACAGCTGTTTTGTTGTATTACAACTCGTCAGTGTGGCTATAGACTATCCGTTATCCTATCCAGTACCACAAGTTAGGATCAAAACCTTCACTTCAGACCCAGAGGCTGGCATTTTACTCCTCCCTTATGCAGAACTGGACGGTCACTAGGACCAAAATAAGCAATATATTTACTTATGCATAATTCTCCATCTACCAAAGTGCTCCATTTCAGAGTTGGAAGAGCATTATATGTTTTCAAAAAATTGAATGATATGCAGTATAAAATAACACCCACATACAATACACTATGATAATACTCTATATGAAATAACAAATTACATGTATTATAACAAGGCCTTAAAAATGAAATAAAGTTATATATTAAAATCATGGTTGAAAGGGAGATGCTGTTTGATCACAACTGCTGGAGAGCCATGTTAATACAACTGTTTTGTTTTTAAATCCCCGAAACGGTTACATGGTAAACAATTGATGATCCCAACAAAAAAAATTCACTAATAGTACCATGATATCTGTGTAAGTCTGCGTAAAACATAATTATATGTATCACATCAACAGATATTGTGAAAAAATTGACTCAAATGACATATCTATTTATATATATATATATATATATATATATATATATATATATACACATATCTATCTATCTCTCTCTATATATATATATATATATACATAGATAGATATATATATATATATATATATATGTGTATATGAGGCCCGCAGAAGGCAGAAATATCAGCTAGTTTGTGTAGAGAATCCACATTCTATTTATTTCCAGCTCTACTCTAAAACAACTTAACTTCAATAGTAAAATGTTGTACGTATCGAGCACTCTATGAAATAAATCCATTACATATCAGAAGTGGCTCTATATTATTATCATATTATCATATTATGTTATATTGCTGGTCTGATCTGCACCACATGTACTATATATATATATATATATATATATATATATATATATATATATGTGTGTACATAAATATAAATATAAATACATCTAAACCTAATTGCAAGTGAATGTTTTCTTTCAAATTTTTTCCCTTGAGAAGTCGCTTTCTAATGGAAAAGTTGTTCCCATTTCTGGATACAGTGTTGGAAGCCTTCAACTGACAAGTTTGTTTATCACACCCTGTTGAATATTCTCGAAATTTCTCAAATGGCAACCACATATTTGGGCTTTAATTGGAAAACCAATGATTCAGATTTCCTCAAACATGTCATAACAGACGTCAAATTATGGATTTTCTTACACAACCTGGAAATCAAACTGTGAGGAGTGTCACAGAAGCAACTAACCATGTCTAAAGGAAGCAAAAAGGAGCAGATTTGAGATCAAATAGATTCACATTAGTCTTTTTTGTATAATGAATGTATGCCACAAGGACGGACAGTCCAGCACTCAGAGTTTAGGTCATTTATGTCAGGCCTGAGATCACTAATTCTTGGTTGCTTCATCATGAATCACACCACACTCTTTGTGAATGATTTTTTGTCCCAAAAGAATATCATTGTAATACCAAAGGACCCTTACTCTCCTGATCTGAGACCTTGTGACTATTTCCTGTTCTCAAGAATCAAAGACCAAATCCGTGGTCACCATTTAGGAACTGTAGAGAACATCAAACAGGTTGTGATGAACCAATTGAAGGCAATGTCAGTTGCAGACTTCTGTCACTGTTTCCAGAAGCAGGAACAATTTCCATCACTGTAGGGCTCTCCAAGGGATCTATTAAAAAGATAGAGTTGATTTGTAATTGAGTTGATAATGAATATTTTTATACAGTCTATCTCATTATTTTATAGACAGACTTTGTACATACATCTATCTATAACAATATCTGTATATATATATATATATATATATATATATATATATATATATATATATATATATACATATATATATATATATATATATATATACATGTATACATATATGCAAAGTACAAATTAAAAAGATTGAAATATTTTGAAAAAATTACCAACAGTGAGATCAACAAGTAAATGAGAAAAAAGAAAAAAAGAAGAAATATAAATATGAGAAAACAAAGTTTTTCCACCCAAAAAATAGATCCTGAAATAGACACCTTAATAGGGATCTGAATAAATTGAATCATCTGCCAGGAGAAGCCCAAAAGAGAAGAAATATAAATATGTCTGAGTAATGAAACCATTATTTCATTATACATATATATATATATATATATATATATATATATATATATATATATATATATATATATATATATATATATTTATAGATACTTGCTTTTTAAAAATTTTGAAAGAAAAGTTGATGAGGAGGAAAAGAGATTGTATAGCATGAGCAGAAAAAAGATGGTCTATATAAGTGGAAGAGAAAGAAAGAGAGAGAGAGAGAGAGGGAAAAAAAGTGAAAAATAGAGACAAAAGGTGTGTGAAATTTGATTAATAGCAAATTCTACCTGCTAATCAATCACCTGCACCCCTTCGAGCCAATCACTACCCGCACACCCTCCAGCCACACATGGCAGCACTTGAATTATCTACCTTGATACTGCAATGGACTCCCACCTGTTCAAAAATTAATCAGTCGCACTCACCTGACAAGCTAATAAATGAACTCGTTAACAGGCCAGTTATCACTTACCTGAAAATCTGTACACAGGTCAGCCAACTTGAATTTTTGTTAGAAAGTGGTTGTATGTTTACATAAACCCAGTAACAGATCGAAGGCCCCATAAGGCTACCCTTAACCTTGCCACCCAGTCCACCCGGCATTGCTTCTAAATGTCCACCCTGAGTTACTTCTAAATATCTATATGTTCAGAGCTTAATTTAGAGAGCAAGATAGTATTCGTAATATTCATGATATAGAAAAAAATATGTGCAATATAATTACGTGTACACTCAAACTATTTTTTTGCTCTGAGGCTCCTCTTCATTCTGGGCCCCTAGGCTTAAGCCTACTCAACCTAATGGTTGATCTGACATTGTATACCAGAAAATTTGGAGATATGCAGGTAAACATTTGACTGGATACCCAATTAGGAAACCCTTGCTTTGGGGCTATCGCCATCAGAAAAATCCAGGTAAGGCTCAGGTCTTCCCTTTCATCATCTGAGTTATTATTTGAAACAAGTCTGGTTAGTCATTCAATAGAAACCATTATGTGGCAAGATGCCATGTCGGGGGTGATCAGTCAAAAAATTGGGAAGAGGGGGTGATCAATGATAAATTACTTTTTTCACATTTTATTAGGTAGTAATCACTAAAAAATCTTGACTAAAAGAATGCAAATGGAAGGATCAATTTAGCATGAACTCACATTGTAAATTGAACCCTTCAACTAAAAACTTATTTTGGGATGGAATTTTTGTAAACGTTTTTCCTTTACATAATTAGAGGTAAAAGTTCAAATTTTCAGCTCTCTCACTCTATTGCTTTGGCCTGTATGGGTGATACATATTATAACCAGCTAGATCAACTTAAAAACTGAAGAAACCTTCGTCGATGTTTACTATTTTGATGCTGACAGTTTGGTAGACAGTTTCTAGTCTAGTGCAGGTGTTGAAGTGTATATATATATATATATATATATATATATATAGATAGATATAGATATAGATATAGATATAGATATATATATATATATGTACGTAATTACGTTTTGATGGAATAGGAAGTTTTCTTTTTTCTTTTTTTCCTTATTGTTTTTATCAATGACATTTTCGGGTAGCTTGACATACTGCATTGAGTCACTCATAAAACATCCATACTTATATTTGTTTCGAGGTAAGCTCTTTTTCTCTCTAATAAGAGAAAGAGAGAGAAAGAGAGAGAGAGAGGCTATTGAACTTATGGCTGTGGAGTATGTTTATCACAATCAAGCTTATTGGCTTACATAGCTATGTGTGTGTTTGTATATATATATATAAATATACATATATATATATATATATATATATATATATATAGAGAGAGAGAGAGAGAAGTACAATAAAGTGCAAAACAGATATGTTTTGGGAATACATCTCATATTTTCATTTATTTGATAATATATATGTATGTGCGTGTGTGTGTGTGTGTGTGTGTGTGTGTGTATTATATATTATAAGCAAAAAGAAAATATGTCATATCTGAGACAGAGGGAAAGAGAGAGAGAAAGAAGTATATATATATATATATATATATATATATATATATATATATATATATATATATATATATATAGTATCTATATATGTATATATTTATATGTATATATTTATATGTATATAAGTATCTATATATGTATATATATATATATATATATATATATATATGTCTGAATATCAATGTGTTATTTTTATTTGAAACTGCAATGTGGTGAATGTGTCAGTTGACCTAGACAATATAATTAAAATAAACAATTGAAAAAATGGTCTGCAGAGGAAATTGAACCTGCATCAGATAGGAAGCCATCTTTACATGTTCATTGACTGTCCATATCTGAGTTATATTCTTTCCTATAAGTGCTTTTGTATGTGTTTGCATTTTGTCAACAGACTTCAAAATTGGCTAGACCTCCTCTAAAAATGTTTTCTATTTCATTTTGGGGCCTTATTTTGATAGGTTTGTAAATAACATCTAGATTCTCCAGGATCAAGATATTTCTCGATTTTTTAAAGATTCTATTTTAGATGTTTTCCAGTGGAAAACACCAGTGATGTCACAAGTTGAATTTATTCTGACCATATCTATTTGATTGAATTTTTTACCTAACTTCATAATTTGATGCTATGGTTGTTTGGTATGTATACATATACATATATACAAATACATACATACAAATACATGATTGAAATATTGAAATAAGAGTATCTAAAGGCTTGCTGTAAAAATGATTCCTTATTTTTTTCTGATGTTTTGTCCAAACCAGGCTTTGTCCAGAACTGAGGGCATCATACAAGAAACTAGTGTTTATGAGCGTTCTGTGAATTCAGGTAGATAGTCGTAATCGTTAATGAAGTGGTTGATGGCTGAGTAGACCTTGTATGTAAGATGCTGTAGGCTGTGTAGTGAGATCTATAAGGTATATTTCAGGTCTACAGGGATATCAGCTTCAAAGTTTGGGAGGTCATCCATTCAGCTGATGTTTTTAGATATCAGTGAATGTGTGTGTAGGTTAACTAGAATTGGATTTATGGATGATTGGGGTCATAAGGGGAATCTTTTCCTCTTGGGTGCACTGGTCTTAGGTGAGAAAAGTTTTGGGTAGGGGCCAGTGTCATGGTGAGATCCTGACCATGTGTGTAGTCTCTTCCATTTCAAAAGTGGTTTAACAGAAGTAACAGGGAGTCAGTTATGCATGGAGGGTAAGAGGCTGTGGTATGCTATTCTTTTCAATCACAATTGGATGGGCAATAGAGACATAGAACTATACACACATACAAACAGTACTTTCTATATAAACAAACCATTGTTTATTTTAAAAGTGCTGCTTGTAAGTATTTGAACACAAAGTCCGTTTTTTGGTGATTCTGAATTTTTGGAGGATAGAAAAAAAATGTCCTTTTTCTTCATTTAACAATTTAATTCTATAAAGAAAAACATTTTCTACAAATGTCTTATTCAGAAGCTCAAAACATGACTAAACGCATGCCTTGTTGTGTTGATTGCAATAAATCTTGCTTCTTTTGGCATAATGTTCCTGTTTTCAACTCCCAAAACCAAGTGATTAGAAGCAAAATGTCTGTTTGTTTAAATACTTATGACTAGCACTACAGATATGTACAGATAATATATTTGTATTCATACAAAAATTTGTCTATCTATCTATCTATATATATATATATGTGTACATTTATATTTATATGCACACAAACAGACATATATATGTGTGTGTGAGAGTGTGCATATACAAACACAATCAAGGAGAAAACAAATCACAATTGTCCATATAATTGTGTGTCTGTGCTTATCATTATCTATACATGATATGATATTTTTGCGGTTATTGTGCCTGATACTAATGAGGCTCTGGTCCAACTTGTACACTGGTACACCCAGGGTGAGTGCATCTGAGTCACCAATTAACTGATCAGTCTTCTGAGAATGTTTCATTGATATCGTCTGTATGGAAGAATGATTCAGACAAAAGATGAGAGAATAGATTTCCCCTCTCTGTTTTTTTTTTGTAATAACAATGGATGATTTTTCATACATATAATCACTTATGCAAACATATATCCATATGCTAACTTTCATTATGCTGATATATATATATATATATATATATATATATATATATATATGTATATATATATATATATATATATATATATATATATATATATATAGTGGATGCCAAAAGTATCAGATACATTTGTAAAAGTTTATTTAAACAACCTTTCAACAACCTTATACAGCTTCAAAATTGACAGAATTTAGACTTTTCTATGTTCAATCTTACAGCAATATTTTTTTTAATTTTTGTATTTTTTGATATTTGGTCCAAGTTCTGTCAACATTGAAGTTGTGTGTGAATTTCAAAGTGGCAGTAACACCACAGTAGCAGTGAGAGTTGTTTTCATCGCGCCACCTACAAATTATATATATATATATATATATATATATATATATATATATATATATATGTAAACAAAGAGGAATGAGACAAACTCGGGAGTAAAAGTATTTGGAGACTTTATTCCTTAATCAATCAATTCATAAACAAATTAATTGATTTGCTATACATGTTCAGGGAGGGATTCATATCTTCAGTAGCATGTGTGTACATTTCAGTGGTTAAAAGGTTAGGTTTCTACAGAAAACAAATTTAGAATAGAATGTTTTGCTTTGGGTTTTGTTCGGGTGGTAGCTGTTGGGACACATCACTCCCACCCGAGGCAAGAGATGCGGCTGGGCCTTCTAGGGCCATTGGTCCAGCTGGAACGGGCGTTCTGCTGGTGCTGTGTTTGCGTAGTCACATTTGGAGCACATCATCCCCACCCAAAGAAGGTAGACCACTAAATCTACCTAGGACAACAAATCTCCATGAAACCCTCAAGAGAGGAGGAAATCAAGTGAAGAATCACACTAGGATGGCAAGCCTTTGACAGAGCAAGCTCAACTTTCAAATACCAGACAATCCCAATAATCTTCAAAAGATGAAAAGGAGAGTATACAACCAATGCATTCTCCTGATAGTCACTTATGGAGCTGAAACATGGAACCTAACCAAGAGACAGACCTACAAACTGAGAAGCATGCAGTGTGTGCATGAGAGAATCATGTTCAACCTTACATGGAGAGATCACAAGACAGCACAATATATCAGAAGGAAAACAGGGGGGGTCAGAGACATCATAGAAACTATTAAAAAACTCAAATGGCAATGGACAGGCCATGTTGCAAGAATGAAAGACAACCGATGGACATCACGACTCACAACATGGATCCCCAGAGATCACATGAGAAACTGAGGATGACAGAACACAAGATGGAGGGATGAACAAGACAAATTCAGGAAATACTGGTTCTGCAACGCCCATGATAGAGAATTGTGGCAAATCCTGGGGAAGATCAATGTCCAACGACGGACGTTAAAAGACTGATGATGATGATGATGATGATGATTTTGCTTTGAAAGCAAAAATGGAAATCAAAAATAAGGATTCGTAGGAGACCATGATAGTTACTACGGACCATTTTATGTCTGAGAAGGAATCTATGGTGGATTGGTTGGATCTTTTGTTGGAAGTAGTAGCAGCAGTTATGGGTATTTTATTGGCTATACTGATCAAAAGAGGTGGGTATTCTTAATAATTGTTTGCCATAAATATTTGGAAACTAGGTTGTCGTTAGCTGTCAGGCTGTTTGGGTTTTTAGTAAGATGGGGTCCTCTAGTAGTGATCAAGGTGGTGGGAATAAGTTAAAGGGTGGCATTATTGTGTATGATTGAGTATCAGTTGGGAAATGCATGTTCTGTATCCTTAATGATCATTGTAGATGTTCTGAAAAGTTATAAATATATATATATATATATATATATATATATGAATGCTTAAGATCCTATAATCAAGGAAAGCCTTCCCCAAAATCTTTGTCTGCAAAACCCAGCCATTTATTCATATATATATACATATATATACATATATATCCCAATATAAATCAGGGATGCAATATAACACAATATGATATAATGCAATTTCTGATGTGTTTATGGGTTTATTTCATTAAGTGCTCGATACATTCAACTTTAAACATTAAGTTGATTAAGATTTGAGCTTGAAATATAATGGAATAAGGATTGGCTATACAAACACATTTATGTTTCTGCCATTCAGGCTTCTTCAAGTGAATGATTTGGTTTATTTTAGATTCTTGATTGGGACATTTTTTCTGTGGTGGTTCTCTACTATCCTAGGTGGTAGGGTCTGTCTTTTATCTTTTTTGTTTTTGTTTAGTGGTTGGCTATTGCTTGCTATATTTTGTTTTACTTAATGGTTGTGTATGTCTACATATAGATATAGATATATATATAGTGTATGTAAAGCTTACAGTTCCCTGAACTAACGCTGTATCAATTGAAAAACAAAATCCGTTTCCTTGTCCCTGCGTGTGTATGTCATTCGAGCTGTCCAAAATTCTCTACTCCTCCTCTTCTTCCCTCTCGTGTTTCCATAAAATTTCCTCATTTAAATCTTATCTGTCCAACTATGTGGTCTCAGTTGGTCATCTGACTTTAAAGAAAGAGAACAAAAGAAGAAATTTTACCAAGAGAAGAACATAATTTTATAAAGAAGATGGAAATGATTACCATGGCTTTTAGAGAGATGTCAGTGATACTTATTCATATTTCTATACATATGTATATATATACTTATATGTGATCATAAATTGCATTATATCATATAAGAAACTTATTTAAAATGATCTCCCATCTTCACATAGTTGATATATCACTCACCCTAGACAGAGCAAATAGAATAAACAATCAAAGAAAATAGGGTTGCTGCAGGAATCAGACCTGCCACTGATAGGGTAGCCACTTCAACATAGCAATGCATTTACCATTGTGCTGAACAGTTTGCTGATAAGTGTTTCACTACGTTAAAGCGGCTACCCTATTGGTGGCAGGTTTCATTCCAGCAGCATTTTCTTTAATTGTTTGATCTATTTATATTGTCTAAGTTGAATGATATATATATATACAAAGTACAAATCAGGAATACAAAAATGCAATATCTGATGTGCGATAGGTTTATTTCATAAAGTGCTCAATACATTCAACATCAACCATCAAGTTAAGTTAAAATATGATGAAACAAAGGATTCATTACACGAACATGTTTCTATCTCTTCACTGGAGAAGCCCAAACAGGGCAGATACATAAACGTGTTTGTGTAGCAAATCCTTCTTTTCATCATACATATGTATATATATATATACATATATTTATAGCAACAGTGATACTAAAAATACGTAAAAGTAAGTACAGAAGAAGACTTACCAAATCGAGCTCTACTGACGTCACTCAACTGCCAATTATTTATACACTCTGACCCTCAGCCAAACGGAAGTGGCAGGAGTCGACATCACAGTTGTAGTGAGAGTAGTCTTCATTCCATTATCCAAAAAGAAGAAAAAAGCAAATCATTGACTTTGATGTAATATTTGCTTTGCTAGTTGCTCTTCATTCTCCTGGGAATTGTTCGCTTTTTATTCCAATATCAATAATGTATGAGACTGTGGCCCATTGACCTGGTAATTTTTGATTGTGTATTCTGTTTATCGAACAATCTACTGTCAGGCAGGGCTGCCCAAATCAGTATTCTTGTTCCAAATTTGGTACTTTGTACATTCGGTGGTACATTTGGTACTGCACCCTAAAAAGTCAGTAAATCTTTTGACAAATTATTCTTGTTTACTGTGTATTTTACTAATGACTTCTTGCAAACTTTGATGTTAATTTCATTGGTTAAAATTCTGCCGTGATGTTGGTGAGTACTTGTAAAGTGAGTTTAAAAGACGTAGAAGTCTATGAAGGAGTATGGAATAAAGATAATCAAGAATGTAAAGAAATATCTACTAGAAATCGTCTTATACAAAAGGAAAAGGACTGATGTGAAATTATTAATTAAAGAAGTTTGTATCAGAAACTGTCAACCAAAACTGTCATCAAAACTGTTCACTTGAGTTACTTCAGTTTCCAAGTCAGTCTGGCTGGCTGGCTGGCTGGTTGGCTATGCATCTATTATGTCTATAGGTTGCACCAATGCAGTCAGAAGGCTAAAAATTTGAACGTTCACTCCTTACTATGTCTTGAAAAATGCTTTTTTTGTTTTTTTCAAAATTCTTCCCCCAAATAAGTTTTTAGAGGTGGGTTCAATTTACAATATAGGTTTATGCTAAATTTGTCCCTGGTTTGGTGTCCGGCTACGTCCATGCTTGTATTATGGAAAATTCAGACTTCTTATTGCTTATATGAGAGAAGTAACTTCTTCATTGATCACACCTTTTTCAAAATTTTATTTGATCATCCTCAACACAGCATGTCATGATACATTGATCACTTGATGGTTTCTATTGAGTGACTAACCAGACCTGTTTTTCTCTCATGTTTTCAATCAAATAATACTGATTTATGGCTATCATTGCATTGCTTGTTATAAAGTCATATGAATGTTAAAATTTCGAAAGCTTTCATGTTTTCTATATATTTAGTACCTTTCTGAAAGATTTAGCATGTTTTCAAAAGATTTGGTACATCACCAAAAGATTTCATGTCTTCTATACATTTTGCACTTTTTTGAAAGATTTCATGTTTTATATATATTTGGTACATTTTTGAAAGATTTAATGTTTTTTAAAGTTTTTGTACGTTTTTGGAAGCTTTTTCACTTTCTATTCACTTGATACCTTTTTGAAACATCCAATAAGTTTCCTAAAGTATTGGTACGTTTTTGACAGTTTTTGTAATTTTTCTATATATTTGGTACCTTTTTGAAAGATTCAGTATGTTCTTTAAAGATTTGATACACTTTAGGTTGCACCATTGATATGTTTGATAAACATCTTTTGGCAGCCTTTCTGTCAGGGTAAAAATTGTGAAAAATATCTTTGAAAAGATGCCAAACCTGATGGTATAATTGATTATCATATATCTAGTGAGCATTATTTCTTATTTCATTTCTATAAAAGAAGCCGGTTAAAGTATTGTCTGTTTGGACTAGTATCCTCATTTTTGTTATTTTTATCATGTTTGTGCTGCCATGTTCTTCAACCTTCCTCGTATAGTCTTAAATTCTGAAATGAGTCACTGCTATTATTCCATAGATAGTTTGAATAATGACTTCATACTTGTTTTTATTGCTATGTTCAGGACAATGTGTTCTTCAGCCTTCCTCATCATCTGAAATTCTAAGATCTGTGATTGTCATCATTCTACAAGTTATTCAGACTAGTATCCTTATCCTCATTGTTTTTATCTTTGCAGAGCAGCTAGTACAGATAACCAAGCTTCCATTATGCAAAAACACTGCCAGTTTGATTCTCATCAAGAGCTTATTCATTATTTCCCATTCATGATGTTGACTCATTGCCATAGATTAATGGCCAGGATAGTTGCAATGAAAAGCAACTAAAATTGAGATGTAAGAAAATACTAGTCAAAACTTAATAATCCTTTGCAAGAAGTTGTAGTCGTGAGGTTTTCTAGGATTAACTCTGGTAACAGTTGTACTCAGACTTGCACTTAGCGACATAACAGGATGTATATTTACATCTATCAATAGATATATGTTTAATACATAAATATTTTGAAAAGAAAATATGCTTGTACTAGTATAGTACCAATCAGGATTATTTGAGTATGGATGAATTTTACAAATATGTATTTTAGTATAAATGTATTTATTGCATAATCCTTTGAGGATGACATTCTTCTTGAAGAAGAATGGTTCCAAGTGTTTATCTTGGCCTTTTTCAATCTGTACTCTATAGTTAATCCGATTCCTTGTTTTACTCAGAAATACATATACTTATACACAAATATATATTCGTATAAGTTATCCATACATAAATCATCTCGTCTATTTTTTCAATTCAATAAATCTGAGCAGTTTGTGATTAAGATTTTGCATCGCACAAAAGTTCTTTATCATTTTTATTTTTAACTGGATTAAGCTATAACAAAATTAGTTTTACTTTTAAACAAACTCAGTCATATCTTTAGGTCTCCGCACTTTAAAATTTTCTATTTTATTTACTATTCTGCGTATATCTCTGTCTCCTTCCCACCGGCATGGTCACCTGTAACCTACCTGATGTACTCAGGCTGAAGCTAGTTCTACTGCTGTAACTATCATCTTCACTTTTGAATGAGCAAATAAACCAGTAAGCAAAAGAGGGTGACATCGGATTTTATATAATAACCCAAACAATGATATTATAACAAAGATTTTGACAGAGAAAGTCAATCCAATCGTCAGTCTTAGATATCATAAGTAATGCCTCAAACATCATCATCAGTCTTTTAACATCCGTCGTTGGACATAGACCTTCCCCAGGATTAGCCACATTTCTCTATCATGAATATTGCAGAGCCAGTATTTTCTGAATTTGTCTAGTTCATCTCTCCATCTACTTTTTTGTCAGCCCCAGTTTTGCAAGTGGTCTCTGAGAATCCATGTTGTGAGTCATGATGTCAATTGGTTGTCTTTCATTCTCGCAACATGACCAGCCAATTGCCATTTGAGTTTTTTAAATGGATTCTATGATGTCTCTGACCCCCCCCCGGTTTCTTTCTGACATATTGTACTGTCTTGTGATCTCCCCATGTGAGGTTGAGCATAGTTCTCTCATGCATGTGTTGCATGCTTCTCAGTTTGCAGGTCTGTCTCTTGGTTAGGTTCCATATTTCCATAAGTGAACATCGGGAGGATGCATTGGTTGTATACTTTTCTTTTTAGGATTATTGGGATCGTCTTGTTTTTGAAGGTTGATCTTGCTCTGCCAAAAGCTTGCCATCCAAGGGTGATTCTCCGCTTGATTTCTTCTTCTTTTGTGGGTTTCATAGAGATTCGCTGTCCTAAGTAGATGTAGTGGTCTACTCTTCCCAGATTTGCATCTTCGATTTTGACAATCATCTCCTTATTCTCAATGTGATTGTTACACATGACTTTTGTTTTACTGAAGTTCATGTGTAGGCCAACTCTTTTGCAAACAACGTACATGAACTTCTCCAATAATATTTTTCATGTATAGAAGGCTCAAGTGGACATTTTTCATTCAATAAACCTAAGAACACATGGAATTGACTTCTTTATTGAGTCTTTTGATGCAGGTTTGTCATGATGTTGTGCTCAATCTCTTTCTACAGAAGTTCTCAATCTAATATTTTGTCTTCATCCTAAAAGGGAGATGACATGATTCCAAGTTATGTTCTGCCGTGCTTGATTTCATGGTTTCACCTTAGATTTTAGTTTTTCAATGTTCTTCAACAGATAAAGTTTACTCTGTAGGAAGGCTAAAGAATGCATCATCTAAAATAATATGATAAGAACAACCCAGATGATAATATCAACCTAAATAACTAGTTATCAATAAATGGTATCAATTATTGAATATCTTTATTAACTGCTCTCAAAACAAGATGCTGCTCATAACATGGCTGCTTCACATACAAAGATAGCTTCTATCACAATTACTTTGTCTGCGTTGGGTACTCTTATTACTATTGTGACATCACTCCTTAGTACTTCTTATTCAGGGAGTGTTAAGTGTATAAGTGGTGGTGTATAATTGCGTATGACATCAGCCTTTTTGTTTAAAACCTGCATGATCTCTACGCAAACTCAACCTTCAAGAACAAATAAACCCCATTAGTCTTAAAAAAAGGACCTACAATCAATGTATCCTCCCAATAGTCGCTGATGGAGCTGAAACATGGTACCTAACCAAAAAGTTGTTAACCATGCAACATGCACAGGAGAGAATCATGCTTAACATCGCATGGAGTGATCGCAATACAGTGCAGTATATTAGAGAAAAAACAGGAGTCAGAGATATCCCGGAATCCATTGGAAAACTCAACTGGTAATGGGCTGGTCATGTTGCGAGAATGTCTGACAACCAAGGAATATCACAACTCACATCATGGATCCCCAGAAATCATATGCCAAACTTTTGCTGGTGAAATATAAGATGGCATGATGAACTAATTCAGGAAGTATTGGTTCTGTGATGCCCATGATAGAGAAGTCTGTTGAATCCTGGAGAAGGTCAATGTCCAATGATAGAGGCTAAAATGCTGCTGCTGATGATGATGAGTCCAAGTCTCTTCTTTGTGGGAAATCACGTTTTAAGCAGAGTTTTGTTCTTGAAGCAGAGGTCAAAAGGAGTGAGAGCAGAGCCATTTGTAAGTGACACATGATGAACTGGAGCTACGGTTTTTTGTTACTTTGTGCAACCAGAGAACAAGGATGCAAAAATGTATACAAAAATAGGCAAACCAGGAATATACTGATACAATATAGGAGACAAGGAAAATATCAGATACAACAGTCTATCTCTTTGAAAAGCCCTAAACATAATTTATATGGCCTTCCAAATGGAGAATTCTCAAATCAGCACACAAGCTCACCAGATTTCTTATTGGTATTGTTGAAAATCTTCCATGACTTATGATTGGACAATCTTGAGTCTAATTGTCAAAGTGCACTTTTAGGATTGACACTCGTGACACAATTCTTTTATGTACCAAGCTTGTAAGTTACTACAGAGAAAAAAATCAATGAAGATAGAATATTTTAGAATAATATGAACTGATGATTGGTAAGCCAGAGGTACCTTAGGTTAAAGGCATATTTTAATACTACACCATTTTATATTGAAATACACAGGTTTCACCAAAAATAAATTTATATTTCCATTCAACTATAACTTAAAATTAATTATGATAATATATTGTTGAAATACAACAGATTTTCTTTTTGTAACTGGGGACTGATTTTGATATCTGAAGCTAACAGTTGATCCGAGTCCTTCTCATCAAACAAAATATTCAAATTTTACCTTAAATTTGGTCTTGAAACTTTTTCCCTTTGAGGTGAAAGTGACCAAGTATATATATATATATATATATATATATATATATATATATATATATATATATATATATATATATATATTTGTATGTGTATATATATATATATATATATGTGTGTGTGTGTGTGTGTGTATATATATATATATATAGATATATACACGCTCGATGGAGGTACAGATATATTTGAACACTTCCAATATATTCATTTGATATATTTCTGAAACTTTTCATTTACTTTAAATCATGCTGGTGATATATTTCGATAAAATTAACAGATTCAATTGACAGAAAAATACGTATTTCCAAACATACACAGCTGAATAAAATATAAACAAAAGTAATGATGGAAAAAAGTATTCAGACATATTGATTTGATATTTTAATCCTTACTAGCAAATCCCTGGTTAGCCATTACTGCTTGGAGACATTTTTCATAACTGTTCACCAGCTTTTTGCAACATTTTTTAGAAATCTCGGCGAACTCTTCCTTGCAAACAACCTTTAAATCATCAATGTTTCTGGAGTCCCTCTGATGAATTTGATCTTTCAAGCTTTGCCATGAATTTTCAATTAGATTCAAGTCAGGAGATTGACCAGGCCAGAGACACATCCTTGTATTTTTCTGAATGATCCATTCCTGATTTACTCAAGCCGGATTATTTGAGTTGTTATCATGATAGAAGATCCAACCATCTTCAAGTTCTGACTGCTGCATCAGAGAGATCAAATTAACTTCCAAAATGCTCTGATACATTACTCCATTCATGGTTCCTCAATCACATGAAGAGTCCCTGTATAATTGAAAGAGAAAAACCCACAACCCATAACACTACCACCACCGTACTTTACAGTATGGATTGTCCTTTTTTTATCACAGGCGCACCTATCTTTTCACCATACATGACGAGATGGGTTGTGGTCAATAAATTCAATTTGTATTTCATCTGACCAAAGATTGTTCTCCCCAAAATAATAAGGCTTTTCTAAATCCTCACAAGCAAATTCCATCTGAGAATCCTGGTGAAGACATTGAAGACAGGATTTCAGACCATATCCTGTGACATTCATGACTAATAGTACTTCTAGTAACCAATGTTCCAGCTGCTCTTTGATCATCTTGTATCTTCTTCCAGGTTACCATTGGATTTGCTTTGACTTTTATAGGATTTTTCAGTTGCTGATGAAGAAATTGTCCATGGAGTGACAGTTCGAAGAAGTTTTTTGGTACTGCCAAATTTCTCTCACTCCAGAATAACCAATCCAATGGTACTGACTGGGACACTTAACATCTTGGCAATGGCCCTGAAGCTTAATACTTCATTATATTCCTTGATTACTTCATTCTTCAGTATCAATCGAGAGCTCCTTTCCTTTAACCATGATGGCCTCATTGCAAGAAGGTGATAGAGTGAATGATGACAATGTTGGCATCATACTAGGGTGAAATATTGCAGGAACATCCCAAAAGTTTATGCAGAAACATATTGACTTCCATTCCTTCTAAAATTAATTTCTATTTTAATTTTTGAACAGTGTTTGAATATTTTTTTCCACCATTACTCTTGTTGATATTTTACTGTGTTGTATGTTTGGAAATTTTTTTTTTTTCCAGTAATTGTAAATTTTATATAAAATTAGATCATCTATGTAAATTTAAAGTAAATGTGAGCATGGGGAGTATATTAAATGAATATGTTGAGAGTGTCAAAATACTTCTTTCCCTTGAATGTACACACATACACACACAAACACACACACACACACACATATATATAGTTGGTTTTTAAAATTTGACATTCAAAAATTTATGCGATGTGTTTGTCAGTGGAGATGAAGATAGATTAAAGGCGAAAATCATTTCTCCTTTTCTTCAACCATCTTTTCTTCTTTCTTTCTCAGTTTTCAATTTTCTTCGGCAAATCTTTTCAATGGTTCTCTTTAGATCCATTCATTTTCGTTCAATCTCGAAATTATATTCCTTCATCCCTTTCTTCTTTCCCTTTTCATTTTTCCATTCTTTCTTTCAACTTTATCCCTTTCCTTCATTTTTTCCTTCATTTTCTTCCTTCCTCCATTTTTTTCCTTCACCAATCATCCATCTTTCCTTCAATTCCCTGTGGCCCAAATCCTTTCTTCCAGCAACGAAAACACAATGCAGAATTCTGTCAAGTGTTTGGCTTTTAAATATTCAATATTTCCATAAAAAAATATTTATTCAAGTACGTATTCTTGTGCATGTGTGTGTGTGTGCGTGTGTATACATCTCTACACCTATATACATGAAAGCACATATAAATGTCAAGCTTAGCAAGAATACATTCACACAGTGATTAATGCAGATGAAGCTCAATGCTAAATACAAATTTAGTAGGGATTTTTTTCCTACAACTACATAGGCCAAAATAGATGAAGTGCCCAAGTGAGTCATTTAGCATAGCCCTACAATTGTAAGGGGCCTACTCCCTCTGGACGAGACAAATACATTTGTGTTTACTGCTTATTACAAAGCCACACTCTATTGTTTTATACACATTTTGAATAAAATTGTTTCTGATTACCTTTTTAGATGAACCATTGCAGTTCTTCTATTTTGTTCTGTTACTTGCAAATAAATCATTCACACTACATCTATATATATATATATATATATATATATATATATATACCATAAATAAATCATATGTACTTAGCATTGATTATAAAAAATACTTAATGAGCAGTTTCAAATTAGGTCTACATTTCCCATCTGACAAAGGCCTATTATCAGTTTTGTATGGGCCTGATACATAAGTAATAGATCTATGATTTTTGAATCAGTACATTAACTCTTCCAGGTTATCAACCAGTTTAACTGAATGATATTAATAAATTCATACACATTGTATATATTACTACCAATTTTTGCCTCCTAAATCATTGATTTATGATTTGTCTCATGTACAGTTTGATCCAAGTTTTCAAAATAATCCAAAAATTAAAGAAAAAGGTATTAAAAAACCATATTTGATGACATATAAAATTAATTTCATGAGATTGTTAGTAAAAAAAATCTTCTTCTATAAACTGAGCGTTGGTGAGTCTGAATCAATGGATGTCTGGGGGCAAAATATTTACTATTTATAATTATGGTACTTTACACTGAAACACAGGAGATGATTGGTGCCCAAGTAGGTAATAGCTTATTCAATGGACTGGGCAAGCCGAGTTCAAATTCTAGCTGAGGCAGTTTGTTTTTGCTTCACACCCATGCTCTTTGGAAAGGGAAGAATGTATCTCTCCTGCAGATATGGGCAAAATAGTGCAAGGTGACATGAGTGATGCCACTTCGAGTTCTTGTTACCTACAATTCAAATTCACATACAGTAAACCAGTGTGAATAGTGATATCATATGTTGAGCCTAAGCGGGGATAGCTGAAACCATAGACAGCATACTTTACACTGAAACATGGCAACTTTCATCAAAAAATATTCTTTATTCTTTTCCAAGTATTCACTGGAAATAATTTAAGATTGAATATAATTATGATGTTCATACCTTCTATTACTGAACCACTGTAACCCGCTTGTGTACCAGAACTAGTATCTAAAAAATTTTTCGGAAGAAAATAGATCTTTTATCTACAATTATGTTAAAAAAATACTAGCGAAAGATTTTAGCAATTTTGGTCAGTAAATGACCATAGAGACGCAAAAAAGCACTTTTTGGAAAAAACAAAAAAATATTTTTAGATGGTGCCTAGGGGTGTACTCATGGTCTTTTTCTAGGCTCTAACCCTAAAAATGTGACAAGGGGTGCCAAAAGACACACACGACATAAACACCTAGACAAAGATGAGCAAGGAGAGAAAAATCTGATAGAACAGTTTTTTTGCATAACTGGTTAATATTTTTCATATCACAGGCTAAGAGTTACTCTCAGCCCTTCCCATCATACATGGGTTTGAACCTAATAAAACAATTATTACCAATGTATATTGGTAAATATTGTAATATTGATTTTGTGTATCCATCGTGTGATTGCTTCCTTATGTGAATTATGCTTCATATTCAATCAATCTGTCATCGAAAGATGTCACAATAATATTTCACTTCCATATGAATTGATTCATATCAACACTATCTTTTTCAGTTATCAAATATTCTTGTTATATTAATACGTGCCTGAATTTCCCATTTCTTCGATCTGCTTTATTCAATAAAGAAGTATAGACAAAGGAAATAACCCTAACCTAAGCATTCCAAGAGAAATTAAGAATCATGACCTCTTATATATGCTGTGTTGGATCAATTAAAAATTGGCAAAAGGGGTGATCAAGGTTCTTGTTGGGCTAAGATCGCTAAAAAAAAAGTCTAAATTTTCAAAA
The DNA here is from genome assembly GCA_963457665.1 of Thysanoteuthis rhombus. NCBI lineage: Eukaryota > Metazoa > Mollusca > Cephalopoda > Oegopsida > Thysanoteuthidae > Thysanoteuthis > Thysanoteuthis major. Next base: position 7,094,994 of record OY735228.1, on the reverse strand, counting down.
AACAAGAGGACGCAAACTAATAATCAATTTATCTTAAATTTACATTGCATTTTTAACCCCCCAAAGAAAACTATTTTAGAGAGGAATTTTCAAAAAATGAAAAAATCTTTTCCTTTCTTATTGATTGGAGTGCGCGTGCAAAATTTCAAGTTTCTATGAATAGATATATAGATAGATAGTTATAGGGACTCATTTTTTCATTTTCCTATCATGGATGCTGTTTTGCTCACTACTGTTAATAATGGTCTGCGCAAAATTTAATTCCTAAACTGTCTCTCCTTATTCACATCGTCAGATACTAATATCCATTAGTTATCATACTGTTGACATAGGAACAATATTTACATAGAAATACGTAAATAAAGGTAGTTCTGAGACGAACAGAACACATAAACATAGTGAACGGCGAGTGAATGGAGAAGGGAAGGAATGAGTTAAAGGTGTAATTCAGATCTCTGTCTATGGTTACCGTCCCAGTGGCTCAATCGGTTAGTATAGACCGAGACTATAAGTTCTCCCATGGAAAAAAAGGGGGGTTCGAATCCTAAACAGGGCTCATTTCTTTATTTTCTGATCATTGCCGTTGGTCCACTGACAAGCATAAATAGTTCAGTCCAAGCAAAAATTTAATTCCTAAAACTGTCTTTCCTTATTCACAAAGATAAATACATGTAAATGTCAGAACAAATGAATAACCTAAACCCAGCAACAGTGATTAAACTGGTCTGTTATGGGTAGCTGTGATTAAAAAAACTCTTGCTTTTAGCACCAAAACTATGAATTATTAATTAATTATTGAATGTCAATACGAGAACAATACAACTGATATGAAAAATCAATAAGTAAAAATCATAATAATAGAATATTGAAGAAAGTCCTAGAGTTTTGAGGAGACTTGCTATCACTTGATTTACAGGAAGAGCCACCAGGTATTACTGTCATAAAAACTGAAGTATAAAGTATAATAATTATACTAGCTGATCAAAGCTAGTTATCATGAATGAGGACAAAAATATCGGTCAGTGAATGTCATAGTTAGTTCCAGAAAAACAGAGTGAAATTGAGAGAAGAAAGTTGGAATAATGCCTAGACTTCGCCAGAGCATTTGAAAAAAATTGTGGAATATGTAAGAGGCCCTCATACCCATCATTATTGGAGTACTTGGAATTGTCCAACAGAGCTCTTGAAAAATGACTGGCAGAAAGAGAAATCCAACAGAGCTCTTCAAGAAAGACTGGCACAGATAGAAATCTAAAGAAGAACTAAAATTATTCAAACAATACAACATTATTGAAATTAGCAAGAATTACTTTGGTAGATCAGTATTTCTCAGCATTAAAGAAAATCTAGTCTATATCCTACAAGCTAAAGGTCACTGAAACTCTAAATTGGGAATTTTTTACTGACTATAATAGACTATAATACATACTAAACAGTGCAAAAAAAAATTTTTTTTGTCAATTTGGATTTTTAAAATGTAAGGTTACTGGATGATATATGTACTGAGAGACCCATCAAAACATTTTGATTAAAACTATAAAGTTAAAGTTTGAA
>OY735228.1:6955940-7088440 GCA_963457665.1 Thysanoteuthis rhombus | reverse complement strand
GTTCCTGCCTCACAGCATTCATGCTGGCTCATTTTGAAAATTTGGACTTTTTTAGTGATCACAGCACAACAAATGTGAGAGAAGTAGTATTTATTGATCAACTTTTTTCCAATTTCTTTACTGATCATCCCAACAGGGCATGCTGCTAAAAAATGCTGGTCATATGACGGTTTCTGTTGAGTAATTAACCTGACGTGTTAGTGATTGCTTTTTATCTGAGTAGAGATTTGGGCAAATCAGGCCTCCTGACCCCACCTAACAAAAGAGATCTAGTACGTCCATGAGTATAGCCTTCAAACAAGGCCATAGTGAAGGACAATTTAGTCCACACCAAACTAGAGATATAGGCTACCAGACAAGCTATTTAACCGTCTTGCAATGATAGGCACCTCAGAGGGAGATCTTGTCTTTGAAAACTTCTGGGAAACTTTGGGAGAAGCCAGAGGAATAATGATTCATGGAATGATGAGGATTGGTTGATCTAATTCTCAAGGGACTGTAACACCGCACGATCATTACCATGTTGCTAAGAAATGATATATGCAGCAATGATGTCCTGAAAGAAGAGGGGGAATAAAATCATCATGGCAAAGGTATAAATATCAAACCAAGACCGTAAGTTGATTACAAAGGAACCAGTGTCAGGAAAATCATATAATATGCAGACTATCCAGAAAGTATCCAGCCGTTTTGAATGTAACTTGGCAATCAGTCAAAGGGGACCTTACTGCACAGACACTCTCCTCTTGGGTTACTCAATCAGCAGTGGAATGCCATTAAAAGAGCATGTGTACCTTGTGCCTGTTGCATTTACATTGATCAAGCAAGTTACTCTTCACATCTCATGCAGGGTTCGGGGCAAAATGTTGCATAACCCAGGTCAGACCACACCACCTGCAGTACAGATTTGGCTCCCTGTGACTTCTGGCTTTTCCCAGAGAGATTTACGACCTTGAACGAGATTGAGGGGAGAATGCCATGGCAGTTCATGAGAACTCAACAGACTCTTTTGTTGAGATGATTGTATGAGGTCCCAGGGGGAGTACTTTCAAGGGGTTCATGCTGCTATTCCCCTGGATATGCTGTTTTTTTGTTGATTCAGTGTGGCAAAAAATACGCTGGATATTTTTTTCTCCCTAACTTTTGAACAAAGTGTAATAAATGAACTATCTAAACCTTGAATAAAACCTTTATTTTTGGAACATTTCACACTCACACACACACATATATATATATATATATATATATATATATATAACACATGTGCACATATACACTTATACTTTTGTAAACTCATTTTACACCATCCATCATAATCATAACTATTACCCAGAAGCTGGCGAGATCACCACTGATATTCCAATGTGCCATTGTGCATATAATGTGTGAGAGACTGCGGGATGGTGTAAATGAGCTGAGCAGTTTGTATTCTCAGTCACAGTTGAATGAAGTGTAAAAAATGAAACTATCTGAACAGTGAATGAAAGCTTAATTCTTCGAAACTTTTTGCATCATAACAATCAAATGACCCCCGCATTTCTTGCTCGCAAACATGTGCTCTTCTCATGGTGTCAGCCTGTACACATCACCCTATATTGAATGAATGGTTACCTCCCATACAGATCCCTCATACTGCCTCAGAACCCAGTTCCTAAATTTCAGTCAGTTTGGAACCTGAATATAAAATTAAACAAAGATAAATAGGAAGTTCTTTTTTCATATTGACTCGAGAGAATCTAATCTAAACAAGAAATTAGTTCAATAAGAAATATATTTGATAAATTGATCGAGGAGGAATGAGATGAAGTGGGGGTAGACCAGTCGGCTTATTTGTCTGGGTGGTGAGCTTATACATGACTCCAAAATGCAGCAATAAAGTAATTCCGAGGTATAGCATATTCAGAGGGATTAAGCTTAAATGGAAATGTTAACTCAGCATTTTGACTCCATTTTAGAAAATCAAAAAGGACGAAAAGGCAAGAATTAATTGGGGACATCAGATGAAATTACAAGAAAATCTAATCTTAATGGTAAATTAGTTCCCAAAAATGTATATTCGATATAATTGGTTGGGAAACAAAAAGCATGAAAAAATTCTCAGACATTTTTTTTTCTCTCTCTCTCTCTCTCTCCAAATGAATAAATACATAGATATAAAAGACAGAATATATAGATTTATCATACTCTCTCTCTCTCTCTTTTTCTCTCTCTCTCTCTGTCTTTCTCTCTCTCTCTCTCTCTCTCTCTCTCTCTCTCTCTCTATATATATATATATATATGTATATATATATATATATGGAGGGAGGGAGAGAAAGAGGGAAAGAAAGAGATTTATGTACATATAACAATTTATTTATATCTATTGTTCATAAGAACCATAAACTGTCAACTAAAACAGTGAAGATATGTTTTTTTCAGTTTTTAAGTGAGTCTGATTGCTGGCTATCAATCAGCATAGAAGCTACACCAATGGAGCTAGAGGGCTGAAAATTGGAACATTTATTCTTTATTATATCTGGGAAAAACTTTTTTTGTTTTCCAAGATACCTAAAAAATAGGTTTATAGTGGAGGGATCAATTTACAATTTGATCTTTAGTTTGAGCCGTTCATGTTCTCTTTTTTTTTAAATTCATACTTTTTAGTGATCATAGCCCAACAAAATGTGCCAGCAGTAATTTATTCATTGGAATAGAATGTGTATTGATCAATCTATCTATCTATCCATTTATAAATTAGAAACTGTCAATTAAAACTGTCAACATTAGATTCATTGATTTTTTTTGTTGTTTCTGGCTGGCTATAAGTCTATCACGAGTAAAAGCAACACAGACGGTAAGTTTATGCTAAATTGGCCCCTTAATCTGTGTTCGGCAACGTTCATGTTCGTTTTTTTAAAACTCAGGCATATTTAGTTATCACCACGAAAAACAAAAAGCAAGAGATATAATTCATTCATTGATAACCCTTTTTTACAATTTGATAATTGATCATACCCAACATAGTTTGTTGCTTGGAGATATTGATTGCGTGACAGTTTCTATCAAGTGACTAACCAGATCCATCTGTTCATAAATACATTAGCAGTGATCAGTAAATAACTAATTTGCATAACAGCGTTAGACGGTTTGGGACTGTACGGAATTTATTAGATTTTTTAAAGAAAAATTATTTTTTAGCTCAACTGTGCAAAGTTTATTAAACTATAAATAGTCTAAAAAGCATTACAACTTTAAGCACTAAACATTGAAAACTTTTTCAAAAGATTTTTTCATGTCACCTCAGTCTCCTATTTCCCGATACCTGTCAACGCAATATATATAATTTTCTCCAGCGTTTTTTCCCGTTTCCTCTATACTTTGTTATTATGGCACAGTGTATGAATTGTCTCTTGTAGGGATCATCACTTGTTTACCATGTAATTGTTTTGGGGATCTTAGAAACAAAACAGTTATATAAACATGGCACCCCAGCAGTGTTGATCAAACATCTCCTCCCTTTTTTTATGATATAGTTTTTGCCATACATGTAGTTTGTTATTTCATATATGGTTTTATACACATTGTTTATTAACACTATTTTATATTGCATTTCAATTTTTTGAAACAGGGGTACTTACGTAAGAGACCCGAAAAAAAGTTTTTAGCGATGAGGGATTAGTAAGTGTAACAACAGATATATATATATTTTTTGTGAATATGTATATATATATATATATATATATATATATATATATATATATATGATTACCTAACTATAGAAGCATAAGTCTTTTTCTAACAGACCATCTTTTTCTATTTGTGATGGCTCATTGATTGTGCATTGAACAGAATCAAAAATGTCTTTATTTTCATTGGTTGAATGATCTGAGCCTGATTGATGAAGACAAGGCTTCATAGTGTATTTCTTTCTCTAATTCTACATCTTTTGAGTCACAGCTCTTCAGAACGTTTGAGCTCTGATATCTACACTACTTTTTGATATCACCTTGGAAGACTCAAAATCACTATGATCAAACTAACAAAGTAAACAACCGTTATAGGTTGGATAACTGTGTTTTTTTATAATTTAACATATTCTAAAAACAATGAAAAATGCCGATGAACACATCAACCAAAAGGTAGTGATCAAACAACAAGGAAGCACACACACATATTCACATATGTATATATATGTGTGTGTTTGGAGTTTTTTGAATCAGCAGATCTCTATAGATTTAATAAAGATAGATAAAAATTGAAAATTATAGATATTCCTTCATAGTTTCCATAAATTATCCCCCTTGTCCTTCACTCATGACAATGATCAAAATTTACGTGTAAAACATCTAAATTGACTACTAAATAGAAGTAACCGAAATACTTTGATGCCATGTTTTTAGATAGAATATCATCTTATTTGGCTATTTGGATTTCAACTGAGCTTAGTCTGGCAAAAGACCATAGGTGTAAGGCATCCAGTAAAGACTGAACTCACAACAACAGTAATGGTCTGGAAGACCAGCTTATCAACCATTGCATTGTAAAATATGATGTACATGTATGCATATACAATCATATATATATATATATATATATATATATATATGTACCTTGTGGTACTGGATGGGATAATGGATAGTCTATAGCCACACTGAAGAGTTGTAATACAATGAAACAGCTGACACAATAGTTAACGCTCCCTTATTCAGGGTTGAGCACTCTTTAAATGAGGTAACTCATTCATAATAAGCTTATGCAATGCTCTTCCAATATAGGAATAGAGAATTCTGGTGGATGGGGAATATATGCATGAGTAAATATATTGCTTGAATTCAACCTTACTGGATCAGCGGTAAGATGCCAGCCTCTGGGTCTGAAACAAAGGTTTCGATCCTACCTCGTGGTACTGGATAGGATAATGGATAGTCTATAACCACACTGAAGAGTTGTAATACAACGAAACAGCTGTCTGTGGATGACACAATAATTATATATATGTATATATATATATATATATATATATATATATATATATATATATATTCATTTATATCATTCACACTTGCATATATAACACTCTGAGAATGAAATCGCTGTGCTAGGTTCAAAATCCGGTGGAAGTAGTTCATATTCTCTTGGCACAAATACCCTTGGGAAAGGCATGAATTAATCTCTCTTCCCAGTCATGAGTAAAATAGCGCAGGGTGAACGGAGTGATGCCACTTTGGATCATTGTCGTCTCAGCTTATTTTACATGTTGTGAAACATGCCCCAGTAAACGATGATGTGGTGTCTAAGCAGGAATAGCTGAAGCCATAGCCAGCATCAGGGCACTACATACTTATTTACACTTTCTGTGCTCGTAATTGCTGGCCCACCCACACCTGCTCCGTATTGTAGGTAATTACCTGTATGTGCAATTTTGTATGAATAATTCTTTTTTTATTTGCTGATGGAAAAGAAAAATAAAAAGGTAAAAATGACTCATAATTCAGTACAGTTTTCAATGTTATTTACCAGTACGGTCTTTTGTTTTTATTCTTTATATATATATATATATATATATATATATATATATATATATATATATATATATATATGTTTGCTTTTTATTAATTTCCATTGCAATTTTCATTTGTTTTGTGTTTTATTTCTGCTGTTTTCCGTTGAGGCAAGGAGGTGCACTTAAAATTAGTCAAAATTGCAGCTGATGCCATCGAAATGCTGTCAGGTGTGCAACAGGGAAGGGAAAAAGAGGGGAAAAGGGGGAGAGGGTTGGAGAGAAAGAAAGAAGGTTAAAGAAAACAAGCCCAGGTGCTGCAGGGTCAATCTCCACTCCTACTTCCATTCCGAATGAAGATGATTACTACAGCTTTTGTATTATATAGATAAGAAATACAAAATTATCAAGAAAAATTTTTACAGAATAAATGTATTTATTTATTAGAATGAAATAAGCTCTGTTTTGATATGGACTGCTTTTCAGTTTAGCTCAGTTGGTAAGACACCAGCCTACCAATCAGTTGGTCATGATTTCAAATCCCAATGGGGAAATGCAAATTTTATTGATGTATCTATTCATTAGGATGGAATAAGCTCTCGCATATTTCTAACATATATTTTGATAGATATGCTAGACTTGTCAATTTATCTTGGTCAGTGAGAGACATGGCTTCTGATCTGCTGGTCATATAATTTAATCATGGTAATGGAATATTAATTTTTACTCCCCTACATTTGGTGAGGATTGTTGTGAAACTCCCACCAGTGAGTTATGACTCAATTTTTGTTTGTCACAACAATCATAATGACCTCACCAAAAATCAGTGACTTCATGAGGGCATAAGAAAGAGATGCTTACCTTCGAAATGGCGAGAATTTTCTCTCGACTTAGCTCAACATTTTTCATCACAGGAACTACTATATAAGGAGTTATAATGGGACACATAGATTTTGAATAATATTGTATGGAGAAATGAATTTTGCTTACCTTTTAGATTTTAATAAAGCAAGGGAGTTAACTCAGTTGAATGAAGGAGGTGAGAAAAGAAAAAAGACAAGTGAATGAAATTGAAAAACAATGAAGAAGAAATTGTGAACAACTAAGGTAGAGTTTCCTTTCACTAGGAGAAGATTTTTGTGCTTTGCTATCTAATGTCAGAGGTTATCTGTTGATCATTGGTAGGGGAGGGAGGGGGCAAAAGGGGGGATTCTGCCCATCCCCTTCCATCTTCTCACTGAGGGCATGAAGGTCTGAAAGTTGGAACCTTACAGAGGCCAGGGATCAAGAAATCGCTATAAACAGTGACAGCTTGGACAAGTCATAGTTTAACCACTCCTAAGCTTCTTACCAACAAATGACATCCAGATATATTTTCATCCCCCCCCCCCGGGCCCCTGAATATATCCTCTTGCTCCATGGCTAACCAACTTCAAAACTCTTGCGGTGACAGTTAGCATTCACTTTCAACTAATGCACTTGGAAAAGGCATGAATCCATCTCTCCTCCCTCTGCTATGTACTGCAGCAAAAAAGCTGTTACCCCATCTTTCAATCTTCACCCGTATGAATAACTAAGATTGATAAATAGTGAGGTAAATCAGCTCTTAAAGATATTGAAGAAGCAATGTGCGTACCTTATTGGGAAAAGCAAATTTTCGTGAGCGCACTGACATATATTTCATCATCCTTTAAAAGAAAATGATTCTGATCTGCTAAAATTTTTCCTCCCAACTGGACGGAATCATTTTAAGCAAAGTTACGGCTCATTTACTTGGCATTGGCAGAAGTTGATTGGAATCAAACCAAAATTTCTCAAGATAAACTCCCAGTTCTCGAATGAAATATTTCAACCATAGACTTCGGCCTCCCAAAGTCTTTTATGTAATGTTGCCATGCAACTAACACTAATCAGAAATATTCAGCGAACTGCATTCCTAATCACACCCAATAAATCTCATATAGCCCTTGAATACATACATATATAAGAAACTGTCAACTAATGTTATCAGCATAAGTTTCTCTCAGTCTTTGAGCTGGTCTGGCTGGCTGACTGGCTGGCTATGAATATATCATATGCTCTAACGTAACTAGAGGGCTGAAAATCTAAACATTAACTCTTTATTATGTCTAAAAAAAAAAGGTTATTTTTCTTTTTGAATTATCCCCAAAAGTAGGTCTTTAGTGACGGGGTGAATTTTGCTTTACATAGTAAGATCATTTGTTCTTATAATGATTTTTAAAGACTATATATATGCACCAACATTTATAAATACATGTCTACACACACTTGTATGAATATATACATACTTCCTGAAGGTATCCCTATATATATGATGCATAATTACATCAAGACAATTTATACAATAGTGTTTTCACTTCATTCATTCATATTGAAAGTTCGATTTCAAATACATTGTCTAATGAGAATTTAGAATTAAAGAGTTTGGTTCGAGTGAATATCATTTGGAAAAGATTGATGAAGTCCACCATTATGGCATTCCGATGATACAACATTCCATCAAGACCTTAGGCAATCAAACAGAAGGCAGGGAGGAGTGGATTCATGCTTCCCTTAAGGGTATTCCTGTGAAGTCCATGTACAATATCCAACCTTTTGCTATAAATGAAAAAATAGACAACTTAAGGCAATGGCACCCCAATCCTCTTCAAAGTACTCCCCTCGGGATGTTACACACTTATCCCAGTATTCTGTCCACTCTTCTGAACAGTACTCTTTCTGGATAGCCATCAGCTGCTTTGTTGTGTTCTCCTTAATCTTGCTCAGGGTCTGAAATCTCTTTTGGAATACCCATATGTTGCATGTCACCTAGTCTTAACTTTAGCAAGGATTAACAGACATGGTTGATGTTATGCTCTGCTGAGAAGTTGTGAATGCAACAGTCACACTATGCTCAAGCTCACTCAATGGCATCTCACAGCCACTTAAGAAAATCCACAGAAGAGTATGTGTTCATGCATGCACTGAAAGGTAACCCTTGTTTGTTTCCAAAGTTACATTAATGCCATGCGACCAGTTATCGAGGTATTCAAAATGGCTGGACAGGTCTCATAAATAGGCTCGGCTAGAAGTTCAACGAGGTTTACCAATTCGATATTTTTTGGTTCTGATAAACATTACGTCACTCAGTACTTCCAGTAATAATAGTCATGGTATAAATATATTAATGATTAGGTATAATTCCAATATGTATGATAAATGCAATTAAGTATAATTATACACGCTATCTCATGCTATATGGTTGCAACCCAATTCAATCAGAGTCAGAATGTCTTTTGAAGTGAGGTACATTGCATAAGAAAAGAGTTTGATTTGAGAAAATATGTTTTGATTAGCGAAAGATTGAGTGGGTTCAGTGCAAATCCTTTTGAAAGAATGACAAACAGAAAGAAAGTATTAATACAGAGGATCTGCGTTGTTTACTCGTGGCCATAGACTGGTGTCTCGGTAGTTGCAATGAAAGCCAAATGAAATTAAGATGAAAGAGAGATACCACACAAAAATGAACTATGAAGATAAACACTGAGGCTGGGCTGGATTAGGCTAGAGCCAGACTTGTAGCATGTATGATAAAAGAGCCCAAAATTGAGAAAATACACATAAGTATTAAAGCAGATATATTTTTATTTGCGTATATTTCTCCCTTTGCTATACAGTCAGATTATTCAACAATTATGGCTGCCATTTTAGTAATAGTATTTGTTTTTGTTTTCATCTTTCTTTGTGCAGTGGCTATGATTTTAGTTTCAAATAACTTTGTATTGATACATTGTATATGTATCATGTAGATACATTGCATTACCCTGTGTCTTATGTCCACATATACAGGCTCAATCTGAAATTTCATTGCTTTTTTAACAGCTCACAGAGAACAAAGACCAGTAGAAACAATAATAACCCAAATTAAATGTGATAATCGGCTAAAATCACTAACCTCAAATGCCCAGTAATTCAGAAAATTTGTAGATAGTATAGTACTATAGTAATAGAGTGAGTGCTGAATCACTGGATCAGAATTCGTTGCTTGTAAATATTTAGTGTAGGTCTGTAATATTGTAGGGCCTCCACCATATACTACTTTTGCTAGATGGTTGCACTGAAAATTTTTGATGAGTTTATAGCATTTTTTACATTGTGATTTCTTCTTGTTTTGCCCAATAACACTTTTGGGAAATTAATGAGGTAATATCAATTCAGATAGTGTAAAGATCAGATTCTTGAAATAAACGGTAAATTTCTTCTTTTTAATATATCTTTTACAACCTAGAAAACTGAAATGACTATCTCATTTTTAAATTGATTCATTTGGATTAATTTCCTTGCCTTCATTTCAGCCAACCTATTCTTTGGCCATCCTCAGGTGTATTTCTCATTTGTTTGTCTTTCAACAGAAATCCCGTAGCTTTTTAATCACCTTCACCCACAACAGACTGGTTTAAACAATGTTGCTGGATTTTTGTTACTCGTATTTTCTGACATTTATATGTATGTATATATGTATGTATGTATGTATACATCTATATACCTATTTATGTATCTATCCGGACTTTGCCCGGCCCTTACCATTCGTAGTATAGATTGAAAATTTTACAATTCATTACTTATTCATTGATCATCCCTTTTTCCAATTTTTTAATTGATCATCCCTAACACAGCACATATGAACGGTGAAAATTCATAAATTCCCTTGGAATGCTAGTTCATCTCAATTTCTGAGATGAGATGTTGCTATTATTGTACAATGATTCTTTTGGCCCAATTTCTTCATATTTGTTCACTTGATGTACTTGAATGAACCTGAAATCAGCTTTTCTTGAATTAGGCCAATTTAGTTGGGTTGGGATCTAACGAATGAGAAAATTGGTACTTAAATTTTGTGAGACCGATATCAGAATTCAGATTACTTTTTAAAATTGTGACCTTCTTTGATATAACTGTCTTTTACTCAGGCTGTTCTGAGCGTTTGCTATTTTTTCCAAGAAGAAATTTTTTTTTTGAACTTGTATCAAATGGCTGTATCTCCTAGTTTCACTAAAGATGGATGAAGTCAGCATTTTCTTACCCGAGCATTTTGAGCAATGAATGTCAGTATCAACTCTCTATGTAAGTTGTTCTAGCTTCTATAGACTTCCAATAGGTCTGCACATTTTCTTCTGTATTCCAGGGTCTCTAGAGTAATTTCATTCTTTCAGAGTAAGATAGATCTCTCTCTACCTCAGAATGGTCTCGGTGGATCTTCTCTGTACTCTCTCTCTCTCTGGCATCTAATTTATCTCAATGTTTCATTTGACATACCCTCCTGCTTTCTTTCTGTGCGAGTATCCAATGTGAGTTGTTTGTTATTGATAAGATTGTTGAATGATGATGCATTTAGCATCCTTCTATCCAAACTGATAATATAAGAATAAGTTAATAACGTTTATTTTCAATATTAAGAATATCATTTTACCATTTTGGGTAATATCAGGTTTTTATCCATTCTAGTTGTCCATACTTCAGCTATGTAATGAGATGCTCATAAATTTGAACAGGCTTCCATCACACATGGGTAAGGAAAGCTGACAATACTTTCTTGATATTTGAACTGAGTTGACAGGTGTCAGATACCCTATTTCTATAAAAATCATTTTATTTTTTGGAGGATTTTCAATTACAGAGTTCAAATTTTTCTGCTATCAATTCCGGTATAATCAAAGTTAATTTTGCATGACAAAATTGACACTAAACACAGTCGTAATTTGTGTGTGTGTGTGTGTGTGTGTGTGTGTGTGTGTGTGTTTGTTTGTAAATATCCACACAAAAGTATATCATTATATATGTACATACTTCTAAATTCATACCCACATCTTTATATGTTTAAACATGTACTAGTGTGTATATATATATATATATATATATATATATATATATATATATATATGTGTGTGTACGTGGGGTACTTGTGTTTGTATGCGTGTATGTATTTGTATATGCACACTTTTGGTATATATACACATTTGGTATATATACACGTTTGGACTTATTTTCTTCCCTTCATTTCAGCCGACCTATTTTTGATATAATACTGTCAAATGAGTTTCAATCAACTTCCACTGACTGATTAAATATACACAGATATATCATAACATGTGTATCTCTATGATGAAATAGTAAAGTATGTTCGTATTCTTATGAGTCAAGAATTACACATCATAGAGGCGAAACAAAGGTGTATTTGGAATCAGCTGGTCTCAATTTACCTACAGCAAACATTTTTAGGTCAAAACTTGCAAAAATAAAATCATCAATTTGTATGGGGCTGTGTTTGAGTACACCTAAACGTTCTCATCTGAGATTTTTCCAAAAATTATAATGGTTTGATCTATGAAATCATATCAACATCATCGAAGGAATGATTTTGTACCATTTATTAGAACCTACGCATATGTGAGGAGGTCTAATGTTTTTTCAATTCCTTTTTCTACCCTCATTCATAAGCCTCTGAAAATGGTACTAGATCCAAAAGCTGAGTGCTTAAATGTAATCAGTAGGCAAAGTCCTTGCTTGATGGAGAAAGTTTAAAACTTCTTTCTTTTGATTATATGAGCTCACAATCTATTTATTGTATCTACAAATGTTACAAGAATTTGTCAGTTTCAAGACAAAGACATTATAAGGTTTTAGAGGGGGTTATATTTAGAATGTAACTATAATGCTAAACTGGAACCTTACTCTCAGTCCACTATAAAGAACCACGGATGTGAATTTCTTTCTCTCAGTACTTATACCAGTTTGGCAAATCTTTCTCATAGAATCTGACCATAAACCGACATCAAAACATCTTTTTCTTTGAGTAAAAATTCTAACCCTCCCTCAAACCCATATCCCAACCCGAGCACATAAACAGAACTCAGGCACAATTCAAATTCAATGGTCCCCTTTGATGTGTTAAGTACTAAAGCCAAAAGTGAGCGCTTGGGGAATATTTATTTTTCATAGTTTTAGTCGGGTAAGCACTACCTGAGAGGTGAACACTGGCCTGTATGAGCCTGAGCAGATCTGCCCAGGAATACTCAATTCAATTCTATGAAATCTCTATATGATATCATTTGCTTTCCCGTGTTGTCAGATTTGAATGGATATTTACCTGGACAATCTTAGTTGGTGCGTTTATCAATTCATAGTCACATACAAGTTCATATGATTATTGGATCGATTATATCGGACATAATGGTGAAAATGTTTATAGACAATGAGGAAAACACAAATTGGATGAATCGGTATTTATACTTGGACATTAGGACGTAGGGTGTGAGCCCATATCATCTGCGAGATGGAGGAATGAATAGTAAATGAAAGGGGACTCAAGTCATCCAGCCACAGACAACCCCAAACACACACAAATCCTAGCCCCTCACAACAAACCTAGTTCTCTTCATTTTCTCCCCATTTCTCCATCTCGCTGATGGTGTGGGCTCTCACCCAACAAAACATCCGTGAATAAATACCTATTCACCCAATCTGTGTTTTCCTTATTGTCTATAAAAATTTCATCATTTATATTTTTTTGTGCACTAGTGTGTACATACATTAGAAACAAAAGACAAGGATTCTTCTTTAATTTTTCAGCAAACTTTTCTTGTTTATATGCAAGAGAATGTGTCCGGATTTAATAAATGTAAATATTGTCTAAAAGTGTCCAACCAAGTGCTATCATGCATAATTGAGAGCAGGGAAAAACTGTGGGTGTTGAGTGTTTTTCAAATTTCGGATAATGTTAAATTCAGCATCAACCAATGGTGTATTGTAGAGATGTCATTCGCAGGGTTAGTAATGAAATAAATTCTCCACTGGTCAGTTGTATGTCAGTGCATAGCGACATGTGTTTATTAGTATGATTAAGTATAACAGTATGATCAGACAGGTATTGGGTTATTCGTTTATACAGATATATAGATACTTAATAAAGCACATACACACTCACTCATATATATATATATATATATATATATATATATATATATATATACATTAACATAGAAAGTTAGGTATGTGTACACATATAATCACACACAATTCACATATACATACGCGTGCTCACATATACATTGATGTAAAGGGGGGTTTCCTCATGGGGATGGCATTCTACGAGTATATACGAATTTCTACGTAAATATTATTGTTCCTATGTTGACAGTATGATATGTAATAGATATTAGTATCTGACAATATAACTAAGGAAAGACAGTTTTGGCACGAATCAAATTATTTGCAGAAGTGAGTGAGATCATCTATGTAGAAATACATATATACCTATGGTCCTGGGACTAACAGAGCAGATCTGGGCTATACAGATGCTCCCATGGTAATGGGTGTGGGTTCTAATCACTCCTGCGACTCATTTGCTTATTTTCTGATCATTGCCATCGTTCCGCTCACCACTATAAATAATTCGGTTCAATAATTTAGTTCCCAAAACTGCCTCTCCTTATTCACATATATATATATATATATATATATATGTATTAAGAAATGGATATATGATTGGACAGAATGATTATTAATTGCATAATATCATATTCAAACATTTATTTGAAATCATCTCCTGTTATTACATGGTGAATGTATCATTTGGCCTAGACAGTGTAAATAGAATAAACAATTGAAGAAAATTGGGCTCTTCCCATTACTTCATCCGTTCTCAAGTCAATGCGTTTCTTACTGCTCATTCCTGCATAAATATGGCCTCCAAGGTTATCGTTAAGATTAACACTCACATCTCTCAACACTCGATGAGCTTTGTGGAATATATGCATTGCTTCTGTTGATGGATGAAGAGTTTATCATTCAATCCTAAATTCTTGCCTCCATTGACAATCAGAATAGAAATAGTTGCTATTTTCTTTTCCATTTATTACCATTTTCTTGTATTTATTTATCTTGTCTATCTATATCCTCTCAGTTGGAAAATACCTGCTAAAATGGACATGATCATAAGTAAACATTTTATATATTCATATATATATGTTATTGAGAAATGGATGTATGATGCAACAGAATGATTATAAGTGGCGTTATATTATATTGAAACTCTTGAAATGATCTTCTATCATTACATGGTTAATACATCACTTGCCCTAGACAACATGAATAAAATAAACAAAAAATAAATAAATAGAGTGGATATAGACTGTGAACAAGCAAAAATTAAAATTTGGAGTTAAGCCAGTTATTTGTACCTTTGCATTACCTGCTACATTTTTAGCTCAATGGTTAGAACAATGCTTTGTTGAAGCAGCTACCCATATTGGTCGCAGGTTTGATTCATACAGCAGCCCTATTTTCTCGAATTTGTCAAGAGTTTCAATAAAATATGATGCTATTTGTAATCATACATATATATATATGTATACATACATTTATGAATGCGTTATATTATTTGATCCTTTCCTTGAAATGAGTTCCCTTTATTATATGGAGAATGAGTCACTTGGCCTGGATAGCGTAAGTACAGTAAACAATTAAGAAAACTGAGGCTGCTGCAGGAATTGAACTTGTGACCAATAAGGTAGCCACTCCAACGTAACCTCACTCTTAATCATTGAACTAAATAACCCAATCTAAAGGCGAAGTCCCAAATAGTCACTTCATTCCCACTCCTTTCATCTTGTTCATTCACTGTCAATTTCTGCACTGTTGTTTCTAACATGGACAATTATATTGTCGAGAAATGAATATATAATCGGTCGGAATATTTATGAATACCTAACATCATTTTAAACACTATTCAAAATGTCTTCCCGTTGTTACATGGAGAATGAGTCACTCGGCCTAGACAGTATAAGTAGAATAAAAAATGAAAGAAAAACTTCTATTGATGCTGTCTTGGCCAAGTGGCTCATTCTCATGTTACCACAGAAGATCATTTCAAATAGAGTTTAAAATGGTATAGCGTATCCATAGATATTTTGTTGGATATCTACATCCATTTCTTCTTATCATATATATATATATATATATATATATATATATATATATATGTATATTGCTCTGGAATGGAATGACAACTAATATGTATTATTTGTGGATGCCTTTCTTTCATCTTCAATGCGCTTTTGCAGGATCTCTTGTACTTCACTAGAGGACCAGGCTTCTATTCTGCTGGTGGTGATTTTTTTACCCTTGGATAGGGCTCACTCAGGTCTTTCTTGTTTTAAAAGGAAAAAATTCTCTGTCCATAATCCATATGATTTCACTTCTTCCATTTTTTTGCTTTCTTTTATGATTCCATTTTTTTCTTTCCTTGGAAAATGGATGGCTGGAAGGAGTTTTATTTCCTTCCAGCATTCGGTCCTTCAGTTTGTTATTTATTCATGTTAATTTTTTTATATCTAATTTTTGTCTGTTCAGTTTTTTCATTGCCAAGATGGCTTCCATCTTGAAAATTTTTCATTATTTCCTTCTGATTCATTATTTACTTCGCATCATCTTTTCCTTCATCAGATATTTTCCTTCAGTCGATATTTGAAACTTCTCACCTTCTTTCAAATCCTGTCTTGTGATTTTTACTATTTCTTCCTTCTTTTTTTCCCTTTTTGTTTTCCCTCAAATTCACTCTTTCTTTCATTTTATCTCTTTTCATTTATTTTGTTCTATGTATCATTTTCATTCTCTCCCCTCTTCACTTATTCATCCTCTTCTCTATTTTATTTTTTTTCCCTTTCTTCTTATTTCTGTCTTCCTTTTTCCCTGATTTGTCCATATCTAGATTTTTTTTTGTTGACTCCCTTTTCCATTCATCTTTTATTTATCAGTACGTTATAATTTTTTGCCATATCTTTTTACTTTGTGTCTTCTATCCAAATTTGATTCCTCGTCATTCTTAATATTTTTTCTTTCCTTTCCTTTTTTAAAAAACCTATAAGATATCTTTTTCTTTTTTCATTTCTTCATCTTTTTCTCCTCATTTCTTCCTCTCAGTTGAATTTTCTGCCTTTTTTATTTCTGCCTCTTTCCTTTCAAATTTATATCATTTCTACTCGAATTCCTTCAAAATCTGCTCCTTATTTTTGTAACTAATGCTAAACACATACGATTTATATACGGGGATATATGTGTATTTGTAAGGTACATGATTTACTTACAAGTAACAGAACAGAATAAAAGGACTGGAATGATTTATAAAAAATGGTAATGAAGAGTAATTTCATTCAAAATGTATGAAAGACAAAAGAGTTCAGCTCTGTAATAAGAACCACAAAACACAAGAGTAATTGCTTTGACCAGGAGGAGCAGGCCCCACAAAATTATAGGGCCAATGCAAACAGGGCCATGTGCCCCCCACTAGCCTCTGTACTAGCCTAGTTGTTATCCTGTCTTTCTTTCCTTTTATCTTTCTTCTCAATATCTTTCCATTTTTTTCCATTCCGCTCCTCTTAAATTTTTACTTAGCAGATTTACATTCCAGAAGTGTAGGGGGGGGGGGATTTGAAGACATTACCCTCAGGACCCTAATGGAATTGAGGCCCCTCCCAAAAGCTATATAAGTAGTAGTTCACATGCTGTATCTACACTGACATTATGCAATAATAAAGACATATTTGCATATACATGAATTACATAAATAACAATTCAGCCATTAAGAATGTTTTTTATCAGTCAACTGATATTGCATGATTATTTATTTCACGTTTTCCTTTTCCATCGAATCTCATGAAATGTTTGAGGGGCCCACTCAATGAACCAAGCTCCCCCTGGCTCCCAAATTTCTAATTTTTTTTATCTCTGCCATCAACTGTTCCTTCCTTCCTCCCATCATCCTTCCTCTCTGTCTTTCTATCTATTTCTTCTTTCTTTTTTCTATTTCTAGAAACCGTCAACCTGCCATCATATGTTTCTTCAGTTTCCAAGTTGGTCTGGCTGGCAAGGTGCTTTTGTGTGAATAACATGTACAGGCCATACCAATTGAGCAGGAGGGCTGATAATTCAAACATTCATGCTTTTTTTTTAACTAGAAAAAATATTTTTCTTTATTTTTTCGAAATTCCCCGCCTAAATATTCTTAGGACAGGGTTTCAGTTTGCAATGTAAGTTTTTGCTAAAATACTCCTTTAGTTTATGTCTGCTTGTTTTTTTTTAATTCAAATTGAGACTTTTTTGTAATCATTACCTAAGAAAAGGTGAGAGAAGTTACTTATTCATTGATCACCCCTTTTTCCAACTTCTGCTAAAAAACATTGGTTGCATGACGGTTTCTATTGAGTGACTGAACAGACTATACTTTTAAATTTCCACCAAGCTGAGCTGCATTCTTTCCCTTCTCTGTTCTCTTGCAATGTTTTTTTCTCCTTTACTGAATTCCATTCCTTTGTCCTCCCCATTTTCTTCATATCTATCTATTTATCTACACCTCAATGTATCTATCTACGTATATATCTCATTCTCCTCCCATTACTTTGTTCATCTGTTCCCAAATCAAAGCATTTCTTACTGCTCATTTCTGCATAAATATGGCCTCCAAGGTTATCGTTGAGATTAACACTCACATCTCTCAACACTCGATGAGCTTTGTGGAATATATGCATTGCTTCTGTTGATGGATGAAGAGTTTATCATTCAATCCTAAATTCTTGCCTCCATCGACAATCAGAATAGAAATAGTTGCTATTTTCTTTTCCATTTATTACCATTTTCTTGTATTTATTTATCTTGTCTATCTATATCCTCTCAGTTGGAAAATACCTGCTAAAATGGACATGATCATAAGTAAACATTTTATATATATATATTTATATATATATATATAATAACACACACACACACACACACACACACACACACACATATATATACATATACACATATATATATATTTATATATATATATATATATATATATATATATACATATATATACGCACACGCACACACATATATATACATATACACATATATATATATTTATATATATATATATATATATACACGCACACGCACACACATATATATACATATACACATATATATATATTTATATATATATATATATATATATATATATATATACATAAATATATATATACATATATATATATATATATATATTTGTGTACATGTATATGTATATATATGTGTGTGCGTGTGTGTGCGTGTGTGTGTGTGTGTGTGTGTGTTATTGAGAAATAGATGTATGATCCAACAGAATGATTTTAAATTAAGCTTTATTATATTGAAACTCTTATTTGAAATGATCTCCTATTATTACACATATCATTTGGCATAGAATAAACAATCAAAGAAAATATGATTGCTGCAGGAAATGAACCTGAGACTGATAGGGCAGCCAAATCAATGTAGCTTGGTTCTTACAATTGAGCTATATGTATATTTATATATATATATATATATATATATATATATATATATATATATATATATATATATATTTATATATATATACATATATATATATATATATATATATATATATATATATATATATATATATATATATATATATATATATATATATATATGTATGTTGTCATTATTTTTTGAGGATTAAGTTATCTATGCATGAAGAGTGTTTGATATCAGAGATAGAGCATATGTAAATAGATGTATATAGAAAATTCAGTTCCACATGGTGACTCTGAGTTTTGGGTTTGACAATTGCACCACTGGCAAGATATTCAGTCACCAAGAATGTGTGAGATGTACTCATAGATGTATGCATGTCAAAGATTTACTTGGTACTATTTTTCTGGTATATATATGTATATATATAGATATTTATATATATGTATATATATATATATATATATATATATATATATATACATATATATATATATATATATATATGTATATATATATATATATATATATATATATATATATATATATATAGAGAGAGAGAGAGAGAGAGAGAGAGACAGAGAGAGGGCCAACTGCATGCAATGTGAAGAGAATAAATGATAATCAAATGTAAATTTTGGAAATTTCAGAGGAATGAAACGCTTTGGAAAAAACAAGATAATAACATTTCACCCAATTGATATGTACAATGAAGTACAAACCAGATTTACTATGGGAATATATCTCATATTTTTTATTCATTTAATTATATAAATATCTACACACACACACACACACACACACACATATATATATATATATATACATATATATATATATATATATATATATATATATATATATATATATGTATTTTATTTTTTTACCAAATTGAGAAGTACATTGAAAGTAAGAAACAAATTTGCATTGGGAAAACATCACATGCTTATATATATATATATATATATATATATATATATATATATATATATATATATATATATGTATATTTGTATATATATAATGTTCACAATCAAGATTGGTTGTCAAAAATTCTTTAAAAAAATAAAAAGCTTCGTGCACTGTTGTTGCAAACTAATCTCCAACGATAGCCTTCTGAGAAAACTAATTTGCTGTTGAAATGCGTGTGTGTCATTAAATAGTGCTGTTAGAGTAAGTTACAATGACAGTTTACTTTAAATTTAATTACTTTCATTAAATAAACAGTGCTCAATATATAAATACATATACATTAAGATATACAGCAATATCACTAGAAATAATCCACCACCGTTGACAACTGGTTGAACCAAGAAACACATATTGGGTAATTTTTCTCCCAAGTTTTTAATACATGTATATATATATATATATATATATATATATATATATATATATATATATATATATACATGTCAGGTCTATTTTCAATTCTGATTTAGACATTTAACTCTCAAATTCATTCCAGAAAATTCAAAAAGTAATTCTGTTTTCAGTTACATCCCTTACACTTTTTGGTAATTAGAAACCATCACCCAAAATTATCAGCAAAACTGTCCACAAAGGTTTCTCGAGTATTCAAGTCGTTCTGACTGTTTGAGCTAGAGTGCTGGAAATTCAAGATCCTTATTAATTCTAAAAAAGATGTTTCTTTAATTTTTGAAAACTCTCCCCAAAATAGGTTTCTAGTGCATGTGTGTTAAAGGGTTCAACTTACCATGTAAGTTTATGCTATATTGGTTGCTTAGTTTTTGTCCAGCAGCATTCAGGCTCATTTCTTTTTGAAACTCCAGACTGTTTTAGTGATCAATGCCCAACAAAAGGCAAGAGAAATAACTTGATCGCCTCTCTTTCCAATCATTTTAATTCATTCCCACCCAACGGCATGTAACCGAAAGATATTGGTTGTATGACAGTTCAATTGAGTGACTCATTTTAAAAAATTTTCTTTAACTCAATTTACTAAAGAGTTCCACTGCAATTGAAGGGATATATTTCAGCCAGGGGTAAATATCAAGTGAGTCTTATCATCAAATACATTTTTTCAGGTAATCTACATAAGTAAGCCCTGTGTCTCAAAAACATTAAGTAATGTACAATATAAAATAACTTACATATACAATACATTATGAAAATATGCTTTATAAGCTAAACTACATGTATGATATAAGCTATGTATTAAAATCATCGTTGGAGGGGAGGTGATGTTCAATCCACACAACTGGGGAGCCAACTTTTTGGTTTTTAAATCCCTGAAATGGTTACATGGTAAACAACTGATGATTCCCTCTGGGAAAATTCACTTATAGTACCATAATATCAAATTCAGTGTAGAAGATAAAAAACACTCTAGATAATTCCAGTTTTTTTAAAATACATATCTAGTGTTTGAAGCTGTAAAGCTTTCTAAACTATATATATATATATATATATATATATATAATGTGTACTTTAGAGAGTGAGACAGTTTCTGGTGGTAAGGTTTTATTAATCCTTATATGTCAATAGTCCACACATGTTTCGGGATTTCTCCCATCATCAGTGGTGCGTGTTGTGTGAGTGTGAATTAAAATGTACCATGTGGAACCAGAGTCCACTGCCAGCGGCTATGCATTGTGGGTAAGTTATGTTGTCTGGGCTACTAGAGGCCTCATGCTGAATGTAAAAATATATATGTATATATATATATATATACTAACATTTACATACTCTTGAATGCACGTATATTCTTCTAAATGTATCAATCTACCCATCTGTCTGTTACAATTTTCTGGAATTTTTCTTTACATCAACTCAATCCGGATTAGGTCCTTAAATGTTTTTCTCTATACTGCATGCACCAGCATCGCTCTGCAAATTACTGCTGATATTATCTCTTCTCATCCAGACCATGTGTCCTCTCAATATAATAGGATGTACCCTTCAAACAAATTGTGGTTAGTTGCAACCGTTGTGACAGGGATATATTTCAGCAAGGAATAACGATCAAGTATGCCCTTAAAAGGGTGTGTTCCATGTATGTGAGCGTCTATCTTTCCACTCTTTCTGAGTATTGCCAGAATGTCTGCTTTTGAAAAATTATTTTCTATATTGTTCTATCTCTGTTTTGTATTTCATTGTTATTTTTTCTGTTTTGTTTTAATTACATTATTGTTCCAGGTTTAACTTTTTCTGTTCTAATAAATCTCTTGACAATGCAACGAATGGAGAGCGCTCATTTTGACTGCTGACTTTTTCCCATAAACCCTCTAGAGCATCATCATCATCATCTCTCTCTCTCTCTCTCTCTCTCTCTCTCTCTTTATGCATATATATATATATATATATATATATATATATATATATATATATATATTTATATATATACATATACATATATATATATATATATATATATATATATATATATATATATATATGTATATAAATATATATCAATCTCAGTCTTTTCATATCTATCTATCTATCTTAGTCTATTCATTTTATATCTTTTTTCACATCTCACCATTTATATTGATCCATCTATCTATATATATATATATATATATATATATGTTTGTTGTATGGATCTGAGGTAATCCAACAGATTGGTAGTAATTTGACAATTCGAAGGCGAAGAGAAATTCGAGAGGAAAACAGGTGTTACATCTCAAAGATTTTTATTATCTTGTTGGCAGGCTTTTATGACAGTCGCTACCAACTTTCCCAAAAAGACATGCAGTTGCAGAGAAACTGTAAGCTGTTAACATGTTAGAGACAGAAGAATAAAAGGAGGAGACAAGGCCATTGGGTTGGGTGCTTTCTGGTTGTGTAGTAGGAGTGGAAGGCGGGGAGGTGTTTTTATCTGTGTCAGTGAGAAGCAGGTTGGTTAAAGGGTCAGTGGGGGTGGGGGGCAGATGAGAGCGGTCAGTTTCTAGGAATGTTTGTGTCACTGTGGGTTTTTCTTAGAATGGAGAAGTAGTGTCTGACATTTTATGGATGATCCCAATAATCCTAGAAAGAAGAGTGTACAACCAATGCATCCTCTCGATTGTCACTTATAGAGTTGAAACATGGAACCTAACCAAGAAAGAGACCGACAAACTGAGAAGCATGCACCGTGTACATGAGAGAATCATGCTCAACCTCACATAGAGAGATCACATGACAGCACAATATATCAGAAAGAAAACAGGGGTCTGAGACATCATAGAATCTATTAAAAAAACTCAAATGGCAATGGGCTGGTCCTGCTGCAAGAATGACTGACAACAGATGGACATCATGACTCATAACATGGATCCCCCAGAGATTACATGTAAAACTTAGGCCAACACAATACAAGATGGAGAGATGAATTAGACAAAATCAGAAAATACTGACTCCGCGACACCCATGATGGAGAAATGTGGCGGATCCTTGGGAAAGTCTATGTCCAACGATAGACATTAAAAGATTGATGATGATGGTTGACATATATGGGGAGGGACAGAAATAGGGTGTGCTGTTTAAATCGTTTTGGTTGATGGTGGGTGAAACCAGGTGTGTCTCTTGTACTGGCAGTTTCTTAAAGGCGTGTGTGTGTACTCATACTGTTTCTTAAAGGGTCTATTATGTATTAACCAATATCTTGTATGCTAATGTTGTGATGTGTTTTTTTGATGTGATTCTGTCTCAAAACTAATGCATTTAAAGGTTTTTTTTCTGTGGAAATGTCCTTACCTCTGGGTCATCGTACTGCATCAGGATATATGGTCTGCCTCAATACATCTGCTTGTCATGTATATTTTTGATGTGATAGACTTTATGAAAGTTGATGTTGTGGTCATATGTGTTTTGTGTTCAACTAGTGTGTTTGTCTTTTTATCCAGTTTTAGGGCTCTTTTGTGCTTATGTGTTCTTTTTTTGAGATGTCTCGACGTCTCTCTTACACAGATCTTGTTGCAGTCCTTGCATGGTATCGCATAAATGCCAGTTTCAGGTGGTGGGTTTTTTTGTTATGGTATGTTTAGTAGATTTTTGGTTGTTGAGGTTGGAGTTGAGATTGGTGGTGGTCAAGTAGGCAGGTAATGTGATACGTCTAATGGAGGTGTTGTTATCCTTTTCATTTTGTATGAAATGTGCGGACCTTATGTCTTGCTTGCCTTGTATATAAAGTGTTGCTGGTACTTGAGTGAACAGAAGGATTGTCTGATGCATTTTTCTTCATCATCAAGGTATTTGGGGCTATATATTCTTCAGGTAAAAACCGATGATGAATCCTGATTTCATAAATGGAATGTAGTGAGGATAAAAGAGTATGTGGTCATTCTTGTTAGTGGCTTTGAATGTTGCTGTCGGATCTTTGAAGTAGGATGTCAACGAAAGGTTGTGTGTTACTGGATCCCCTTTCTTAACTGAGTAGCAAATCGAACAGCTGATCATGCAAACGAATAAAGGAAATGAGCATCATGTGGGGCTTGTCTCTACAATAATCACATCCTGTCAGACAAGAATTGTCCAATCTAATTATATACACACTGTATAATGGGAATAAATGTATATGTATGTAAATATTTATGCTCACGACTACAGGGTAGAGAGATGGGTGGATTAAGTGTGCTATTTCAAACTCCTACTTACCGAGAGCGTTGTTTGCTCAGTCGGTAGAGCATGGATGCCTCAAGACTGCTTTTTGGTGAATGCTGGTTCGACTCCCATGGAACGCTGTTTTCTTGGGGTTTTAAAAAAATTCATTTACATGTTCAGCTGTTTGATTAGCTATTCTGTTCATTTCATTGCTGGACGAAGTATGTTTTCAAATATCTCATTCAGTCAGACATAATCAGTCCAACCTAATGATATACATACTGTCAGCAAAATAGTAACACACACACATGCACACACACGCACGTATATATATGCATGTGTGTGTGTGTGTGTGTGTGTGTGTGTGTTCGTGTGCGTTAATATTTATACCCACAACTGCAGAGAGAAGATATGGATGGTTTAATTACGCAATTCCAAACTCCTGCTGGCCAAGAGGGTTTCTTGGTCAGTTGGTATAGCAGAGTTGTGTTAAGACTGCCTCCTGGTGGACACGGGTTCACATGTTCATACCTATCTATCTTAGATATCTGATATATATATATATATATATGTATATATATATATATATATATATATATATATATATCTTAGTTTGTTCATCAATCTTTCTATCTCAGTCTGTTCATATCTATCAATCTGTTCATATCTATCTATCCATCTTTATATTATCTAACACTTAACAGGCAAATCAATGAACACTTCACTCAAAAAAAACAACCTATTCTTCCTCTTTTCAACCTCATTATTTACCAAAAATAAAAAGATTTCCCCACTTTTGTAAAACATCGTCATTTTTCACTTATACTTGCCAGTGTCATACCTGACTGCAAAATAAATCACTCTGCAAATATTACATCCGGTTGTATTACAATTTATGAACAAGTCTAACGAATAAAGAAAAAAGTGATATTATCATGGCCGAACCTTTTTACCGGCGACGTGAGGAAGAGCTCTTTGAACTCGATGCATCAAAATAGAACTAACCCACAGGAAGTGGGTTTTGGGGGGGGGGGGTTGCCATTAATGGTTTCTGGAAAATATTGCCTGATAATAAATTGAAAAACTTTCCACAAATACAGGATTTTTAAAAAAAGAAAAAAAAAGTGTAATGCCGAGATCAGGTCCGGATTAAAATACAGTGGACTCCCGTTATTACGCTGTCCTCGGGGATTTAAGAGTGACGTTACAACGAATTTGCCATTAGAGTGGGTGGATTTTGAAGGAAGTATGTTAATAATGAGAAACAAGAATTGCAGACGAAAATGACTTTTTATCACCCTTTTACAGTCTAATGCCCCATAAATGGGTTACAGTTCAGCAAATAAAATGAACTAACTAAAAAGCTTTCAAAATAATACACTAAAATCTTCATGTGCTCTTGTTACAAACCAATCTCCGTTAATAGTCTTGCGAGAATATAAAAACAAACATGTCTTCAGATTGCGTGAGTCATTAAATGTGTTAATAGTGGCGAAGAAAATGTAACTCTTAAAAAAGGGCAACATTGTCAAGACATCATGACCTATGCATGAAACTTGTCTCGATTGCGTATTCATCATCATCATCATCATCATCGTTAGTTTTTTAGTGTCCATCGTTGGATATATTCCTTTCCCAAGATCCACCATTACTTTCTGAATTTGTCTAGTAGGTCATGCTATCCCATTTCCTGTCAGCCACAATTTCACATGTAATCTCTGGGGATCTTCGTTGTGATCAGTGATGTCCAGTGGTTGACTGATATTGCAGCATGACCAGCCCTCCGCCATTTGAGTTTTCTAGTGGAACCTTATGATATTTCGGACTCCTGTCTTTTCTTTAATATACTTTGCTGTCTTGTGGTCTTTCCATGACTGAGCATGATTCTCTCTTGCGTGCGTTGCATGGTTCACACTTTGAGGGTCAATCCTTTGCTTAGGTTCCATGTTTCTTCTCCGTATATGACTATCTGGAAGACGCATTGGTTGTTGACTGAATTTCACTCGCTATTCTACGAATCATTATTTCTCAGCAGGTCCGTTTCAGCTGTAATAAGTAAATCTGAGTAATGAATTAATCAATGATGATCCTCACCGTGTGCCCCACTATTGTTACTCCTGAAATATTTTTGTCTTATTCATTTTATTTCTACAGTTGGTGTCCTGCATGTCAAATACATTTCTAGATTGGCAGGTTACAATAATGTCTGAGAACCACTGAATTAGTTATTGGCAGTGACGGATTTGTATATGATACTATAATGGGGACTCCGACTTCTGCCACCCACCCATTGATTTATCGTTAGTTTTATTTCACTTTATAACGATAAAAACCAGGGGCCTATATTGAGTTTAACGGTGTTTTTTACGAGGAAAGAAATAATGTATCTTCTTAAAATGTAACGAAAACGGGTTTTTTCAGCTACCGAATGGCATTGAGCCATTTTTACAATTGGCACCGGAAAGAGTACATTTTTGTTTAGAGATTATAAAAGATAACACGTTACATAATTATGCTTTAAAAATTTTTTCAAGATTTTTCGGATGGATGGGTCGTGTCTCCTACTTTGAGAAGTCCTGTCCTAGCCCAGGGTTAGTAGTTGCTTTTATCCGGCCTCGGTTACTAGTGACAATTGGTAAACTTATCATTGAAATATTGCCATATTTCATTTCGAGGAAGGTGAAGGAAGAAATGAGAGTCAACTTAATGTCAACTGAAAAACCCCAGTAGGCGCTCTAGATCATCGTCATCAGTCTCTTATCGTCCGTCATTGGATTGAGACCTTCCCCAGGAATCGCCTGACCTCTCTATCATGGGTGTTGCAGAGCAAATATTTTCTGAACTTGTGTAGTTCGTCTCTCCATCCTGTATTCTGCCAATCCCAGTTCTGCATGTGATATCTGGGGATCCATATCGTGAGTCGTGATGTCCATCGATTGTCTGCCATTCTTGCAACATGACAAGCCCATTGTCATTTGAGTTTTCCAATGGAATCTATGGTGTCTCAGACTCCTGTTTTTTCCTCTGATATAGAGCTTTCTTGAGATCTCTCCATGTAAGGGTGGGCATGACCCTTTCATATGCACAGTGCATGCTTCTCAGTTTGAGGCTCAGTCTCTTGGTTAGGTTCAGTGTTTCAGCTCTATGGGTGACTATCGGGAGGATACATTGGCTGCATGCTCTTCTAGATACACGTCCCTAAAAAAATCATTAGAAATTCTGTTGAACGAAGCTTGAATAGATTTGACTGCGTACTGAATTTCAATTTTTGTTCTCTTTCCTTTTTAGAATTCTTAACATTTCTATTGCTGGTATATTTCCTTCAAGACGCATTCAGAATCAGAAAATGTTTTTAGCCTGCATTGAAAGAGTCTGAATAATATTCCATCTATCAGATCTCGAACAAAGGCCACGATTCCCATCTACCTAATGTCCGCAGGCCCTGTCTCTTCACGTCTTCCTCTCCCTCCTCGTCGTCTTTTTAATCCGTGCCCAGGTCAAATCTGGATCAGACAACAGCGATGACTTAATTCTGGGAATAGACAGCGAACTTTTCGCCATTATGAGTCCATCCTTGCATTTCTACATTCTGTGGAGATGTCATTGAGACGTTATGATTGCATCACTGCAAGAACCGAGGAAAGAGTTGAAAATCAAGAATTAACCCTTCAACTGCAAATGACTGAAATTTCAATCATTGCAGTTTTATGATTCAACTACGGTTGACGGAAATTTCCATCAGTCAAACAATGGACCCTTCTACTTATAGTTACGAATTACTTTTTTCTGCTGTAATGCTATATGCCGAAATACCGTGAAATACTCTGATTATCGCAAAATAACACGAAATATCTTCGGTTTTTCCTGAAGCTAAACGAAATGCTTTACAGAAACCAATATCTATGAATATTCAAGTCATGATCATATAAAAACAAGCACTTCAAATAATATTCATAAATATTGATTTCTGTAAGATATTTCGTTACGTTTCGGGGAAATCCAAGGGTTATTTCGCGGTATTTCGCGGTATTTCGTCACAACTGCCTATTCTGTTTGTTTCTATGTCGGTAACAGAAAGGTCCATTATTTACATAGAAAGCAAGCTGTTCAGAATATTTGGCACCATCCTGTAGAATTCAAGTTACGGCTGTCTTCAGAACACGGCAATGGAGCTCCTGCTCGTTAATGGATTGATTCTTCATCTTCAGAGTTTTTCACGGGAAAGCTGGATGTAGAAAGATTTTTAATCTTAATTTCATTTTGTGAAAAAGTATTTTATGCTGACGCGTTGGCAAGAATCTTGGTTCAATAGAATAAAATTCTTTGTATCCTGGTGTCGAAACTTCTGTTCATATTGAAACAGTTTTGGAGGATTTTAAAAAGTTTTAAATCTTTTTTCTTCTTAATTGTAAATTGCTGATTCGTCAAAATCAGTCGAATTCTTCTCTCGGTACTCCATTTCATGCCTGAAAGAAATCTACAAAGAAAAAACGAAGAACATGTTCTGATGTCGTTGGATATTTTTCTAAAGACGACTTCTTCTGTTCCTCCTAGCCAGTGACATTGAATCAGTGATGCCAAATCAGCTATTTCTCGGTTAAATATTTCTGATCCCCCACTATTTAGCCGATCAAAATCAGCGATAGCTGATAGCCGAAAATCTGGCCATTTTAAACAAAAATAATTAGCCGATTTAATTTTATATTATAGCTGTCTCAAAACATATATATCTAATATTTTTAGCCATAAAGTTAGCTGGGAATGAGAGGTACTTAGCAGTTTTTAGCCATCTTAGAGGTTTTGTCAAAGCTAATCGAACCACGTCAGAAAATATTTCTTCGTAATTTTGATTTTTTTTTTACAGAAGATCAATAAACCAAATTTTAACCGAAACTTCTGCTTTGAGAATATTCTTGAAGACAGATATCAATTTTTTTTCTAGCAAATACACAACAAATCCAGTAAATTTGATAGAAGTGAATGTACAATTTTTATGAATTATTTGTTCTGGAATCTCAGCATAGAGTTATTTTATTTGATAATTGGACTATAAATAAAGGTAAAAGATGTTTATCCATAAAATTAGCCGAAGGTGTAAAAGATTTAGTCGATTTTAGCCAATTTTTGGAGAAGTTAGATAAGAAGATAGAAAAATAAAATTTGAGTTGATAATAATCTTTTAGTACACGTGAGGGAGGTGTTGGCGATACTGTGAAAACGTATGTTTCATCTGATAGTGATTAGTGATTTGTTTATGTCATTATATGAACAGTAATTGACTAATTTCACTTGATTACAAACCGTGAACTATGTTTTTTTTTTGTCAAACAATGAAACAATTGTAGCAATATAGTGTTTATTTTGACCTTATTTCAAGAAGGAAACAATTGAAGTTCGAAAACTTAAATCCCCTGTCCTAGCAAGTTGACACCTCGAATCTTTTAGCCACTTAACAAACCTGAAACATTTCGAATTTGTAACCAATGTTATGACCATTGTATAAATGAAAATATCCTAGATACAGTAAATGACGAAAAAGGTCTTGCTATCATAATAACTGATAAACAACCATTTTTCAAGTATCTTGCTAATGCTGTTGCTAAGGCGAACAGAATATTGGAATTGATTAAACAAACGGGAAAAGAACTGTTCCTCTTATTACATAAGATTCATGTCCACCCTTGAATACTATGCACAGGCCTGGTCACCTGGATTGGGATAGAAAATCTTCAAGAAAAGGTCCAGAGACGAGCACCTAAATTGTTATCAGCTAAAAAGTATGAGTTGGGAGGATAAGTCAAAAGAGTTAGGGTTGACATTGTTATAAAAACAAAGGGATCGAGGAGACTTATAAACATGTTTAAGATTACGCGTGGTATAGAATTAGCAGCTTCTAATGTAGGAGAGGACTGAGTACCAGAAAATTATTTTTTGTCTTGAAGTGGTAGGATAATGGAATAGATCACCGGAATATGTTGTGCTGTCAACAGATGTAAACGAGTTTTAAGATAATTATGATGTTTATTACACTATCGCTAATGCTTATGTTTACTGTGTCATTATGATTATTTGATACGCGCTTTTATGTACGTATTGCATACTTTGCTTTCAAAAATATATGTTTTTGAAGATTTGCTCGAACATTAGAAGACTTCTACAGTCTGTGGTGAAAGTACAAGCGGCTGAACAAATCTAACTGAAGCGAAGAGAACGTCATTACGTAAACCCAGAAGCCATCTTTGATTACCCTAATCTTTTGGGAAATTCAACAAATAATTCAGAACACAGAATTCCAGGAAACTATGGGGAAACCCAATGGAGATTTTTCGGGTCAACAATATGGTCTCCAAATTGATCAAACTGGGGCCTCTAATTTAATCGCAAGGGTCATTAGCCGAAAGATTAATGACATTTACGGTAATTTAGCGGTGTTAGTTGGTCATTCATTTTGAAGATAGCGTCATTTAAGCTTTCAATTATCAGAGACTGTGAGAATTTATTAGGTATCCTAAGACCTGATGTCGCTAAACTGGTTTGTATAAGACGTTTTGTTTCAAGGCAGCAATTCATTCATATCAGTTGAAATTGGCGGTAGAAATCGGGACGTATAGTTCTTTGAAAACTTTTGAATTTTTTTCTCCTCCATTAGAAACCAACAACAGCCAAAACTGTCAACAACTACATAGGTTCCTTCAGTTTTCAAGTGGATCTGGCTAGTTATTTATGCCTGGGTTGTGCAAACTGGTCGTATCAATGGAGGGCTGAAAATTTGCATATTTACTCCTTGACTCACAAACTGAGAAGCATGCGACACACATGGGAGAATCATGCTCAACCTCACATGGAGATATCATAAGACAGCACATTATATAAGGGAGAAAACGTGAGTCAGAGACATCATAGAATCTATTAGAAAACTCAAATGGCACTGGGCAGGCCATGTTGCAAGAATGACAGACAACAGATGGACATCACGGCGCACAACATGGATTCCCCGGGATCACATGCGAAACCGAGGCTGACAAAATACAAGATGGAGAGATGAACTGGACAAATTTAGAAAATACTGGCTCTGCGACGCCCATGATAGAGAAATGTGGCAAATCCTGGGGAAGTTTTATGTCCAACGACTGATGATAAAAGACTGATGATGATGTACAGAAAATTTTTTTTTGTGTTTTAATCCTCCGCAAAAAAAACATGTTTTTAGTGGGGGCTCAATTGTCAATGTGAGTTTATGCTAAATTGGTTGCTCAGTTTGTGTCCGGCAGCATTCACAGCTCTTTTGTTGCTTATTTTGGGATTTGTTTTTTTTAAATTTTGGACTTATTTTTTAGTGATCACTGGCAAAAAATATGAGAGCAGTAATTCATTCATTTACCATCCTTTTTAATATCTTTTTATTTGATCGCCCCAACATGGCATGCTACCAAAAGACATTGTTCACATGACAGTTTCTATTGAGTAACCAACCAAACCTATTGTATATTTAACTGTTCACATTATAAGTGATCGATAGTGATTTGGGCATCTGCTTATTTCCTATATTTGCTTTTGATATGGATGAAGCCAAAATAACAGATAGGAAGCCACATTGAAGAATAAAGAAGACTGAAGGAATCTGTCCACATACTGTGCTCAGATAACTTGATCAGCAGACCGAGAATAGACATTAATAGCTTGTGTGATCCGTTGACCAGGGACAAACAAACGATTATAATTACTTTTTTGTTCTGTGTGCTCAAATGGAGAACAGTGTGACAATGAAAAAGTTCATAATAGTTTATGTTAATTCTCAATAAAGTTGACTTGGAGTGTTCGTCAAGTGTTGTAGTCTGTGAGGTTGTGAAGACGTGTGTAGATGTTGATATTGGATTGTGTAGCATATCGGTTAAGTGTTACTGAATCGTTGTATCGCTGTGTGAGCTGTGAATATTTTAATTGTCTCTTTGTTGTGTGCTGAGAATTTCGTAAGTGATGTCCGTGTATAAGTTGGGCGAGTGTGAAGATTATATTAGTTTGCTTCCCAACGAGAATGAATACGACACAGGGAGTCCTACATGCGTATGTGCAGGCAAAGACAAAAATCCCCGGTCCCTGCAGCCAGTGCTACAAAAGTGTCAGGGCTACCCAAGACTATCCTCTTTTAGCGCAATGGAGAGGTGTTGCCTTGATGTTGGTATCTCCAGGACCAGGCTAGTTTCATTTATACCACACTTTGCCCGAAAACGGAACACGGCTGATCATAATCAAATAACCTGGGATATAGTGTGAATGATGGAGGAAGTCTATTGACTTTAGGGACTATTGTCACTCCCGAACAGCTTAGCTGAAAACCCTGTACTTGAAAGTTAAGGGAAGCTCGATTCAGCGTTTCGGAGATTGGACTTCTGGGTCGCTTCTGATAGGACGGAAAACATTTTGATTATTTGCTGACTTTTTTATTAGCCTGTTTCGATCCTATCTGTTTGTCAAAACTACTTTTGTCGTTTGACTTCCGGCCTTCGAAGAGTGAAGATGATCTTTCCAAACTTACCATTCTATCAACTGCTGGAGAATACTTTTGAAATATACCAACGCTGCCATTTTCAAACAAAGACAAAGCTATTTAGTATTTATTACACCTAGGTTGGTTCAAGGCCGATCGAAAGAGCTGTGGATTGGAAAGATCTCCAAATTAGGGAATGTTTGTTTGTATACGTTTAAAATCGGCGTTAAAATTTTCAGATAAAATATCAGTATCTCACATAAACGAATCACTATAGTCTGCTCGTTGACCGGGACTAATTATCTAAAATATCATCTAAATTCATCTGAAGCAAATAGATATTTCATCTAAAATTGTTTTCAAAAATACCAGCTCAAAATTTGGGCATTGTTGTTCCTAAAATGACCTTCGAGACCAAAAAAGGCACTTTTTGGAGAATACAATAGGAGATGTTTTTAGGTGTGGCCTGGTAGTGTATTCACGCAAATTTTCGAGCTGATAGCCCAAAATACACACACACACACACACACACACACACTCACACATTAAAAGATAGAAGAATCTGTGGACCAAGAAGAATCTGTGGACCACTTAACAGGTTGGTTAGGCCATTAGTGGAGCTACGATGATTCGATATAAAAGGTGTTGATGGCTTTTTAAAGAAACTGTTTGGATATTTGAATGTTAGTTGTAAAAAGTCTGGCTAGAGGTAAATAAGTTGGGAACCGGTTTAGGTTGGATAATTCCTGACACTAGTTCTTTCTTTTGTTTCACATTTTAAAAAAGACGGTGAGAGAGACATATGTAATAAATAAACAAGAATTATCAGTAGATTAATGAAAACAAACCCCAAAATAGAATTATCATTTATTTATTCAATTGATGTACGTATAAATATATCCTTTGTTATTACATCATGCAAGTAGGTGAACTATTATTTAAAAAGTTTTAGGAGACCTCCCCGGCTCCTCCCCCAGTTACGCCCCTCAGTGATGGGGGGGGGGTATATGCCTTCTTTCTCAAACATCTCAACCGTATTTTTTTTACACTGAAACTTTTCGCAAGAATACTCAGCTGAAACAATAAAAAGTTTCTATATTTGCTCTCCGCTCTCTCCCCTTTCTCTCTCTCTCTCTCTCAAACACACACAAACAACCACACACACACACATACATGCACACGCAGACATACTTTTTTTATCACATCACCCGTCATATCAGAATAGAAGAATGTTCATCCTTAAAAAACAGATAAATGTAATAATATAAATAATTAAATGTAGAGACAAGAGACAATAAAAATGACAACCGCAACAACAG
This sequence comes from Thysanoteuthis rhombus, assembly GCA_963457665.1. Classification (NCBI taxonomy): domain Eukaryota; kingdom Metazoa; phylum Mollusca; class Cephalopoda; order Oegopsida; family Thysanoteuthidae; genus Thysanoteuthis; species Thysanoteuthis major. Next base: position 7,054,251 of record OY735228.1, on the reverse strand, counting down.
TAGTCATACGAACTGCAACTTTAGTCATCAAACCAGCTGTATTTCTTTCTTAAGACAATACATATATATATATATATATATATATATATATATATATATATATATATATATATATATATATATATATATATAGGACATTGTCAGAAATAGCAGCAGGCTATTTTTTTTTTTGCTTGAATATATTTATAAACCATGCGATGGCATGTCAATGTGATCTGATCACTGATACAAAAACTAGTTATTCCCCTTGAAAAAAAAATTCACAGATATATTCGAATTTCCATCAGAAGATTTTTCAAGAATACAAACTGTAAGAATAGCAGTGAAGGGGTGAGCAAAGATAGAGATAGGAAGGCTTCTTCGCAAAAAATAAGTGTTCGCTGATAAAAGTGTGAATTCGTCGCGTTAAGAGTTCAAATTTTTCTCAAAAATTCTTTGACCAAATTATCAGCTGCCAAGACTAAAATTCAGTTTTTATTTGAGTCACTTGCTTGGCTTATTTAAAAAAAACAACAACATTTCACTTCACTTGTACGTGTCTTTATTTCAACTATTATTTTTTTTTTACTAATAAAATTGTCTGTCAGTAACAACTTCGAATTCATTATTATTATTTGAATTTCTCTGTTCAAGAAAACTCTATTTTCAGAGTCAGTAGAAGATTAGATTAAATTATCTGAGCTTTGAGGTGACCACTATAAAAAAAGTGTAAGGAGTTGTGTGTTGAGGGCTTTTGAGCCCACGGGTGGGGCGTGAGCAAACATTAAGACGAGAAGATTTCTTTGCGAAAAAGTGTCTTGCTGATAAAAAGCGTTAATTCGTCTGGTGAGTTAGTTTAAATATATAGTAGCGAGCGAAATATACGGTACAGTAATAATAAATTATATCAATTGATTGTTATTACGAAAAGAAACTACCTAGATGAATATGTTTTTGACAACTTGTTACAATACTATCTGGGTATATTGTGTAGAATTTATGGTTCAATCGGGGGGGGGGGGAAAGTCCGAAGTATCCGTAAAAGCCTATTTTTCCATAAATCGTAGTGCTCCAAAGTTGAGGAACGGAATTCATTTATTTTCATTTATTGATAGGCTTTAGTGTTAAAAGTGTTTAATTCCTATCATAAAGTACTTTATTCATGTTACTGGAACCAATATCACTGGCAACATGGCCGCTCCTGTGAGGAAACAAACCATGCTCACAGAAAAAAAGAAAATCGTTGATCTTCACGAGAATTCCAACCTTTGCAATGATTTCTTCGGACGATCTAAAGGTGTTGATCAGAGAAGGATCGCCTGAAATAAATAATTTAATACGCTAGAATCTGAAAAAGAAGTCTCGACGATCCTTCAAAACTACGAACACGATTGACTATGGTGATTAAAACATCCATGACTAACAGATTCAAGACTGATGCTGAGATTTCACACGAGTTAGACGAGGATTCAAGTTTGCAAGTGTCGAGATATACTATCTCAAGTCAACTGATCAAAGCTGGATTGAAATTTTGAACCCCTGAAGTTATGCTTCTTATCAGAAAGCGCATCTTTGGTATGCTCTAGAACATGTTATTTGAACTCCTGAAAAGTGGGCCCAGAATTACTTAAGTGATGAATATAAATTCACTTTACTGGAATCTGATGGCAAAAAGCTAAAAAGACTGTGAAGCGTAGGATAGGTGAAGGCAAATATCTGAGCAACCTCAGATTTGCAGACGACATCGTCTTTTTTGCAGAGAACCTATACAACTTTAAACGAATGCTAGATGAACTAAACGAAGACAGCAAGAAAGTTGGCCCACACATGAGCTTCAGCAAAACAAAGGTTATGTTCAACAATTCCGTTGGAAATAAGAATACAACGATCAAAATAGCAAAGTACTGGAGAAAGTAGACCACTTTATCTGCCTTGGACAACGAATCTTCAACTTCAAGAACAAGAAAATCTCATTAGTCCTAAAAATGAGTGTATATAACTCATGCATCCTCCCGATAGTCACCAATGGCGCTGAAACATGGGACCTAAGCACATGAGATAATCATGCTCAGCCTCGTATGGAGAGATCACAAGACAGCACAGTACAACAGGAAGAAGACAGGAGTCAGGGACATCATAGATTCCATTAAAAAATTCAAATGGTAATGGACTGGTCATGTTGCAAGAACGGCAGACAACTAATGGACATCACGATTCACAACATGGATCCGCAATTGAGGTCGGTAGAATACTAGATGGAGAGACGGACTAGACAAATTCAGGAACTATTTGCCCTGCAAAACCCACGATAGAGAGGTATGGCGAATCCTGGGGAAGGTTAATGTCCAATGACGGACGTTAAAAGACTAGTGATGATGATGAAAGTTTGCAGGTAGCAAGGTATTTGTTTGGGCGTCATCTCTGCCGATGGCGTTGACCCTCAGGATTCGTCTGCTTAGCTAGGTGAATGCTAAAGTCTTTGAAGAACTTTCTCGACAGCATGTCGTTCTACGGACCAGTAGAGAATCGGCTGCCTATTTCCATGCAGGATAATGCTCCTCATGATTCAGCCAAGAAAGTGAAGGACTTCGTGAACCAGGAAGGACTTTCAATAATGGCCTGGCCTGCCCATAGCCCTGACCTCAATCCAATAGAATATGTATGAAAGTTGATCAGAGAGTGTGTCCAACGTTCGAATTCCCCCTCAAAAAACTTTTAAAATCTTTCTGAGAAGATTAAAACTAAATGGGACAAAATGACTCCTGAATTTTACAAAAGGAATAATCGATTCATGTGAAAACAGACGCTCACAAGTAATAAATAACAACGACCGCCACAGTAAATATTAATGTTTTAATGGAGATGCCAATTTTGTTACAAATTTTTTTTCAATTTTTTTTATTCGTTCCTTAACCTTTGACACTATGTTTATTAAACAAATATAAGTCTTAGTGATTTCCCCCCGATTGAGCCACAACCTTTACAAAATAAAACCACATAGTCGAGCAATGAGCCATGAAAATAACAAAGGATTACACATTATTATTGTAGCCGTTCCTTGTATTTTGCTCACTGCTATATATACATATATGTATGTGCGTGTGTGTGTGTGTGTGAGTGTGTGTGTATGTGTGCCTGTCTGTCTGTCTGTCTGTGTTATGTATGTATACATACATGTATGTATATTGGGAGGCGCAATACATTTGGTGAATCTACCTGTGTTTTTTTCAATTTCGGGAGGTTTTTCCATATTTTTTTGTACTTAAATGGTTAACACTTCACTGCTTGAGTGTTGCTAATTGCGTATATAAGTATTTACATCTTTTTGATCTCGTCTGAGGTTTTTGTGGATGAAAGTGTAACAGTCCACTATTTTAGATACTAGACAAACAAGAAAAACCAAGGGCTCATTATATAAAAAGAAGGCAAAAGCCGTCGGCCTCTGCTTTGTTGTATTTCATTTTTAAGGAGATGCTGTAAAAAATATATATCTATACATATGCGCATGCGTAGTGTAACAGAATCAAAACTTGTCAGAAATCAGAACGAGGCGCATAACCTGAACGGACTTCTATTTCAAATTCTAGTCCTCAAGTGATTTTTGTATTTCTCCCTAATTCAACGAGCAAATTATAATTACTTTTTAATCGACTTCTTCGTTTGAGTAACGCACGCTTTATATTCAGTTCGGTTTAATCATAGTGCTTTGAGTGAGTATTTTATTTGATGACATGGTCTGTTAAGTGATAGGTGTAATATCTAAACGTTCTTGTTGGCCTCGTAAGATAAATTCTCCGCGAAATATTACTTGGCAGAAATTGAATAGTTTAGGGTCATCGTTGAAATGAATCGTTGTTTGTGGAGAAATGTATGCATATATCATTCGGACTATTTGTATAAATAACCTAAGTATGATAAAACAATAGAATACACACTAAAGGGGTAATAAACAAGACAGATATTTTTTCTATAAAAATACAAACATTTAATCTAATCAAAAGGGCGTATTTGAGAAATCGAAAAGAAATGTGCTTGTTACTGTGCATCAGTAAAACAAAATAGGAAGCACAATAATGTAGTTATGTAATTGAAGTATACTGCACGAAAGGAGAAGACAAACCTGTGCACAATGAGAAGTTAACATCGAATCAAATTTAAAGGAATTTAAGAAAGGAGTTTTACTCGATCCTAACGCTTACGGGACATTCTGCGCCCGGACTTTAGCGGGCTTCACTTAGTACGTCATGTGTGGTCGTTGGACAGAGCAAGAAGACGCCTAAAGGTTATGGGCTGGAAATGGCTAGTTATCTATGTTTCTGTTCTTATTTCAAATATTTCCGTGAGAGCTTATTTCAAGGGCTATCCATTTCTAACTTTGTGGGAAGATGTGTCTACGTTTAGACTATATCTACGCAACATTTAGTATTTCTAATTTGGATACAGTAAAACGTTGTTCAAAAGTGTATAACTCTGTGACAGACCCGTCCCTTATTTCAGTCGGAAATGTTGAGAAAAACGCATTTCCCTAAACCCTTTTCATTTATTACCTAGTGTTGGGCTGGATAATATAATAATAATAATATATATATATATATATATATATATATATATATATATAGAGAGAGAGAGAGAGAGAGAGAGAGAGAGAGAGGGAGAGAGAGAGAGGAGGGGAGGCAAGTGACTGGTCTTGACAGCGATTGGTAAAGAGTTCCTTGCTCGATGGGTTTTGCTTGAATGAGACAATGTGCTAAAAATTGGTTTCATCAAACAAATATATTTTAGTCTATGCATATACGAGATATATTTGGAAAGTATCCAGCTATTTTGAATATCCCTAGAACCGGTTAGACGGCCTTGATGTAACTTGGCAACCAAGCAGAGAGGACCTTACTACGTATAGGTGGTATTACAGAGTCAACACTGAGACGCCATTGAGTGAGCTTTTGCACTGTGTGACCGTCGTATTCACCATAACCGAGCGAGTAGCTTCTTCGCGTCTTGCGCAGAAAATCTTTGGCAAAAAAAGTGGAAGGGATGCAGGGATAAGTGTTTGAGGTTCTTCGGGGTTACTTCAAAGGGACCGATGCATCATTCCTGTAGATAGGCTATATCTTCGTTGAATTCAGTAGATACTTTCCGGACATACCTTGTACGCATTGCGTCTATTTTTCATTATCAAAAAGATCATGTGAATGCAGTTAGAAGTCTCAAAAGAGGTGAAAGGAATACACTCACCCAGGCCAGGTGATAAAGTTGGAGAAAGACCACGAAAGAACGAAATAAAACGGCGTATAGCGATTGGTCGGGAACCATTTAGTATAAATAGATACATTGAAAAGCACCTTGCCAATGTGCTTAAAACGTAAATTAATCAATGAATATAAAGCCATGGCCTACAGATACGAAACAATGGAACTAACCAAACTATTCGAAAAAAGAAAACGACGAATCGCAAAGGGGACAATGAGAAAAGCAACGTTAGGAATAACCGTAAGCGATAGAAAAACATCAACGTGGCCCGAGAGCAGACCGAAGTAATGCAAGTAATTAAACGACAAATATTGAGGTGGGGCCAAAGGTTAACCAATTGGTGCCCAAGGGAGAGTAAACGCAATAGAGAAAGACCAGACAAGATGGAGGGGGTGAGATAGAAAGGTGCGCTGGTAAGACACGTCAGAGGTTAATGCAGTCACGGTCGTTATAAAAGGAGATGGTAGAGGCCTTGATTTCCAGTAGTTAACACGCGATGGCTGCTGATGCTTCTTCGAATGATGCTACAAATTATACCTACGGAGAATCATCTATTGGCCCTAAGAAATTTCTTGTCAAATTTATCAGCAGTTCGTGCGCTTGGAGCAGATCTTCGCATGACTATTGAAGGCAGCAGTGACGTCATTGCGATTTATTGGAGTGTCAACCCCGAAGAGTTCTAGGAACGGAAGAAATCTGACGAAAGCTCTTTAGTTCCTCGGAATCTTCGAGAAATCTGCCCACCCTCGGAGGTTGCTTGGTAAATATGATGAATTACTACAGCCATTGCTCAGTAGCCTTTGACATTAATATTTAATGAATATACATATATTATTGTTGAGAGTTCGGGGGGTTGTTTTTAGTGGGGTGCTCGATATTAGGGATAGAGCATACGTCAATACAGGCGATGTAGACACAGCAATGAGCACCTCATGTTGACTCTGAGTTGAAGGCTGCTGCGATCTTCAGACCATGATTTGAAAGTTGCAGCAGCGCAGAACTCGGAGTCACCATTAATAGTTGATTCTGCGTTTATATATATATATATATATATATATATATATATATATATATATGTGTGTGTGTGTGTGTGTGTGTGTGTGTGTGTGTGCGTGTGTGCTTTGAAGAAATACATGATATCTCTATCATGGATAGATAGATGGATAGATAGATAGAGATAACTTATCTATCTATTTATCTATCTCAGCTTGTTTGAATCAATTTAGGTTCAGTCATCACTACACGCGTAATGGTTGGCGAGATTAGCTTGCTAACCATCCTTATATATATATATATATATATATATATATATATATATATATATATATATATATATATATATATATATATATATATATATATATATATATATATATTCCATTCTTTTATACTGTAGTACTCGTGATCATAGTATAGATATTTACAAAGTACAGCAATGGTATGCCTAAATGATGGACGATGAACAAAGGGTTTAAGATACCAATCTATGAAGTGGAGAAAGCCTGTCCTGCCTTGAAGATCAACATTCGAAATCCTGGCTTCTATCTGGGCTCTACTTTATCACCAAGCAGACACACACGTGGCTACAGTGTGTATATAGCAGTAATTACGAGACCCTCCCTCATCTGCCTGCCTCAAAAGGATAGAGAACACAGATCCCTCCAAGCTTTGTATGTACGTACATTTAGCAAACAGCGCACAAAAAATAATGTGTGCACAAAAGGTTAGCCACCTAAAATAATATAGCAATTAATACTTATGGTTATCAGTACAATGATAAAACATTGAAATGCCTTCTCAGTCATTATCGAATCGTCATGTAAAGAGAATTTTATCGAAGAATAAATATGGTCTGAACAAATTCTTTCATGACATCACTGTCTGAGGAACTAGATGTTAAAATTAAACCCTTCGAAATAAGGCCACAAAAAGCTTCTTTTTTTTTTTTACAAAAATAAAAATATAATTTAGAGGGAGTTTAGTGGAATACTGATGCCATTTTCCAAGTTTGTAGACAAAACGGTATGGTCAAGAGCGCTGGAACACATACACACACAAAAAGATAAACACTTGAAAACACAAACACATGCGCATATAAAGAAGTATAGAACCCTTCACCATCTCGATGTTTAGGGTGGTTCAATTGCACTTATTGAATTTAATCTTTTAGCTGACTATCTCAGTTGACAAGTTTTTCAGATATCACACGTGAGGTGTGTGTTGTAGCCGTTAATCCATTTCGATATTGCATCTCATAGAAATAAGAAATAACCATTGATTGTTTTATTTAATGCAACAAAAATAGAAGCATGCAGCGTGTACATGAGAGAATCATGCACCACCTCACATAAAGAGATCACAAGACAGCACAGTATATCAGGGAGAAAACAGGGGTCCGAGACATCATAGAATCTATTAGAAAACTCAAATGGTAATGGGCTAGTCGTGTTGACAGAATGAAAGACAACCCATGGACATCACAACTCACAACATGGATCCCCGGGGACCATATGAGAAACCGAGGCCAACAGGATGCAAGATGTAGAGATGAACTAGACAAAGTCAGAAAATACTAGTTTCGCGACGCCCATGATAGAGAAATGTGGCGGAACCTGGAGAAGGTGAATGTCCAACGACTAACGTTAAAAGACTGATGATGATGATGATGATGATGATGATGATGATGATGATGATGATGATGATGATGATGGTGATGGTGGTGGTGGTGGTGGTGGTGGTGGAATGCAATCTTGACTGAACATTTTATTTCGTAGAATGCAATTACTATTGTATTACATTAAGACTAGTCTACAATAGCAGAAGCATCCGATGCGCACGTTCATTTGTCACCGGAGAAAAAAAAAAGTTGCATAACATGAAAAATTTTGCACACACTGACAACTAAAAATTGCGAGGAACATCGATTCTGATACATCAATACTTTGGGAATGTCTTGGCAACAACGGCGTGCGTGTGTGTGTGACAGTAATGTTCGTGTCCTTCTTAGCTGCCTCCACTGCTGTATGAAAAGACGTACGCGTACGTTTGCAAATGGAAAGATATCATCTCGAATCTTCCAGAGGATTCGGGAAAGCTATATGAGTCGATGCAGCAACGAAGTTCATCGTTCTTGACTTTTCTAGTTCTGTATCCTTCTTGCATTAGTGACAGTAAGAAACGAGCTATCCAGGGGTCGTGACACTTGCTGAGGGTATCTCTTTCCTGATTCGGTGTCATTTACGAAGTTGGAAGGGGTATATGTACCCACCTATGTGTATCCGTACGTCTGTCTGACCACCTGATATCTCTAACGGCTCTCAATGAAATTTAATAAAATGTAGTGGTTGGGTGGGTTATGAGCTACTGGAGAAATTATTAAGTTCTTGGGCGGACCTAGGAATTAGTTTCCAATTGAAAGATTTTTTTATTACACTACAGGAAAAGAGGATGAAAATGAACAATCAATAAAAGTTAATAAAAAGGCCAAATTTAAATTTTAAGTGAAGTAATCCAATATTTGTACATTTAAATTAATCTCCTTTGTTTTTGAATATGTTACTCCTATCCAATTTCCTGCAAGCGAATGGCGTTGGTAGTGATGTGCGTTCTCTGAGTGCTTTGAATTTCGTGCTGCGTTGGCAGTAAGAAACGAGCTAATGGTGATCCGTGGGGTCGTGCCACTTGATCGGATTCTTTTTCGCCTTCGCCCTTCGTATTACGCTGATCAGCCTCCAGCGGAGACACCGGAGATACGAGTCCAATTCATTGCTGAAAACCTTTCCAATGTTATTGCTTTTTCGCTAGTCGTATGGGAATAGGGCAATGCATGTTATTATCTCCCTACCTGAGCTGACAGAAAGGACAATATACAATAAACCCCCATTGTAATGGCACTCATTCTCACGACACTATTTAATGACGCTGGCATTCCCTACGGCACTTTTGGTTTTATATTCTCGCAGCAACGGCACATGAGGATTTCAGTGCATTATTTCCAGACTTTTTACTTCATTCATTTTATCCGCTGACCTGTAACCCGAATATGGGGCATTAGACCGTGAAAGGGTGATAAAAAGTCATTTCTGTCAGTACCTCTTGGTTTTTCATTATCAATTCACTTCGTATAAAATCTGTAAGTTATGAAGACAATTTTGTTTTAACGGCACTCTCAAATCACTGGGGTGCTGTGATTACGGGATTTATTATAATTAACGCTTGAAGGGGCCGGTTGTAGCAGCTGAAACAAGTCACCCTAGGTGTTACAATACCTTTAACGGGCCCAGTCAGGTTGCTGTATTAGTTACATGCTTCCCACTGATGATAATGGTCGGTGCTTCAGCTGATATGAAAGTCAAGGTTTTTAATGTTGATTTTCAAGGCAGAGAAGCCCTCATGATTTGAAAAATTGGCACAACACGCACTCTTCACTTGACCATATGCCAAACTTGTAAATATCTGTAACTTTAGTTCCTTGAATTCCAGCGAGAGACAGCACTTTTCATGTTGGCAAGGACAGAGTCTGATAGCGCTGTTTGAAACCAAGGTGAAAAACACGAAATTCTCTTGGGTGGGATCTGGGCTTTAAAATGGACAAAATCTAATCGATTCTCCCTAGGCCTATTACCTTCCTCTCCACGAAATGCCCTTGAAATTCATTGAGAGCTTTTGCAGATATTGTATGGACTGACGCAGACATTCCTAACGGGACAAATAGTGTATGCTGATGTATGCTATGGGTGTCAATGTGAATCAAAATCTCTATCCTTATTTTGTGCCTCAATGGACGTTTCTTTTCTTGGTCGTTTGAGTCATATCCAGACTATCAACTCGCTCTAATCCCAGCCAAAATGAAAGGGTTAATCCCTCTGCCTGTTACACAAAGTGCATTCGCAGTGACGTATCTAGGGTTGGTGTCACCCAGTGAGGTAACTCGTGGTGTCATCCCTATAAAGATCCACCATACAATAATGTTTTTTGTAAAAATGATATTTGTAAATCGCAATTGCCGTCCATAAATGAATATAAAGGCAATAGCATTGACATGTGCAATTAACAAAATTCGAATTACACTTTTTAGTTACAGTATCATACGTAAAACCTTCAAAATATTTACATTTATATTGTTTCATATGGTTAAAGAGAAAATTCTCTAAAATCGTTCAAGAACATTACTAAAATTATATTGATTTTAACGTTTAAATAATTGAACAACCTGGTAGCAAAAAATGGATTTTCGATTTTTGGAAGAATCTAGATATTTTAAGATTTTTTGAAATTTTCATTTTATTAGATGGTTTCCATTGGGAAACCCCAGTGATGTCATAGATAGAATTTATTCTGACCATATTCATTCTTCAATTGGATCTTTTTTACATGACTTCAATTTTAACGCTACGGTTGTACAATGACTGACTGTAATGTCGAGTTGTTATATACATGTATGAGTTATTTATCAATTCTGTCATGGAATAATGTGTGATTAGCCGGACTGATGGAATTTCCACCGATATTGACAACTAAGATTATCCATTATCTCATGTCTTTGCTCTTCTCTCACCCTTTACTTATATCTTCTTATTCTCTTTCCTTTACAATCTCCGCTGTCCGGCCACATTTTTATCTGAATATTATGCATAGATTAATTTCATGTGCGCAAATCTTCTTATCCCATTAGTAAACTACATAACTGTCTTTATTTGTGCTCTCCCTTTCTACCCTCTTATTGAACTACTTATGTTTGTTTTCTCTCCTCTCCCTGCCTACAATCTTACAAAAGTAACCTTTCCTTACAATATTTACCGAAAGTGTTACACAGGTAGAAATGATTAGAATAATATTGTAGAAGATAAATACTATAGCTTTAAATTGGTTAAATGTTATATTTCTTATGCTCTGGCATCGTTTGTTCCAAAGGTGTATGTTTGGAAGAGGCCAGACTTTATGGTGTGTGGAACAACCTGCTATAATTGTCATGTAGGATAATTTTCTGCCCGTCGTCCAAAACTACGGTTTCGAAGCATTTCGGTTACTTCTGTTCAGTGTTGCCAATTTGAATATTTCATATATAAACTTACATAATTCTAGAGAGCGGAAGCCGAGGGAGATAATTTAGGAAACCATAAACAAAGATCCATAATCTGTAATTTTTTAAATTAATATCATCAGATTCTTCGAGAACCGATTATCTAAACTTCGTACAATGGCCAGTTGTCGGATAATCACGATACATACACATACGCACAAATATTTCTTCAATTGTATTCAGATAATATGAACACTTGCAAAGGAATTATTTTGTAAAATCTTTCTCTGTTGAATTGCACAGCATTATTGGTTACAACATGTACAACAAACATGTTTAGGACTGAGACACATCAATCAAAATCGAAAATACAGAGCTGAAGAAAGTGGACCATAACGTCTACCTAAGACAACACATCCTTCACGAAATCCTCGAAAGAAGACGTAATCGTGCGGAAAATCAGTCAGTTGGCAAGATTTCGGTTGATTGAGCCGATCCATCAAGAACAAGAAAATCCCATCAATCCCAAGATAGGTCTACAACTAATGCATCCTCTTGATGATCACTTATGGAGATGAAACATGAAACCCAACCAAGAGATTGACCCTCAACCCGAGAACCATGCAACGTGCACAGGAAAGTGTCATGCTCAACCTCACATGGAGAAATCACAAAAAAGCGCAGTATATTAGGGGAAAAACCGGAGCCCAAGATATCATAGAACCCATTAGAAAACTCAAATGGCAATGGGCTGGTCATGTTGCAAGATTGTCAGAAAACCGCTGGACATCGCAGCTCACAACGTGGATCATCATAGACCATATGCGAAACTGTGGCAGGCTTAATATAAGATGGTGTGACAAGCTAGACAAGTTCAGGAAGTATTGGCTCTGCAACGCCCATGATAGAGAGATCTTGCGAATACTGGAGAAAGTCGGTATCAACAATGGACGCTTAGAGGCTAATAATGACGGTGCACTGAGCGGAAGTCTTTCTTGATTTTTCTCTTTATTTTCCGTTCGTTATTGTAAAACATATACCACTGAGGGTTTTTTTCTTCGCATATAATAACAACGGACGAAAATGGACAGAACAAAAACCAGTGACGTCATGCACCAATAACTGTGACGTAAGCAAAAACTGATGATGAATTTACTTACTCAGGTCGACTTGTTTTAATTTAAGTTTGCAATTCACATGTGCAGGAATTACTATTAAAGGAGTTGAAATGGGACACCTAGCTCTGGAATAATATTGTATAGAGAAATCAATTGGTTTTTGTTTTTTTTTTACCTATTGGACCTTATTAAAGCAACAGTGTTTGATCCTAAATTCTGAAAAAAGAGTTGTTGATGTAGGTCCACAGATACTGATTAACACAAAATTATTCTTGAGACACCAGAAATTTTGACTTCAACGTCACCAGTAGCTGTGAAAACTGCGGTGCAAGCTGCCGAAACGCTGTACAAAAAATTCATATACAATAATTTTGGTGTCATCTTCTCTGATGGTATCGCCCAGTGCGTTCCACGACCGCCCAGTGACGTCACTGGTCGCAGACCGTTCGACACGGCACTTCTCACCAATGGCTCTAGTGATTGTCTGTGGTGTCACGGGTGGAGGTTTGGAGATGGGTACCACGAGTTAGCACACTGGGTGACTCCAGCCCGGTTGGCGTCAGTATTGGCGATTGTATACATGCTCAAAACATGAAACAAACTGATGTAAAAACCTTTCTCTCCTCCCGTACTTATCCTTACCGTCCTGTCTCGGTGGGAAACTGATATAGATAGCGGGTGAAAGAGGAAAGGTTCAGGCGAAAGAAGAGAATTGAGTTTATCGTTTGTTTTTCCTTCGGTCAGGAGGCACGAGAAGAGACATCGCGAGATTTGAGAAAGATTGGCGGGAAGATATCCTCTTCGTTTTGTTTTTGTGCTTTTTGCTCTTAGTACACGCTCGTAAGAGTTGCTGGGAGAAAAGGAAGAGATATGTTTTTATTAATTTCTTATAGACACAGAGAGAGAGAGAGAGAGAGAGAGAGAGAGAGGAGGGAGAGAGCTGGTTGAATCTTGGTTTCATTGTTACGTGCGAGGACGAGTTTAGATAACGCGAAATGGGCTTGCTTGGTACGGACGAGACAAAGATGTTTGATAAGAGCCAAGAAGTAAAAATTAGAAGGTAACTGGCGGAGGTACACATGCCTTGGAACAAATCAATTACTTACATACTTATTCAGAGGAGACGTGAAGTGGCCAAGCGGGTAATGGTCGAGTTCATACTCTGACCGGTACAGTTTGTCTTTACCTCACATTAATTTCCTTGGGATAGGCATGAATCCACACACACACACACACACACACACACACACACACACACAAACACTGCTATGAGTAGAAGAGAGCAGGGGAAATGAGTGACGTCACATCGGATGCTTGTCGCCCCTTAGTCTATTTCATATATTGCAAACGGGTTGAGTAAGTATAAATCTGATATGTGGAGCCCGATCAGAGACTGCTGAAGCCATAGCCAGGGCAAGGGCACTGCTTACTAACTGATTCAGAATTTCCCTTATCCAATTATTCAATGTAGGAATCGTCTGTGCTCCGGCAATGGATTCGACGAGCCGAGTTCAAACTCGGCCTAAGGCTGTTCACTCTGCACTAATGCGCTTGGGGCAACCAATCTGAATTCAAAACCGTGGAGACATGGTACACGTCGATATCATATGTAGAATGCATTAAACACCTTCATCTCAGCAGCAGATATTAGGGAATATGATGCTCTTCCTATTTGAAGTAAAATAACAAGGTACTGACCGGAGTATGGTTTCCGTGTGTTCAGTCTTGTTTGACAACCGAATGCACACAAAACTTCTTTTGATTTTCTTGTTATGACAATGCGATGGGTTTGCTTTTCTGATATTGAGATAACATTGTCTTACACACATGGGGGAGACCCTTTCAAACCTCAAAACGTGAACTCCCTTCTTCTTTTGCGATATTGGTAAGATTCCACTAGTCTCAGTTGCATTAACAAAATTGATATGATATTCATTTCGTATTGCAGGCATTAAATATGTCGCCGAGTATGCACACCACACATTTTTTTACCAATTAGTGTTAAAGACGATAAGTGTGTTATAACAAAATATTGATGGTTAAGCATGAGCATTCGCTAGGGATGAAGAGGGGCATTTGCCCCCAAGATCAGGCCTTCTCACCGAGAGCGAGAGAATTCGAAAGTTTGATCTCATAGTCAATGAAGGATGATGCTTCAGTACAAATGATTTTTGAAATTAGCATTCCCCTACGAAAAGACTATTACTATTTACTGGTAACTTGGTTACCACTAAGATATATTCCGAATATACGCTTTTCCCTTCCCATAGACAATGGAAATGAATCCTTTTGCTCCCATCACCTTGAAAATGGCAGTTGACGCCCAGGATGCTAACAAAAACTTGTAAACATTAATTTCTCCAGGCTTTTTTGGTAACTATTAAAAATACTAAAAAAATTGCAAGTGTCCATAACAGTTTTTATTACTTTCAAAATCAAATTTGCTATGGTACAATGTACGCGTACGTGCGTGTACGCGTATGTGTGTATGTGTGTGTACGTGGATGTTATCCAGACGAAAATCCTCATTGATTAATACGTTTTGTTTTTTCACCATCCGCGGCCTTCCTCATTGTCTGGAGTTCGAAGAGAAGAGGTCATTGTCTTAAATCTCCTGAACCAATAGAAATAGTATCTCTTTGTTATTTCTATCACTGGCATTTCTCGATTTCAGACAGTTCGCTTTACGCTACTTATTCACTTTCACGAAAAAGGGCGAAAAGCGTTTATTTCAAAGCAAGCCGTTGTAGAAGTAGCGTGAACATTCTCCCCCTCTTCCCAACACCCAAGTCTCCAGCACCTCCCACTACCCCAACCTCCGATGATTGAACCTAATACATCATCATGATCATTTGTGTGGTTTGGGAACGCTGAAAAATGTCCCGTAAAATGGTAATTACCTCTTTGCTTCACGCCATTCTCTCTTGTATATGAGTTTTTGTAGAGCAATACTTCTTTCGGGTTGCAGGAGAAACCTGTACTGGGCGCGACGTGTGTTCTCCGGCCTTCCGAAGTGCCGGGATAGGATATTGCTATTGTTCCTTGAAATATTCGGAGTAGTATCCCCGTCTTTCTTATTTTAGCGCGCTGCCTCCATAAAAGGCTCTCTACCAAACAATAACTGAACGCTATTTTCGGCTTTAGCCTTTTTTCGTAAAAGCGAAAAAGGGTCATAAAGCGAAATTTTGAACAGCGAGGATGTACCTATATTGATTTTCCTAGGCAAGCACGGTTTCCTCGCTTTAAACATCGGCCAATTTACCAATTTTTCAGGCCATTATTCGAATGTGATTGACGTTAAAGATATTCATAACTTTAGCGATTATCACATAGCCGAATGGATAAACATTCCCCAGGCAGTGATAATTAAATCAACATTTGGAAGCATAAGTTTTCTTGTTAAACACTTCAGGTGAAAAACGTCCATAGCAAACTGCAGATGTTGATCAAATGTTCAGTGGAGACTCGCTGTTTTATAGTGTTCGGGTGAATAATTGTTTTGCAAACGTTCGTATCTTATAACAGGAATCACGAAATTTAGATCAAATTTCAGGGAATAATTTGCCGGGCTACGGATCCACCCTCATTTATAATCATTAGAATAAGTGAAAATTTTGACAGATTCGTTCAGGCCCGAGCAAAGCTGGTAATAAGTCCACGCCAGTTAGGAAATTCAGGCCCTATTTCAAACTGCTCATTAAATATCTTTATAATCTGTGCTAAATATATGAGGGATATCCAAAAAGAAACCGAACTTTTATACAGGGCCCCAAAGAGTTTGTTTTTTTTTCTTAGTAGTCGCAACTGTTTTGCTGTGTAACTTTGTCCTTTTGTAAAGGAAAAACTGCATCAGACTATGTTGTTTAGAAATTTAATCTCCCTGCCACTCATTTCATCTTCTCTCTCTGGTCTGCTGGCGCAACCAGTGGTGTTCCTAGGATTGGTGTCACCCGGAGCGGTAACTCAGGGCGTTGTCCCAAGTGTTGCTATCTCGAAAAAATTTCGAGCTAAATCAACTTTAAAAAAATGTTAAAACGTGCTGAACGAGTTAGCCTTGTATGGCCATAATTACCAGCTGAAATTGGCTAGATTCATCTCTTGGGAGAATAAAATGGCTTTAAATTGGCTAAAATCGTTGAAAAGCGTTACAAGTAGCGGTAAATGTTGAATATTCGCGCTGCCAAAACATGATGGTGGGTCTGTCCTCCACATGCCGTCGGTACGCAAGTGGGCACAGCCACGTCCATGATCTTTCATATTTTCTTTTCTCTGTTCACACGATCAGATTCAGTCTCCTTTCTTTTATGGGGCATTCTGATGAATTACTAATGATAACTTTGGAATTAGGGTCCCGTTCCCCTGAATATATCTCTCCTTTTCAGTAAAAACGGGAAAGCAGAAGAACTCTTTCGTGTCTTGAGTGATTATCGGTTGAGCCACATGGTAACTTCTGGAACCAACGCGGAAAATGAAAACAAATCTAGCCTAGTAAATATCCTTTGTGATGTATGTCTACACAGATGATGTAATGGTTAGCTTGGCTGCATCACACGCTGAAGCTGTCGGGTTCGATTCCTGAAATGATCTTCTGACAGACATGCTAACCATTAAACGAGTGGACAGACATTAGAGAGGATATTCAAGTTTAACTCGATTTGTTTTCCACGTTGGTTCCTAAAGTTACTTGTAAATTGACGGGTGTGATTTTCATAGGGACACATTTCCCTGTGCACCCTGCAGTTTATTGTGTACACTCTGATCTGCGTAATTTGGATGGTGGTATCCCTTCGATGAACTTGGGGTGGGCATATAATATTGTAGGTATTAAATCTTGATCTCGACAAGACCTCAAAGTTGGGTTATGCAAACGAAACCATGAATTCTTCATGTTGGACTGAGTCGTAGGTGATGAGCATTACAGGAGACTGGTAGAAAAAGAAGACGGGAAAGAAGGTGAGTGTTGTCACTTGACCAGCACGCTTAAAAACAACCCCTAAATGCTATTTTCGCTTTTCGCCTTTTTTAGCGGAAAAGTAGCGTAAAGCGACAACCTGTAAATAGATATCTACTAGATATCTGCCGTAAGCTGATCTTAGTAAATAATGAATGGGTGCCTGCATTGGCAAAAGGGGAATCCCCTTGGCTCGGGACGGATCACAACTCAAGCACTCCCTAGTCCCTTACCTGATTACAACCCTGAATGTATTCTTTTGGCCCCCTCCTCCTTGGAAAAGTGGTTGCAGACGCCATGTTCTTCTGATTGGCTACTGTTAGACGCGCATCCACGCCTATCTAGAATGTTAAAGAACGCATGCGTGGTGTTATTCTTGTTAGACAATCATTCAACAAGCCGAAAGCAAGGATTACTTCGGCTCAACTGATACGAACGAAAATGTTCGCTTTTGATGAATTCAATACTCCTGGCGATACATGGACGTGGACAACTTTGCTGAATTTAGACTTGGTGAGGCCCTAAGCTATGTAAAGCTAGGAGGCTCCCTTGTTAAAGAAAAATAAATTACACCGGAAAGTCTCACAAAACTCGAAAAGATACATGTTTTTTTTTTTAATTTTTGGAGGCCCCAGGCTGTAACTTATGCCTCAAACCAACGCTTGAGGACAACGACAGAAGTTTCCAAAACCTTGGAAAATGCTACCGGAATAAAACACAGAATTAGTATGGTAAGTTAACTCCTATGTTTAATGTAGTAGAAATGGTCTTGTATTAAACTCTTACTAAAAATATCGATTCGCGTAGGCCTTGCAAAAAGATGGTTTATTAGAAACTGTAACCCAAAACTGTCATAAAACTGTCAAAACAGGTTTCTCCAGTCTTCAAGTCAGTCTAGTTGGCTATGTATGCAAGTATCACTCGTACAGGCCGCCCCAATGAACTTAGAGGACTAAAATTCAAACATTTACCCCCTAAAATGTCTTTTTAAAAAATTAAAAAAAACGTTTTTCTGTTTCTTTTTACCACACCCCCAATCTGTTTTGGGGGGGAGGGGGTGCAATGTAAGTTTATGCTAAATATGTCTCTTGTGTGTGCCCATTTGTTGTTTTTTTTTTTGGGGGGGGGGTTCAAATTCAGACTTTTTAGTGATTACTGCCCAACAAAAGGCGAGAGAAGTAACTTATTCATCGATCACCCCCTCTTCCAATTCTTTAATTGATCACCCCCCCAACACGACATGCTGTCAAAAGACGTTGGTCACATGACAGTTTCTATTGAGTGACTACCTAGACTCGTTTTGTACACCGACAGTTCCTCATGATATTTCTCTAGATCTTTATTATGCTGAATCAGACATTTTGGTTCTTGTGCAGCTTGCCCCAACTACTAAAATTAATTTTATTGTAAACTCTCTTTGTAACGACACTCGTTCAATGGCGAACGCGTTCTAACGGCGCCTTTGATTTTACATCCTCGCAAGACTATTATCAGAGAGTGGGGGATGATTAAAAATTGACCCGGGCATTCAAAGAAGCCACCCGAAAGGCTTTATGGATTTATGCATTTTTACCAATATTAACAATTTCAGTAAATGTTGGAGCAGCCCCCCCTCCGTGTGCCAATCTTCAGCTACAAGAAAATTTCAGTGCATTACCACAATCAGTGATCCCTCAAAAGTCCCCTTTACCTATAACATATTTCTACACCCTGGTGTATCGTTTGAATTTATTCTTCCCTGCATCAATTCTGATCGAACTTATCCGGAACAATGTTACAATTTGGATACAAGCCAACGAGCTAGGAAAGAAGGTGAGTTTTAACAACGCTTCAGCCGATTTATTTAACAACAATGAGTTCGATTGTCCGAAAAAAAAAACTCTTTGAATATCAATAAGTCTTCTCAAAATTATAGACAATGCGCTTTGTTTTGATTCCTGCGGACAGTAAAAGGAATAATAGAATAATTCTGCTTCTCAAATAGGAAGTCTTTGAAATGACATGCCTGCTCACCATCCACCTTTGTCATTATTCAATCCATCCCTTACAATCCGAAAGTAGAACGTTACGATGAAACCTTTCCCAAAGTATCGTTATTATTATCATCAACCTTTAACGTTGAACATAGACCTTACCCAGGATTCACCAAATCTCTCTATCACGGGTGTCACAACGCCAATATCTTCTTAACCAATTTAAATAGTCAGAGTATCTGCCAGCCACAATTTCGTATGCGATCTTTTGGTATCTGTGTTGTGGGTCACGATGTCCAGCGGTTGTCTGACAGTCTTGACTTTCCTATTGACATTTGAGTTTTCTATATCCCTGGCTCCTGTTTTCTTCTCTAATATACAATGAAGTCTTGTGATCTCTCCATGAGGACTTAAACTACCTCCGTCGGAATTTGAACAATCCCCGATTTCATTTTAGGCAGTTCTAACCGTTGGACCGACGAGTGTTGAATTAACTTTTAAGTAATGACTGTTATTCAGATTGTGAAATGTCAGATTCTGTAATAGAATATAAGCGTAATATTTGAAAATCAATTATTAGTAAGTAACTAACAACACAGAGCAGCGGGTGACATAACGGTTAACAGCGCTGAGATAAAAATCGGCGGACCAAGTTTAAACTCTGGTTGCAACAGTTAGCGTTCACTTCGCACTGATGCTTCTGGGAAAAGCATGATTGCACCTCTTCTTCATCTAGCTATGGGTAAATAGCTGGACTGATAGGGCTCTTAAGCCTTGGTTAGCAACCAGTCTACGAGACGGAAAACTCCAATTCCGACCTGGGAAAAATCCAAACGCCCGTCTAGTATCGTAAGAGCCGTGTCTCTACCACCCCATGACATCTCTTGTACAAGTGGAAGTTTGATAGAATTTAAAAAAACAAAACATTCCTACCATAATCCACAAAGTGTCTGTTCGTCTGTATGTGACGGTGTAACGCAAAAACCACGCAACATATCCCCATGAAATTGTCTGCATGTACCGATCGGACCCCCATGAATATCATGTTTTCAGAGAGTTTATTTTCGAACATTCCATAAAAAACAATATTGTGGGGTCTGCGTTCACACTCACGCCGATTATATTGATTTGTATGCAATCTGTCTATCTTACTATAATTCACCTAATTGGTTTTGAATCTGCTGAGATATTTAAATTAAATGCAATCAAATAGTCAATGATGACGATAATTTTCAAATAAAGTCTGATCGAATAAATACGAAGTTGAAATCCCTTGTCTTTAAACGAGGTCATTTGGGCCTTCCGCTGGAAACTAGCGGAAACCCCTCCCGTAAGTCGGATTTTTAGCTAATAAGTATAATACAATACGTGTAAAAGCAAATGGATCGTAGTACCCTAAAAAAACGTAATCCTGGTAATTGGATTCACTATTTCAAACTCAGTTGTTTTTTTCTTCTGCTTCCCCTTCCATCACTTTGTTTTTTTTCCCGAAAGAATTGTTAGTTTTTTTTTCTCTTTAGTACACTTGTCTACTAATCTGGAACGAGCCCCATTTTTATATTCACTGCGATAATCGATTACACTTCATCTCTTTCTCACGTGTTGCTCTATTATTCACTTCGCGATTCATTAACTTGTGAGATATTTTCTTGGTCCCACCCCGTCTCTATCATTCTCTATCTATCTATCTGTCTCTCTATCTATCTATCTATCTATCTATCTCTTTCAACCTTGAAAATATTCTCTTTGAAGATGTTTTTGTACGCAGCGCATAGAAATTTCTTTCAATAATTTTTTTCTTCTTAATAACCTACTCTTTTATTTTTCTTGCCTACTTTTTTCTCTCGTTTTCATTCTGCCTACCTTTTCGTCTATCATCTTTTCTTTTCAGTCAGTTTCCGCTTTTATTTTCTCTGTTTATCAATTCCTCTCTTTTTTCTCATTGTGTGCTTTATTTTTTTCTGCCCACCTTTAAATTCGATCTTTCTTCTGCCCATTTTCTCTCTTTTGCTCAGCTTAAATGTTTTTCTCTAATTCTCCTTGGTTTACTGTTTTTCTCTCTATTTTACCCCAGTTTACCATTCTTCTCTAACTTCATATCCCTCACTCTCTTTCTCCCTGCCGTACTGCTTTTCTCTGTCACCCTGCCGTACTGCTCTCCTATTTCTGCCTAACCGTCTTTTCTCCCTTATCTCTACCTAATCGCTCTTTTCTCCCTTATCTCTGCCTGACCACTCTTTTCTCCCTTATCTCTGCCTGACCGCTCTTTTCTCCCTTATCTGTGCCTGACCACTCTTTTCTCCCTTATCTCTGCCTGACCGCTCTTTTCTCCCTTATCTCTGCCTGACCGCTCTTTTCTCCCTTATCTCTTCCTAATCGTTCTTTTCTCCCTTATCTCTGCCTGACCGCCCTTTTCTCCCTTATCTCTGCCTGACCGCTCTTTTCTCCCTTATCTCTGCCTGACCGCTCTTTTCTCCCTTATCTCTGCCTGACCGCTCTTTTCTCCCTTATCTCTGCCTGACCGCTCTTTTCTCCCTTATCTCTGCCTGACTGCTCTTTTCTACCTGATCTCTTCCTAATCGTTCTTTTCTCCCTTATCTCTGCCTGACCGCCCTTTTCTCCCTTATCTCTGCCTGACCGCTCTTTTCTCCCTTATCTCTGCCTGACCGCTCTTTTCTCCCTTATCTCTGCCTGACCGCTCTTTTCTCCCTTATCTCTGCCTGACCGCTCTTTTCTCCCTTATCTCTGCCTGACCGCTCTTTTCTCCCTTATCTCTGCCTGACCGCTCTTTTCTCCCTTATCTCTGCCTGACCGCTCTTTTCTCCCTTATCTCTGCCTGACCGCTCTTTTCTCCCTTATCTCTGCCTGACCGCTCTTTTCTCCCTTATCTCTGCCTGACCGCTCTTTTCTCCCTTATCTCTGCCTGACCGCTCTTTTCTCCCTTATCTCTGCCTGACCGCTCTTTTCTCCCTTATCTCTGCCTGACCGCTCTTTTCTCCCTTATCTCTGCCTGACCGCTCTTTTCTCCCTTATCTCTGCCTGACCGCTCTTTTCTCCCTTATCTCTGCCTGACCGCTCTTTTCTCCCTTATCTCTGCCTGACCGCTCTTTTCTCCCTTATCTCTGCCTGACCGCTCTTTTCTCCCTTATCTCTGCCTGACCGCTCTTTTCTCCCTTATCTCTGATTTTCTCTCTTTTTTTTCCTACTGGTCTGATTGTCTGTCTTTTTTTTCCTACTGGTCTGATTGTCTCTCTTTTTTTCCTACTGGTCTGATTGTCTCTCTTTTTTTCCTACTGGTCTGATTGTCTCTCTTTTTTTCCTACTGGTCTGATTTTCTCTCTTTTTTTCCTACTGGTCAGATTGTCTCTCTTTTTTTCCTACTGGTCTGATTGTCTCTCTTTCTTTCTGCCTGAGTGTCCTCCCCTCTTTCTTTTTTTCTTCTGTCTAACAGTTTTTCTCCCATTTTCTTTTGTCTGCCTTTTTCCTTCCTGTATATTATTTCCATTTGTTAATCCTTCACTTTCCTCTTTCTTCTACCCAATCATTCAGAAGATTTCTATCCGTTTGTATCGTTTACGTCCCTCCCCCTCCCTCTGTTTGTCTCTGTCTCTCTCTTTCTCTCTCCAACTGCATTTTGCTTGTTAATCTTTCTTCCTTCGTCGTCACTCCCATAAACACCCTTACCGACTGCACCACCATCACCCTCATCTTCTGTCGTCTTCCACATCAACAACACCATCTCCTCCACGGCGGTGGCGGCTGCGCTGTAAGTAAGCCTCCCCGCTAAACACATTGCTGCATTATTTCTTTTCTCCTCTTTTTGTAGAAGCATCACTTCAATAGCTTTTAAAGCTTACTCGGCTTCAATGCTGACATCTCTTTCCACAAATGTACTTACTTACATACGTCTCGTTCAGTTGTGTCTCTACTCTGGCTAATTCTTCATGGAGTTTGTTTTTTATTAGCTTACCCACGCTGTCAAAAATTACGGTTGTTGTATTTAGATTATTTTACAATAGCATCGTACTTTGAAGAAGAAAAAAATTATCAAAAATCCCAAGTTGCTCTGCATTTACTTGTTTATAGAGTCAGTTTTTTTTACGGATTTGCAAAATGATGATTAAGGGAGAATACTCTATAATTAGCATGTAATATTTATCACACTTGACTAATGTTACAGACAGAACATATATCCAATCACGTGGTGAAATGTACAAGTAGATTTTTGTTATGTCAAGTCTTATAGCACTGTAGCCCTTCAGATTATCATCACCTCAAACCCAAATATGTTCAAACAATATTGTTTGCGGTTTGTCTTCTTAAAGTTCTGAACCTTCTACGTAGGATTATTACAGAGGAAACCGTTTAATATGATCACAGTTGGTGTTATCAAACGGTTAGTACCGTCAAAATCAATCGGTCACTAACACTTTAAATGAACTGGTCACAATGAGCATCTTCCTCTATGTATCCTTCGTTTAATGTTATCAGTCGGTTATTGTTATCTAAAAAACACTGTCGTAAAGTGATCACAATAAGCAGATTCCTTTGAATTGATAATTGTTGACCTTTCAGTGACGATGTAAATGTGACATAGTTTGAACAAAGTTCACATTTTAACTTCCCTTATATATATATATATATATATATATATATATATATATATATATATATATGGATTTGTTAAAACATAGAGATTTGCTCTCCCAGAAGATGCAGAACTTATCTGATTCACGTCCCCCATTCAACAATTTGACCTTACTAGATTTCTCTTTAAACCATACAATACACTAGTTTACCATCACTGTCAAAAAATGACAGCCGAATTCAAATGATTTTGCATTGAAGCAGTGTACTTTAATAATACCAGAAACAGACTGGCTCGGCATTTTCTTGTTCATGTTCGACCAGATCGAACCCGGATTTTCAAGCATTCGCAAAAACAGATTAATGAATTTAGATAATTAAGGGAGACTACTCTTCGATTTAGCATCTGACGGTCATTTTCTTCGGCAAATATTACAGACAGAAAAATACAGACCATCACGTGACGTATGATATAAGTAGATTACCATCTTGTACTTTTACCCCGGCAGGATTAGCATCGCTCTTTTCGCCGATTTCTGTTTAATCAAATTCGCTGCAACACTACACAATAACACCGCGAATAAATAGGCAACGACGACGACGCCCTTCATGCAGTTCTAGGCCATACTATACTATGCTTTACTTTCAGTTTCAATTGACTGACTGGTTTCTGTCGTGTGCTATACGTGTGCTCCAAGATCACCTTCCCGACACTGTAATGTTTACTGGAATATCCTGATGATACAAACACTACCACCACCATCAGCAGCTGCATCAGCAGCTTAAATAAAAAAAAAAAAGAGAAAAAAAAGACAATATCTACAAGCAGTATCACTAGTAGTATCGTCGGTACTACTACTACCTACTTACTACTACTGCTATTACTATCATCAGGGCTACACAACACACTACTCAATAGTATCATCGTCCAATGCCGCTTCTTTCTCTCTCTCTCCTTGCAAAAGATGATAGTTAAATAATAAAAAATAAAAAGAAAACTGATCACAACTCGGTCAGGGTACACCACCTGGAGAGGAGATGGACTTTCTCTTTCTATATCGCCTCTAATGAAAGGTGACCAAAAGGGACACATTGTATTTACTATTTTTCGCCGTTTCATTTGTACATTTCATCTTCTACCATTGGGCAAACGGTAAGTCACGTTTTTAACAAATTATTGTTTTATGAAAGCTGTTAGTGCTGGGACAGTGGTCGTGGTTAGTTGTCAATAACCTTCCTCATTAGGATATATATATATATATATATATATATATATATATATATATATATATATATATATATATATATATATATGCATGCTATTGATAAGTGTGCTGTTCAATTTATTTTGTACTTTTTTTAAATCAAGTCAGCGTTTCATGATAGCATTGTTTTCAAAATTGTCTTTTTTAGCATAGTCAAAACGTATCTTTTCTGGATTTTTCGTCTTAGTACTCTTCATCCTTTTTTTGATTATATTTACTATATCGATGATATATATATATATATATATATATATATATATATATATATATATATAATGGTATCAAAAATCCTATGATATTTCATGTGATCAGCGGAAGTGTACACAGACTTTTGTTGCAATGAAATCAATTTGTTTCAATTTTCAAATTGATAGAAATTGCGATTTTTTTCTCAACACGCTACGCTTTCAATTACCTTCAATTTATAAATTGAAATTAATTTTCATCTGAATACGTGTACAATGTTTGTTCATCTTCTATTTTCAAAACCACGAGTCGTAAGTGGTTTGGGTTTCAAACATAGCCTGCGTTTTTACGTCTGCTTGATTTAGAAGGAAAAAAAAAAAGAATAATAAACTTGAAACTACTCGACAAGCAAAGCATGTGCTTTCTACAATTAGTGTCAGTCACTTCAATACACACACACACACACTAATCCTTAAAACATATCAGGCTTAAACATGACGCATTGAGGAAAGTAAATGCGATATAAATACATATGCATAATCGGTACATATGTATACTTGTAATGATTGTTTTGTTACTCTACAAATATTCGAGTGCATAAAACGAAATATGCTATGTACTGTAAACAAGATGTAACCTCTTTTAAAATGGGTATTTACTAGTTAGTTAAACCATGCCTTAAAAAATGACGGCAGTATTTGAATAATTTTGCAATTGCATTGTACTTCAAAAATATCGGAAACATTGTTTCACTGCATTTTCTTGTTTATGTTCAACAAGAATGAACAAGGCTTTTTTTTAAACAATACATTAGAGACATTTGATAACTATATCCCTTGACAGATGTTACAGACAAAAATATAGGCAAACACGTACGTATTAGGTATGTAGATTCAAGTTAAATGGTTAGCAACACGCATGTGTGTGTATGTGTATCCTGTGTATACACTATCTCACACACTTATATAAACATAGAAAGCGGGCAGCTACCTTGCTTAGGAAGTTCGCCTTCAAACAATTACCGGGGGACAGTAACCAGCCTCTCGGGTTAAAATGGGTTGGGTGGAGAATGACAGGAGTCTGTAACAGTTTGGTGAATGCCCGCTGGGAAAAAACCGGAATTCCCACCACCGGGAATCGTTGTTCTATTCTATTTGCTTAAAAGAATATGAATACCCACGCATAATGAAGTGAAATCTCCACGAAAGCTACATTTGAGTAAAACAAACAGTATTAATAAAAACTGGTCATAGGTGCGAGTGATTTTGTGTACGTTCTGCACATAAAGAAAAAATGATATACTCCCTTAATTGCGGCACCCTCGGGGAATGCCATTATATGGAATTTGCGTTATAACAGGTGGATTAAAGATACGGCATGCACATTTAAAAAAAAAAAAAAAAAGCACACGCAAATCATTTAATTTTTTATTTACTCGGGAAAAGGTATAATCTCTGACTATGGTCTTGCGACAATATTGAAAATAAAGTGTCGTTAGAACGCGTATGTCATTAAATGTTGTCGTTAGAACGGATGTGGTCACAACGAGAGTTTCCTGAATTTAAGGGGGTGCATGTTTACTATAGAGATTGTGAGCCCCTTTGATATCTATGTCTCTAACCCGTATTTCTGGATTCAAGAGTATAATTCCTAAGTCATCGTGTTTATGTTGGTGTGCACAGTATAAATACCTGCGCAAAAATGACATTGTAGCAGTAATATGCAATGAGCATAAACATCTATCATGGTAGTAATTTGACAATGTGGAAGTGAAAGATTTGGGGAAAAGTGTGTTATATCTGAAAAATGTTCTTATTAAAGATGAGGCTTGATGTATTCCGCCTTAATTCCATCAGCCTCTTCAATTTATATAAAACAGATGAAAATTAACAATTATATATCTCGGTCATGTTGTTGTGAAATATCTAAGACATCGATAAAGACACAAGAACATAATACAATCATTGTATTTTGTTCTTGCATTTAATACAAGCTCGTAGTCACGTGCATTCGTACAAAATATACGGCAGAAATTTTACAGGGTTGGTGAGCCAACGTAAGCCGTTTCTCCCTGTTCATTTATACCCGATCATCGCGTCTATTTGAAATCAAAATAAATAAACTAAGAGGGGGGGTTGTTTTTAACAATTGATTCGGTTTGTATCTTTCTTCTTGACGGAACGACTTGCCGATATCTCTGTCTTCTCCTTGTGACTTTCTTTTTCGATCTTGGAGAGGGAGGGCTATTTACACGTCGACGTCAACATGAAACTGCGTTACATGACACGTGCCCGTTACTTTCAATCTATCGTAAAAGTTATTCGCCGTGAAATAATTCTCAGATATGTTAAGGGATAAATTGCTTGAAAATAAAAAGAGTGAGAGAACGCAGGGCTGCCTGCTTTTTAAAAAAATTGCAAATTTTAGAGACGCTCTGAGACCATATGAAATGAGTATTAGTACGTATACTGACTAATGTTTCTCATCAGTGAATTGTTCAAATCTAGAATTTTAGTAGTAAATAAAGCCTCACTATCAATATACTCCTAGAATTCTCTCCTTGAACAAAGCGGCAAATTCATTTCCGGCTCCCCAAAAGTAAGGGAATGCTGTTCTCATGCTTTATATACCACTGGTTATTTTTGAATTTCCATGAAATATTTTCTTTTAGAAAAGAAATCCCATATACACACTGGAGGTCATATAATGCAAATGGTATAATATAGATCCGTGGTATGTTTACGTCAATTCTGTTTAATCTGAGATTTTATTTGATAAGTAACTGAACTTAGTGAAAGGGTCTTTTGTCTTAGAAGGTAGGTAGGCGATGTTTCTATCTGTGAAATTGTAACCTTTAAGTGGAAAAGAAACAGAAAAAAAATCACACTGTTCATTTTAGGTAAAATATCAATGCATTGATAGATAGATAGATGTTCAATTGGGCTCAGATCCAGTGGGTTCAGTAAATATCTCGATGAAGAAATGATATAGATAAATGAAAAACGGATTATCCCTTGTAATCATGAATTAACCTTAAGAGCAAAAAATATTTTGTTTTTGATCTAAGTAAAATGTCTTCCGCCTAATTCATTACATTTTTATTGATTGGTTCAGTGGTAAATCTCTGATTATTTTTTTCAACTCTGTCGTCAATTCTAGTGCTTAAAAGCTAAACGTACGTAAAAAAAATGCTGCATCAAATATCTCTTTCTTGTTTTGGATGATTTACCTCTGTTGAAATTTCTTTTTTCATGTTTTCAATGTATAAAATCATTTTCCATTTTGGAACGCCCGGCTCAAAATTTTGACCCCCCCTTCAACAATATGTGTATAGTACTTAGTTGTAATCGTATTTACAAGAAAGCGTATGTATGTACGTATAATTGTGTGTATAGTGTAAGTTTGTATGGGGATTTTTTGAGACCTGTACATTTTACTCATACTGATAATTTTCAACGCAGAAACGTGTACCGACCATTTTGTATATGTGTGTCTGTGTTCATGACAACTGTGCAAAACACAGTCGGCATCATTGTGCTTTTATTTTAATTTGTTAGCTATTATCAAACGTATTTTAAGTTCCACATATTTATATGCTAGGTCTTTGCTAAAGAAGAAAGTAAAACTGACCATAAGAATTGCAAAAAGTGAAACGAATAAATCAGGAAAAATATTACTTCTTATACATAAAGTTTAATTTTGTTTTCAAAATATTGTTCAATACTACTATAGAATTCACGTGATACCCTGCGGATTATTGTATTATTACAGCAATTGTAAATGTCAACTCAGTAACTATATCATACCCTGAGGGTAAGGGCGTAACTGTGGGGTGAGCTGAGGCGATTTTTAAATAGCCCCCGCTCCGGGGCCTCAATGGAGGGGGCCCTTAAAGGTTTATTAATATTAGTTTGCCTTCTGCATTTCTACTAACATTATATGATAAAAAATCTAACTGAATGTTGGAAAAAGCCTCCCTAAGAACCGAACCCCACGTCTGGTCCCCTAAATCTCTGAATACGTCACTGTATTCGAAAGCCCTGCTCACTGACCACAGGCGTTTAAAGAAGGTCAGCCAATTGACCCTCAGTAATACCTTTGTAGGCCCTCGGAGATCCACGCCCCCTGGTTCGGAAGCGCTGCACTAAATCTTGGCTGGAAGGAGCTTAGCCCCCGAATCTCCAGTAACGCTCCAACCGCCGGGGTTGTAACCCTCCTCGTGAGTATTCCCCTTCTTGCAGCCTTGGAAGAGCATTCTCTCAATCTCTCATTCAACCTGTTCTCAACCAAATATATTTGTTAACGTTGTGACTCTTGAGCTAGTTTTTTTTTGTTTTGATTTTTGTTTTTGTTTTTCGTGAAAAACTGATGAAGACTGAAAGCCTTCACTGCACGGAAAAAAGCAGTTTTATTCTCAAATACAAATCGATTTTTATGTGCGACAGAATATCTAATAAATGTAATACAAGAATAAGTCGAGGTATTCTATCTTGCGAAAAAATAACACACTATCGTAAGACGAGTTATCTCGTCGGCGGCACTGGACTGACGACTTGCTAAGACGAGTTACTCGTCCGTTGCAGCGAACAGCTTGAGGCAAGGTACCCGTCATGTTCATAGCCTATCTTTATTTCTTAAAAATCTAGACAAGCTGAAAACTCACCCTACAAACGGGAATCAATAGCTAGTTCCTGCAGAAGACCACTGGCACCAATTAGAGATCAAAACTGTTGGGGGGGCAGTTAAAAAAAAAATTTCGTACCTTATTTCAATATCTCAAACTCAAATGCACCGTTTTGACTACCTAGAGGTCACATACAAATAAATGGAATCAGACTTTTAGTAATAGATAGATAGATGCGAATCAGATCATTATTATTGAAGTGAGTGCGAACGCAGACCCAACACTATCATTATCCAGTTGCAAATCACCCAGACTTTTTTTTTTGCATTTTTCTAGTTGACGCAATCTAGTTGCACCTGAATTCAATACCTCTGGTTACAAAGCGCGGTTCAGCCACTCATTGGTCACAGACTTTTGGTATTATACAGATAGATGGGAATCAGATCATCATTATCGGTGTGAGCGCGAATGCTGACCCCATACTATTATGGTGGGGGTTGTTGGAAAACTGACTTGCTGAAATATGCCCGAGGATCCCATTAACACACACAGAAATTTCCATGAGGATATTTAGCCTGGTTACTGTGTAGCCGTACTTCGTCCCTATTATCAATTTTTCCATAACATTTCCACCACGTTGTTGCGAATATATCCTATAGTACGACTAAAATCCATCAAATGACTGTCTATCCGTACGTGACAGCGTAACTCAGGAACCACACTAGTATTGCAATGGAATTTGCTGTGTACTAACGGGACTTCCAGGCCTTTTTTTTTTTTTTCAGCAGACTTGGTTTTCGAAAATTTAATAACAATGATAATATCGCTAATCCACCTCTTGAAAAATGTCTTATTCAAATTTTTGCAACCTCAGAAAATCCATCAAAAGTTTTTAAAAAGGTGTAAATCACAATTATATCAAGGCAAATTGGTCTCCCCCTTTCTTTCTCAGTTGTGCCTTTTTGATGGATTCGTTCGTTTATTGTTTTTTTCTTCTTTCGTTCCTTTCAATTTCTAAACCACTACTTGCTTTCTCACTTTCACTTTCGGTTTTGTAGGTTTTTTTCTTTTTGAATTGACCATTTAGTATTGCTTTTGCTTGGATAATTGTAATCACTCTGGGCCCTGTCATTACGGCACTCTCAGGGATTTAAATGTCATTATAGCCAATTTGTGGTGAATTTCATACGAGGTCTATTAATTATGAGAAATAAAAAATTACAGGCAAACATGACTGTCACAGTCTAATGCCAGAGATACGGGTTATCTTAGAGGTTTATTAATTTTAGTTTTTAAAATAATGCACTGAAATTTCCATGTGTTATTGCTGCAAACTAGTCTCCAACAATAGTCTTGCGAGTATATAAACACAAATGTGCCGTTAGAACGCATGTGTCCTTTAAATAGTGCTGTTAGAACGAAAGTTCACTGTATTCAACTACAGCCTTTGTGTTTATTATTTATCTGAGAAAAAATAATTCCAACGAGCACTTTTAGTGTTAATGTTCTTACACTATATACGTTCAGAGTCTCCTGCCTTTTCTTAGACACTCTAGAATGCTTTAAAATGTCGAATGGTTTCGCTTGCGCCAAGGTTTTAGAGTACATGTTATAAAAGGTTAAGAAATGAGGTCCCTAAAAAGAAGTGCTCCCCCTGCTACAGACCTGCTTCGATTTTTCAAGTCATTTTCCATTGATTGTAATCTTGAATCACCTACCCCTATCGTAACCCTAACCAGTACAACTGTAATCTCTACAACATTTTGACTAAGAGTTGTCACGCATTGCCCGATGATATATTTACGCCTTGAATTCTATTTAAATGAATTAATAATTACTATCTGGAATTCGTTTCGAAATCAATTTCCATTGAAAAGCATTGAATTATTCTGAAATGAATAATGACTACTGGCACACTGAGATCATAGTCACTGGAGCACGGGATTCGGAAAGAGAGAAATAGTATTTGCCCTACAAGAGGGACCGTACTTCTTATAAGGACGATTTATCATTTCCCTACCGTGATTTGAAATCACGACCGAATGATCGGTAGGCGACTCTCTTACCGACTCAACTAAACTGAGAAGTCTCCATTCATATCAGTAGAAAAGCATAACAAATACGCAAGTGCTTTACTGTTCTACTAAATACAATAATAATGAAAACATATTTCTATAATCTTTTATTCATATATACACAACAAACATTGTAGTAATCAGCTTCAGTCTGAATAAAAGTAAGAGTTGAGTTCGACCCTGCAGTAGTCAGGCTTGTCGTGATGTCGATTAATGTTTTAGCTTGACTAGAAAACTGCCAGTTGATTATTTGCGATGAGCAGATTTTTCTTGCGTTAGCGTAAGAACAATACCTTTATTAAGACTGACAACAGCTCTAGCTGTCCCCATCAGGACTTTATACATCACGTTAATAACTAAGTTCGGATGCGATGTGTAAAATTGGAGGCGATCAGTTCCTGAAGTGGTGTCACTCACTTTACTCTGCGTTATTATTCACGGAAGTGGATGCAGATAGGTTCATGCCTTT
This sequence comes from Thysanoteuthis rhombus, assembly GCA_963457665.1. Taxonomy (NCBI): domain Eukaryota; kingdom Metazoa; phylum Mollusca; class Cephalopoda; order Oegopsida; family Thysanoteuthidae; genus Thysanoteuthis; species Thysanoteuthis major. Next base: position 7,021,752 of record OY735228.1, on the reverse strand, counting down.
ACTTATTGTTGCTCTTTGTCACAACGTCCCAGGTCGAATATCCGTTCCAAGCCGGTTGAATAATTAATTCCATCTTCACCATACTGACTTTAAAGGTCGAATATATATATATATATATATATATATATATATATATATATATATATATATATATATATATATATAATGTGTGTGTGTGTATTCCAACTCTGTAATAGAGCACACTGGTGGATGGGGAATTGTGCATAAGTAAATATGTTGCTTAAATTCAGCCTCACTGCCCGTCAAGTTCTACGTAGGGCAGAGATAAAATGCCAGGACTGAAGCAAAGATTTCGATCCTATCTCGTGGTACTGGGTGGGATGATGGATAGTCTACAGCCACACTGAAGAGTTATTAAATAACGAAACAGCTGTCTGTTGATGACTCAATTATTTAATATATATATATATATATATATATAATGTGTTGTCTTATATACATAAAAAGTGTTGTCTTTAGGTCGTCATTTTGGTCTTATCTCCTCTGATGGTGTCACTGCATTAACGTAAGTGCGCCTTTTTGTACATACTACCAGTGTGCATACGTATACGTATGGGTTAGACATATCGCCGAAAGGAATCGGTGGAAGATCGTATACTGATTTGAATCTGATTTGGTGTGGTTTGGAGATATATATCGAGAGGAATATATATATGTGTATATATATATATATATATATATATATATATATATATATATATATATATATATATATATATATATATATATATATATATATATATACTTTTTACCTTTTGATAAAAGCAAACAAAAAAAAGGTAATAAAAGAACATAGTACTCGATTTAGAATACGCTGTTGACGCAATGGTAGGCCTCTGGTCAGTTTCACCTGGGGCAGTAACTACTCCCGTCTAGAACTCAATGATTTCTTCGATAGCCTATTGTCCATCTTCCCACAACATTTCATTGAAATCTTTTGAGGTCTTTAGAGTTATCAAGTGGACACTCATGGGCGTAAACATGAATTTATAAAAAAGAAAAAAATCTGAAAAATGTCTCAATCCAAAATGTTCATAGATCCACCCCAGAATTTAACCAAAAATTCCCTTTCACAAAATTCCCTTCTGATTCATTGAATACTTTCGGAGACGTTGTGCGGATGGATGTTTCATTTGAAACCATGATTACCAAAAAACTATGTCAAAAAACTTCAGGTCGTCATCTTGGCGTCACCCCAACCGATGGTGTCACCCATGTCAGTGTGCACTCTCTGCCCTCCCTTGGTCTGCCACTGCATTAACGTGTGTGCACTTTTTTTGTACATACTACCAGTGTACACACATACACGTATGGATTAGACAAATTGCCGAAGGGAACCGATAGAAGATTGTGTACCGATTGGAATCTGATTTGGTGTGGTTGGAGATATATATCGAGAAATACATTTGAAAAAAAAAATCTTATTTGGAAGTTAATTTCACTCTATATTCAAGTAGTAGGACAGTGGCCTAATGGATATGTCAATTGCCTGCCTATCTCTACCTTGGAGCTTCAAAAACATGTATTATTTTCCCATCGGATATATATATATATATATATATGTATATATATATATATATATATATAATATGTGTGTGTGTGTGTGTGTGATCGACAGTCCTACCATATCAGCTGCTGAATTGGAGGAGTTCTTCTGCAGGACGTCGATGTGAAGACAATAAAAAACCGTTTCAAAAAGATCTTGGTCTTATCACGCGTTGTACCGCCAAAAAAATCCTAATTACGAAGTGTATGAAGAGAAAAAGGCGCCTTTTGTAAGAAATACGTATCCTAGACTGAAGTGCAACGGAGGCTTGTAGTGTTTTTCTGGCGAATCAACATCCAGACTCGTCTGTGATCCATCTAAAGCCAAAATATGTATCGTGGTACAAAGGAAAGTTTGCGATTAAAACTGTAAAATGCACTCTTAGCATGATGATTGGAAGGTGCATTAAGTATCAATATGGATAGGGGTGGCCTGTATTTCTTGCCAAAGGGGAAACCTGACTGGCACACGGCATCTAGAAGTTTTAAACGACTATATGCTAGATTTCCATGAGGTCAACCATAGGGATATTTTTATGCACAAGGGTGTTCCTCCGTACGAGATTAAGTATCAAAATCGTTGTCAGAAAGAAACACTATTGTTCCAGTGTGGCCAGGGAATTCCCTTGACTTGAATCCATGACAAAATATCAAGTTGTGTTGCAAAATAAAGGTATATCTACGTAAAATTCTCTCGTGTGTTAGTTGCATGCTTCTTAGTTTGAGTACCTATTTCTTGGTTGAGTTCCAAGTTTCAGCTCCGTATGTGACTATCAGAAAGTTGCATCGGTCGTACACGCCTCTCTCTAGTTTAAATATCGCTACTACAAACGTGACGCTGCCTCAAAGTTAAGGTAGTAGCGTATTTCCCAACAGCGCCAACGGTCGGTGTTCGAATCTTGGCGAAAGCCGAAATTTCGAACGTTGACTTTAAAGACAGGAAAGTCCTCTCTCGGCTTGGAAAATTGTTTAACACCAATCCTCTTTACACATTATCACTCTTGTTTTACGGCCTTGTGGCATACTGCCAAGCTAAATATACATAAGAATGCAAACATAAACACTCAAAGACACAGTAGATAGATAGGGTACCTGATTAGAGCAATAATTAACAAGCTAATCTTGCACACCAATGATAGTGTAGATCTCAATATTCCGTGGGGGTTCCACCAATGTATTTCTGTGCCAAATTGAGCGTTAGTAATTATTCACATACGCTTCTTGTGCATATCGGTGTATGCTCGTGTGTGTCTAATTGAAACTCTTAAACCATGTATACGCAATTGTGTGTATTAACATAATAAAACTCGCATAACTGCTCATATTAAAACATAGATATCGTGGCCCTGTGCCAAGCTTAATTCAGCTGAGTATTCCTTTCTTGCTGTTTCCCGCGTTAAATTATGAAAACTCAATTCAAGCGTCCGGCTAGTCGTCCTCCAGCTCCAACTTAATTGTTGATGCAGTTTTGTTGTTGATTGATGATACGATAAGAAAGATTGATATTTGTAAGGTTATCAGCCGGTAGAACTGCATCTACAATTCAAGTTTGTGCTGGAGGACGACCGGCCGGTTATTTGAATTAACTTTTAATCATCTAAGGTGGGAAACTAGATCCAAATGATCTGACCGTCCAGACAAATATTGAAAGAAACCGGTCATTGTGCAAGCTCAAATGTTGAAACAGGAGAGGCGAAACCGACGATTTGTTCAGCACTTACCAACAGGAGCTTGTGGAGAAAAATCTTTCGAAATTAATAGGTATGTTTGTAATATTTTGTGAAAATCAAGTTACTTGATTTTTTAGATATGCTTTCTAAAGAGAAGATTTTCTTGATGATTTACCTGTCAACTGAGTTCAAAGGTCAATTAAGCACTGGGTCAGCTTTTCTTACACTTTTATTGGACATCTGAAGTATGGACGACAAAACCTAATATAATGTACGATGGAAAAGATATATTGCAAACATTAAACCACCGTCATATGACCGGCAACACTTTAGTATAGTAATGATAAGAGGTTCGATGCAACCCACTAATGTAGTAATATTATGATTTCTACTTCCTATGATTTTTTTTCATTGTGGTTGTAGTAGAAAAAGGGCACAGCACGGAGTCCTTTGGTTGATAGCCCTCGCTCTATTTAAATATAAAATAGAGATAGAGAGATCGAACAAGGGAGAAAGTTTCCTTCTTTGAAATCTTCTGGATCGATATAGGATTAGGTTTTATCTTTTCAAATCGTCTGATCCTTTTCAGCCGTGTGGGTTTGCAGCATTCACACTCCCTGCACCCAGAAGTCAGGGTTGAACGAATACTCCCCTCAATACCCTCCCTGTAATGATTCACGTCATGTCACTGAACGTGAGAGATCTGTCCTTTGATCACGTATCAACGATAGCTTACCATAAATTTGGCAGCTTGATCCATTAATTGTGACAGGAGCGACTCAGTTGTGGTGTTTTGCATGAGGCGATAACTTTGAATATACAGGGTAACACAAAATAAACTGAACAGTTTCTTTTCTCTATAAACAATGAACCAGTCTTCTTAGAATTGCAGACAGAGAAATATTGAAGCAATCAGAAAAAGGCGTCCGTAACTTTAGGTGGAAGTGTCCATTGTGTAACTGATTAAAAAAAATTCTATTCGCATTTGAGCCATTAAACTACATTGATAGAAATTTCAATCTTCTGCTGTTAAAGGCTTTCTATGATAATGCGTAGACATATTCAATCACCTTAAATGATTATGGCTCAATCAGAGGCAATTCTGAGCCAACTATGAACGTTATGTTGTCTGTTGTTGTTCAAATAAAGACCACTACATTAAATATGAAAAGGTTCCTGTCTAAAACGAAATTGCTCTTCTAAGAGAATAGATTTAGATTAAGTCATTTGGAGAAAGATTGTTTCTTCGGCCACTAATCCTAAGACAATAAACTCTCATTGTAACGGCACCGGTTCTATTGGCATTATTCAATAACACGTTTGTTTCTATATTCTTGCAAGACTATTGTTCGAGAGAAGCACACTGTAGCAGCATATTAAGATTTCAATGCATTATTTTAAAAACTAAATATAATAAACCCTTAAAACAATACCACTTGGAATGACGTGGGGTATTAAACTGCGAAAGTTGATAAAAAAAAACATTTTTATCTTTGGTTTCTCATACCGAATTCTACCATATATAATTTGTATTTTTCCCGAAGATTTTGAGCTAAAAATCCAGTTGTGTGTTATCTATGGAAACATAATTGTTATACACTTTTGTATACATAATCGTATACACAAGATTATGCACTCTTCATTTGAAATTGAAATCTCATCGAAGGGAGCTAAGTATCTATGTTAGCGAGTTATGCATGGAGAAATACGGTATACTTCGTATAAAATCCACCCGTTATAACAATCCCCGACGGTACTGTTTTTGCAGGAATCGAATGTATCTTTATCTTGGCGAGATAAGTACATCTGTCAGTAAACATATATCTCATATAAGTGTATATGAAGGCTGTCCGGAGGGTATCTATTTTGAATATCTTGATATAACTTGGCAACAAATTAGCGGATCCTGATTGCAACTGTCTGTACACTCTTCGATGATGTTACTCAGTCGATAGTGAGATGCCATTAAATGAGTTTGTGTACCGTGTAATTGTTGCATTCAAAATGACTAACCGAGTCATTCTTCAAACCATTGCATTACCGAGGTCGATCTACCCCTAATTCTAAATTTCAAAAATCCCTATGACCTCTAAATTTACCAAAAGCTAAAATCGAACTCACTGTCGATCAGGAGACCTTGCACATTTTATCAGATTAAGGAGAAAAAGCAACGATGTAGCTGATGGTAATCTCGAGAGAGGACTTTACAGAAAAGTAGAAAGGACGTTGAGGTAAAAGTATGAGGTCCCTAGGAAGGTAATTTGAAGGGGACTGAGACGTTACTTCCTATACGTCGGATACTTTTTGTTTACATTGAATGGATGGATACTTCCCGAACAGACCTTGTACTAAAATAAATTTCCGTCTGATTTTCATCTTTCTGCCATTGATGAAGTCTCTGTGTTTGTATGCTACTAATTTTGAAATACTGTAGACCCCTGTTATTACAGCTTTCTCGGAGATTGTCGTTATAACGAATTGATTGTTATGAATTGGATTTTATACGAAATGTATCAATAATGAGGAAACAAAAAGTACGGATGAAAATTACTTTTTTATCACCCTTTCACAGTGTAATGCTCCATATACAGACTACAGCTCTGAAAAAATATGAATAAACCAAAAAGTAATTCTGCTAACCATTGCATTCATGCCTTTCTTTATACACCTGGTTCCATCTTCTCAATTATTTCAAGCTTATTAATCGTGGGTGTCATCACGACATGGATCCCCAGAGATCACATGCGAAACCGGAACCGGCAGAGTATTAGATGGAGAGACGAGCAAGACAAATTCAGAAAGTACTAGCTCTGCGACGCCCACGATAGAGAAATATGGCGAATCCTGGGGGAGGTCTATGTCCAACGACGGACGTTAAAAGACCGATGATGATCACTAACTGATGGGACTTTTATGATTTTTTTCAGATTTCTATGTTACTTTAGGCGGTGCTATTTTAAATGATTACGGATTTTTTCTTTCAAATAATGCACTGAAATCTTGATGTGCTGTTGCTGCAAACTAATCTCCAACAATAAAAACAAACGGTCCGTTAAAATGCGTGTGTAATCAAATAGTGCCGTTGGGACGGGAGTTTAAAAATTGCTCAACAATGGATGTTCAGTCTAAAATAAATCGTTCAGAATTCACAGGTGTTATATTTCTGTCCAATAAATGTCTTTTGTGTGGAACAGAACAAGGGCATTTACAATAAGAATGATTTCATATCCCAAGGGATTTTATTAATCAATTTTCAACGAAGGCCAGTGCAACCATCTATCAAATAACTTTTTATAGACAAAATAGAGGAATCTGATTCGTTTGGCACAAGATCAAAATAGATAGTGAGGGTTAAACTATCTATGCGATCCAATTGACCTGCTAAACGATCTTGTCAACCATTATGTTACAGTTGACATCCATAAGTAATGCTAGATGAACTGAATGAATAAAACAAGAAAGTCAGACTTCATAAGAACTACAGTAAAACAAAAGTCAAGTATAACAAACAAGTCCGGAATAAATTCACAACGATCAAAATCGAAAACGCAGTACTGGAGAGAGTAGACTACTGCACTGACCTAAGACAACGAATCGGCGTTAAATTCTCAAAAGAAGAAAAAGCAGGCTAATGACCACTCCAGGATGGCAAGCCTTCGGCAGAGCAAGCCCAGCCTTCAATAACAACAAGATCCCATTAGTCCTGAAAAGAAGAGTATACAATCAATGGATTCTCCCGATAGTTACCTATGGAGCTGGAACATAGAACCTAACAAAGAGACTGGCCCTCAAACTGAGTACCATGCAACGTTTACATGAAAGAATCATGCTCAACCTCACATGGAGAGATCACAAGACAGCAAAATATACCAAGAGAAAAACGAGAGTCCGAAATATCATAGAATCCATTAAAAAAACTCAAATGGCAATGGGATGGTTATATTGTAAGAATGGCAGACAACCGATGACTCACAACATGGACTCTGAGAGATCACATGCGAAACCAAGGCCAGCTGAATAGTAGATGGTGAGACGAAGTAGATAAGTTCAGAAAGTATTGGCCCCACGACGCCCATGACAAAGAGGTCTATGTTCAACGATGGACGATAAGAGATTAATGATGATGATTTACTTTGTGATAAGTCTCCTGAAGTGGTCATCTAAGTTCTGATCAAGTTTGACGCAGCTTGACTTTGGTGATTGACCAAGAACTGGTGCTTTCTTGGTGATTTCATACGTGGTTTTGTAATAGCTTTGTTCAGTGGAACTTAGCCTGGCACAAGACCATAAGAATCAGAGTTCCAATGAGGAATCGAATTGACCAGCGAGATAAGTTTGCTAACCATCTCATTACAGTGATCGCTCATTACTTGATTTGTGTTAAGTCGCGAGTATTTGGGAATACCGAATGTTCACTAAAACCACTCTCGACACTGCTTGACTTGGGTGATTGAATGTGAAGCGAAGCTTTCAACGTGATGTAAGCCTTTGTCTAAGATAAGGCCATGAACATAGGAGCAACCAGTGAGGATCAAAATCAATGGTCTTGCGCATTGACCAATGAGATGAGTTTTCTGACTACTGTGCTATAGTAGTTTTGGGAATTGATAATATTTATCCCGAAGTCTTCAAAAATGAATATTGCTAAGTCACAATGAATGAATTATTCAAAGGGGAATTCAAGAAAGAAAATAGAATGATAAATGTTTATCATGGGGGGAAAAATACAGATTCACTTGACACAAGAACAAAATAAGGTCAGGGGGAAAATAATATAATTGATTTATTATTGCTTTTTGTACAGACAAATTGCGTTGCGCCCACAGGTTCTTGTTAGATCATCGGAGTTAAGTAACGTCTAACCTGGTCAGTGTATTGATGGGTGACCGTCTGGACATGCCAGGTGCAGTAAGTAGTCGGGGATCAATCCCTGTCCGAGTCGTACATAAGACTTTGAAAATGGTACTCAATGCCTGTCAGTTGAAGAGTCAGATTAGAGTTGTTGTCGAAACGGGGATAGTAGCCCCCGACTACGACCAACCAGCCATTATTAGAAACTCTCATAAGTATGCACGTATCATGCGTATGGCCCACACCGATATAGCTAGAGGGCTGAAATTTTAAACATTTACTCCTTATTATGCTTAGAATTTTTTTTTACATCGCCTCCCTGAAATAGATGTTTAGAGGGATTAATGTTGCAATGTAATTTCATGCTAAATCAATCCTATGAGTTGTGTCCATCAGTATTCACGCTTGTTTTTTGAAAATTCAATGTAAGTTTATGCTAAATTGGTCCCTCGTGTGTGCCCGCTTGTTTTTCTCCTGAACAGACTTTTTTTAGTGATCACTGCCTCCCCAAAAAAGTGAGAGAAGTAACTCCTTCATTGATTACCCACTTTTTTTAATTGATCACTCCCAAAACAGCATGTTGCCAGAAGACATTAGTCACGCGACGGTTTTTATTGAGTGACTAACCGGCCATTGCTTTCATTTATTTTTCATTTAAGTTCCCAACTGCTGAATTCTGCACAATTGGGCTATAAAAATGGTAGAAGAAATCTTGCCTGAGAGTGAAAAATGGCTTTGATTTACTAAATTATTGAACAGTAGGCAAAACGAGCGCTTTGTCTCGTTTGTTGTACATAAATAATATGGTTTTCTTGCAGGATTTGCTCAGTGTTTCTTGACATTTGCTTGAGGTACATATTTATTCTTTAAATTTCTCCATGTTGAATACATGCTTTCAAAGGAAAAGCAAATGTTTAACCAAGTGCTTTCAGGCAGATGTGATTAGATTGCCCTTCACACTCTCTCTCTCTCTCTCTCTCTCTCTCTCTCTCTCTCTCTCTCTTTCCATAAAACAGGTGTGCTGTCCTTTAGTTGAAGCATCAAACCTTGACAACTAAAATAAATGCTTTCACTCCATTATTGTCCACGTCTGTGCAGAGCTGCGAATAGGCCCAGGACAGATGGGAAATGTAAGCCCTGTTTCAAAGTACTCATTAAACATTTTGGTAATCAGTGCTAAATACATATGATTTTATGTCTATGTACTTGTAATGTACATGATGTACTTACAAGTAACAGAACAGAATAAAAGAACTTATAAAAAAGGTAATGGCAAGTAATTTTCTTCAGGCTGCATGTAAGACAATAGAATACAGTACTGTAATAAGAAGCAGTAAATGATAGAGTAGTACAGTGCTGTAATAGGAAGTGGTAAATGATAAAGTACAGTGCTGTAATAGGAATACTAAATTCCCCTCCCATGATTCTCTTCACTATATCAATATTATTTACTAAAGCCCTCCTCCTTTACTCTACAAAGGGGAGTACACTCCTTAAAAATTGTAAGGTCGTGTCAACTGCCAGTGCCCATGTTATGGTCTGATTAACGCTAGAGACTGATATAATATCAACAGGTTTAATAACGGAGATGATTGGTAAAACTTCAAAAGGTAAAATACGATATTACCACATTTGAGGGCATATATGACCCTCTTATTTCAACATGGTATACTTGAAAATTAGAAAAGATCTTATTCCCTCTCATTTATCACTCAATTTATCACTCCACTTCAAGTTCTGGCTAATGTAGGTCTGGACAGCAAAGGTCACTCTTGCCCTTTGATCTATAATTTGTGGAAAACAGGGGTCTTATATGCCATCAAATGTGGCCTATAATAAATGTGTTCAAATCCTTGTACAATACTATGTAATATTTATACAAGACACGAGTACGCCAAACATAGTAGTAAATGCATAAGACGAAGTATCAAATGCGTACGTAAGGCTTATAAGCATTGATAACAATGCATAAAGCACTGAAGTAAAGGTTTTATAAGATCTGTTACGATTCATGTTAGAAAAAGACTTCTGATGACCCAATTTCAAGTACGCACAATGCTGTGAAACGTATTTCCTGTAACTGACTGGCGGTTGCATATCAACAGAATTATAATGCATCCTTTAAGTTTTCCCTGAAAATAATAGTTGACAACATTCTCGCACTAAAGCTTTCGTTTGAATATCACTTGAATCAGTCATTCTCAACCTATATTAAAGCACGGTCCTCTTAAGAGCTCTTCCCAGATTCCAGAGCCAACGTTCAAACGGACATATATAATAGATATCATATAAGACATTCCTCGAATATTGCTAATTCAGCCAATGCCCCCCCCCTCCCAACGTTAACATAATTTACACAAGTAGTCTGCAACGGCCAGTGATCATTGGTTAATGCAATGATTCTGAATATGAGGTCGACGCCCCCAAAGAGGTAATTTGAATATGTTGGGTGCAATTAAGAATTTGGGTGTGAATCGCAAAAAACAAAGTCGAATTAAGGCTTAAGCGATTAATTTTCACTTATACAAAACAATTAATTCCTGATTACACAATGTTATTGATTCCAAATAATACTATAGTATTGATCACTAATTATACAGTACTATTGATTCCTATTTACTTAGTGTATTGTAATTAGAAATTGATAGTTCTATCAAAACGTGATCATACAATACTATCAATTACTAATTACACAGTTCTAATGATTCTTAATTATACTATACTATTAGTATCTAATTACACCATGGATTCCATAGTCACTAACACTCAATACATTATAGTAAGGGGGCATTAATCGATGCACGAAAATACAAGATTAGGCTGCAGGCCAAGAATTCAATTACGCATACGAAACCATACGAGATACAATTCTTTTTTGCTACGTTATATATAGTTATGTTTTTATAGAAAGGGGACATTATTTATGCTATCGGAATGGTACATAGAATTATTTGTGCTGATGGGGTATGGGGTGGAAAAGGTGGAGAACATTTGGTCTCGTGGTTGGGAGTAGAAAATACAATGCAATTAGGTGTTCTGGATTTGAGGGCCACCGATTTACTTGGGATGTTGGATGGAAACAGTAGGAAAGTTCAAATAAGGGACAAAGGTCTCATGTTTTAAACTGTAACCGTCTGTGTTGAACAGAGGACATGATTTCTTTATCAAAAATCGTCTGAAACCACTTCCAACACCGTGGATTGAAGCGTCCTACTCGAAAGTTGGGGACAAACAGATGTACTGCAAATAATCCCTTTTTTTGTTCGGAATGCTTACTGTTTGCTATATATTTGCATTCAATGGTCAGATCCACGCCAGACTACATGATTCGTAGTGTGTACCTCCTTCCTCACATATCTTCGATTTTCCATGCCATCTTACAGAATATAAGTAATGCGGCCTTTGATCACACCAACCATAGCTGTCTTTGATCCAGACACGTTGCTGATTATTTTAGACTACCTTCTCCGGGAAGAAACTTTTTTTTATTTCGAAAGTGGGGCCTCCAGTGAGAATGTGGTTTATCTTATATTACTGGAGAAATGACTTGAAGGTTCTCTGAACTGAAACCCTTTTTTAAACGTTGCAATTATGATTATTTAATCGTTATATATAAATTAAGAAGCCTAACCTTTGTAATAGCTTTTATGTCACATGATCTTAGGGATCGTCGGGTTACCATGATGGGCATGTTCTTCGTGGCAAATAGTAGGATAAGGGACGATATCCTTCCTAGAGAACCATATACAAGAAACTTTGGTTTTGGTACCCCTGTCTCAACTACATTTTTCTCCGTCAACCATCGTGGCATGCTTGTGCCGAGACCTTTGTCAATGACATAAGTGCAGAATGGGCACACGGATTTAGCTGGGCCAGTACAAAGACTTTTTGTATACTGATCATACATACGTACGCATATATATATGATTCAGAAAACAATGGCTCTTCAATGCCCATGATAGAGAAATGTGATGGATCCTCAACGACGGACGTTAAAAGACTGATGATGATATATATATATATATATATATATATATATATATTGAGAGAGAGAGAGAGAGATCATGAATTCTTTCCTTGATTTAAAACTTAATATTACACAAAATCTATGCTACAGACATGGTTTAATGCAAATTATCCCTTACCACAAAAAGATTTATCTAACGTTGATTACTTTCTTTACAGTCTTGACTGGAGGGTGATTTAGCATCACTCAGTGGCACTAGTATTTAAGCTACCGGCCCCAGGTCAGGGTAAAATCTTTCGAGGAAAAATCTTCGACCAGATTGTCAATGTATGCACTTTTCAACCAAAACAAGTGTCCTTATGTAGGCTGCGGCTTCAGCCACCCTTTCTCAGGTTCCGCCAATCACATTACTACTCACTCGACCCGTTCGATACTTGAAATAGACTTAGAGGTGACAAGCACCCGAAGTGGCATCACTCACTACTCTGTGCCTCTCTATCCATAGCTTGGAGGAGACATGGATTAATACGTTTCCCAACGTCATTCGTGCGAAATGAACATAAACTGTCTCAACCAGAGTTTGAACTCGACTCGCTGACTCCATTCTCCCAGCTTTTAACCACTCCCCCCCCTGCCTTTCATTCGTGATAGATTTCCATTTAAACTTTTTTTTTCAACTCCCTGGTATCAGCTGTTGATCTTATTGGATCCACACACGCCAAATCAACATCTTTATTCGTGCAGGGAACTTGTGATGACCCGTTTGTCCTCATTCAGCTTCTCGGTCGTGGAATTGGCGTCTTGAAGGAACAGGAAGTTTTGATTCCATCTTGGATTTGTGAAGCTTCGGATTTTTGGAAACAGGTGTCTCTCTTTTGCTCTCTCGCTACCTCACCTCTATCTCATTGTTTCTCTTCCCCCTCTTTCTACCTACCTGGATCTCTCTGTTTTCCCTCCCTTTCTCTCCCCTCCCTTTCTCCCTTTCTCTCCCCTCCCTTTCTCCCTTTCTCTCCCCTCCCTTTCTCCCTTTCTCTCCCCTCCCTTTCTCCCTTTCTCTCCCCTCCCTTTCTCCCTTTCTCTCCCCTCCCTTTCTCCCTTTCTCTCCCCTCCCTTTCTCCCTTTCTCTCCCCTCCCTTTCTCCCTCTCTCTCCCCTCCCTTTCTCCCTCTCTCTCCCCTCCCTTTCTCCCTCTCTCTCTCCCCTCCCTTTCTCCCTCTCTCTCTCCCCTCCCTTTCTCCCTCTCTCTCTCCCCTCCCTTTCTCCCTCTCTCTCTCCCCTCCCTTTCTCCCTTTCTCTCCCCTCCCTTTCTCCCTTTCTCTCCCCTCCCTTTCTCCCTTTCTCTCCCCTCCCTTTCTCCCTTTCTCTCCCCTCCCTTTCTCCCTTTCTCTCCCCTCCCTTTCTCCCTTTCTCTCCCCTCCCTTTCTCCCTTTCTCTCCCCTCCCTTTCTCCCTCTCTCTCCCCTCCCTTTCTCCCTCTCTCTCTCCCCTCCCTTTCTCCTTCTCTCTCTCCCCTCCCTTTCTCCTTCTCTCTCTCCCCTCCCTTTCTCCCTCTCTCTCTCCCCTCCCTTTCTCCCTCTCTCTCCCCTCCCTTTCTCCCTCTCTCTCCCCTCCCTTTCTCCTTCTCTCTCCCCCCTCCCTTTCTCCCTCTCTCTCTCCCCTCCCTTTCTCCCTCTCTCTCTCCCCTCCCTTTCTCCCTCTCTCTCTCCCCTCCCTTTCTCCCTCTCTCTCTCCCCTCCCTTTCTCCCTCTCTCTCTCCCCTCCCTTTCTCCCTCTCTCTCTCCCCTCCCTTTCTCCCTCTCTCTCTCCCCTCCCTTTCTCCCTCTCTCTCTCCCCTCCCTTTCTCCCTCTCTCTCTCCCCTCCCTTTCTCCCTCTCTCTCTCCCCTCCCTTTCTCCCTCTCTCTCTCCCCTCCCTTTCTCCCTCTCTCTCTCCCCTCCCTTTCTCCCTCTCTCTCTCCCCTCCCTTTCTCTCTGAATCTCTCTTTTACTCTTTTCCCTGCGTTTATGTGCCTGTCTCTTTGTTTTCTCCCATGTGCCTCTCTGTCTTTCTCTGCTCTCCCTCCGTCTTTGTGCTTCTCTATCTCTCTCCCTCCCTGGGATTACCATTAATCTGCATACCCCTCTCTCTGTTTTCCCTACATATGTGTGCCTCTCTGTTTCTCTTCCTCCTCTCTCTTTCTACATATGTGTGCATCTAACACTTTCTCTCTGATTTCCCTACGTCCGTGTGCCTCTCTCTCTCTCTCTCTGTTTTCCTTCAATCTATGTGCTTTTCCTATCTCTCTATCTCCCCTCCGTTTGTATGTCCCTCTCTGCCTCTGTTTCCCCTCGATCTATGTATGTATGTATCTCTCTATATAATTCTCTCTCTCTCTCTCTCTCTCTCTCTCTCTCTCTCTCTCTGCCACGAAGTAGGAAGTTTTGATTCCATATCAGGCTTTGTGGAGCTTCAGACTCAAAGAAAGACTCTCTGGTTATCAAAGCGACAGCCAGGCTCCGTCATTGTATCCAACCCTTTTCAGTGCAATTTGTAATTTGTCTTCTTCATCTTCATCACTTCCAGCTTCCTTCATTGAGATGACTTATCTCATTGTTGCTTGTTTCTTCCTCTTGGTCATCTTCTGCTTCGTGCTCCGATCTATCTTATGAACTAATTCTTTCTTCCATGACAGTTAAGGATTTCTTTCTTGTACTGTCTCCTCCATGGTGATGTCATCTTTTGTCAGAAGTGTCTGCTTCAGGTTTTTCTTTTTACTGTAAACCCTCGTTGAAATGGCAATAATTCTAACGGCACTAATTAATGACAAACGAATTCTAATAGCAAGTATATGTTTTATTCTTGCAAGACGATCATCAGAGATTATAACCTCTCCGAGTAATTTAGAAATTGCATAATTTGCATGTCGTATTTTTTAATCTATTCCTTATTACGGCACTACCTGAGTAATAACGGGAGTCTATTGTATCTATGAGCTGCTATTCCCCCCTTTCTCCTTTTAAGTACATCCCTTTCATCTTTAATATATTCTCTGATTTCTCTTGAAGATTTCTCTCATTCCCTCTCTCTTATCATTACGTATTTTCTCTCTCTTTGTCTCTTCTGCTTTCTTTCCGGCTGTGTGTGTGTGTGTCTCTATCTCTCTCTCTCTCTTTCCCCCACCCATGTGCGTGCCCCTGTCCGTCTCTCACTCCTCCCTATCTCACTGTCTTTCCGTGCCTCCCCCAATCTGCTTCTCCCTCCCTTGCAGCGTGCCTCTCTGTCTCCCTCTCTTGCAGCGTGCCTCTCTGTCTCCCTCTCTTGCAGCGTGCCTCTCTGTCTCCCTCTCTTGCAGCGTGCCTCTCTGTCTCCCTCTCTTGCAGCGTGCCTCTCTGTCTCCCTCTCTTGCAGCGTGCCTCTCTGTCTCCCTCTCTTGCAGCGTGCCTCTCTGTCTCCCTCTCTTGCAGCGTGCCTCTCTGTCTCCCTCTCTTGCAGCGTGCCTCTCTGTCTCCCTCTCTTGCAGCGTGCCTCTGTGTCTCTCTCTCTTCTCTCTGTCTCCCTCTCTCTTCTCTCTGTCTCCCTCTCTCTTCTCTCTGTCTCCCTCTCTCTTCTCTCTGTCTCCCTCTCTCTTCTCTCTGTCTCCCTCTCTCTTCTCTCTCTCTTCTCTCTCTCTTCTCTCTCTCTTCTCTCTCTCTTCTCTCTCTTCTCTCTGTCTCCCTCTCTCTTCTCTCTCTCTTCTCTCTCTTCTCTCTGTCTCCCTCTCTCTTCTCTGTCTCCCTCTCTCTTCTCTGTCTCCCTCTCTCTTCTCTCTCTCTTCTCTCTCTCTTCTCTCTCTCTTCTCTCTGTCTCCCTCTCTCTTCTCTCTCTCTTCTCTCTGTCTCCCTCTCTTTTCTCTCTCTCTCTTCTCTCTGTCTCCCTCTCTCTTCTCTCTCTCTCTCCCTCTCTCTTCTCTCTCTCTCTCCCTCTCTCTTCTCTCTCCCTCTCTCTTCTCTCTCCCTCTCTCTTCTCTCTCTGTCTGTCTCTCTCTCTCCCTCTGTCTGTCTCTCTCTCATAATGAATCTTTCTATCTCTCTTTCTGTCTTTCTATGTTTCTCTCCCTCTTTCGGTGCTTCTTCCTCTCTTTTCCTTCCTGTTTTTCATCTTAAATTTACCCTTGTTCCCCTACAAAGTTCCCTTGTTTTCTGTTTATTCATCCTCTTTGTATTCCTTATCAAATCATGTGTTATCATTATTTTAGTCCATCTTCAATGGTGATGCTTCACCACAAAGATCATGAGATCCGATTCTGAACAAAGCTGCATGATTCTCGATAGTAACGTACCATTTTTCTGCTAGATGATGCACACTTTTACAATCCCATGAATTATAGTACAAAGATTTTGCTTTGGTAAATAAGTTGTAGTGATTGTTATCCACGCCCTACCCCACCTCAGTTCTAACTATCCTTGGATGAAACATATGCACATTAAATGGTGAGAATATCCAAGGAATGTCCAAAAATGAAAATCTCTCTGAAAAAATCCAGAAATCACAGGGAGCCAAATCTGGACTATAGGTCGGTAGCTGACAGATCTAGGTGATGCGATGTTAAACCAAAAACCCCTGCACGAAACATGGAGAATGGACAGGCTCGGTTATTGCGAACGCAGCGGTCTCACGGTGCTCGGGTCCACTCAATGGCGTCTCACTGCCAACCGAGTAATCTCACGGGAGAGTGTCTGTTCATGCATTACAGTAAGATGCCCTCTGATTAGTTGACAAATTACATCAAGCTTGCACAACTGGTCTTGACTGGTTCTAACCTGTTTGTCTGGGAAATGTTGTCAGCGGGTATCTTATATGACCGGGAAATGTCCTCGTCGGGTAACCTGTCTAATCTGGACTTTTCCTGGTGGTATTCTCCTAGTCAAGCTGGTTACATGCCAACAACATTACTCGGTTTCATTTTTTGATCACTTAAACATACACACACATGCATGCATACATATACGCAAATACATGCACAATAAGACATGAAAACACATACGCACACAAATTAATGCACACATGTATGCACATACATGCATGCACATACATACACAATTATACATGTAGATATATATACACACGTGTACATACACGCACCCTAACATAAAAACATATATACATACATATCACACACACATGCACACGTACTACCCCACGCAATCTAAAACATGTACGCACATACACGGATATAGATGCACACTAATACACGCACTCCCCATTAACCTTTATTAACTATAATATTCCAACTTTCAAACTGCCTTTCTCTCGGTGAGAAGGCCCGATCCTCGTTTGTCCTGTCCAGTGGAGACCAATGAGTCTGAAGGTTTAATGGAAAAGGCCAATACTTCAACTCAAAATTTAACACCATACTAGATCGAAGTTGATAAAATAAGGGACCACCATTTTTTAACTCTGTCAATGGAGTTTGAAAAGTTACATGTATTCATCTGAACCTGTCCGTCTTTCCACACAATATCTCCTAAAGTTCTCCATGTACATCAATGAAATTCTGTGAAGAGTGGGCAACGGAATAATTGAATAAATTTTAGTATGGATCTTGGAATTAATTTTTGATTGAGAAATATCGTCATTCCTTTGCAGGAAAAGGGGTTAAAATGGAGTAATTAATTTTTTTTTTAAATATTTAAATTTCAAAGGAATCAACATAATATTTGTACATTCAAGATTTTCTCCCTTGTTTTTCCAGTTTTCATTTTCATTAACTTTTTAGTTTGTTGGCAGAGGTATCTGTTCTCCGAGTGCTTTTTAAGAGCAATTCGCATTTGCCGGTCGAGTCCAAGTAAAGTGTTCGCTACACAATGGGGGTCAATAGATGCTTACATAAAGGGGATTTTAAGAAAATTACAGGCACTGGTTGGTTGATCTTTAAAGTCATGGTGTCATAGTTGGAAGCATCTCAGCCAGAAATGTCAATGAATCTGAGAAGAAAGACAATAGAATGTAATGGCTGATGAACTCTGGGATGCGATTAAGAAAATCTGGTTTGGTAGGTGTCAGGGAAAGGTGCGAATGACTAACAATAGTACCATACAAGAATTGGAGATTTATTACTCTGCCCTTTGCTTTACTGTAAAGCCTGTTGTCTCTACAGAAGCGGAATTGTCTTGACTAACGCGTGATTTTGCACCAATTGTGATAGTTATGAGCAGAAAGTATCCAGCCATTCAATGTAAACGATCAAATAGCCTGCCATAGGCTGTGACAGCTTGGTCCCTTTCAAAGCACATGAAACTCAAAGTTGTGAAATGAATTAAAGTAACACAATTTTGTTATTATTATCATTATATATATATATATATATATATATATATATATATATATATAGATAGATATAAAGTCGTACGGGGCCAAATCTGGTCTGTAGGGTGAACTGTCGGACCTGGGTGATGTGACGTTTCAAATACTGCGTGAGATGTATAGAACGCAACGGTCGGCACACGAGCATACCTAATGATCTCACAGCCGACTGAAAAACCTCACCAGATAGTTTCTGTTCATGCAAGCGCAGCTAGGTCCCCATCTGGTAGGTTGCCGAGTTACGTCAAAACAACGCAATGGGTTCCCAAGATATTCAGAACCTCGTATATAGAATTGAATAGAGGAGTGCAGGAGTGATTTTAAGGGTCCTCAGCATGAGAAAAAGAATCGGCATAGTTTCAATTCCGGCAGGGGCTGCTGGTTTCCATTTTGTACAGATACTTTTTGAGAAAGTCATAAATCCACTCCTCCCTGCAATTTGTTCTACCATTAGGCATTGTTGACAAAAAAAGTTATGTTGCTAGCATGCAGTGATGGTTGACAAAGAAGATGGTGGGGTAAACACTTTGGCAAACCAATCTCCCATAATTAATGCCCGGGTAGTAATGACTGTAAAAAAAAACAACTTTTCAACCTTTACAACAGCCAATTTTGCAAATACAGAAAAAACCGCTGAATATACAATATAAATGCATCGTTAATTATTTACAATAGAAATGTATTGCAAATCAGAAATGAACAAATTAATGTAAGCATTAATGGCATTATATCAATATTATATGTATCATTTAGATACATAACTAATGATTTTGCTACAAAAATGCACTTTCTTTATATTACCATCCACCTTATGATTGAAATATTGTTTCTTGAATTTTTAACGACTTCCAACTAATGATAGATGAACTGAACGAAGAGAGCAAGAAAGTCGGCCTACACATGAACTTCAGCAAGACGAAGATCATGTGCAACAACCACATTGGAGATAAGAACACTAAGATCGAAATCGAGGACACAGAACTCGAGAAAGTAGACCACTACATCTACCTAGGGCAACGAATCTCCATGAGACCCTCACAAGAAGAAGAAATCAAGCGAAGAATCACACTTGGATGGCAAGCCTTTGGCAGAGCTAGCTCAACCTTCAAAAATAATAAGATCCCATTAATCCTAAAGAGAAGGGTGTATAACCAATGCATCCTCCCAATAGTCACTTATGGAGCTGAAACATGAAACTTAACCAAGAAACAGACCCGTAAGCTGAGAACCATGCAACGTGCACATGAAAGAATAATGCTGGGCCTCACATGGAGAGACCACAAAACTGCACAGCACATCCGGGAAAAGACAAGAGTTAGAGACATCATAGAATCCATAAAAAATCTCAAATGGCGGTGGGCTGGCCATGTTGCAAGAATGGCTGACAATCGATGGACATCACGACTCACATGGGTTCCCCGAGACCATATGCGCAACCGAGGCCGGCAAAATGTTAGATGGAGAGATGAGCTAGACAAGTTCAGGAAGTACTGGCTCCGTGACGCCCATGATAGAGAAGTGTGGCAAATCCTGGGGAAGGTCTATGTCCAACGACGGACGCTAAAAGACTGATGATGATGAGTTAGGGATTTCCTTGTCCAGAATTCTTTTTCAAGTATTATAAAGTAAGTGATGCCTTTACACTGTTTCCAATCTCAGCTTGAGCTCCATGCATCAGAAGTTCCTCTGTCTTGACCCCAGTTTGCGGTGTGTGGAATCAACTCAGAGGTGACAGGCACCTGAAGTGGCATCACTTACTTACCCCTGCATAATTTCACCCATAGCTGAGGGGAGAGATAGATTCATGCCTTTTCCAAAGGAGTCCTTTCTCTATAGCATAAACTGTTGGGTCACCGAGCACATTACTCAGTATTATTGAACTCTTAACATAGTCGGAAGATATTTGTTTTGAATCACAACTGCATTCATATTTTCTTCTCCATTGGATTAACATGCTTCACTTCTCATCTTTTGTGATGATACAAAGACCTGATGCAACCCTAATAATGGGTTATTGTGAATAGAAATTCATATTTCCCTCTTTAATGGAAATAATTGTGGGCATCGCGCTGTGAGACAAGAATCAAGAAAAAAATCTATTCTCTTTATTATAAAATTCCTTTTATGATTCAAATACTGATAAGTGTTCATTAGTATTACTAATGAGCTCCACGCAGGACTCAATTTAGAGATTTTGCAGCTGAGAGGAAATGTTTTTTCCGTTATTTGGAGAACAAAAAATCAAGGCAGATCCCTTGGAAACTGAAGACCTGTTCAGTGTTTTCTTTATATCATCGTCATCATAGCCTTTCAAAGTTTGTTATTGGACGTAGACCATCCTAAAAATCTGCCTGTTTTTCGCTCCTAGTCGTCACGGTGCCAATACTTTCTGAACTTGTCTAAATCATCTCATCATCTTGTTTTGTTTTTTGTTTTTATGGCCACAGCTTTGCATATGATCTCGGGAATCCACGTTGTGAGTCACGGTGTTCAGCGATTGTCTGACATTCATCCAGTGGAAGATAAAATTATTCAAGTGTGTATTGCTACAGAATGAAAAACAGTACAGCTTCCATTCGCTGTCCGAAAGTAGAGTGTTCCTATGGAAATGTTTTGGAAGCCAGACTGGTATAAATTGAAGTAATTTTCATCAAACCATATGGGAAATTTTACGAGCGTTTCTAGATCTTCCAAAAGCTGATGATGGTATATTAGGCTGAGCCATCGGATGTTGGGTTGGTGGGGAGTATAGGAGACTGGGGCGTTTGAGAGTGAGAGGAAAAGAGTGTGCGTTGCCTCTATAATTATTCACTGTAAAACAAGCGCTATTTTCGCTACTTTTACCCTGTTTTTCATAGCTGGACTAAAATACAGGATGCCAACATCTTAACAATGCAGTCAAGTGACAAAAACTGAAAATGAACTTTAAAGAATACAACAAAGTAACACAAAAGTCGCGAAGGGATTTAAAACAACCATAACTTTTTTTATCTTAATATTTTTGGTTTTTCCTCTTCTCAGATGTACAAAGGAACCCTTGGATATTCATCATGGAAAAGTACACACCTTGGTAACGATCTAAAATGATACCATATTACTTTGAACACCTTAAACGTTAACCCCCAAAGAATATTTTCGCTATTTGAACGTGCGCACATCGCCAACTGAGTCAATGAATCGTTTGTTTGTGTGTTTTTGAGAAGTAAGCAACAAACAATGTGACCACGTTCAATCCAAAATAATGAAGATCATATTCGTGTGCAGAGGAAGGCATCTACTTTGGAATATCACGCAGAACGTTTTTGAAAGAGCAAGAATTTGTGGAGTTGAAAAATGGCGGACATTCGAGAGAAAGAATCTTCTGTACTCAGACTAATTAAATTCCACTTGTATTTATATTTCATTTGTTAAAAACATTTTTTTCAAAATCAAAAAGACATGAATGTTTTAGAACCCTTCGTGACTTTTGTACCATCCTGTATCAATAGCAGAAGTGGCACCCATCACAGCCATAGTAATGATGTAAACATGATGGCTATGGTGATGATATTGACTATTAGTCATTATCATCCACACATATAATAATTAGCAATGTTTTTTGTACCCTGCCATGCTAAGGAACGTAACAGACGTAGTATAATAGAACCTCA
The DNA here is from genome assembly GCA_963457665.1 of Thysanoteuthis rhombus. Taxonomy (NCBI): domain Eukaryota; kingdom Metazoa; phylum Mollusca; class Cephalopoda; order Oegopsida; family Thysanoteuthidae; genus Thysanoteuthis; species Thysanoteuthis major. The sequence continues at coordinate 6,999,730 of OY735228.1, read as the reverse complement.
TGTTTTGATGACGTAAAAAAAAATGCTGAATTTAAAGAATGATGAAAATAAAGTAATAAGAACAAATACAAAAAAAAAAAACATCTAAAAATCCGTTACGCAGACTGGTGGTGTTACTCCATTCACAGTCCATACACATGCTGTAGAAAACCCTTCGAAAAAAGTCTTCGTTCGTGGAGCCAAGTCATTTATATAAATACATTGAGTGTGCCTGAACGTAACACTTTTCAGTGAGCAACAATTGTAGTGATGGTGCAAAATTAGCCAACTCTTTGTTACCTCGTTACTCAATCTCTCACAACATTCCATTGAAATTAACAGAGAACCTTTGGAGATATTGCGTGGAGGGACATGAACATTATACGGTGTGGATATATAGCTACAACTAGGGAGATAACTGTGCATGGATCTGTCCCCAAATCACTTCTTCTGTAGCATATCCTCCATCCTTCAATGAAATGTCATTGGAATCCATCGAGAACTTTTGGAGGTATTGTGTGGAAAGTCATGAATGTATACATAAATGTATTAACAAAAAATAACAGGAAAGTATCTCACTATGAAAAAATTTGTGGACTAATCCCAACATCTCACCATCTTCCTCACATCGTTACTCACTCTTACATAAGATTGAAATTCATGGAGTGTTTTTAGAAATACGGACAGACAAATAGATAGGCCAACCCAACCAAATACATCATCATCATTATCAGTCTTTAAACATCCGTCGTTGGACATACACCTTCCCCAGGATTCGCCACACTTCTCTATCATGAAACTCGCAGAGCCAGTATTTTCTAAATTTGTCTAGTTCAACTCTCCATCTTGTATTCTGTCAGCCTCAGTTTTGCATGTGATCTAAGTGATCTATGTTAAGAGCCATGATGTCCATCAGTTATTTGTCATTCTTGCAACATGGCCTGCCCATCGCCATTTGAGTTTTTTTAATAGTTTCTATGATGTCTTGGATTCCCGTTTTCTCCCTGATATACTGTACTATCTTGTGATCTCTCCATGTAAGGTTGAGCATGATTCTCTCATGCACGCGTTGCATGCTTCTCAGTTTGTTGGTCCGTCTCTTGGTTAGGTTCCATGCTTCAGCTCCATAAGTGACCATCAGATGGATGCATTGGTTGTATATTCTTTTTTAATTGGTTGAGGTAATAATCAGGTAATTTTCATGGATACTATGTTAGTATGTACATATATATGCTAATATGTGTGTGTGTGTGTGTATATATATATATATATATATATATATATATGCCTAGAAAACTTTACACCTTTAAACACTAAATACATTAGAAAAACTTTTCGAAACTTTTTTCACTTATTTCCCAATATCTGTTAATGTTATTTATGTAATTTTTAAAAAGATATTCTATGTACTTAGTTATTATGGTACTATGTATAGATTTTCACTTGTTAGGATCATCAATTGTTTACCATGTATCCGCTTTAGTGATCTAAAAACAAAATGGGTACATTAACATGGCAAACCAGCAGTGCTGATCAAACACCAACACTTTTTCAGTTATGATTTCAATATATAGCTTATATATATATATGTATGTATGTGTATGTGCACACACATACTTATTTGTTGTGTGGATGTGAGATGAGCTGAGAAAATAGTGGTGGTGATCTGACAATGTGGAAAGTGGAAAAATTGAGAAAGACAACTGTTACGTCTCAAAAAAAAAAATATCATCTCAAGAATAGGCTTGATGATTCTGCCAGTTTTCTTCACTTACCTCTTTTGAAAAAGCTGACAGAACCAATGAAATGCATCAAGCCTGTCCTTGTAAAAATAAAAATTTTTTAAATGTAACACTTGTTCTTCTCAATTTCTTTTTCTTCAGATATTATCTATCTCAGTCTCTCCCTCTCTACCTAGTCATATTTACACATATATATACATAATATATATATATATATATATATATATAGCAGAAGTAAAATAAATTTGAACAATATTAGCAAGCTAAGCAAGTGTAACATTTTATTGCATGATGAAATGATAAAAAAACTTATCGCATGATAGAAATCCCGATGAATAACAATAAAAAATGGTTCAGATTATTGAAATAGAAAATATTTGCAATATTCCGAGGAATATTGTAAACAGAACAAAGAATAAGACTTTTTCATTGGCAATAAATAAAGAAACAAGCCCCAAGAAGCAGACATAAATTTATAGGTGTTCTATTGAATGGTAACACGACTTTTTATCAAACGACATTTCATCAAAAATGCAAAATATACACATATACATAAAAGCCACAAATGCATACATACACATATAAAATATAGGCATGCACATACCACATACACACATCCAGACATGTGCAAATAGGCAACACATACTGCATACTCACACTCACACATCCACATGTATACAGAGGCAAGAAATGCACTCGCATACATTTATGCATACATATCACATACGCTTGTGTATTTTGTATTCTAAATGAAATGTTGATCTATGAAAAGTCATATCATGCCATTGAACGTACAGCAAAAAGCTTTCTCTGATGAATTGTATAAAATCACAAGTGTGCCTGGGTGTCCACTTTCCCATGAGGGTTGTGGGGGGAAAAAAAGTATATATATTCAGAATATATCTCCGTGGTAATTCTGTTGCGCAATAGGCATGCCACCTGATCGTGGTGGGGAGCAAATGCCTTGTTTGCCCCATGCGGACAACCATGCAAGTGTGTTCTATTTATTCTTTTGGTCTGCCTAGAGGGACGTTTCACGATCAGCCTTTTCACTGTGTTTTGCATCATTGAAACTTACACTTCCCAGGATACAATGGCGTCAGCTCTCTGCACAGAATTTGCAAGAAAATACTTGCCCTCCTGTCGTGTGCAACTGTGCTGTAAATTTTGACATACTGCCTTTGAGAAAGCATTAAATTCTGTTCCCACATGTTTCTGTTTTGTTTTTTGTATTTTTTAGGGGTGTTTTTTTTTTCTTTGTTTTTGTTATTTTGCCGTATTCACTTTCTAGAATAGGTCACAGGTTTCAAAATGGAGGATTTATGAAGAGAGATGCTACTCGAAGTGAGGGTATGAAAGAAACTTAAATCAGCGGAGACGATGATTCACCGAGCAGCTAAATCTGAAAGGTTCGGAAATCAGTGTCAGAGTCCCTATGGAAACTGCTCTTAGGTACCACACCTGTCTAAACGTGATCTATTAAATTGGGATATTCAGTTCTTTGTGTGTTTGAAGAGCCTGCTCATAGCAACTTTCTTGTATTTTGGAAATCAGCAGTATTCAAGAGAGATGGCCAACACTGTTGCTATTCATAGACTAATAAATATTGATAAAGTCCAATATTTATTTTCTTCTCAGAGCATTCATACAATTGACTATTGATTATTTCAGCTCCCATAAAATCCCCTGACAATCTTCAATATTCTGTGGTGGATTTGAGTGAGAGTGAGTTGGGGGGGGGGCGTTCTGTGGTGTACTTGAATTGTATAGGGGGTGGGGCTGAGTTAGTAACGGAACAGGGGCTGGACTCTGCAAGATGAGATCAAACTCTGGTTGGGACAGTTGGTGTTCTCATCACTCTTTCATTATTCTGCTCTCACCTTCTATCTCTGTCTTGCAATCACCCTCTCTTGCTCTCCCTCTCTTACATGCATATGTGTTTTGGTGATTCAAAGGAATGATGCTTTGCTAGCTTGGAAGGAAATAGGGAAGACCTCTGTCTGATGATGATGATGATCCATCTTTAGCTGATGAGACACACATATATATATATATATATATATATATATATATATATATGTGTATATATATATGCATAACATGAACGAAAGGTTGCATCCGTTGTCATACTCTCTGATACCTCATCTTTAAATAAGTTTTTCAGGTAACCTATGTGAGTAAGCCCTGTTTCAAAACAATCAAATGATGTGTAGCATAAAATAACATCCACGTACAAAATATTATGATAATATCCTACGTGAAATAATGAACTACATCTATAATATAAGCTATATATCAAAATCATAGCTAAAAGTGAGGCGGTGTTTGATCAACACAGCTGGGGTACGATGTTGATATAACTGTTTTGTTACATGTTAAACAACTGATGATCCCAATAAGAGAAAATTTATTCATTGTACCATAACAAAGTATATGTAAAACATAAGCAAGAAAATTACATTAACAGATATTGCAAACTGAGTTTCTGAAATGACACATAAAATTTTTTCAAGTTTTTCAAAGTTTAGTGTTTAAAGCTATAAAGCTTTCTGAACATATATATATGTATATGAGTATATGTGGATGTTTCAAAAAAATTATATAATGTATTGTATTAAATATCATCCAAATGCCATGTATCATAATAATATCCTTTATGAAATACCAAACTACATGTATCATGATACGGCCCTGAAAGTAATGAAACAAAGCTGAATATTAAAATCTTTGCTCATGATGAGGTAGAGCTTGATCAACACAACTGGGAAGCTATGTTGATATAACTGTTTTGTTTTAAAATCCCTAAAATGGTTACATGTTAAATGACTGATCACAATGGAAGAATTCACACATGGTACCATAATATCTAATTCTGTGTAGAATATAAAACCCTTCGAAAAGCTCACTTAAATCACTTTTTAAAAGTCACTAACTAAAATGATGAATTTTCAAAAATCGTCTTGCATCTTCAATGTTTTGAGCTTTAAAGCTTTCTGGACTATATATATATATATATATATATATATATATAATATAAAATATTTAATGTAATACAAAATATACAATATGATGTGATGATATTATGTATATGATGTAGTATGATGTGATATGATAAAATGTAAACTTTATGATATAACATGATATAAAATATATATGATATATATAATATGATATAACATATATAATAGATATAATATGAAATATATATGATATGATATAATTTATGATATATATGATGCATAATATGATATGTATGATACATGATATATCATATATATATATATAATATAATATAAAATATAACATGTATGATATAAAATATACAATATATATGATATTAACTATGTGCATATATATATATATATATATATATATATATATATATATATATATATATACACACACACACAGATATATTGATTTTCTATATTATCAAAATTTGCTTATGGCTTATCTCACTCAAAATTTTTAGACTTTTTATAATGGTTTCATATTACAACTGCAAATGACACATTTTTTCCCTCCTTTTCACTCTTTTTCTCCTCTGTGTATACACTGTGAGCGACTTTTTAGAGTATGCATGCAATTATGTGTCATTTAGTGTATACAAAATTCCAAACCAGTAAGAATATGATGGCACAGGAAGATTTGTCACTTGAACTTTCAGGAATGAATGAAAAAACAACAATCCAAGTCCATGGAGGCTGACAGAGATAAGTGAAATGTCAAAATCTGCAGTCAGGTTACGCTGAGTAAATTCTTCAAACCTCGATGTGTATTAAAAACTGCATTACAATACATATATATGACAGAGTAATCAGTACTTCATGATCACTCCGAGTTTCATGCCACTGCAATCTTCAGACCATTGCTGTAGTATGAAACTCAGTCATCATGAAGTACTGGTTCTTCTGTCTATATATATTTACAAATGCTCTATCCCAGGTATTGAGCACTCTTCATTCATTTCTTGATATAAGAATTCACTGGTAGTTAATCTTTTATTCAAAGTTTTATGAGAAATTTTGAGATTTTTTTCTTATGATTTCACATTTTCTCTTCAATTTCAGGAATTACATTTAAAGTTCTGGCATTGTGGGTGATGTTCATGGATTCTCTTTAAAGGTAAGATGATATCAAAGTTTTGATTTTTCACTTCACAAGAGTTTCTGATCTGAGGAAAGGGAAAAATCTCTCATCCCAAGATCAAAATGATTTGGCTTACAGCTATCGGGTAGATGAGGATTCTTGATAATTTGATGCAATAACCAGGGTGTTGAGGAATATATTGGAATCAACCCCAACTCACTTCTACAATAACCAGGTTTTGAAGAATATATTGGAATCAACCACCCTTCCCAGCCTTTATCATTTATTTATCATAGGAAATCAATTTTAGTTTTGGTATCTTTGAACTCTTATTCTTTCTCCTAATATTTAGAGCAGTATAAACATATACATACATATGTATATTCTCTTAATATTTAATAATAATATTTGATATCAATATTTATTAACCAAATTACTCGAGCATATGTGACACCTTCTTCCATCATTTATCTTACACCTTACGCTAGAAACCTTCTAAGCCCACATTGTGTAAATTTAATTCCAAAGATGACCTTTGGTGCTGGCTTGAAATGTCTTGGCTAAGGTGTGCAGCTCACTATTATAGTTGACAGGAAAACAACCAGAAACATGTTTTAAATTCAACAAGCTATTTATTTCTGTAGGCACAAGGCAGCTTATAATAAGACGGCTTCTGAAATAACGTGGCTTTATGAAATTGCGATTTGTTTAATCTGGGTTTAATACAAGAGAGAGAGAAAACACTAATGGTGAGCTGCTCTTCAAGTTGTGTTTGAAGTTAGTGGTTTAGTCTAAGTCGGGTCTTTTTTCTTCTCAATCTCCTCTGTCCCATGGTCAAGTAGCACTCCCCCAGGTCCTTCAGCAACAACTGACCGAGTGAGCAAACTGGCATGTATTTGTATGCCTCAGTTGAGAGCGGGTAGGAGTCAAGGAAACCCTGGAGACAAAAATTTTCATTTTGCCATGGATGTTATGTTCAGACCTATGTGACAGCAACCACCAATCAAAATGTGGTCAATTCCAATACCCAAGGAAAAAGGTCTACCTACATCTGACATCATGTAAATTTTCAGCACCTACCAGTGCTTTTTGAGTCCTAGCTGTGAATTGCTACTACTAAGACCTGTTATGACTAGATACCAACATTAAGGTCAGCTACCTGCAATTTTTGCTTATAACTAAGACTTAAAAAGTTGTTAATTTTACATTACATTTTGTGAGAATAATATTTTAACATGTATGAAAAGAATTAATTTTACACTACCATTAAAAAATTTAACGTCTAATTGAAATTGACCACAATTTCGTAATTTTGTATGCTTGCAAAATTTGACAACACTCATAGTGTTACACACACATGCACAATCACATACGTATATATTTATATATATATAATAGAGAGAGACGTGCTGTCTGGGTAGACAATGTAGGCATTGCCTACCCTGATTGAAATTATGAAAGTTAATCATTTGATATAAAAAGCAAAAGATCATCAATTCATTGTTGATGAAAGTAGCGGCAAAAGTTTGTATATTTGGTTCACAATTGATCTTCAGATTTCCTACACTTTTGAAAATATACCTTGTGTGTGCGTATATAGACTCTATATATATAGAGAGAGAAAGGACTTTCACCAGTACCCTTTGATACTGTATATCCACTTGCTTGTATCTTGAAATTATTGTTGTAAATAACTCCAAAATTTATTCTGGCAATGTACCCTTTGACCAATCATCAGTTGGACCAAATCTCAGAGCTGTCTTGAAAAGAACGCGTTTGGTTTTCTAGATGCCAAGTTACAGGAGAATCCTATTCCACAAAGAGACAGTTTTTTCTCCTCAGCCCCCCCCCCCAACCCAATCACGCACCAAAAAATCACAATCTATACTTCTCTCCTTATTTACCGCAAGATGAAAAGATGTAACACCAGTCGGAGTGTAAAGAGGGGACCTATTTGAAAACGCCTCCCCAGGCCTGTCAAGAGCTTTATCAGTAGTAGGTCACCCACTGCATTTCTTCAGACAAATCTCATTAAATGTTGGAGGAGCCACGCCCACTCTCCCTCCCATTGGGCCTGAAATCCTCCCCCACAATCTTTATCATGCCTTTGCGCACCACCTCCATGTTTCTATATCTACATGAAAAACAATTTCCAGTCAAGTACACTTATGTACAACAGTAATATCTAAATATATTGGTGCATCAATAATTCATAAACCTGAAACATAGTACTACTAAATTTTGATCTACAATTTCCATGTATATTTGATTGATGTTCATGATTGAATTAAGTGCATTGACAAGGAATGAGATTATATTGAAAAATGAATATTTATTGTGTTTGATGAAGGCTTTTTTCATTGTTAGACTACACACTTATTGATGTACCTTCATATGCAAATATACACATGTAAACAAACATTCACACCTATTATATGGACACGCACTCTCTCTCTCTCTCTCTCTCTCTCTATATATATATATATATATATATATATATATACTTGAGGGTGCTCCAATGAATTGACTGCCTCACATGTCAACTGGTCCGTATGGGTTTTCTCAGCTTTTGAGTCATTCTGTCTGGCTTGTTATTCATCTTCTAATGTCCCCAAAATAAGTTGTTTTTTGTTTTTTGTTTCATTTTGGGGGGTCAGACTCCTGATTAACAATGAAATTTTATGCTAAATTGGTCCTTTAGTTTGTGCTTGACAGCATTCATGCTTGTTTTTTGAAAATTTGATCAACCCCTTCTTTCCAATTCTCTGATTGATTATCCCCGACACGGCATGCTGTCAAATTATATTGGTGACATGATCTCTATTCAGTGACTAACCTGTTAGTTGAATTTAGATCTGAAATTTTCAGTGGATAATATATTTTATTTCCGTAACCTTCATGTCTACACGAAATACAATTACTAATCAATAGTCAATTCAAGTGAGTATTTTTTTTTTTTGTACTTTTGAAAGATGAGTTTCCATTGGATATTTATCTTTCCTTTGCTGCTAAAGGTCACTATCTTGGTCTTCAGTCCATTTTCAAAGCAGTTCATTTCTATAACATGACATCTGACTTTTTCTGTTTCTTTATCTGGAACAATGGACTCTTCCATTTCTTGTCATCTCCAGGCAACAGGAAAGGTTAAAAAGTTAGAAAAATGGGTCCCATACTAACTGAATTAAATGACAGTTCCAGACCCACACTTAGCAGACAGTGTACAAGATTAGAGAATTGAGATATGAATTCTTGCTGGGTCCTCCATATTCACCTGACATTTCTCCAACAGATTATCATCTTTTCAAGCATTTTACAAAATAAAACGTTCAATAATAGAAGCCATAATTCATGCTTTTTCTGAAATTGTTACCACTGAGATGACATATTATCATTAGAGGATCATGGGAAAAGGTTATGGCTTCAAATGGGTCATATTTAGATTAAATATAAAGCTTTTTTCTTGTTTATACATTTTCTTCATCTTACTATTCAGAAGACATTTCATATGTATTAAATCACAAGAAAATATCCTACTTCCAAATAGTTGATATTTTTCCTTCAACTTTTTTTTTTCAACAACATTTTGTTTTTAACTATTTTAATATTTTTCTCTCACTTGAACTGACCAAGCTCAAGCAAAACTACTAATAGGTCTAGGCCAGATGGGAAATAAAGGCCCCATTTTAGCATCATGGAGCTAATACTTTCTGAACTTGTCTAGACCATAACGCCACCATATATTTTGCCTGCCACAGTTTTGCATATGATTTCTGGAAATCCACATTGTAAGTCATGATGTCCATCAGTTATCCGTTATTCTTGCAACCTGACCAATCAGTTGCCATTTGAGTTTTCTGATGGATTTTACAATGTCCCAGACGTCTGTTTTTTCTCTAATATACTGTTCTATCTTGTGATCTCTCTGTGTGATGCGTAGCATTAGTTTCTTAAGTGCCTGTTGCATGGTTCTCAGTTTTTAGGGTCAGTCTCTTGGTTAGGTTCCATGTTTCAGCTCCGCAGTTGTCTATCGGATGAATGCATTGGTTGTGGAATCTCCATCCGGATTAAAAGGATTTGTTTGAAGAAATTGTTTAGATTGATTTGATTTCGCTGTCTATAGTTTTGAGAAGGGACATTAACATTCAAAGAGTTCTCCAAACGAATGAACTCCTTCTTGTTGTTTGTGTTGTAAACATGACATTTCGGACGATCGATTCTACTGCCTATCCAAACGTGAGGGTAGTAAACAGAGGTTTTACCAAAGGTAGCAACCAATCTCAACTTGATGCGACTTCTGCTACTTAAGTGGTACAATGCAAGAAAAGGAAAAAGATATGACCTGAATCCAATGTTATAAAGGTGCTGCCTTTGGGAAAATTCTGTTCACCACAATCACATTCAGATAGTACACCCAAAAAAGGCCGTAGAATGTTAATAACACAGACAACTAGGAGTTGAGATGTCATAAAAATCATTTGAATGATTTGATTTAGTTTTTTAATTTTTTTTTTTTTAATTTTTTTCTCTAGAAAGGAGAAAAGGATATTTTATTTATCCGTTCTCATATAGGGAATAACCAAAAAAGTTTCTGCTCTTCCATCAGATGGCATAAGGAGTGTTTACTTTTTACACCCTTCATTAAAAAAGATGGCTCTTTGTATTGTTTGTTCTCATCAGTATGCATATATATTTTTTTTTTTTTTAATTATCAAAATTGATATATTTTTGCTTATTGATTTTCCCATTGAAAATGTAAGAAAATAAACAACTTTTTTAGTAGCTTATCTTTTCTTCTTTCTTTTTTTTTTTTCCAAAAAACAAATGTGGATGCTACTGGACACAAACAACGGTACCAATTTAGCATAAAATTCCAATGTAAATTGAACCTCCCCACCCAATAAAAACTCATTTTGACATGTATTTTTGAGAGAAAAAAAAAAATTTGTGTAGTTTACGTACTAATTAGGGTCAACACTACCTAACTGGCCAAATATGTAGCTGCCTACGGTGCAGTCCTTGGAGACATGCAGTGCTGACATTTTAGGGAGAAATTAAATCAAGTCATCGGAGGTACAATTTTTAAGTCTCATATAAGATGTATAAAACCCTTGCATAAATTTTAAATCTCTGATGCACGAAACCCTCAAGCTCACCCTACTGCTAATGATTAAACATATCAAAAGTGGATTGTGAAGTTTTCTGTTGACGATTTCTTGCTAAACAATCTTCCATGGTCAGAGCAGCCTGAGGTTGATAGTGATCAAATTGAGATATTATTGGATGATAGTGTACATTATATGTTATGGTTATGTTAGTCGCTTTGATGAGTGGCTTCCAGATAATTTAAGCTAAGAAATACAGGACTAGATTTTTATATGCAATTCATTACTTAAAACTAATGAAAATGTTTTATTTTGTGACGGGCAACGAAAAATGGATACTTCAACCTGATGTGGAACGGAAAAGATGGTGGGACAAGTGGAAACTACCACTCCTTTGGGGGCACTGGAAGACCCAATGGGGCCGATGGAAGGTAGGGGGCGATAGGGGCATGTTGGAAGACAAGTGGGGTGAGGGATAAAAGGGATAATGGATAAAAATCGACATCACCTATGTATGAAGTCATTTGTCTGAAGTTATTGTTATATAAAGTATTTTATGATACTTTCGTGCAGTTATACTTTTGGTTTTAGAATAAATGCTTAAACTAAATCAAAAAAAATCTTTTATAGAATTGAATATTCAATGTTTCATTTCCGGCTCATTTTACTAAAGAGAGTGGCCGATGATGGAATACATTCTCTATAAGGGGACAGTAACAGGAGACAACTAATGCGTTCTCCCAATAGTCACTTATGGAGCTGAGACATGGAACCTAACCAAGAGACAGACTCACAAACTGAGAAGCATGCAATGTACAGATGAGAGAATCATGCTCAACCTCATATGGAGAGATCACAAGACAGCACAGTATATCAGGAAGAAAACAGAAGTCAGAGACATCATAGGATCGATTAGAAAACTTAAATGGCAATGGGCAGGCCATGTTGCAAGAATGACTGACAACTGATGAACACCACAACTCACAACATGGATCCTCAGAGATCACATGTGAAATAGAGACAGACAAAATACAAGATGGAGAGATGAACTGGACAAATTTTAAAAATACTGGTAACACGACACCCATGATAGAGAAGTGTGGCAAATCCTGGGGAGGGTCTATGTCCAATGACGGATGTTAAAAGACTGATGATGATGAATTTTAAAAAAAGTTGGGAAAACACTGATTTAAACAAGATGATGCTGTGAATATGGCAGTATTGGAAGACAGTCCTTGGCTATGAGTTCCTCCTGGAGAACCAAAGTACTGTTCCCAATTAGCCCGATTGAAGGTAATAATCAATGAAAAGTATCTAGTATTAGTTAACAAAAAGGATAATTCCAGATGGCATATTTCTTTGGTGACCTGGCAGAAATGGTTACAGCTTGGCTGGGAAGTTTTCACTCATCAGCCGTATTCAACATTTCACAATGTTTCCTCTGATCTTTTGTGATCGGCGTGCACAAGAATCTCCTGTTGTGTAATTTTTTCTCCTGTGACAAAAGTATACGCAACACATTTGAATTCGACTTAATTAATATTTTTCAGTAAAAACCAATCTACAAAATTTGAATTCTTTTGTGCGCACATTAATCTCCTTTGTGCACTGGCAACAAAATGCATGTGTGTATGAGTAAGCATACAGCTTAGAGGCAACTATGCTCACAAACATATCCATTCGTACTGCCGATGTCTTGATCATCAGTACGAAAAATATGAGAGAGAATAAATCTACTTCTCCACTAACACATTGGCAAGCAAGTCCTACAGCTGTGTGTTACATCTACTTGAATAGCCTATCTTGGCAAAACTTCGAGATGACCTTCTTTGACTCTTCCACTACTCTCTCCTGCAACTTCCCATATGCATGGGCCTTTTACTTTTTCCCTTTTCTCTCCTTTTGCTGCTGTGCCGAACATTGAATCAACTCTGGTTTCCCCATTGCACATGAATTACACATGGCTTCTAGGTACTCTGGATTTCTTGCTTTCTTTTGCATCTTCCCCTCTCAGCGGTATTTAAACTTTACAGGCAGGCAGCTTGCTAGAGCTTTTCATTTTGTCCAAATAAGACTCTATGTATTTATCAGAATGAACACGACGTGACATCTGCTGGCATCGAATTAAAGTAGAAAACTTTTTATTGCAAAGGTATAAACAACATCGATTCTCTTCAGGTGTCTCTGTGATACATAGATAATGTGTGTATATAAACATATATACATGTATGAGTGTATATATATATGGATGTATGAGTGTATATATATATGGATGTATGTGTGTATATATACATGTATATGGATGTATGAGTGTATATATATATATATATATATATGTATATGTGTATATGTATGTGTGTAAACATGTATATGCACGTATGTGTGTGTGTATACATGTATGTATATGTATGTGTGTGTGTATACATGTATGTATATGTATATACATGTATGTATATGTATGTGTGTGTGTATGTATGTATATGTATGTGTGTGTGTATACATGTATATGCACGTATGTGTGTGTGTATACATGTATATGCACGTATGTGTGTGTGTATACATGTATATGCACGTATGTGTGTGTGTATACATGTATATGCACGTATGTGTGTGTGTATACATGTATATGCACGTATGTGTGTGTGTATACATGTATATGCACGTATGTGTGTGTGTATACATGTATATGCACGTATGTGTGTGTGTATACATGTATATGCACGTATGTGTGTGTGTATACATGTATATGCACGTATGTGTGTGTGTATACATGTATATGCACGTATGTGTGTGTGTATACATGTATATGCACGTATGTGTGTGTGTATATATATATATATGTATATGCACGTATGTGTGTATATATATATATATGTATATGCACGTATGTGTGTATATATATATATATGTATATGCACGTATGTGTGTATATATATATGTATATGCACGTATGTGTGTATATATATATATATGTATATGCACGTATGTGTGTATATATATATATATGTATATGCACGTATGTGTGTATATATATATATATATATATGTATATGCACGTATGTGTGTATATATATATATATATATATGTATATGCACGTATGTGTGTATATATATATATATATATATATGTATATGCACGTATGTGTGTATATATATATATATATGTATATGCACGTATGTGTGTATATATATATATATATGTATATGCACGTATGTGTGTTTATATATATATATGTATATGCACGTATGTGTTTGTATATATATATATGTATGTGCACGTATGTGTTTGTATATATATGTATATGCATGTATGTGTTTGTATATATATGTATATGCATGTTCATGTATGTGTGTGTATATGCATGTATGTGTGTTTATATATATATATGTATATGCATGTAAGTGTATGTATATATATGATATATGTGTATGCATGTATGTGTATGTATATATATGATATATGTGTATGCATGTATGTGTATGTATATATATGATATATGTGTATGCATGTATGTGTATGTATATATATGATATATGTGTATGCATGTATGTGTATGCATATATATGATATATGTGTATGCATGTATGTGTATGTATATATATATGTGTATGCATGTATGTGTATGTATATATATGATATATGTGTATACATGTATGTGTATGTATATATATGATATATGTGTATGCATGTATGTGTATGTATATATATGATATATGTGCATGCATGTATGTGTATGTATATATATGATATATGTGCATGCATGTATGTGTATGTATATATATGATATATGTGCATGCATGTATGTGTATGTATATATATGATATATGTGCATGCATGTATGTGTATGTATATATATGATATATGTGCATGCATGTATGTGTATGTATATATATGATATATGTGCATGCATGTATGTGTATGTATATATATGATATATGTGCATGCATGTATGTGTATGTATATATATGATATATGTGCATGCATGTATGTGTATGTATATATATGATATATGTGCATGCATGTATGTGTATGTATATATATGATATATGTGCATGCATGTATGTGTATGTATATATATGATATATGTGCATGCATGTATGTGTATGTATATATATGATATATGTGCATGCATGTATGTGTATGTATATATATGATATATGTGCATGCATGTATGTGTATGTATATATATGATATATGTGCATGCATGTATGTGTATGTATATATATGATATATGTGTATGCATGTATGTGTATGTATATATATGATATATGTGTATGCATGTATGTGTATGTATATATATGATATATGTGTATGCATGTATGTGTATGTATATATATGATATATGTGTATGCATGTATGTGTATGTATATATATGATATATGTGTATGCATGTATGTGTATGTATGTATATATATAATATATGTATATGCATGTATGTGTATGTATATATATAATATATGTATATGCATGTATGTGTATATATATATGATATATGTATATGCATGTATGCGTGTGTATATATACATGCACGTATGCGTGTGTATATACATATGTACATGCATGTATGCGTGTGTATATACATATACGTACATGCATGTATGCATGTGTGTATATACATATACGTACATGCATGTATGCGTGTGTGTGTGTATATATATATATATATATATATATATGTATGTACACGCTTGTATGCGCATGTGTATATATACATATTCATTAATATATATATCCATATATATATATTCTGGGTTGATCACTTTTAAGTGTGGTAACTCATTCATTGTATGCTTATGCAATGTTCTTCCATAGGAATAGAGCACTCTGGTGGATGGGGAATATATGCTAAATAGATATATTGCTTATTTTCAACCTTACTGACCATCCAGTTCTGTGGCACAGAGGTAGGATACCAGCCTCTGGGTCTGAAGCTAAGGTTTCTAATCCTGCTCCATGGTTCTGGATGGGATAATCGATAGTCTATAGCCACCCCGAAGAGTTGCAATATAATGAAACAGCTGTTTGTGGATGACGCAATGATATATATATATTTATATATATATATATATATAAAGAAAATCATTAGCATTCATACTCAGATGTATACATGCATACACTAGTATGTGTGACAGATTATGGTTAATACGACAATGAGAGTGAAATAATTATCAGACGACCAATTTTACAAATGACTTCTCAATTTTATTTCAATGTTTTGCCCTAAATGACTTTTTCAAGAAATGTTGAAGTATACAAGAGAAAAGTATATTTTGCCTTTCCAGCAGATTACAGCACCTGGTTAGACGTTTCTCATCTTTGGTGATCATATGGGAATCAGAGTAACCAATGCAATTTAGCCATTACCAAGTTGATTGTGAAGGTCATCAAATATCATTTGGCAGCCATAATAATTATGGCTGGAGTTCGAAAGAATCTGTGATTGTCTAATGAGCAGCCGAATCCCTCGGAGTCTCATTATTCTGAATTAATTCTCACTGCCGGCCGTTCTAGTAAGTCAGCCAAAATTAAATGGAATTTGAAATCTCATTATCCGAAGACCAATTGCCGAGATTCAGTATAGCACTGTAGTTGCTGACAAACAAGTAGTCCTTATTCCAGTGGTTCTCAAAGTGTGTGCTGCGGTACATCAATGTGTCTTAGTGACCACCAAAGTGTGCCACACAATTTTTTTTTCTGTGATACATATTCATATTAGAATGCACTTATGAAAATTTTGTTAATTGACTACTGAAATGTTTTTGCTAGTTCATTCTATGTATTTTTCTACTACAATAATCAATTTCACACATTATTTATTAGAAACCATCAACCAAATCTGTCACTGTAGGTTTCTTTAGCATTAGAATTGGTCTGGGTGGTTGTATATATATATGTATGTATCGTGCATGCAGGCTGCATAAATAAAGCTAGAGGGATGAAAACTTGAACATTCACTCTTTATTATGTTCTGAAAAACCTTCATTTTTTTCTTCTTATTTTTTTTGTTGAATTTTAAATTCTCCTTTGAAAAAGTTTTTAGATTTTAGGAGGTTCAATTCTGATGTATGCTTATGCTAAATTGATCCCTTACTTTCTGGGAAATTCAGACTTTTTAGTGATCACTGCCCAACAAAAGGTGATAGACGTAACTTATTCATTGATCACCCCTTTTTCTATCTTTATAATTGTTCACCTCCAAATAATGTTGGTCATGTGAAGGTTCCTTTTGAGTCACTGACCAGACCTGTTATTTGAATAATTTTTTATGTTCTCTTTTACAATGTCCCTCATTAAATCTATTAACTTAGCAGATACCTGCATAGAGCTACACCTAGGTGTTCCCCTCCTAAGGGCAACAGGTTTGAAGATTGGGATCTTATAGTCAATGAAGGGTAATGGAGCAGTACTATTGTTTTATGTAACCCTTACCTAATGTCCCCATATGAAAAGTTAAATATTATTTGCTGGTTCTTGCTCCATTTTGTCACCCGAGGGTCATGTAATTCATCTGCGTCAATGGTCAAGTGCTTCGTCTAACATCCGGATCACTCTGTGGGTCGTACTTGTTTACATAAAATATGGCAGGGAGTGCAGCACCTTCTCTACCGCCTGAATGTTTATTGTGTAACAGTATTGCTCCTTGGACATATTCCAGAAATGTCCTTTTGCACCCTCCTCTGGAAATTTATGATTTTGCCACCCTGGAAAAGTGGCAGCAGCTGCCCATGGAGCAAAAGAACTCAACAAGATTGAAAAGACTCTTACCCCAGGTTATACTTCTGACATGAAAGACATCGACTCGAAAAGAACGTGTGAGCAATGAATAAGCAAAAGTAGATGAGCAGGCATGCTGAGAGGTCCAGACTCGCAGGTAAAAAAAAGCCTTTGATGTCCCAGAGTAACCTCCCTTTGTGACAGCTATTTTGCTCAAGTAAAACAATGACAAGCCAAAAGAAAAAGATTCATTCTCACTATAATGATAGAAGCAACGATAGAAAATGGTTTTGTTATCCTTGGTATACAGCAAGGCCAGATTATATGAAGTAGGTATATGGTAATGTCGCCATTAGTTGGCATTGAACGTACAAAAATCTGGAAGTCAAAAAGTAGGTGCACGCTGTGTTCCAATATACCGTATCCTCTATTTACACAACTGAATCGAAGTGTTGGTGGCCGAGCAGTAAACAGCATGCAAGATGGAATCTTCGAGTGGAGTCCAAACTCTGAATGAGACCAGAGTTCACTCTATCTGTTTACCCTGGGTAGTACTGGGTATCGTTGCTAGTATATCTATAAATAATCTCCATAGATATCAGTGTGTGTATATTTATGTGTATGAATAAGTGTGTATATGCATGAGTTTGTGTATGATATGTGTATGCAATGTGCATAAAATGTGTGTACCTAATATGTGTATGTATGTTTATGATGTGATTGCATAATGTGTGTGTGTGTGTGCAATTATATATTCGTATGCAAAATGTTCATCTTTGTATATATATATGTGTAATATGGGTATGGATGTGTATATGTGTACTGTGTGTCTACACTATGTGTATGGTTTAGTATGCATTTATGTGTATATTGTGTACATATATAGTATGTATGTGTACATAATCTGGATGCATTCATATTAGTATGGGAGCATGTGCAGTGTGTGAGTATATGTGTGTGTGTGCCAATAAACTTATATACATAAATAAGTCCGTGGCCAAATGATAAGAATAGTATTTATTTTACACAACAGATATTTATTTTCCAACATAATCTCTATCCTTGCCAGAACTCTTTATTCAGTGGTGAATATTAATCATATGGATCAGACATTATACAACAAGAACTCCAGATCATAATTCAGTAAATAACTATATGTCTGGCTCAGGAATTATTGATGCTTCGTTGTATATAGATATATATTTGATCGGTGATTATATCTCATAGAAATATAGAAACATGAACATAGTGCATAGAAGCATAGCTTGAGATTGGTGGGGGTATCTTGGAGCCCGGGGGCTTGGCTCATTTAGGAGCCCCCATGCAACATTTAGCGAGATTTGTCTATGGGAATGCTGTAGCTAAATACTATTTATAAAGCCTTTGAAGGCCCTGAGGGAATAGGGTGTTTTTAAATCCCCCTCCCAACCTCTCTTCCAAAATATGCCTCTGGTGGTGCATCTTTTTATCTTGTTGTAATTACAGAGGGAAGCAAAATATAGATTGTGACATTTTTTTGTTTTTTAGCAGAAGAAATCTCTGTGGAATGGCAATTTTCCATAACTCGGCATCAGGAAGAACCAAACACATTCTTCCCAAAACAGCTCTGAGAATTGGTCCAACAGTTGATTTGTCAAATAACATTTTGCCAGAACAGATTTGCGGCAATAAATTCAAGATGGTAACAAGTGAATATACAGATACATGAAGTGCTACCAAAAAAGTCGAGGAATTTCACCAGGCTTGCAAATGGTGCTAGCAAACATTTGTTCTTTATTCATAATCTATACACACATGAAATCACAATGACTCACATGGATCCCAAAAGATCACATGCATACCTGGGGCCGGTAGATTACAAGATGGAGAGACAAACTACACAAGTTCGGAAAGTATTGACTCCATGACGTCCATGATAGAGAGGTCTTTTGGGAAGGCAAATCTTGGGGAATGTCTATGTCCAATGACACATGCAAGGTGCTTCTGAAAAGTTAGTGAAATTCAAACATCACTTGTGAACCTGATGTAGTATGGACTTTTGCTGCTAGCCTTTGAGAATACACTTTATGAGCCATTGTGTTGGCTCACAAGGGAACTTGTTTGAAGGAGACAGAACAGAGTAAATAGCGTATTAAAGTAACTTTTTCATGTTTGAATTCCTCATACTTTCAGGTGGTTAGAAAAAGTTATTGCTTTTAAGTGGGTGATATTTTAATTAGGTTTTCACCTTTTTTTGTTGTTTACACAGGAACGGATATTGTTATTTATACTAAGACATACCAAATCTCTTTCTGTTCGCAAATTTTTATGAGGGTTGCCGAAATAATGAAATGTTTGGCAAGATCTGGTTGATTTTTGTCCAAGATAACTGACAAAAATCTTCAATAGCTTATTAAATCTGTTAAGTTTAAGAAAATTAAATGTTCAATTTGTATTGATAATTTGTCCTGGACTCATTGTATATAGTTAATTCATTTGACAAAGAGGCTTCAAATGAGTATACATAAAGAGTACTTATGAATATTTGGATAAACAGACATTCTAATCACTTGGTTTCATGTTGAAAATGGTAACGTTTTGAGGAGAAGAAAAACATATATTTTGCAAACAACATAATTAGGCATGCTCTCAATTATGTTTCGTGATTCTGAATTCTAAATTTTCAGAAAATGTTTTTTAATAGAATTAAATTGTTAAATGAGAAGAAAGCAAGTTTTGTTTTTCTATCCTTCTAAAATCTTCAGAATCGCTCAAGTAGATTAAAAAAATAAAATCACATTGTTATACAGAAGTGTTACCAAACTTGTAAGTTGATTAGAATCCTCTGCCCAGAATCCATAATGGCCTTCGCAATCTCAAGCAATAAAGAAAACAATTTTTTGCTGATTCAAATACTTATTAGCAATACCCTATAGGAAGTAACTCTCATAAATATTTGAACAAAAACCTTTTTTTTAAATTTTACTTCACAGGCCTTTAATTTGCCAACACCTTCCGAAAAAATCATTTGGTTGGCCCTTGTGTTCAGATCTTCCTCCATCTTGCTATTCCAAAAAGATTTCATATGTAACAAGCTAATAAATCTTCACTGCTCTGTGGTGTGATGAGACCACTGCCAAAACCACACTTGATGTCGATGGCAGGTGTGTCCAAATTTAGCCACTGTTATCGAACCTGTCAGCGTTTGTATGTTCGAGAATAGTTTTATGAGGTTTCAACTCATTTTATCCTTGCTTGCTTCCTGTTGTTGTAATGTACATAGCCGGGAGGAGTACGTCCAGAAGAGATTACCTGACCACAAAGTAGACGGGATCAATATCTCACCCAATTGTGGTCTGTAGATTTGGGAAGTGAGAGAGAATCTTTGCCTCAGGATATGCAGTCTTGTCTAATTAACTAACTTTATGTTAGTATCAGTTCAATATGAGTTCATGTCAATTTTAAAGTAGAATATATAGATAATTATAATGACAAAATGGACTGATAGTTGTGCACTGATTGCAAAAGAGAAATAGTTGGATACATATGGAATGACTAGCTGAAAATGTGCCCCTGGGGTATGAATATGAATTCATTGAATCGTACCTTATTTCAAAATCATTATAATTATTCAAAAGGTTTTGCAATGTAATTACATTAATATCAGAAAAAGCAGATGATTTACCAAATATGTCAAGTGATCTAAATAGAGAATGCCATAAAATTAGGGTTAAAGATCAAGAGAACACACTAAAGTAATGTTCATTGATAAAGTCTGGAAAGAAACTAAGAATGAAGGGTCTTGGAAGAGGTAAGGGATATATTTACCTGGGTCAGGTTATGAAGCTAGAGAAAGATAGAGGAAACAAAATAAAATTAAGCATAAAGAGTGTTTGGAAAGCATTTGGTATGAAAAGAGAAATACTGAAAAGCAATTGAAAGTATGCTTAAAATGTAAAATATACAGTAAATGCATAATTCTAACCATGAGGGAAAACTAAAAACTCATACAACCACTCAAAAACCAACTCTGGAGAGCACAGAGGGCAACAGAAAGAGAAACGCAAAGATTAACTCTTGGAGAAAAATAAACACGGAATTGAGTGAGTATCAGGGTGAAGGATATAATACAATCAACAAAAATTAGAGTGGGCTGAACACTCAGCAATAAGGAAGGACAATAGATAGAGTAAAAGACTAACCGATTGGTACCTGTGGGACAGTAAATGCAGTAGGAAAAGACCAGACATAAGATGGAGGGATGAGATAAAAAAAGTTTGCCATGGCTGAGTTTTCCTGAATCACAGTCATCATGGATGAAGATAGGAAATACCCTCGTTCAGTTGTGGACTTATAATGGCTGATGACTTGGTGTGTACGTATGATATATATATATAATGTATATGTAAAATGATATCTGTGCCTCACATGAATGGATCACACCATAGCCCAAGCATGTACCAAACCTAATTATCTGAAAAAATTATCAGCACAAGATTTGCTGGTTCAAACTGACCATAGAGACCCAAAAAATCACTTTGAAAAAAAAAAAAATTCTTAGATAGTGCTTAGTGGTGTACTAATGCAAATTTTCAAGGTTGTAGCCCCCTAATTGTGACCAGGGGCACCCAGAGGCACACTCACATAAACACTGACACTCAGTGAGAGAAGAATCAGTAGCCCACTTGGCTGGTTGGTAGAGTCATTTTCAGGGGCTACAGAGATCACATATATATATATATATATATATATATATATATATGCATACATAAATCATCATGTCCTGCTACATTTCAGTAACAAAGTTTGTTTTTTGTTATTCTTACGATGAAACCAAACTTGTGAGAGAAAATCAACAATGGATGTAATTGTAGTTGTGTATTTTACTTCTTGAGAGGGAGATAAATTGTTCACACTCGGAATTGTTTCCCCCTCTTAAGTAGAGTATTTATTCAGTCGGTGGGTTTTCTGACTGACATAGGTGTAGATAATGACAGTTTCATTTGACAGGTGTCATATCAGGTGCAATGATGTTGGGAAGCTTAACATATACTCACTTGATTAGTTATAAGCAGTCAGTCTTCTTCCACTTGATATACTTCATTTTTGAATAATTATGCCCAGATATCAGAGACTGAAGGAATTCATTTGCTTGTTGCGTTGTGAATAGTTTTGCTCGGGTAAAGAATCCAATAAGAAAACTTAGATACTTATCTTTTATGTTTAATTCATCCTTATTACTGATATATCTATCATATTTCACCAAATGTCTGTCCGTCTGTACGTGACAGTGTAACTCATTAACCCTGCAACATGTCCCAGTGAAATTTTCAGTGTATACCAATGGAAACCTTGGGCATGTTTTTAACAAAAAATTTAAATAGAACAGTATTGTGGGGTCTGCGTTCTTGCTCTCAATAATAATAAAGACCTAATATCTATCTATTTGCCTGTATATCCAACTATAAATAGAATTCTTTTGTGAAATCTCAACCAGATATTTAAATCAAATATGGTCCAAGAGTTCATAAGGGTGATGATTTTCAAAAAAAGTATGGGTTTCTGAAAATACATTGTTCAAAACTATGATCTCTTATCAGGACAACAGCTCAACAGAAACTAGCTGAAAATTCTGCCCAGAGTATATGTTTGCAGCAAGTCAGTCTAATCTGGTTAATTAACAAAGAACATTCACTGACAAATCAACAATTTTGACTGCTCCCCTTAAGATCAATTGAAACTACAAGATTGTTATTAAAAATTATACTTAATACTGCTCGATTCTGGCAATAATATTTACAGTTATTCCTGACCACAGGCAATCCCTTTCTTCCTGATTTTCAATGCATTTCTATGGTGAAATCATTATCAATGCATTTTCAATATACAAATAGCCAAATTCTATAAGTAATGCTTATATCAATTCTTCACTACAGTTGATTCCTTCCTTCCTGATTTTCATTCTATTGTAAAACGTCATTAGCGATGTGTTTACATCATATGTAAAACAGCCATATTCCATCAGTAACACATTAATTCCTAATCATTGTCAATCTTCCTGATTTTCAATGCACTTCTCGAATGAAATCATCTGTAATGATTCACATTGTACATATGATAGCCATATTTTCCAGAAATTCTTGCATTAATCCTCAACAACTGACAACCTTCCCTCATTCTCAATGGATTAGCCTTTTTCTGACTAATGCTTGCATTCATTCTTAAACACTGACAATGACGATACCACCTTGTCACAGAAATTCTGAAAAGAAAATATGACGATAGTTGAAAGTATTTGATACTGCTGAATGATTTTGGCAAGCAGATGTCTAACATATATATATATATAATACTTCTTCCTTATCGAAAAAAACAAAACTCTTTTTTTTTTGTTGATCTGTTACACAAGATTCAGAATTTTAAAAAAAGAAAAATCTTGATTCCCACGCGAAAGTTTTAGGATAAAATGAAGTCATCAATTTCAACTTTGGAAAGAAAAAGTCCTGATCGATTTTAACATTTTTTCTTCCTTCTTTAATGGAGAGTATGCCATTCTTGGTGAATAAATCTTCTGAGAGAAGCATCAGAGAAAAGATCGAATGCAATAAAGATACTGCTCAGTTGTCTTGAAGGAAAAAATCAGTAGGGAAGCGGGTACGTGAAAAAAAGAAGATAATAAGTTTTGGGTAGGGTATAAAAAAAAATTTTGTCCTACTCTCGATTTCTTAAATTTTTTTTTTTTTTTAGCACTTATTCACTATTTTTCTAAGTGTTTATCTTATTGCACCTTTTTTTTTGTATTTGCATCTCAGCATGCTCCATTCTTTGCATTGGCTTTGTGTGTCTCTGCAAAGAATGGGTTGTTGACTGTGATATCCATGTCAAAAGGAAAAAACTCTTTTTTGGAGGGTTATAATCCACAACATAAGCTTTTTTTCTGGGTAGGGGGGTCCTCCTTTCTTTGATTTGAGCAAAGAAAGAGGATAAAAGGAGATGAAAAAGGGGATGAAAGAGAGTTGAGAGGAAATGAGACAGAGGAAATGGAAAGGAAAAGAAAGAGGAAATGACTTTCTCTTTTCCTGTCTTTCTCCTTCTTCCCTTCCTCTGTCCTTTCTCTCCCTTCTCTCCTCTTTCTCTCTCCTTTTCTCCTCTTTCTCCTCCTCTCCCCCTCTCCTTTCTGTCCCCATTCTCTCTCCTTTCTATCCTCCTTCTCTCTCCTTTCTGTAATCATTCCTTTCTCTCCCACTTCTTATCCTTTCTCTCCCACTTCTTATCCTTTCTCTCCCACTTCTTATCCTTTCTCTCCCACTTCTTATCCTTTCTCTCCCACTTCTTATCCTCTCTCTCCCACCTCTTTTCCTTCCTCTCTCTTCACCTCTTTTCCTTCCTCTCTCTTCACCTCTTTTCCTTCCTCTCTCTTCACCTCTTTTCCTTCCTCTCTCTCTTCACCTCTTTTCCTTCCTCTCTCTCTTCACCTCTTTTCCTTCCTCTCTCTTCACCTCTTTTCCTTCCTCTCTCTTCACCTCTTTTCCTTCCTCTCTCTTCACCTCTTTTCCTTCCTCTCTCTTCACCTCTTTTCCTTCCTCTCTCTTCACCTCTTTTCCTTCCTCTCTCTTCACCTCTTTTCCTTCCTCTCTCTTCACCTCTTTTCCTTCCTCTCTCTTCACCTCTTTTCCTTCCTCTCTCTTCACCTTTTTTCCTTCCTCTCTCTCAACCCTCTCCTCTTCTCCCTTTTTTTTGTTTTAATCCACCGTATAATTTTTGTATCTACTTGCCAGGAGCTTAGCAGCTCAATAGAATCAATTGTGGCCATTATACGTGAAGTAGAGATCTTTTCAGTAAAAGAGTAGAATTGGAAAATGCATTTCAAGTAATTCATGGTTCAGTTTGTATCGTTGTGAAAGTCATGGAGGAAGATCAGAATTCATACATCATTATTTCCCTGCTTTGGAGGGGGGGGCGGGGAGGAATGTCACTGAAAACTGCATATTTTCTCAACCTTTTGCTTTTGTCCCTGGAATTTAGATTTGATTCTATTTTCTCCATTCCTTCCTTACTTCTTTTTCTCTCTCTCTTATTTGTTTAGATTTCCTCTTTTTATTTCTGTTATTCTATGACGAGTCATCACCTGAGAAAAAAATGAGGCGTATATTTGAATTTCTATAAGATCACTTTTTTTTTTAGAGAAGAAAGTACATATTAGGGACAATCAACCAAAATTGTTGATAAAGGTTTTTTTTCAGTTTTCAAGTTGGTTTGGCTGGCTATGCATCACACATACGAGATGTACCAAATGAGCTATAGGGCTGATAAATTCAACGTTTATTCTGTATTATGTTGGGAAACCCAGATTTTTGTTTTTTGAAAATCCACTTCTAGAGTGTGTGTGTAATATATTTATATATATATATATTCTCTATTTCTCACTCTCAGCCCTCTTCTCTCACTCTCATTTTTTTCTCTTTTTCTTTAATCTCTCTCTCTTCTTCTAACCTGTTTTGCACCTTTTCCTTTCCATCCTCCTATGTCTTTTCTTTTTCTCTCTGTTCACTCTTTGTCCCTTTATCTATATTTCCATTCTTTCATTCAATCATTGAATTTTCCCTTGCCCCTCCCTCCCTCCCTCCTTCTTCCTTTCCTTCCCTCTCTCCCTCTTCCTTTCCTTCCCTCTCTCCCTCTTCCTTTCCTTCTCTCTCTCCCTCTTCCTTTCCTTCTCTCTCTCCCTCTTCCTTTCCTTCTCTCTCTCCCTCTTCCTTTCCTTCTCTCTCTCCCTCTTCCTTTCCTTCTCTCTCTCCCTCTTCCTTTCCTTCTCTCTCTCCCTCTTCCTTTCCTTCTCTCTCTCCCTCTTCCTTTCCTTCTCTCTCTCCCTCTTCCTTTCCTTCTCTCTCTCCCTCTTCCTTTCCTTCTCTCTCTCCCTCTTCCTTTCCTTCTCTCTCTCCCTCTTCCTTTCCTTCTCTCTCTCCCTCTTCCTTTCCTTCTCTCTCTCCCTCTTCCTTTCCTTCTCTCTCTCCCTCTTCCTTTCCTTCTCTCTCTCCCTCTTCCTTTCCTTCTCTCTCTCCCTCTTCCTTTCCTTCTCTCTCTCCCTCTTCCTTTCCTTCTCTCTCTCCCTCTTCCTTTCCTTCTCTCTCTTCCTCTTCCTTTCCTTCTCTCTCTCCCTCTTCCTTTCCTTCTCTCTCTCCCTCTTCCTTTCCTTCTCTCTCTCCCTCTTCCTTTCCTTCTCTCTCTCCCTCTTCCTTTCCTTCTCTCTCTCCCTCTTCCTTTCCTTCTCTCTCTCCCTCTTCCTTTCCTTCTCTCTCTCCCTCTTCCTTTCCTTCTCTCTCTCCCTCTTCCTTTCCTTCTCTCTCTCCCTCTTCCTTTCCTTCTCTCTCTCCCTCTTCCTTTCCTTCTCTCTCTTCCTCTTCCTTTCCTTCTCTCTCTTCCTCTTCCTTTCCTTCCCTCACTCTCTTTCTCTCTCCGTCCTTTCATTTTTTCCTCTTTTATTTCCCCCCTGCCTCTTTGTTACTTTTCCTCTTCCTTCCCTCCTTCTTCCCTCCCTCTTTTCCTTTTTTCCCTTCCCTCTTTACTTCCTGTCTCCTTCCCCCCCCCATCCCTTTCAAACAACCAAAGAAACATCTGATCTGTTTACTTATTCTTCTCCAAGATGAACAATTCAATCGAACACCAAAAGACATCAAATCTACTTTTCATTGTCATCTGCAGATATGACGTGATGTAACCCATTTTGAAGTTTAAAGGAATCTACAGAACTTTGCCGATTTTGGCAATTGATGCATTTGGTTTCTCCAGCAAGAGACATGAGCACAGATACTTGCTTTGCTACAATGATATTCATGGGGTCCTTTAGGATTTTAAACTAACCAGTCAAAAATGCTTTTTTGGCAAAATTTCATTTTGGTTACATTCTTGAAATATTGGCATTCCATCACACACTTGTGCATAAAGGCATGTACATAAGCAGGGCCTGCAAGAGAAACTTGATTTGCTGTTTTTGCACTTCCTACGCAAGCATACTGCACAAACGCCCTTGTCCTTTAGCCATCCTCTTTTCATTTGCTGTAAGCCTTTTTGTACACTATACTACATTTGCTTGCCAGTAAATAAAGACATTCCTGTTAATCCTAAAAGGAAGAGTATACAACCAATGCATCCTTCTGATAATCACTCATGGAGCTGGAACATGGAACCTAACCAGGAGACAGGCCCACAAACTGAGAAGCATGCAGCGTGCGCATGAGAAAATCATACACAACCTCACATGAAGAGTATATCAGGAAGAAAACGGGACTCTGAGACATTATAGAATCAACTATAAAATTTAAATGGCAATGGGCCAGTCATGTTGTGAGAATGGTAGACAATATGGATCCTCAGAGATCACATACAAAACCAAGGCCAGCAGAATACAAGATGGGGAGACGAACTAGACAAATTCAGAAAGTACTGGCTCCTCCACGCCCCCAATAAAGAAATGTGACGAATCCTGAGGAAGGTGTATGTCGAACGACAAACAATAAAAGACTGATAATGATGATGAAATAATCCAGTCAACCTATTTTATCAATAGTCATATTGCATCTACTTGTAAGCTCCAGGCCCTAGAGTGATGTACCAGCTACAACTCCCCCCTCATTAAGGCGTGGTGGTATTTATGACAATGTGACAGTGCTAGTTTGTAGTGAAAAGGAGAATGAGATGGTTGTGTACAGAGAGGGTTGTTGACAAGTGCATGTAGAGAGGTGGAGAGACTTACAGAAAAAAGGGCCCGAGTCAAAGATTAAGCAGGAAGAGTCAAGATATCATATAGTCCATTAGAAAATTCATATGGCGATGGGCTGCTCATGTTTCAAGACAGCACAATGAATTACAGAAAAAACAGGAGTCCAAGACATCAAAGAATCCAAACTCAAATGGCGATGGGCTGGTCATGTAGCGAGAATGGCAGACAACGGATGGACATCACGACTCAGAACATGAATCCCCAGAGATCACATACAAAACTGAGGCCGGCTGAATACAAGATGGAGAGACAAACTAGATAAACACAGAAAGTATTGGCTCTGCAAAACCCATGATACAGAGGTGTGGCAAATCCTGGGGGGAGGTCTCTGTCCAACGACAGACATGAAAAGACTGACGATGATGATGTATGCCTGCATACAGAGAGAGAGGGAGAGAGGAAGAAAGACTGGCATCTAGGAAGAGAGAGAATGAAAGAGTTATGCCTGTCGCGAGAAAGAGAGGTAGGTCTACAGAAGAGGAGGGGTATGCATACAGAGAGAGAGAGAGAGAGAGAGAGAGAGAGAGACTCATTGATAAATAGGGAGTGAAAGATTTTCCACTTAAAGAAGTCAACAAGAATCTTTACTTGGCTGAAAATCCTTCCAGCCATAAACAGACAAAAAGGTCACCAAATCTATTTTATTTATTCATCATCCCTCAATTGATGCTGACCTTGTTCCTTGGGGCAAAGCCTGGACATTTACAAGTAAAGACTGCTGAGGCCAATGTCCAATTCATCCAATATCCACCAAATTTGAATTATTTGGGCCAGCAAATTTTCTTTCCAAAGGGTTTTGCGGACAATTGGACTTCTTTTTGTTATTTGTATCGTTAACACATTTCAGACGATCCATTTTACAGCCATCGTCAGATGTACTACCCAAGTATGATGGCAGTAAACAGAAAATTCCTCCAATGGTAGCGACGCTTATAATGTTAGATTCAGAGGATATATTTTCTTTTCCTTGTTAGGCCTGGATTTCCATACCTTGTCCCGCTTGAGTTGTGGAAGCCACATTCAGATAGTACACCTGAAGAAGGCAATAGAATGGATCAGCCAAAATGTTTTGTCGACAAAACAAACGACAAGAAAGAGTTCAATCATCAAAAAAAAACTCTTTGAATGTTAACGACCCTTCTCAAAACTATAGACAGTAACTTTTTTCATCTCAATGTTTGTTAGTGATTGTCAATTCTTTCATGGTCTGCGCGGGAACCAGGCAGCCTAAGACCTACTCAAAAAATGGAATGGGCTGAAATCTTTTTTTACCTCCAAGATGATCATTGATTTTATTTTGTATGAAGTTTATGAAACAAAGTTCAGTTACTTACAACGAAAAGAAATGATTTATTCGGTGAATTGATTTTTCCTTATTATTCATTCATTAAGGAAGACAAATTCTTGGTAGAGAGCCTAGTGACAGAATTTATATGTCCATTTATACACATCACAATCTCTTAAGCCCTATAGCTCAATTGGTATAACCTATAAATCTGCAATCAAATGATATTACATAAAGCAAGAATATGACAATTGCTTGTCTAGCCTTATACCTTTATCAAAAATTTTTTTAATCTGACAATTTCAAAATTCCTGCATAGCATTTAAATTTTACTATGTTGTATATTCTTTACTAAACAGCCATTCACACTGGCGTACATCTAGTTCTGATTAAGTCAGGACAAGTTTTGGTATGCATTAATTCACTAAACGAATTTAGCTCAGTAAATATTATCTTAGTATATTGTGAATGTATATGTGTATGCATATTTGTAGATAAGAAATACAAAGACAAATAGGCAATGCTTGGGAGGTGAAGGGCCTTAGATATTTTTGGGTCTGCTTAATGGTAGTGATAGTATTCCACACCAACATTAGTGGTCAGTGTCCAAACCAAAGTCAGGATTTTGAATGCTGATTTTCTAGGCAGGTAAGCCCCCCCCCTCATCCAGATGATCGATGCAACACAATCTCCTTATCCCCATGGCCCCTATTTTGCCTTGTGCTGTAACAAAATAAGCTTAATAAATATATGGGTGCAGTTGTGTGTATGTGCACTTAGCTTAGTAAATATTATCCGAGTATATATCGTAAATGTATATACATGAGTATTCAAACGGATAAAAAATCAAAAAGACATACAAGCAATGCTTGGAAGATGAAGAGTCTCAAATATTAGTAGGTTTTTGATCTATTTGGTGATATATAGTATTCCTTATTGTCATCAGAGTTCAAACCCAGGTCAAAGCTAGGATTTTGAATGCTGATTTTTAAGACAGCTAAGCTCTCTCCACTTGGATGATTGGTGCAGCACAATCTTCTTTACATTTCTCACCACCTTATTTCACCTTGTCTTGTTCAAAGTGATGCTTAGTAAATGCTAGGAAACTGCATTACATTAGGATTGCAAAGGACAACAGTCATCAGTTATTAATATGGTCTATCCAAAAAGTATCCAGCTATCTTGGATATCTCGAGAACTGGTGGTGCCATTGCCTTTATGTAACTTTGCAACCAATCAGAGGGGACCTTAATGCACATGTGTAGACAGACGCTCTCCCGAGGGGTTGATCAGTTAAGACGCCATTGAGTACTGTGTGATAGTTGGATTCTCTATGACTTTTCTTCACCTCTCCTGCTGGTTAATTTGGCTAAAGATCGCATCGCCCACATCTTTCAGGGAGACTATTCTGCTCTATAAGCATACCATCATCACTATTTTGGGGGTCTGGGAACACTCAAAAATATTACCATATGAATTGAAGGAAATTGCTCCTTTGCTTTACTGCATTTCTGCCTTCAAAAGCTTTCTTTTTAAAGGAACGCACTATTTCTGGATACTTGGAGAACCTGCCATATCCTATGTTCAGATTTCTAAAACATAATATTTAGTGTTCTGAGATAAATTAGAAACCATCAACCAAAACTGTCAACATAGGTTTCTTCAGTTTCTAAGATGGTGTGACTGGTTGTCTATACATGTATATATCACAAGTATAGGCAGTACCAATTGAACTTGAGGGCAGCAAAATTTAAGCATCAACTCCTTATTATATGTTGAAAAAAGTTTTTGTTTTCTTGGTGGGGTGTGAATAAATAAGTTTTTAGATTAATCTCAACTTACAATGTAAGTCTATGCTAAACTGGTCCCTTATCTTGTGTCTGGCTACGTTTGTGCTTGTTTTTCTTAAAATAAAATCTTTATTTTATAATCACCTCTCAACAAAAGGCGAGTAAAATAAATTATTCATTGATCAACGTCTTTTCCAATTTTTTTTATTGATCACCTCCAACATTGCATGCTGCCAAAAGACGTTGGTCATACAACGGTTCCTATTGAGTAATTTAACCAGACCTATTCTTTCCATATGATTTGGGTTTTCACTCTGACGCCCTAATAAAGATGCTTCCCTTCTGGAGTTGAAAAGATTTTATCTATTTCCACCAGTTATGTAATGAAAACCACTCTGTGACGAATGTTTATGGCACATACATATTTCCCTAAGGCCACTAAAAATGCTGAGATACTTCCACATGAATAAGGGTAGACTTGGAACATAACAGGGTGTATGATCATTACTCACCAAGAAAAAGTGAGAGAGATGAAAAAGAAAACTATTTTATGAATAGATTGGGGTATGTGTCCATTGACCCCATGGGCAAAACTCTGAGTTCTGAATAGAATAGAAATATGTGATTTTGATAGCCTCGGACAGACAATGGTTATTCAATATATTTGATTTTATGTCAGTTCAATGAAAAACAACCATAGGTTCATTGTTATTCAAAAATATAGCTAATGAAAAAATAGCAACATAAGTCTCTTTGTTCCTTTAGGCGTTCCATACTTTTGTCTGATGTACCTCAATTGTGTCTGTGTTTCTTTATGTCTCTGACTCTCTTCATAATGTTTCAGCGTAAATTCTGTTGAGGAACTATCATTCTATTTCTAATTTTACACTACTTGCCTCCCATCAAAACACTCTGAATTGATACACTCTTTATTACTACCATTGTTCTACCACTAGTTTTATTCCATCTTATTATTGTTGCTTTTTATTACAACCCTCTGGATTGATGGTCCCTACATAATTGAACCACTGTAGCCATCAATGGTGGCGAGGATTAAACAATCGTAGCCATGAAAATTGATGAAGGGTTCCTTTTCATATGCGTGTGTGAGTGCTATTTATGTGTTTGCTTGTTTCAGCACTCCTGACCATACTGTATTGTCAACAGACTAGGAAATTGGCATCAGTACTTCACTAGAAGTCTCCTGTTTTCTTTCATCTTTTGAGGAAAACTGTTTTGACCTGGCGGGGGGGGGGGCTTATTCTGATTTTTTCTTTCCAATAACATCTGAAATTTAGTAAAAACAGTTTTTCTCTATTTAGATCTTCTTCAGTGGAAAATACCACTGATGTCATAAATAGAATTTTTTCTGACCATATGTATTCTTCAAGGGTATTTTTTTACAAAAATTCAAATTTTGACACTATCGTTGTTTAAATATTGTTTATGATGGTGTGTTCTATCCTTTTTTATATTTGTGTATGTGTTTAAGTGTTTGAGTGTTCCAGAGCTCCTGGCCATAATGTTTTGTCAACGGTCTTTAAAATTGGCATCAGTACTCCACTACATCTCTTCTAAACATGTTTTTTTGATTTCGGTAGAAAAGCTTTTTGACCTTTTGGGGGCCTTATTTTGATCAATTTATTGATGACATCAAGATTCTCAGAATTCTAGATGTTCTTATAACCCTTTTTAGATGTTTTCTGGCAGAAATAACATTTCTAGATATTTTTTTACTCTGTTTTAGATGTATGCCAGTGGAAGTCACCATTGCTGTCAGAAATGAAATTTATTCTGAATATATTTATTATTATCTTCTGGATGAATTTTAGAGACATTTTTGAGTTGGTCTGTCAGTCTCTTATATATTAAATTTCTATTTTCTCAACTATATCAAGTTGGATTGATGTGAAACTTGATTCATACCCTCAGGTGAACCATCCTCATCTTTGTTCTCTTCCTGCTCCTCCTACTACTACAACTAGTAATGCTAAATATCAATGTTTTTCAACCGTATTATGTTGTATTTATATGAAACTTGGTCCAGATTTTTGAGGGAACCTTCCTTATCTTATTATGGCAATCAAATATAGTTGATTTTTAGAGTTCGTTTCTTGGTTATTCCCATCAATACTGAGAAGAAAGGTCTATAACTAGTCCGTGACCTATGAAGCAGAAACATGGAACTTAACCAACAACTGATAACCATGCAATGTGTAATGGAGAGATCAAAAGACAGCTCAGTAAATTAGAAACAATTAAAAAACTCAAATGACAATGGGCTGGTCATGTTGCAAGAATGGCAGACAACCACTGGACCATGACTCACAATCTAGATCCCAAGAGATCATGTGCAAAACTGTGACAGATAAAATATAAGATGACGTGATGAATTAGACCAACTCAGAAAGTATTACCCATGATAGAGAAGTCTGGCAAATCTTGGTAAGGTCTATAATGGATGATAAAATGCTGCTGCTGATGATGATGTTGATGGGTTAAAAAACAAAAATTTAAAGCACAAAGAAAAGATAAATTAATTTTACTTCATAATGTTCATACAACTCTATTTACGCATAAAACAAAATTTCTCCCTCTCATAAAAGAATCCGAGACATATTGATATGCTAAATGAAGCCAATCAATATTTCGAAAACCATATCTGGGTTATAATTACAATTTGTAATGTAATAGATTGAAACATGAATTTTATTTTCTAAGGTACTGAGAAGTAATCATCATCATCATCATCATTCTTTTAATGTCTGTCGTTGGATATAGACCTTCCCCAGTTCCGAGAAGTGCTTGTCTGAATTTTGTTAAACAGGATGTTTTGATCATTATACGTGATTAAGTTGGACTATTTTGTTTGTCTTTGTTGCTCATTTTATTCACAACGTTTTGACTATGCATCCTCCGGTCTTTTTTTGAGTTTCATTTTTCTGGAATATTGAAACCAATTCCTGATACTGTTCATATCAAGATGTAAGGAGGGTGTGTATCTGGAATTAGTTTCTTCAATCCAGAACAATGAAGACTGGAGGCCACACAGCTGAAACGTTGTGAAGAAATGAACAATATAGACAATGAAATTAGTCCAACTAAACTACATATATTGATTCTGAGGAGTATTTTTATTATTCCGTGCACAGCTTCCTTGAGCTATCTGGAAGTAAAATGTACTTATGAAAACCTTTCACAAGCTGAAATAGCATAAAACAAAGAAGCAATTATCATTAATTTATTTAGGAAGATTTTCTGAGCGTTCCCGGACCCCAAAAATGGGGATGATGGTACATTAGGCTGAGTTTTTGGACACTGGGGTCTTCCTCAATTGTATATCATATCTAGCCTTTGGAGATAGCTTAGTTCAAAGAAAAGTAAAGCGTCCCATCTCTTGAGAGACAACTCCCAATGGAGTATGGTGGCCTGTGGAGTTGAAGTTTCAGTCACATGCCTCAGCTTAGTGATCCTTGCAAGTCTCAAGTCTGGTCGAGACCAGGACTTCATTCCTATAAGATTTTATGCCCCCCCCTGGCAGGATGCAAGTTCAATGAGAGAATATCCTCACCCTAATCACACACCTTTGAGTGAATTCATTTACCTGCATAGTGTTGAGAGAAATTTGTCTAAATGAATAGTTTTCAACACTCTTTGCTCATACCAGAAATTGAACCCAGGAACTTCTGCAAGTGAGGCAGATGCGCTAATCATTGCACTATCCGAAAGGAAAGCTTGATACAGGGCTTCTGAAATTATTTCAATGTCATTCACCCATGAGTCTCATTTCACCGACAACAAAATTACCCTGTATTTTCAATCATTTTCATTTCTTTCTCCTTTGCTTACAATTTTATATACAATTCATTTTGTATTGAGAGCAAAAAGTATAGATTAACTCATTTCTCAAGTGTTTATTTTATTCATGTGTTTTGAACATCCGAAAGAAATCTAAAGGAAATTAAGAGTGTCTAAAATGTTACAAAGGATGCATCATTTAATTACCTCTACCTATGAAGTTGGAAGAGGTATATGTATTCACTCCTGTCTATTCATCTGGTTGTCTATTCGCACAATATCTCTGGAAGTTCTCAATGAATATTGATCTAATCTTGTTGAGGGGATGAGACATGAGCAACAAAAGGATCGATTGAATTTGGGGGGCAACTATCGAGGATTTTTTCTTTGGAAGAGATATTTTTATTATTCTGCAGGAAAAGAGATTGAAAATAGATAGTTAGAAATGAAAAGGCTCGATTTGAATTTCAAGGGAAGTAACTCAATTGTTTTTAATATCTTATTTTCATTCAGTTTTCTTGTTAGTGTATGGCATTGATTGAGGAATGCACTCTCTGAGTACTTTCTAGTTCTTAATAAATCCAAAACTTTCACTGAAAAGAAATAAGGATAACAATCTTGGACTGCAGAAGTTGTCTCTCTGGATTTTTTTTCTCATAATGCAACGAAATAACAATAAAATGTGTTTGGCTAGTCACTCAATGGAAACTATGATGCAACAAATGTCTTTTGGCAGCATGCGGGGTTTGGGGTGATCAAATAAAAAATTGGAAAAGGGGTTAATCAATGAATTTAAATTCTCTTGCATTTTGATCAGCGGTGATCACAAAAGATAAATTAGAATTTTTAAAAAACAGATAAGCAATAATGCTGCTTGACAAAAATTGGGAATCAATTTATCATAAACCTTTATTGCAAATCGAACCCCCTACCCCTAAAAACCTATTTTGGAGGGAAAGTAAAAAAAAAAACCCAAGAAAAACATTTTTTCTAAACATAATAAGAAGTAAATGTTTAAATTTTCAGCCCTCTAGCTCCATATACACAGCCTGTACACAATATAAATACATATATAACCAGCTAGTCAGATCAACTTAAAAACTGAATAAACCTATGTTGACAGTTTTGGTTGACAGTTTCTAATGTTGTACGTATGACCAGGGATGGGAATGGAGGGTATACATGAGTATGGCATATATTCTCAGTTTTCAGGGGTTTTTGTGTGATCAATGTCCACCTTGTACCTAGTTTCTAAAATCCATTTCCATCACTGCATTTGATGCATATGAATATATGTTGAATTTATTTTTTCCTCTTGAAAGCATCTTTTTATCTTTGATATGACCATTTGGAGCTTTCTCCAATGATCCTCTAATGATTTCAAATGATATGAAATTCCCTTTTCCCATCTCTATGAAATTCTTCAGGTTTAGTGATCACAAATTCAGTAAAAGAATTATAGCTTCCCAATCATTGAACATTTTATTATCAATATGAAATTCAAAATATTTGAAAAAGATGATATTCTGGAGAAGAAATGTTACGCCAATATGGAAGATGCTGCAAGACTTCACATCCTTACTTTCTAAGTTTATATACAGTCAGTATAAAGTTGTGGAGTCTGACACTGTCGTGGAACATTTGATTCAGTTCATGTGGGACCCACTATCCTAATTTTTTAATTATTGCCTTAAAATGACATAAGACTGTTGTTAACGTCCAAAAGTCTCCAGAAAGTGCTAGAACTATTATTCTTGAATCGTTGGTCACTGCTGTTGATAATTCTTCATCATTAAGAACAGGTTCAAGCCTCTCTTGAGGCGTATTATTGATGTTCATATTTCCAGACCTAAATTCATTGAACCAATGCCAAACAATTCACACTGTAGTAGTGTTCACTCCAATTGCTTTGTTGAAGATATCAGCAGCTTCAGCAGCATTATGTCCTAATTTGGAAACCTACTTGAAAAGTATCCTAACTCCTTAAGTAGACTTCATCACTGATAAGGGCTCAAAAGCCTTCAATAATAATGATTGATGTCTGTATTTATGTTGAATCAACCCCCCCCCCCAAGATGTAAATACACGTGTAGATCTTTGAATTTTAGCATTATTCTCTGTGATGCAGAAGAAATGTGTAACAAATTGATACTTATTTGATAAACCCAGGCTTAGATTCACAGATTGTTTACTGTCATCTTTATGGCAAAGTCACGCTCACTTTCCCTGCAAATGGAGATAAAAAAGTAGAAATCTGTCTCTGAATAAAAGAGACAGAAAGGCTGAGTAACTTAGTTGGATAGTTTCTAAAAAACAGAAAGCCATTTCCTCTGAAACGGGAGGATCAGAAGAAACATAGGCAAGGCAAGAAACATAGGCTAGGCAAGAAAAACTGCCTCAGTAATCCTAGCATTGAAATGGATACCATATGGGAACCTTTAATAATGAAAGACAGAAAACAATAACATCAAATACCAAAAACTGTTACCTGAGGTTTAAGGCTCCTAAAAAAAATTAGCACCGGTTGTCCACATGAACACATAGCATAATGGTTACAGAATCAAACAAAGTTACTGCAAGTAATCTGATGGTTCTAGGTTCAATCCCAGTGTGAGACAATAATAATACTACTAATGCTAAGAGGGGAGTACGGTCAATATTAAATAAAGGGTTCGGTTCATTACTTCCCCACACCTACCAGATGATACCTGATGAAGGCCGTAGAGTGCAACGGCCGAAACGTTGTATGAAAAATAACCAAGATGAGGATGGTCCGAATAATTATAGAAATAATAATAATACCTCATCTCAAAAATTCAGAGATAGAAACATGTTTGTCTTGACTAATGATTCACAAACTTATTTTGTTGTGGACCCCTTATAAGAATCTAAAAAAATCCCTGAACCGTACCTAAATTTTACGAACAAACCTCACCACCCAACTTTCAATAAGACATTAAATAAAATAAAAACTATTTTAGCGGAAGAATATTTATATATATTCATGCTGCCCAACTTATTATTTTGAAAACGGTGAATATCATTTTACTTGGTTTTTTTTTTTTAAATAAATTTTTCTAAAATTTCATCAAAAGTCACCTTATCCTACAGAATTTCAGAGATTTTTCGTGGCCCCTTGGGGTTCCTTGGAACCCACTTTGGGAAACACTGGTCCAGACCAGTGGTTTTCCAACTCAATTGTATGGTGGCATACTATATATATATACAGCCAGGGCCTTTGAAAGGAATAACTCTTTTAGCATGCCGAACTATATTTGTTCAAACATAAACAATATTATTATTGGACCTATTGTATAGACTTAGAAGCTTCGATACACTCTCTATCCGAGAAAATCTCAGGCCGCCAGTGCAATGCACTAACTGCACCCACCTCTTATAGACTCTGCATGCAGCACATCAACCGTAAAAATGAAATGAATTAGACAAAAACATTTCAGTAGTCAATGAACAAAACATTTATAATAGCATACTGAAATACATGTTCATCATCCCTTTTCTCTTTCATCTGTTGCTAAAAAAGATTCAGATCTCACAAGGTATGGGTCAGAATATCTATCTAAGATGAAAGTATCACTCCCTGTGACTTCTGCTCAGGGTCTAGGCACTCATTGAAAAGTATTACTCACAAAAAAATTCAATTGATAGATAGATAGATAGATAGATACACACTCTGTTTTATGTATGTGGAAATTTGGTATTGTTATTATAGTTGAACAACTATCAAAAATGGCAAAAGATTCTATCCTTTTTTTGTATGAATATGTGTATGTTTTGGTGCTGCTGGCCATACTGTTTTGGCTACAGACTTGAAAATTGGCATCTGTACCCCACTAAACCCCTTTTAAAAATTATCATTTTTTACCTTTTTGGGGCCTAATTTAACAACTTTATTAATAACATCTAGATTCTCTAGATATTCCTTGATGTTTTTCCACTCTATTTTAGATATTTTCCAATGAAATCATATATAGAATTCATTCTGACCATTATTAAAAAAATGATTACTATTAAAATACACACATAGGTAAATTCATTTTCATATTTTTTTCAGATATTTTTTAATGCTACAAAGGAAGTCTGTGGATAACACAATGCAAATATTAACATCTTATCTGAATTTGGTAAGTTTTCACTTTCCTTTTAAAAAATATGGAGTTTTTAATTATTTTTCTATTGAACATGAATATAAGTGTACGTGTACGTATATATCTACACACAAGACTTATCATAAAATGCATGTCTATAGAGCTAGATATATGACTATAAATGTATGTGCGTGTACAGATATTTGCATGTGATTTTCTATGTATATACCCAGTTAGGTGAATAATTCCATTGCCTAATGATGAAGGAAGTATTTATTTTACCAACATAATATCCTTCATTGTCGATGCACTTAACATAATGATTCTCCATTGATTACATAGGTGAACATTATACAATGAATGTTTCCAATGAAACATATCTAGTTCCATGGGTTTCAAGTAAGCGATCATCGATAGGCCTTTATACTATTGATTTTTGACTAGTTCTCTTCATCTGATTGTTGCCTTTTATCTCAAAATTCCAAGTCAAATACTTTCAGGGCCGGCCAATCCATTAGGCAAACCTTGGTGTTTGCCTAGGGTGCAAAGGTCCTAGGTATGCATGCCAAACTGAAGAAAATAGTCTTTAGAATACAACTAGTGGTGCAAATTATAAGTCTCTCCTTGAGTGCATGAAGACCCTGTGCAAGCCCTGAATACCCTCCAACCATTAAAATATTTTATGTTCCAGAGAGCAATATGCAGAATTACAGAGAGATCTCGTAATGATGGCACTCGTTCATGATAAACATGTCCTAATCACACATTTGTTTTTATATTCTCGTAAGACAATTGTCAGGGATCAGATTGTCAATTGTCAGAGATTTGTTTGCTGCAACAGCATATGAAGATTTCAGAGCATTATTTTAAAAATCAAAATTAATAAACCCTTAAAATAATGCTGCTTGAAGTAACTCTGAAATCTGAAGAAAATATTTTTTTTAAAGATTTTATCAATTAATGATGATATTGAAATAATTAAGAATTTATTCAATTAATCATACACGACCATGTATATATTTAGCATAATTAATTTTTGGTTCATTCCTTTTATTTGCTGACCTGTAGCAAGTATATGGGGTCTTACACGATGATAAAGTAATAGGAAAGCATTTTTGTCTGTACTTTTGGTTTCTCATCAATAATAGAAATTAGTTATAACAGCACTCTTGAATCCCCAAGGGTGTTGTAATAATGTGATTCTACTGTATTCAGGACTTGGAGTATCAATGGTCAGAGCAAAAGGTGTAGTCTGTGATCAATAACTTGGCCAATGAGACTGGACATTGGATAGAATTAAGAGGAAAATATCAATATTTTGAGAAATTGCCAATGGCAAAAGAATTGATGTTACTAAGAGAGCTTTAGTTCACCCCCGTGACCGCTTTTCTCTTTTTGGGTCTAGACTGTCAGAGTCTGATTGCCTAGCCTCCCTGTCATTCGGAATATATTGAACTCATTCTTTCTGTTTAAGATACCTTCTATAATTCTAAGAAAAGTCATTATCATTTCTAATGTTGTTTAGACTCATTTTTTCCTGTTTTTTGGGGGGAGGGGGTGCAGTTGTTGTTGCTCCCGTTGTTACGGCTACATTTTATATGATCCATTCACAATCTGCGGTTGCTGATATACAGATAGAAACAACCCATTCCCAGCAACTCATGTAATGCAAGTGATTCCATTCTCAGCAACCTGTTTACTGTTGTCTTATTTTATACGCAAAGATCAATAGCCTGAACATAAATTCATTCCGCTGCTCTTCTCACATATGTTATGCTTACTGTAGCTATATAGACGGTGTCTGTGAGGTTCGTCTTCCTATTCCCCTCTTTTTTGTTATCTTTAAAGAAAAAAAAAAAAATTAAATTTACAAAAAGGTGGTTGTTTGAAATTACAAGATAATGATCTTATGGTCTTTTTTTTATTATTGAACAACTTTGAAGCTGTTAAAGTTCTTGTGAATTCCAAGTTTTGCATAGACACGTTCTGGCTTGTATCCAGAGTTTGTATTTTTTTTTTTTTTGACATTCATGGCTTGTTTGTTAGAAATCAATTTGAACCTAAATAGTAAGTGTTTCACTGACTTTAGAAAGCCACTTATGAAATTGACGTTTCTATCTATAGGTACAAAAGAATCAATACAGAGGTCATCAAAGTCGTTTAATGTGTAGAAAACCACACTGACCTTTTACAGGTTTTTTTACTTCATCCGTCTTAGTATTTATTGGATATTTGAAACTGTCAACAAAAACTGGCATGGTCAGGTTTCTAAGTTTTTAAGTTAGTCTGGCTGACTAGTCATGCACATATGTATGACACATACAGGTTCCATCAATGATGCAAGAGGGATGAATATCTAAACATTTACTCTTTATGTCTAGAAAAAGCTTTTTCTGGTTTTTGAAAAATTCCACCCCTTCAATAGATTTTTAGTGTATGGGTGGGTGTGTGTTTCAGTTCACAATGTAAGTTTATGCTAAATTACTTCGCTTATGCCTGGCAGCATTCACACTTGTTTTTACAAAATTTAGACTTTTTAGTGATCACTGCGCAAGCAAAGACAAGAGAAGTAACTTATTCACTGATTCCCCCTATTTCCAAGTGACTAACCAAATCTGTATATATGGTACCTGTCAAAGGTATTTGAACAAAGAGCCGTTTTATTTCTAATCACTTGGTTTTTAGAGTGAAAAAAACAGGAACATTATACGAGAGGAACTGAATCTTTTACAATGAACACAACAAGGCATGCATTTAGTCATGTTTTGTGGTTCTGAATGCTAAATTTTTAGAAAATGTTTTTTTTTTTGATAGAATTGAATTGTTGAATGAAACAAAAAGCTAGTTTTTTCTATCTTTATAAAATTTTGTTCAGAATTGATGAAAAGGTTAAACTAATGGACCCTAATTACTGAATTGAAAAGTTGCTAAACTAGCAAGTTAGTTGGATCCCCACCCAGCTCGAAATCCATAACAGTCTCTGTATGAGCAATACTTATTTTGATATAAAAGTAATCATTGGAAAAACAATTCAGTCCACATTTCTTCTTTGTTATTTCTATAACTGTTTCTCCAGATGAACTCCTGCAAGAAAAAAAGTGGTGAAAAGTGATTTAAAAGCTCCGAATTAGGTGGTGGAGGAATGGACAACACATGATGTTATCATGAATGGTCATAATTTTCTGTTGTTAATTACAACCCTAACCCTAACCCTAACCCTAAATTAGATAGAATAGGTTCTCAAAAAAATAGGTCAACACCAGCAACACTCATAACTCAGTGTTACTAGTTATCATCCTTTGATATTTTGAACAATTGGTGTATTATCAAGTTTACAAACCTTAACCCAATATTTACCTTAATGAATTTATACAACTTCTACTGCAGTGCCTCCAACAAAACATTGATCTGGTGTTGACCCTGAGATTAGGTATTGTTTTCAGGCACAAAGCATCATTACCACTGAACCATCCTGTCGATATATTCCCTTTCGTCTGTTAACGATAATCCAACTCAGGTATGTCAAAGCCGAGTTTGAAAAGAAAGCTTAGCATCCGACTTCACTAGAAAATGGTCAACCAGCAACATCTATATTTTTCTCATAGACTTCTGTATTTACCAGCTTACATTAATGTGTTCAGTGTATATTTCCCTAAAAAAGAACCATTAATTCAATGACGTGAACCTTTCTGAATTAATCACAAGATCAGGACGCTGGCTGGTTAACATGGTCTCAGCTGGAAAAGCTAGGCAACATTCCAAATCTAATACAACACTCCAGTCTGTGCAACTATCAAACAATGTCAATTTATACTTTTTTCCCTAAAGTAATTCCCAGGATGCTTCCTTCTTTTACAAAATTTATTTCGATTTGAGTTTTATATGAAATTTTATTGGCAGCTTCACATCTTTTTGTTGACTCAGCAAAGATCTCCAGTATCTGGTTGTGTCTCCATGTTTAACATTTTAGAGAGTATTTGCAACCAGTGAGTATGCATTTGTGGCTAACAGTCTTCAACATATATTACACCAGTTAGATCTTATCGACTTCTACGATTTGAGGTTGACTGGTGTTAGTGAGATGTTGTTTATGGTTTTCATGAAGAAACTTTGTGGATTCGTCTGTTTAGCTACTATGTGTAATTTTCTTTCACATCTTGTATTGAATGACCAACTGCTTCCTTCACTATGGTGAATTTCTTTTGTCACCGTATTTCTTCTGTTTCTTTTGGGTCACATT
This sequence comes from Thysanoteuthis rhombus, assembly GCA_963457665.1. Taxonomy (NCBI): domain Eukaryota; kingdom Metazoa; phylum Mollusca; class Cephalopoda; order Oegopsida; family Thysanoteuthidae; genus Thysanoteuthis; species Thysanoteuthis major. The sequence goes on along the minus strand of OY735228.1, from coordinate 6,956,128 downwards.
AGACCATCACCATTGGGCATATTAAAGGCTCAATGGCTCTGCCTAATGACCCAGCACCAACTACTTCTTTCATACAGAAGTGTTTATGCGTGTGCATATATATATATATATATATATATATATACACACACATGTGTGTGTATGTGAGTATATGGATGTGTGTATATATATATATATGTGTGTGAGTG